>OY757928.1:81687702-81714962 GCA_963585895.1 Sepioteuthis lessoniana
ACCTTTTCATTAAAATCTAGAGTCAAACGTAATCTATTTAAATACCAAATAAACCTTTACATTCCCTTTTCAGTCTAATCCATAGGGATTCCTTTATTCTATAATCTCCTCATCAGCTGGATTAACAAAAGTTTAGGAACGAGTGATTGGTTTTAGCGACATATCAACCTGTATAGAGAGATTTTATGCCGCTTGACTGGAGAATCATCTTCATAGTACATTCATATCTACATTTTTTTGTGCAGTTGTATCGTTAGTTTTTTATTTTTAATTTTTAATTTTTTACACAGTCTTATCGCATATGAATAATTTTTAAACAGATAAATTTGGAATATAGATGTGAAGTTCACTCTTGATTAAAGTGGACCAGGGAGTAATGGAAATGAAGGAGTACTAAAGATCTAAACCTGGAGCCACGTACTAAAGATCTAAACCTGGAGCCACGTCATTATATATAGTTTAGTTTGGTTTGGTTTAATGGGATATCAACCATTGCTGGTTATTTAATGCCAAATCCCTTTTTATACATATAAACAATTCTATTTCAAACAATTCAGTTTAGCATTAGTACGCTCTTTGAATGTCAAAACAGTTATATTTTCAAACCATTCAGTAAATAAATACAGTTTTTTTTATTTACACACAGTTTTATGTAAAAACAGTCCTATTTCAAATAATTCAGTTTAGCATAAGTAAATTGTTTAATTCTATCTAACCCATAGATAGGACCAGGTACACCATTCTGGTCAGAGTGGACCTGAGTGCGATGGCAATGAAGGGGTTCTCTGCCTTCTCCAAAGCTTCAGTTTTACTGGAGTTTCATTATCAGATAGAGTCATATCTTGGATACTCATTTGGGGAGTCTAACCCTTTCTTTAGGTATGAAGCAGTGTATTCTACTGTCCCAGCAGACTGGGCTTGTATAGTTTAGCGTCATTCTCTAGACACCCATTTTTGCGGGTGAATAAATTGATGTATCCTACCCCTCTACGGAGAATACAGTGAGCGTATTCTACGTCTCATCTATAGAGCGTAAAATTTTGATAATATGTTAAATGTACGAAGATAAAACCACTATGTTTTTGGTCGATGGCATTTTGCTCGCGTTAATATCAAGAAATAATTTACGAGCGATTTTTAAATTTTCTTTTTTTTCTTTTGGGAAATTTTTGAATAAGAATACTGAGTAAAAAATTTAATACCCAATTAATAAAAATAATAAAAACATAGGGGAGGTAATTCAGTGTTAGTGAAAATTCTGACTCCACAAAAAAAAAAAAAAAAAAAATACGCCCCAGTTTTCCATATTTACCAATGTCTTTATTAAGAGAGCGTTCTTTAAACCGTTTTGAACTCAAGACGCACCAAATGACCTCTGTATTACAGTTGGCGCCTGTAGATATTTCGAATTTCCTTCCAATTTTTTTTGTCTATTTTCTACGACTCTCTCTCTCTCTCTCTCTCTCTCTCTCTCTCTCTTCTGCGTATTTTTGCATACGGTCCCAGCTGCCAGCCAGCTACTTCTGTTTCCTATATTCATTATACAAATCTCCCGCTCATCATACGTAAACTTAATTATACATATATACACACATTTAGCTGTCTTTAAAAGTAAATTTTACCCAACTACGCTAACGCGAAAAACCAATTCGTTGTTATTACAAGTGAATATTAGAAACGCGAATAATCCTTCATTTCCTTTCATCAGGCAAGGTTTAACACAAAAAAAAATTACGTTTGAGAAATGTGCTCACCGATGCACATTATACAAGGGCCAGACATTTACCCACGTATAAGATTTGCTTCGTTAGCTGAGGAAGTTGCTTGTTTCCTAACTGTTACAAGTTGTCAGCGTTCGATCCTTGATAAGGAAAAGTAACTCTTTATAAGTATTTAAAGACTGATATTTTTTGTTTCCAATAAAATAAACAGTTTGTTTCCAATAAAGCAAATAATTCTGTTTCTAATCGAATCGTTTGTGCGTTACTTTATCTCTAAATGATCCAGAGCTCATTTGTTTCTACACAGTTAAATGATTTCAAGTATTGCTATTTATTGTTTGCACACCGTTAAATGGCTTCAAATATTACAATGAAACACTAACAGTTCTATTTGTCACTGTTAAAAGGTTTCAATTATTGCTATCTAACACAGACAGTTTTCTTTCATTGGTCTAGTGGGTAGAGTGTTCGCTAATGGTCCGGGTGACCTGGTTTCAATCCCAGGTCGCGTCATAACAAAGATTTTAAAAATGGTACTTGAAACCTCATTGCTTAACACTCAGCAATATAAGGTACGTATCAAGGGTAAAATGGAAAAATCCAGGGAAAGGAGTAGCCCCCCAACACATCGGTATAGTAGCTATTGAAAAGAGAGCTTCTGGTCACCCTCGACTCCGGTCGCCAGTTTTGCTTACTAAATGGTTTCAAGTATAATTATCTAATACTAATAATTCCATTTAATATTTTGCCCAGTTGGCTGGGGCTGTAGAATACACCGACTGTACCTCTGCAGAGGGCTAATACCCCCCCCCAATTAGTGTCCTGTTATCACAATCTGATAGTGAGTTTCCAGTAATGCTTGGACTTTTGGGAATGCAGACCACCCCTTCATTGCCAATACTCCCAGGAACACTCTGGCCCGGAATGGTAGGACCTGATAGAGTCATATCTATGGGTTAAATAGAACTAACTGCATACTTATGCTAAACTCAGTTGTTTGGATTAGAACTGTTTGACTAAACTGAATTGCTTGAAATAGAAATGTTTTTGACAATTAAACTATGTACTCATGTTAAACTGGGGGTGTCCACGTGGTGTAATGGTTAAAGCGATGGACTGCGGAATCGTAGTACTCGAGTTCGTACTCCAGTCGCGTTATTACGTTCACTTTCGGGCAAATACCCTTGGGAAAGGTATGAACCCCCTTATCCTCCCAGCTATGGGTTAAATAGTACCACTACTGTTCTTCTAGGAGAATGGCTTTGGCATTAAATAACCTAAAAAGAGTTGATATGCCATTAAACAAAGAAACCATCATGTTAAAGTGAATTGTTTATAATAGAATTGAATATTTGAATAAAATGGATTTGGCGTTAAATAACATACAAAGGTTGATATGCCATGAAAACTAAACCATTCAACCAACCAAGCAACCATCGTTTAATATTAATCATTTGTTTTCACACTATTGAATTGTTTCAAGAATTGTAAATGAACTGCGTGCCACTGAATACAGACTTCCCAGGACGAGAGAATGGGATTGCCCCTGTGCACCGGTCTTCTCACTATAAATCTTTCACGCACAGGTCAGTTTTGCAACTCATCACCGATTACCAATCTGTCAACATCCGTGTTCACAGATGAGTTGTAGAACACAAACGTCATCATCGGATCCGATGGACAACCACCATGGTAAATGATTAAACAGATCTGTTGAACTTGACCCTAAAAGGTACAACCATTTTGGGTCATGATGGTTGTTGATGGTTTGGTGGATTTGATGGCATATCAACCATTGTATGTTATTTAACGCCAAATCCTTTTTCATGTAAATAATCTGTTCTATTTAAATCAATTCAATTTAGCATAAGTACAGTTTAATTGTCAAAAACATTTCCATTTCAAACTATTCAAGCAGTTATATGTAACAATTCAGTTAAGTGTAAATACAGTTTTAATGTCGAAAAACAGTTCTATTTGAAATAATTCAGTTAAGCATAAGCACGCAGTTTAAGTGTAAGTACGGTTTAATTGTCAAAAACGTTTCTATTTCAAGCTATTCAGTTTACTCAATTCAGTTTAACCCAGAGATAGGGCCCTATCAGGTGCTACCACTCCGGGCCAGAGTGGACCTGGGAGCGATGGCAATGAAGGGGTACTCCGCATTCCCCAAAGCTCCAGCACTGCTGGAACCTCACCATCAGATTGTTTAGTGTCATATCCAGGACACTCGTTGGGGGGGGGGTCTTACCCCTCTGCAGAGAAGCAGTCGGTGTATTCTACAGCCCCAGCCGACTGGGCAACATTTTGGGTCAGAGTATACCTGGAAGTAATGGCAATGAAAGAGCATACTATATTCCACAAATTACAGTACTAGAGCCTCGCTTTCAGATAGCATCATATACAGGACACTGGTTGATGAGGGGTCTTACTCCTCAGCAAAGATGAAGTCGGTATATTCTTCAGGCGCAACCGACGGAGCTATTTACATAAAAGGTCTGGGAACTACAGTTTTGATATAATAGAGTATTATCACATTCTCCAAAGTTGACACAGGGGCAGTACTGGGTAAGACTGTGCGTCACCCTTGAAGACTAATACAATTGTGACCTTCACAAAAGTTTAGAAACCTTCTCAGTGTTTCTAAAGAAATGAATAATAAACATCCCAAAATCATTGGTTTGCATACGGATTACAGTGTCAGATAAAATGGAAGGGGAATTTACTTAGTTTTTGCTCAGTTGTGGCACAAGGTGGTATGAATGGGGCACCCAAAAAGAATTGAACTCACTCGGGAAGTTTGCTTGTCTAGCTCGCTAACCATTATACCACCTGCGGCACCCAGGGGATAGAAATTATATATTTCTATAAAATCGGTTGAGTCAATTTGTAAAAGTTTCATTTGGTGTAGTAGCTATTGAAAAAAGAGCCAAGTTTACTTATAACTAATTTGCAATGTTCCATTGAAGTAAAAAAAATGCATCTGTCTTTATTTTGAATCATTTGTTTGCACACTATTATAAGGTATGAACAATATATATATATATATATATAGGAGTCGGTGCTCGGTACCCTGAGGAGCCGGTGTGTACGAAACTGTAGTAGGATAGTCCCGACTAACGATTTAATTTTTGTAATTGGCTCTACTTAGTATTGAGCACTTTTTGCAACTGTGGCATTGCAGCGTTTTGCTGTTGGTTTTTGTTCTTTTGACCAACTGATTGCATATCTCTTGATTTTTTTCAACTGGTGTGACGAAGTTGGCCTTTTCTTTTTTTTTCTCCCGACAATCTTTTTCTTTTTTCCCCAGGCAGTGATTCGAGATATTGTTATCTCTGAATTCTGGCGAGGTTTTTTCTTTTTCTTGTTTCTTTTTCTTTGTCACTGTGAATACTGCAAGGTAGTAAGTTAGTAAATATATATATATATATATGTGTGTGTGTGTGTGTGTGTAAATATGTATATATTTGTGTGAGCGTGTTTCAAAGAAAAATAGCTCTAGTTCTTATTACTAAGTATATTCGAACTATTGACCTCATCTTTATTGTTATAATCACTATGTTTCAGCCGATATATCCTTCGGTCTTCTTCAAGTGTTTCATGTCCGGCAAGGAGACATAGTGCAGTGGATAAGGATTTGGTTAGGAGGTGCTTCTGAGTGAAATCATCAGGAGGTTGCAGGTTCAATCCCAACAACAGGTTAGAATAACAAGGAATACTTACAATAACATAACACTTGTACCTGGTCATGGTTAACAGATTTGGAACAGTCCCCACCCTGTGGTTAAAAAATGGTTCAGTTCGAGATTCTGAATGGACTCCCAAGGTCAACATATAATATATTAATATATTATGAATATTTGGACTATCGACCTCATCATAAAGATAACGTCGATAGTCCGAATATTCTAAATAATAATAATTATCAAGCTTCCTCTCCGAAATTTTGGCAAATAACATCTCTTATTTTATTGATGGGTAAGTATTAATAACAAAGAAATTGAATTTCTTTTAATAGGAGCTAGAAAAAAAAACGCCATACAGACCAATAATATAAACGCCAAAATACCTAACAGGAAAGCAAATATCTATTATGTGGTGACAAACACGAAACGATTAATCACATAATATGTAAATATAGCAAACTAGCGCAAAGGGAGTATGAGTCGAGGTACGACTGTGTGGGGAAGGTGATCCACTGGGAATTGTGCAAGAAATTGATAATCGACCAATCTACCAAATGGCATATGCACGAACCAGAATCTGTCCTAGCTAATGAGGCCCATAAAATTCTTTGGGATTTTGAGATACAAGCAGAGCGCTTAACTCCGGCCAGAAGACCAGACCTAGGGATAATTTACAAAAAAAAAAAAAAAAAAAAAAAAAAAAAATGGACCCCAGAGTAAAAATTAAAGAAAGCGAAAAGAGATACAAGTACTTGGACCTTGCCAGAGAACTAAGAAAGACGTGGAATATAAGGGTAACGGTAATGCCGATAGCATTTGGTGCACTTGGAATGGGCTCAGAAGGCTTGGAAAGGGAGCTGGAAGAGTCGGGGAATCGGGGGACAAATTGAGGCCATCTTGATTACGGCATTGTTGAGATCGTCCAGAATACTGAGAAGAGTCCTGGAGCCCTAAGGAGATTTGCTGTCACTCAGAATTCAGTGAAAGACCACCAATCAACACCGTGAAAAACTCGTGCGCAGGGAAATAATGATAGATGCATCAAGACACTGAAAAAGCAAAGAAAGACTAATTACAGTAGTCAGTATCATTAATGAAAACATAACGTCAAACAGAAAAGTAAGAGATAATGTAAAGATTAGAAATGGGAAGAAAAACAACTGCACGGATATTTCAAGAGACAAACTGAGAGATTATACACGAGAAGACCTGGACATGACAAAGAAGGGGACACGTCCAGACAGAAAATGAATCCCTTTTAATAATTTCTTAAAGACCAATTATATTCAATCGAAAATAAGCGGTCAAAATGAAAAGCAAGAGAAAATGTAAAGATTAGAAATGGGAAGAAAAACAACTGCACGGATATTTCAAGAGACAAACTGAGAGATTATACACGAGAAGACCAGGACATGACAAAGAAAGGGACATCTCCAGAAAGAAAATGAATCTCTTTTAATAATGTCTTAAGAACTAATTCTTTGTGCGTATCGTCCATTCAATCGAAAATACGCGGTCAAAAAGCAAGAAAAAATGTTAAGATTAGAAATGGGAAGAAAAACAACTGCACGGATATTTCAAGAGACAAACTCAGAGATTTTACACAACAGGACCTGGAATGACAAAAAAGGGAAACGTCAAGAAAGAAAATGAATCCCTTTTTATAATGTCTTAAGGACCAATTATAATCAATTGAAAATACGCCACAGAAAAGTAAGTGTAATTTACATAGGGAAAGAGATGAAATAGGTAATCATATAAAAAGTGAAGGAATCAAACTTGCATAAAAGAAGTTCATGACAAGGCAGAAATGGTTGCAAAAGATGATCAAGTGTCACTCGGAATCTAGTAAAATACTATCAATCAACGCTGGTATTAAAAACTAGCTAATAGGTGAATAATAATGCTAGATGTATCAATACACCAAAAAGAGCAAAGATAGGTATCCGCCTGTATCATTAACGGAAATATAACGCCACACAGAAAAATAACTGAGAATTGTACCAAAGATTAAAACCTAACCAACCAACCAAGTTGTATATCAGGCCTAGAAAATAAGACGCATAAAATTTTCTGGGACTTTGAAATACAAATGGGTCAGCTAATCCCATCCAGAAAACCAGACTTCACATCAATTAACAAGAAGAAAAGAACTTGTCATTAAGTGGATTTTGTTTTTCCGGCGGATCAAAAAGTGAAGATAAAAGAAAGTGAAAATACCTTGATCGTGCCAGAAAGCTAAAAAAAAAAAAAAAAAAAAAAGCAGTGAAATATGAAAGTAACAGTGATGCCAATTATAGTTGGTGCACTTGGAACGATCACCAAAGGCTTGGAAAGAAGACTGGAGGAATTGGAGATCAGAGGAAGAGTCGAAACCATCTAGACCACGGCACGGTTAAAATACCTAGAAAAGTCCTGGAGAGCAAAGAAGGCTTGCTGGTTCTCAAAGTTTATTGGTTTCATTCTTTGTTTAATGGCATATCAAATTTTGTAGTTTATTTAATGTCAAAGCCATTCTCCTAGAAGAACAGTAGTGGTACTATTTAATCCATAGATGGGAGTATGAGAGGGTTCATACCTTTCCCAAGGGTATTTGCCCGAAAGTGAACGTAATAGCGTGACTGGAGTGCGAACTCACTTACTACGATTCCGCAGTCCATCGCTTTAACCATTACACCACGAGGACACTCCCTCTCAAAGTTTAGAGAAAAAACAGCAATTAGAGATGGTGTAAAAAAAAAGAGAAGAATAATATAGATTGAATTAATTTTTAAAGACCTGGAAATACCCCCTACATGGACGATACGCACAAAAAATTACAAATGCCGAGATCGATATTGTAAAATCAAATCGATGGCTTAAAAGTGTAGGATTGAAGACGAAAACTAAACGGTGAATAATAGGGACACAGGACCAGAGCTTACCTACTAAAAACTATGAGGCATATGTTATAAAAAGAAGAAAAAAAAACGGCCAAATCTGACATGTGCTAATAAAAAACTGAATCAATTAACTACTTTATGTCCAATCCAAACACCAAAACAATTTAAAGAAAGTCATGACAAAATAGAACATTACATTTATAAGAAAGAATGTAAGTAGTAAGTAAAATTGGTGACCTTAGTCGAGGATGACCCGAAGGCTCCCTTTTCAATACCTACTACACTGTGATGTGGGGTGCGCAACTCTATTCCATGGATTGCTCCACTTTACCCAAGATCCTTACTTTATAATGCTGAGTGTTAAGCAAGGCGGCATCAAGTACCATTTTTGAGCCTTTGGTATGACTCGACCTGGGATTGAATCCCAGCCCCTCGGACCATTAGCGAACACTCTACTCATTAGGCCAATGGCCCGATTAAAAATGGTAAATATGAAATATTGGATTTTGAAAAATGGTATAAACACCAACTAGAACTAATAACAGAAGTATAAGGAACTATTATTCTCTGGGACTTTGCAATCCAAACTGATAGAAAGGTGAAGAACAATAGAAGGTCAGAATTCTAAAAGAAAAACATGCATTCTAATTGATAAGCCAATGCCAAGAGATAACACATCAATCAAAGAGTATAATAAAATAAATATATACAAAAACTTGAAGATAGAAATTGAAAAAAAAAATGTAGCACTCGGAAATATAAAGCCATACAGAAAAACGACTGGGAATCGTACCAAAGATTAAAACAGAACCATACAACCAAGTTGTATATCAGGTCTAAAAAATAACGCGTAATATTTTTTGGGACTTTGAAATACAAATACAAGCTTAAATACATAAACATTAAGAATATCATGATCTACCAACGTGCCAGTAATAGTGGGAGCACTGGGTATGCTCAAGAAAAAGACAGATAAACACATTTACAAGATACCTAGCAGTGCTTGCCTTTATGAAATATAAAAAAAATAAACTTTGTGGAACTGCTCATTTACTTAGGAGAGTAATGTCCGTGTGGCTGAAAAAATCACCAAAAGGGCAGTAAAGTAAACATATATATATATATATATATATATATATATATATATATATATATTATCGCTATCTTCCTTCATCCTAAGTCTTTGGCAAAAACCCGGAGAAAATTAGAAAAACCAAAAGAAAAGTTAGAAATTAAAAAAAAAAAAAAATAATAATCTAATGTAAAATTATGAAAATAAATTGACGTTGGCACATTAAAACGTGCCGAAAATGTTAAAAAGCTTCTACCGGAAATGGACGGATCTTTTCCGGTGTCGGGCTCACAGCAGCATTTGACAAAGTTAGAATACTTAAAACATTAAGAATATCATGATCTATATAAATATTTAGGAAGAACCTGCCTGTCCTCTATACACTGTTAAACAACTTGATGTAGTAATTTACTGAGCTTTTTGCTTAGATGTGGCAAAAGGCCCTATGAATGGAGGCAGCCAATGAGACTCGAACTCATTCGTGTAGGTTTGCTTGTCTAGCTTGCTAAACATTACACCACCAGAAGCGCCCAAACGAGTTGATGTAAATCTTCAGAGTTTTCTATGGATAATTATTGAATACAGAAGAATGGTTTGGCCTAACAAAACGGTTTTCCTCACAAAGAAAAAACGACACTTACACCAAACAATCAATAGATATGTATCTACAAATCGTAACTAATCGAACATATTATTACCTTGAAAATTCAAACTTTAAAAAAGAAAACAACAACAACAACAACAACAACAAAACCCCCAATTATATAGCCAAATGTTACGAGCGATATGAGTAAGTTATGAGGCAAACATAGCGTAACGATTATCGTTGTTGGGAACGGACTCGGATACCCGAGTTCAAATCCTGCATGAGGCTGATTGCATTTCACATAGCGCTAATACGTTTTTGAAAGGTAGGAATCCAACTATTTTCCCTCCAAATATGGGTAAATAGTCGGGCAGATCAGGATCTCTAACCTTAGTATGGTAACCTGTCTAGGAAAGGGTAAGCACAAACCAGATGTAGACGACCTGAAAAGGGATGGGATTCGCCAGGCTATTACAGCCCAAGATAGTTTTATAAGGCGCACCAATACGACCAAACCAGGTTACAGGAATAGTATGTGTGTACGTGTGTTGCTAGGTTAGATGTACCAATCTGGATAAAAAAGAAAATTGTTTAATCTAATAAATCTCCAACGTGTCATTTACTTAAATTTAAAAAATAATTTCTTTAAAAATGAATTTGGCAAATACTTTAATTTTAATGCTTCATTGACGTATATTCTCGTTAAAGTTGACATCGCTTTCAGATTAATTTATACAGGTAGATTATTCAATTATTTATAATTATTATTTATTTATTACTAATTATGTATTTAATTTCTACAGGTACATTCCCTCATATTTCTAATCAGTAAGAAATTGATTCCTAGTAACAGGTATAATTGTTAATTAGTCAATTACTGGATATCATTTACAAGTCTCTAACTGAAAACGTTTTTCAACAATTGTAGTTTCGTCGTAATTAAGCTAACACAAACCTGCCTCCAGTAAAAGACTCCAGTTGCATAGCCTTGGTAAATATAAATATCAACTTCAAAGCAGAACGATTGAGAATCTTGATAACAAGTTCTGCTGATAAGTGTGTTTAAGCATGTCATATAGGAAAAAGGTAACCTTTTCTTTTTGTGAGGAAGGTTTGTTTTTTTTTGGGGTTTTTTCGGGAGTATTTTTATGTTTTTATAATTATTTTTATTTTTATCCTTTCTTACTAGATCAGATTAATTTAAAGGAATGCTTCCTCGCCTTGTCATCCCAGCCCAGTAATAGACGCGGCATGACTAGCTTTACAGACTTTCATGTCATCCGCTATGAAAATAATGTAATCTGTGGGATCCCTTCCGGTAATAATCCTTCCTTTTATTCAATAGGTGTCATGTCGGCTTTATCATTTGCTTGAAATGCAGCTATTTTAGACGACATCAGACCATTGCGAAGGAATCTGATCATCTTCATCTAATTATATCATCTTCCATCCGGGTCAAGAATCACTTCCCCATGATGCTAAGTGATTTCTTATTTGCTTATCATTTTCTTCATTTTTTGTGCATACTTACCATCATCATTATCATCATCGAATTGTGCTGACAGCACGGATTTCCTTAACTCTCTCTTTCCATCTGTTCCTATCATACATCGTCCCAGGCAGGTCCTCCAAACAACATTCTGTGTCCGCACAGAGCTGATGTAAATAAGTTCTTGCTGGTCGGCCAGAAAAGAAGGTCACTTATGAGTTTGTCCCTGATTTTCCAGCAGTGTCCCTGCATGTCTTATTCGTATTACTTGGATGGATTTTGAGATGGAAGGTAAGTGCTCGTTCACCTGTTGTTTCGTTGGGTGTTACTGACAGGATTTGTTTGAAATAACTCGTAATATTCTTATGTTGTTCCCATCTAGCTTTTTCTCTATGCATTTTGTTAGCGTTCAGGTGGTGCATCCATACAGTCGTAATTACACTGCCACAGCTTGGTAGAAATTCTATTTTATCGGATAGATCAGATTTCCATATGATCGATAACCTAATGACAGCTCTCCACGCCTTCACTTAGCGTATGCAGATATCACTTTCGGTAGATGAGATATTGCTGCTGAGGTATTTAAACTTGTCTACTAATTTTAGAGGTCTGCCACGCCGAGTTATATGCGTTCACGTGGAGACCAATGTCTACTGCTGTTTGCTTTAGGCTATGCAGCAGAGATTTGGTTTGGCCAGGTGCAGGAAGCTAACTATACTAGTTGAAAACCCGACCTACGGGCACGATTTTATGTTACTTCCAATAAGAGACCTAATGATTTTTTTCTAATCATATATTTGAAATATTTATTGAATCATCCATTATTTAAAAAGCATCGCTAGGATAAACACTGGGATCATGCTGAATATAATTCATCGAGGGAGATTCCTAAAAAGTACAGAACGCCCTGTCGACGAGGCAAAGAACACGCTGACTGTATCCATAGATGAAGAGTAAAACCTCACCTTCCAAAAAAGATGTTGTTGGTATGACACTGAACTGCATCTAAGGGTGACCTGAGTAGAGTGGAGTACCCCCTCAATGTCATTACTCCCAGGTCCACTTTAACCAGGTATAGTATTACCGGTTAGGGTCCCATCTAGGGGGTCAAATACATTTGTTTAAAAATTATTCGTAGTCGATAGGATGGTCTAAAAAGAAAAATCTTAACAAACAATTGCACTAAACATGTAAGAATAATCAGACAATGAACGCGATTCCGTAACCTCTAGGCAAAAAATAACCCTCGACGGAGTGACATGCCGTTAAAATCAATCAATCGATCAATCAAAATTAGCGGCATTTCTTGTACAGTCTTGTTAATTTCTTTCTCTGTGTGTGTGTGTGTGTCTGTGTGTTTGCACATATGTATATGCATATTAACCAATCCCCTCCCTCACGAGATGTATATGACGCAAGGTTAAGCGGAATAGAGCAGTTTTAAATTCAGAGTTGTCCTTCTCCTAGACTGGTTGCCCTGCCAAGGCTAAATAACCTAGTCTTCTCTACTTTTTGCCCATATCTGAAAGAAGAAAAGATAGATCCCTGCCTTTTCAAATAAGGGCATTTCCTACGATAACAGGTACACAACGCGGTGTGGTTTGGTTTCTTTATTTAATGGCGTATCAACTGTCATGGGTTATTTGATACCTAAGCTATCCTTGTAGAAGAACAGTAGCTGGGGGGGAGGCAGAATGTGAGGATTCATATATTTCGCAAGGGTATTAGTCCGAAAATAAACGTAATACCGCGATTGGAGTTCGAACTCGCAGTCTCGCACATTAGCCACTACTCCATAGTACTTTGGTTTTGTTAGTTTTGTTTAATGGCATATAAACCTATATAGGTTATTTAAAGCCAAAGCCATCCTTCTAGAAGAACAGTATTGGTACTATTTAACCTATAGCTTGGAGGATAAGGGGGTGTCATACTTTTGCCTAGGGTTTTTATCCGAAAGTGAATATAACAGCGTAACTGGAGTTCGAACTTGCTTACTACGATTCTGCAGTTTATCCCTTTAACCATTACTCCACAAGACCACACACACAGTACTTTGGGGTACGTATGAGTGTGTATGTGTGTGTGTGTGTGTGTGTGTGTGTTATTTTTCTACTCGCATTGGATTCGTCATCTCATGTGCAAGATACGGATTGTGGAATGTTTCAATATGATATAGTGAAATGACATCCGAGGAAATCAATGATTTATCATCATCATCATCATATTGTCGCGCCATCAGCACGGATATCCCTGACCCTCTCTCGCCACCCCTTCTTATATCACATCGCTTCAGGTAGGTCCTCAGGGCTACACCCCGTATCTACACAGAGCTGCTGTATGTAGGTTCGAGCTGGTCGCCCTGCTTTTGCTCGGCTATGTGAAGATGTTCATACGAGTACATCACTTAAGAGCTCGTCCCTACTTCTCCAGCAGTGTCCTGCATGTCTGCTTCGTCTAACTTTGATAGTTTTCGTGATGGGTGGTCGGTGGCCGTATAGCTGCTGCTTTGTGGGGTGCTGCCTTCAGGATTTGTTCAACATTGCTCGCAGCATTCTTGTGTAGTTGCCATCAAGCTTTTACTCCATCGGTTTAGTTAGCGTCCATGTAGTGCATCCATATAGCAGTATTGACACGACCGCAACTTGGAAGAAACTGCTTTACCGAAAAATGATTTATAACTTTATAAAATATATAACAATATAAAGTTTATACATGTACACCACATTCGGGTTCTAAGTAGGTCTTCTTCATAGAGCAAACGTGGTATTTTGGTAACTGCTGCGCGCATGATGATGGATGAATGGTTATATATTGTACTGTTGAATGGGTCGGCAAATGTGGCTAGCTAGGTTCTCTTAAAATTCATAGTTAAAGCAAGACCGCTCCCTACCCCTTCCCCAAAACCATAAGGCCTTGTGCCTTCTTTGTATTTAATTACAAAGAAATAAAATAAAGTTTATACATGCCACTTCTTATTGCGATAATAAACAGGGCACGACACGGAACACTGTTTATTTTCAGGGGAGATAGAGGTTTATAAAATTTTTCATTTTAAATAGAATCATCCCATGAAATTCAGATGATACTGCATTAGATATTCAAATGCCCTGAAGAGGGTTTAGTGTAAAAACAAAAATAATTCACACTATAAATTGAATTCCCCTCTAAAGACGTTATAGTTTTTCATATTTGTACTTTTTCGCACCATCGGATTTACAGCACGTTTCCTATATATATATATATATATATATGTATATATGTGTGTGTGTGTGTGTGTGTGTGTGTGTGTGTGTGTATCTGTGTGTGTGTGTTATTCAGTCCAGTCGGAAATAATTCCGTCAGGACAAAAAATCATTCAACTATGAACATTTAAATTTTCCTGGTAAAGAGCTCAATGTAACTGACATCACAGAGCAATAATTCCTTTTAGAAAAACAAAAACCGGACACATTAGGATTATAAATTTATTTCCATCCTTTTATGGGTATTGATATGAATCAATAACACCAAAAATAACAGGACTTCTTCAGATCTAATGGATAAAATAATTACAGTCAGGATAGACTCCTGTGTCTATTCTGAGTGTAATATTTCGTGATCTCCGCTAATGGATATCGAACCAGCGCCCATGGAATGCAGAGCCGAAACTCTAGCACAGACCCGACGGTCCACATCGCACACAACTGACACCAAATTAACTAGTGTCCTTTATAGGGTAAAAAACATACCAATAAGATATAATTGTCGTCGCGCATTTACGATGACTAGTAAATTTGGCCGCCCTTGATTGTGGTGATATCCGTTGGCTCAGTGGTAGAGGTTGGGCTCTACAATCTGTGGTCCCTAGTTCGATCTCCTGTGGTGGAATTAATGGTATAAGCCGCTGATGCGATCTAATACGTTCGAAACAGCTGTTCAGTGTCCCGTATGTTATACGGACAGATTGCCGTATTTTGTAGTCATGGTAATTCAATATACAATATGTGATTCCTCTATTTAAAATGTACGTATATATGTATATATACGCACATATATCTATTTTAAGTATACATATTTGTACGTATAATTATTGTTTAAATATATATTTAATCTTTAGGGTCTAATATATTCATATAAATCCATAAATATGTGAATATGGTTATTACTAGGACATATAGAGAAAAAGATATTGTAATGAATTGATTTTTTGAGGATAAATATGAGTATATATATATATATATATATATATGTATGTATCATCATAACATAAAACTTAATATTATATACATATATATATATATATATATATATATATATATAACTTAATATTATATATACACATATATATATATATATATATAATTATTTTTGTATGTTTATATCCGTCTGTGTGTTTGAGGTTATAATTATTAATATATATATATATATATATATATATAGAGAGAGAGAGAGAGAGAGAGAGAAAGAGGGGGAAAGATATGTTGTGATATATATTTATATAAGTTCGGTTCTTATATATATATATATATATATAAACCATAAGTTGTAGGATACATGGGTGTATTCGTGTAAAGCTATCGGAAAGATATATATATATATATATATATATATATATATATATATATATATATATATATTGGCAGCATTTCTTCAGCGATACATATTTCATTGAACATTATATATTTGTGTGTGTGTGTGTGTGTCAACATCGATAGATAATGTTGATTTTATATATATATTAGAATATATATAACATTTTTAGATGTGTGTGTGTGTGTGTGTGTGTGTGTGTGAGTATGTATAAAGTTATGTTTAGGAGATAGATAGCTCGATAGATAGATAGATAGATACAAGTTGCTTTTTTGCGGGGGAAATATTTGCCAATGGACCGGGAGACTGAGGTTCAATCTCAGGTCGAGTCCTACCAAGGACTCAAAAAGTGATACTTGATACTGCATGCTTAATACTCAGCATTATAAGGTAAGGGATTAAGAGTATTGTGGAACAATCCAGGGAATGGAGTTATACCCTCCTCTACACCTCGGTGTAATAGCTATTGAAAAGGGAGTTTTGGGGTCACCCTCGACTAAGGTCGCCAACTTCACTTATAAATATATATATATAATTATTTTTTGTATGTATATATATATATATATATATATATATTGCTATATGGATGCACTACATGGACGCTAACTAAACGGCTGGAGAAGAAACTTGACGGCAACTACACAAGAATGTTGAGAGCAATATTGAAAAAATCCTGGCGACAACACCCCACGAGACACCAACTATACGGCCACTTGCCTCCCATCACGAAAACTATACAGGTTAGACGAGCCAGACACGCAGGACACTGCTGGAGAAGCAAGGACGAGCTCGTAAGTGATGTACTCCTATGGACCCCCACATATGGCCAAGCAAAAGCAGGACGACCAGCCCGAACTTACATACAGCAGCTATGTGAGGACACAGGACCTAACCCAGAAGACCTGCCGGAGGCGATGAATGATAGGGAGAAGTGGCGAGAGATGGTACTGTTTACCAACCCCTCCGCTCGGGCAGGATATGACATAAGGTCAATTTTTAAGCGGAGTTTAACAGGTTTGAATTCAGAGTTTTCCTTCTCCTAGACTAGTTGCCTACCCAAGGCTGAAGAACCTAGTCTGTCCTACTATCTACCCATAGCTGGAGGGAGAATAATTGGATTCATACCTTTCCCAAGGGTATTAGTGCTATGTGAAATGCAATCAGTCTCGTCCAGGATTTGAACTCGTATCGCCGAGTTCATTTCCTACGGCGATAACGACTACACCACGGGCACCTCCAGTGGCAAGAGATGGTCAGAGATGCTGGCGGCACGACATGATGATGATGATATATATATAACCCGGCAGTAAAATTAATCCGAAATGTGTAAACGAATGTTTAAAATAACAATACAACTTAAATCTCGTGTAGAAATGAACACAAAATATTAAATTGTTCAAAAGAATGTGTGTCCCCACCGTCTTGACCTTTCTCACAAGAATAACAAAAAAGCTTAGAAGTGTGGGTCAAGGAAATTATCATCAAATCTTATTCGTCTATACACATCCACTCGTCCATAAATAAGGTCCAGTGTTGATCCTTCACCCACCGGAAGATGGTTTGACTGGAGCCCAGGGCCACTAGGCCGTCAAAGCGATCAGTTTTTCAAATATCAAAACGATTTAGCGTTAACACTGACCCCGCTCATACGAGAAAATCCAGTAAAGTTATTGGCTAGATCAAGATAACAAGAGCGTGTGGATGGGTAACTTACAACCTCACACACAATCGGATGCTGTTTTCAGGGGTTTTCTATGGAAAGATCAATTAAACTTAAGTGTCCTGGATATGACACGAAACAGGAGTTTACATTGGAGAGTGAAGAGTGATCCTTTCATTGCCATTACTCCCAGGTCCACTGTAACCTGAAATGGTAGTACCGGTTGCATCTATGGGTCAGATAGATCTGCTTATGACATATTCGTATGGGATAGGAATCCATAAAACGATATAATTGACTGTATTTTCTTGCAATACTTGAAACCGTATACCTGTTGGGCTGGTTGGTTGGTTGGTTTTTACGGTATATCAACCCATGTAGGTTATTTAATGCCAAATAATCTTTATACAAATATATCAAATACATATGATTTGGTGTGGTTGGGCATTATGGCATATCAACCATTGTTGGTTATTTAATGCCAAATCCTCTTTATACATATATTAGATATATATGATTTGGTTTGGTTAGATTTTATGGCATATCAACCATTGTAGGTTATTTAATGCCAAATCTTCTTTACTCATATATATTAAATATATATGATTTGGTTTCGTTGGGTTTTATGGCATGTCAACCCTTGTAGGTCATTTAATGCCAAATCCTCGATATACATATATATTAAATACATATGATTTGGTTTGGTTTGGTTTTATGGAATATCAACCATTGTAGGTTATTTAATGCCAATTCCTTTTTATCCTTGTATATCAAATACATGATTTGTAAATATATTTTGTTGATAACATTTTTAAACGAGTCTGAGCTCATTTTATTTGAACACAGTTCAATAGTTTGAAGTATTTCTAACATGAATAATTCTATTTACAATTAATTATTCGTTTGGATACAGTTAAATGATTTCAAGTATTTTATAATATATAACACTAACAGTTTAGCATCAATCTTTTGTGAATGTTTATTGCTAAGTTTATTTTCAAATGTGTCCGAATTAATTTGTTTGCACACAAGTATTGCTATTCGTAATTCGTAAACGAATATTTTGCAGTTAACATTTTTAGACGAGTTCATTTGTTTGTAGACAATTAAACGGTTTTGAGTATTGCTATGTAACACTAATAATTCTATTTTATATCAACCATTTGTTTATACACAATTAAACGGTTCCAAGTATTGCTATGTAACACTAATAATTCTATTTGATATTAATCATTTGTTTGTAGACGATTACACTGTTTCAAGTATTGCTATGTAACACTAATAATTCTATTTGATATTAATCATTTGTTTGTAGACGATTAAACTGTTTCAAGTATTGCTATGTAACACTAATAATTCTATTTGATATTAATCATTTGTTTGTAGACGATTACACTGTTTCAAGTATTGCTATGTAACACTAATAATTCTATTTGATATTAATCATTTGTTTATACACTATCAAACGGTTACAGGTATTGTTATGTAACACTAATAATTCTGTTTGATATTAATCATTTGTTTGTAGACGATTAAATGGTTTCGAGTATTGCTATGTAACACTAATAATTCTATTTGATATTAATCATTTGTTTGTAGACGATTAAACGGTTTCAAGTATTGCTATGTAACACTAATAATTCTATTTGATATTAATCATTTGTTTGTAGACAATCAAACGGTTTCAAGTATTGCTATGTAACACTAACAATTTAAACTGAACATCAGTTATTTCTTTACAGAGTTAAATGGTTATGCATATCTGATTTGTAAGTGAATAATCTGTTCGTAATCTTATTTTTAAATAAGATAGAGTAAATCTTTTGACACGCAAGTACTGCTATTGCTTGCACCAGTTAAAAAGTTTCAAGTATTGCTATCAAACATTGATAATTCTATTTAATATTTATCATTTGTTTGCAGACAGTGAAGTGGTAACAAGTATTGCTATTTAACACTAATTATTCTATTGAATACTATTCATTCATTTGCACAGGGTTAAATGGTTCCAAGTAATACGATGTAACATGTGTAGTTCTATTTTGCAAAGAGGTAAACGGTTTCAAGTATTCCACTCAAATAGTTTTATTTGCACACAGTTAAATGGTTAAAGAGCTCCCACTCTAACAATTCGATTTAACATCAGTCATTTGTTTGCACAGAGTTAAATAGTCTAACAGTTCTATTTGTCCCATTGGTGGGACTCTAGGTCAGAGTGGACCTGGAAGCAATGACAATGAAGGAGTGCTCCACATTCCCCAAAGCTCCAGTACTAGATCCTCACTATCAGATAGTTTAGTGTCATATACCCAGGACACTCATGGGGGTGGGGAGTCTTACCTCTCGGCAGAGATGTAGTTGGTGTATTCTACAGTCCCAGCCTACTGGGCTAACCTACCTGGATGCAAGGAAATGATTATTATCGGTTAATAAACCATGCGATAAAAATATTGCAATTAAAGTTTGAAAATGATTCGGATTATAAAAAAGAAATTATAAATCAAAATTATGATTATAAAATATAAAATAAAAATGAAATTAAGATTTTTAAAAATAGATAAGCGCTGTTAAAAAAATTACGCAAAAATCTTAATATGGACGTAAAATAAAACCAGTCCTCTAAACTCAAGGTATTAAATAATCAAAGACCGTTTAACATAACATTAAAATCAATCAATCATTAAAATCAATAAATCAATATTAGTCACCTTCAATTTAGAACGTGCTCATCTAATGCTTCTTTGTTAAACAGAATATTAAATTAGATCATCAAAATGTTTCAAAAAGATTTATTTTAAGTTATATAGGTTCATTTTTTTTTGTCTATGCTATTAACTAAAAGTATAAAGTCTATATTTTCTTGTTAACAAACAATAAATTTATTTATTTCCGTTTTATTACGCGACCATAAATTTTTCTGGGGACTTTAATCATGAAAAGGTCCAACTATGAAACGCAAATGCTTTTCCACGCATTCATCTTGGAAGTACGACAGAAAAACTACCAGATTAACACACTGGCAAAAAATAAAACTCAATTTACACCGAAAAACTACTACAAGAAAGGTAATATACTGAATTTTAAAATTATTTTTTCTAAATATATATTGGTAGTTATGATTTATGAATCTAATTCAATATATAACGATTTAACGGATATTTAACTTCGACGATAAACAAAATCATCTACTTAAAACCTACTTTTTTATATCTGTATATTTACATATTTATTTTTATATATCTAACGATTTCAGTATAGGATCGTGTGTAGGTTGGTATTTTACGGCACATCTAACCTTGTTGGTTATTCAATACTAAATTCTTTATATATATATCATATTTACCTAACCCCTCCGCTCGGGCAGGATATGACACAAGGTCAATTTTTAAGCGGATTTTAAAAGATTTGAATTTAGAGTTTTCCTTCTCCTAGACTAGTTGCCTCACCAAGGCTGAAGAATCTAGTCTGTCCTACTATTTACACATAGTTGGAGGGAGAATATTTGGATTCATATAAATATATATATATATATATATATATATATATATATATGTGTGTGTGTGTGTGTGAGGACACAGGATGTAGCTCTGAAGACCTGCCGGAGGCGATGAATGATAGGGAGAAGTGGCGAGAGAGGGTCAGGGATATCCGTGCTGGTGGCACGACATGATGATGGTGATGATATATATATGAGGATCATTACATAAGTTTCCAGACTTTTTTCATATGAGCACTGTTATTGATAACATACACATGAAACTCTAGTCCCCTTCGAAGTAATCTCCTCCGGCTGCAATGCACTTGTGCCGTTCTAACAACTTATGGAAAGCCCCATGGAAGTCCTCTTGTGTGAGCGTGTCAATGACCTTCGTCACAGCGTCTTTCATATCCTCAATTGTCTCATAACGACAGCCTGTGAGCTTAGGGAATAACCAAAAGTCACAGGGACCAAGGTCTCGACTATAGAGAGGCTGATGAACTGTCTCGATGCCCATCTTGGTCAAATAGTCTGTAACAAGGATGGAGTTGTGGACTGGTGCATTGTCCTCGTGTAAATGCCACTAACCCAATTTGAAGAGTGCTGGCCTCCTCCGACGGGATCTCTTCTTGAACTCCCTTAAAACCTCAACATAGTAACGCTAACCCTTTTGGCCAATCATCTCTGGTCTATTGACTTCCTTATTCCTCTCACACCTCTCATCATCCCTCACACACTCCCTGTCGTCCTGATGCTCGATTCATGCAAGATGGCCCAAAAGCATTCTGAAGCATTCCATACGTTTCTGTGGCATTTTTTTCCAAGTTTAAAACACAATCTTATTGCATATCGTTCTTAATTGTCTTGACGTCGAGATTGAATTTTTGAAATTCATCAGCTGTGACAATCAGGCTTTAGTAGTATTCCAATTGCTGCTGTAGCTGTTCTTTTGAAGCTGAAATCATAAAAAATGGCGAGTCATCTGATAAGATGTATAGCAATAACATACTGAATTTTCAAGAGTCTGCGACAATTTCAAATGCCTGTACAAAAAAGTCTGGAAACTTATTAAAGGCACGACGTATCTCACGATTTCAGTATAGGTTCGTGTTTAGGTTGGTATTTTACAGCACATCAAACTGTGTTGGTTATTCAATGCTAAATTCTCTCTCTCTCTCTCTCTCTCTATATATATATATATATATATATATATACGTGGTCCCTTCAATAAGTTTCAAGATATTTGGCTCTCGTTAGTGTATTGAACACTCTTATGTTAAGATTAAGGAATTCTATTTTGGCTAGGCATTACGTTATTGGTTGATCATATTCAAGTAATACGTATGTCTTTAGTCATTTGTTTACGGAATTTGTCCCCAGATATCAGTTTGAGTAATATATTTTTTCATTTACAAATTCCCGAATTATCTTTTTTTTCAAATCATCAGAAAAGTTAGCGACCTTAGTCGAGGATAACCCGAAGGCTCCCTTTTCAATAGCTACAACACTGAGATGTGAGAGAGGGCACGACTCCATTTTCTGGATTGCTCCACTTTACCCTTGTTCCGTACTTTAGAATATTGAGTCTCCATTTAATTGTACTATATACGCTCTGAATGTGAATTTTGTTATCCCCTAGAGGATAAATAGGGAACTAACAATAACCATACATTGAGCACTCTCATAGATTTGTATCATTACCCACATATATTCTATGTAAATAATTATCCACACCTACTGTCCTTGGATACTGACTGGATAATTTAGAGGTATATATATATATATATTTCATAGGGTGCTGTCGGTGCTTTTTACAGCCTTGACTAATTGGAAAAGTTTCACCATATTACAATAATACATTTGTATTGGCATGTAGTGATTGCATTTCAAATACTCATAAATGAATATTATGAAGTTTATTTTATTTCAAATAAAACTTTTCAAACCTACGTATTTGAATTAAAAAAGGTCAAGGTTAGCTCATTGTCTATGTATCTATGTATCTATCTCTCTCTTTCTCTCTCTCTCACTCTCTCTATATATATATATATATCAATATATATATATATATTGATAGATACATACATACACACATATATATACATATATACATACATGAAAAAAATATATATACTGGAAAAATTCCAATGTTAACTCATTATATATATATATATATATATATATTTCTTTAAGAAAAAACAACGAAACCAATCACAAAGGATTATAAATTTATTTCCATCCTGTTACGCATTTTTAAAATTTCCAAAAACACGAATATATATATATATATATATATATATATATATATATATATATATATATATATATATATATATATAATGGCAATATCTGTAAAAGTCAGGATTAATGCTTAACGCATTCATCAGGATTTTTGTTGCTTTTTTTAAGTTTCCATTCGGTCTGATCAATGCGTAAAGCATGAAACCTGGGGTTACATATATATGTACATACATATAGATGTACATACATATATACATACATACATATAGATGTACATACATATGAAATATATATATATATATATATTTTATATATACATAATATGTATACATATATATATACATATATAAAGTATATATATACATCTATATATATACATACTTATGTAATATATATATAGATATATATACATATAATATATATATGTAATATATATATATATGCAATTATATATATATATGTATATATGTATCTGTATATATATATATATATATATATATATATATATATATATATATACATGTATAGATCTGTACATACATACATACATACATACATACATACATATATATATATATATATATATATATATATATATATATATATATATATATATATATATATATATATATGATAGTTCTTTCATTGTTATTGAACACGTTAGTAATAATACCACAAAATTTAATCTGCCATTGACTCACCAAGTAATCCAGTGATACCCATATGCTATTACAATGCACACACACACACACACACACACACACACACACACACACACACACACACACACACACACACACATATATATATATATATGTATATATCTGGTGAGGCAAAATATAAACACACGAAAGCTACTAAATAATGCCCTATAAACACCGTGCTGACGTATGTCGTCGGGTGGCTTAGTGGTATGATACTAAGTCCAACGTAGTTGTGCTGGTTTCAATCCCAGGTTGAAGCGTCCTGTGTGTCTAGCCACACTCATGAGTTGGGACATAACGAATTAGTCTGTCAGTTGATGGCAATATATATATATATATATGTCAATCACTGATTTTGAGCATTGTATTTACAAATATAACCAGCAATATAGAATATATATATGTACATTGTGTTTTTAAAATCAGCAGAATGGTCTTAATTTTTTTTATTTCTTTTGAAAAATTTTTGAAATATTTTTTTTCAAAAGAAGAAATTAAAAAAATCTTTCAAAAAAAATTATTTTTTAAAAATTTCAAATGAGGAATTTAAAAAAAATGTCTTTTACGAAAATTTTTAAAAGAAAAAAAATCTTTTTTGCAAACCTTATATATCAAAAAATATTTACTTTTCTCTCGTTGGTTCTACAACAACCCTGTCCACACACACACACACACATGAATATATATATATGGGTGTGCGCGTGTTTAATTACGATTGACCATTAAAAACGTCCTATATCAATAACATATACTCATAAAATCTATTCATAAAAATGCAATGGGCTATCACGATATTCCGACCATAAAAGAAAATAAAACAGGGTTAAATTACTTTCAACCCTCTGAGTGGAAAAAGGAAACGAACGAAAAATATATTGGTGAAGTTTTAATTTGTTTATTGTTTGTTTAGGTTATTTTATACCAAATGGTTTTGACTTCAAAACTTTGAATGCAAAAACATTCTATTAAAATTATTTTAAGTCTGAGAAATGAAATCATCATGACAGGTAGATTTTTACATCATTTGAACGTCGTCATCAGAGCAAAAACATGTTTCTTTCACACTCTCTCTCTCTCTCTCTCTCTCTCTCTCTCTTTCACACACACACATATAATTATATATCCAATTGCCGTCGTCATTGAGCACTCAACGGAGATTCCAATTCACCTTGGATTACTACAAAATAAGTCAAAACTCTAAATTCTTTTCCTCGGATTATACACACTGATATATATGTATAATTTAGCTGTAAAAATTCAAATAGGTTTACAAAACACAAAGCAGCAAACATTAGTCATATTCCATGAATATACCTCAAATATTAATTTCATATATTATGATTGCATTTTATGCTCAATTGCGTCTAAAACTTTATTTTTGTCTGAGAAAGTTAGCGAGGCAGAAAAAGAAATATTTCTAGTCGAAACATCCTCAGAGGAATGTTTGTTTATTTTTACCGGGCATTATTTACTTTTCAAGCAGAGATAATAATATTTAATTCTTATTTAAGATAATGCGGATCACGATTCGAAACAGGAAAGTTTTTAAGCAACCGCAACCCCAAACATTTTGTTATGAGGAGGAAAATTAAGATTACTATAAATACGATTGAGGCACTTCAAAGGATTAAAGGAATAACAATCTAGGCTAGTCGATCATTTTCGGTAAGTTCGATTCTCAGTGGATGCACCATATTAGTTATTTTGTGCTGAGCTTGGCTTACGCCCGTTCGACGGGGATTAGAATGTACGGATTAAATCTCCTGTCGTGAGGTAATGCCTCTTCCCCTCAAAAAAGGGTGCAATGCGCAAGACACCAATTTGTATTTGATGTTGAGGCTCCAGCTCTGGGTAGATATTGGTTGGTGAGGATAATCCTTTTACTACGATTTATTCCAGATCTTTTTTTCTTTTTTTTTTTTTTTTTTGGAGAGGACGTACCTGTAAGGATTCCGTCTATGGATGAATTAGATCTGTTTTTAAGAATTATTCGTATTCGATAGGACTGTGTGAACAAAAAAAGACTCTTGAGAAACAACTAAAAAAGTAAACCTGAACATGCTATCACCATGATTCACTTACCTCGAGGAATAAAATAGCCCCAAAAGGGTTGACATACCATTAAAATAGATCAATTTTACAATTGATAAGCTCAGTTTAATGAATCACAATGTGTCATTTACTTTTCGAGTCAAATTTTTATTTGTAGTGAATAAAAATGACACATAATATTTTATTCCTTTTCGAAAAATATTTCTGTGGAGTAATAGCCGACGTGTTAGACTGCAGTCTCGAACTCAAGTCATGCAATTATATTTACTTACGGACAAATACCATTGCGAAAGGCACGAACTCCTTAATCCCTAATCTATGACATAAATTCTACCTTGCTGCTCTTCTACAAGAATTGAAATAGCATTAAACAAAGAGACCAAATTCTTTCTAAGAAAATGTACAAAACAATCGAAACAATAATAATTTTGTTCGACACAAACGCACAAAGTGATTTAGTAACAACCAACACTGTTATAATATATAATTATAATAATATAATATATAATTATAATATAATAATATAATTATAACAATATGATATATAATTATAATATATATATATATATATATATATATTTATATATAATTTATATATATACATATATATATAAATATTTATATATAATAATCATAATAATATAATATATAATTATAATATATATAATAATATATATATAGTAATATAATATATAATTATAATATAATAATATAATTATAACAATATGATATATAATTAAAATATATATTTATATATATATATATTTATATATAATTTATATATATACATATATATATAAATATTTATGATAATAATTATAATAATATAATATATAATTATAATATATATAATAATATATATATAGTAATATAATATATAATTATAATATAATAATATAATTATAACAATATGATATATAATTATAATATATATATATATATATATATATTTATATATAATTTATATATATACATATATATATAAATATTTATATATAATTTATATATATATATATATATATATATATATATATATATATATAAATTAAAAATATGTATATATGTATCTTCAGACGCACATACACTAAACACCACTTCCCACATCCACACACAATGATAC
>OY757928.1:81715162-81907662 GCA_963585895.1 Sepioteuthis lessoniana
GTTGGTTGATTGGTTGTGTGGTTGGTTGGTTGTATGGTTGGTTGTGTGGTTGTGTGGTTGGTTGTTTGGTTGGTTGTGTGGTTTGTTGCATGGTTGGTTTGTTGTGTTTTTTATGTGGTTGGTTGGTTTCTTTTACAGCATGTCAACTTTAGTTTGGTTTACTAACGCCGAATTCACTTCTTTTTTTTTTTTCAACCAGTTATACGGGTTCAAGTAATTAATTATGAAAATCATTTCTGAATAATTATAAATTCACTATATATTTTTAAAAGGAATGATTTGCCTATAGTTATATAGTTTCAAGTATTCTGATCCAATACAAATAATTGGCACATAATAATATAGTTTCAAGTATTCCTATCTAATGTGAATAATTGGTACATAATTATATAGATTCATGTATTCCTGTGTAATACAAATAATTTGCACATAATTATATGGTTTCAAGTATTCAAATCCAATACGGATAATTGGCTCATAGTTTATAGTTTCAAGTATTCCAGTCTAATACGAATAATTAGCATACAGTTATATGGCTTCAAGTGTTCCAATTTAAAATGGAGCATTTTATAGTTTCAAGTTTTCAAATCAATTATATTGTTTCAAGTTACTAATCATAATAATCATTTGTAATAGTTATAATTTCATGTAAATATTCTTAGTACTAACAATTTGTACACAGTTTTATGGTTTCAAGTATTCCTATCTAATACCAATAATTTGTACTCGAATACACGAGTACGTGAAGGCGATTCAATAAAATACTATAGCACAAATTTACACAGTATGGAGTGAGTTTGTGAGGTAGTTTGACCAATTAAAAAAATGCTAAATCGTTTTGAATGCTAAATGATTTAGAGGAAAAGGAACATTTCATTTGTCTTGGGTAGGAATTAATTGGGGATCCTTTCTTTTTTTGAGATGAGGCTTCTTAATCTGAGTATTAATTTTATTGCGGACTTTTGTCCTCATCTTGGTAGTTTTTTGTTGTTTTCCTCACTACGTTTCGGCCAAATTTCACCTCTGGCCGTCTTCAGGTGATTAACTGCGACCTCGGATAGGAATGCTGATTCTTGTAACCGTATCCCCAGTAATTATTGCCTTCCATAGTTGTTGTCTATCGCACCACGTTTTTGACCAAGTAACCCTCTGGCCGGCTTGGGTAGGAATTGAAACCGCTATCTTCTGACAATGCTCACCTAGAACCGTAGACAACTGGCCGTCACATCAAAACAAATTGTATATACCGATTGAATAAAAAACGGAACATAATTTTTTTACACTTCCCTAAGAAAATCCATTACCCTATTATACGTGATGTATTTCTATATTCTTTTAAAATCCACATCAATTTCTTTTCTCTCTGAATAATAAACCTCTTCTGACAGCCACTTGCCTCCCATCACGAAAACTATACAAGTTAGACGAACCAGACACGCAGGACACTACTGAAGAAGCAAGGACGAGCTCATCAGTGATGTACTCCTATGGACACCCGCATATGGCCAAGCAAAAGCAGGACGACCAGCTCGAACATACATACAGCAGCTATGTGAGAATACGGGATGTAGCCCTGAATACCTGCCAAAAGCGATGAATGATAGGGAGAAGTGGCGAGAGAGGATCTGGGATATCCGTGCTAGCGGCACGACATGATGATGATGACGACAAAAGAAATGACATGATTTCTGACTATTTAATAATTTGATTTCAATCATTTTTTTATGATTTCTATTATCTCATGTATACCTCCCCCATGTCCATATCAGTTGATAAACCTGTGTTATCTTACGTTATGAACCAAAAAAAAATTCTTCATTTTCTGTTGTGCGTGTTATCTGTCATCTTAAGTATGTAATATTATGGCCGAGGGATTTCGTTTTATATATCTTGCCTTTCGGTTTAGTTATGCTGAGAACCTTTCGCTTAGCGCATGGGTTAGTTAGGTGCAACAAGAGCGCAGGTGTTCACGCGCGTGTGGGTAGGATGTGTTATTCACAGATGTCAAAATAAAAATCCCTGATAGGAATTAAGACCAGGGGATGTAAATGATGTCATGCAACGGAAGCGTGCGCGGAGGATTTGGGGGATTTGAAAAGAGTCAGTGAGTCGAGTTTTTGCCTCCGAAGAAGAAGGTTGACTTTCGGAGCTCGCCGAGGCCTAGTGGCGGGTACCGCACGTGGTTTGGGGCGGATGGAAAAGTCGTCATAGAAAGATTGTACTTCTCTCTTCCTTATGTCGAAAAACCTTTTAACTCAAAGGTAATAAAAAGTTTCGTACCGGAACTAAGAAGACGTAAGTGTTTTTCGTGTTTCCGGATTCCTATGTTATCTGTATGTGCGTTATGGACATAATGAACGTTTTGCTTACCGGAAGGAATATGTCTATTTCACGTTTTCATGGATGGCTATGTTACAAGTACACCCCAGGCTAATATTAGTTGTCAACCAGTCGGCTGGGGCTGTAGAATACACTGATCCCCCCCACAACGAGTGTCCTGCTATGACACTAAACAATCTAATGGTGAGGTTCCAGTAATGCTGGAGCTTTGGGGAATGCGGAGTACCTCTTCATTGCCATCACTCCCACTCTACTCTAGCCAAGTGTTAACACTTGATAGGGCCTGTCTATGGGTTAAATAGAACTAACGGCATGCTTATGCTAAACTGAACTGTTTGACTAAACGGAATAGCTTAAAAAAGAAATGTTTTTGACAATTGAACCGTACTTACATTTAACTGCAGGCTTATGCTAAACTGAATTATCTGAAATAGAACTGTTTTTACATTGAAACTGTATTTACACCAAACTGAATTGTTATATATAGAACTGTTTAGACATTTTACTGTGTAAACAAAATCAGTACTTACGCTAAACTGAATTACCTGAAATAGAATTGTTTGAATAAACTGAATACTTTGAAATAGAAATTTTTTTGACAATTAAATTGTGTATTCATGCTAAACTGAATTGTTTGAAATAGAACTGATTATTTACATAAAAATGGATTTGGCGTTAAATAACCTACAAGGTTGATATGCCATAAAACCCAACCAACCAACCAACTAATATTAGTTGTCAACTCTTCTTGCATAATGAAACAAAAAACATTTCTTTCTATTCTCATGTGTGCTAATTTTTCATAATCTCAGTCAGCCCTCCATTTCAATAGATCTTTGAAATAAGCCGATATAGATTTTACGAGGATCATTAAATAAGTTTCCGGACTTTTTTCGTATGGGCACCTTTATTGATAGTACACACATGAAACTCTATTCCCCTTCAAAGTAATCTCCTCCGGCTGCAATGCACTTGTTGCACCGTTCCAGCATCTTCTGGAAGGCCCCATGGAAGTCCTCTTGGGTCAGCGTGTCAATGACCCTCGTCACAGCCTCTTTCATCTCCTCAATTGTCTCATAACGACACCCTCTGAGCTTAGGAAATAACCAAAAGTCACTGGGAGCAAGGTCTGGACTATATCGAGGGTGACGAATTGTCTTGATGCCCATCTTGCTCAAATAGTCTGTGACAAGGATGGAGTTGTGGACTGGTGCATTGTCCCGGTAGAAATGCCACTGAGCCGATTTGAAGAGTGCTGGGCTCTTCCCGAGGAATCTCTTGCTATACTCCCTTAAAACCTCAACATAGTAACGCTAACCCTAACCCTTTGGCAAATCAACTCTGGTATATTGACTTCCTTACTCTTGCCACACCTCTCATTATCCCTCACAGACTCCCTGCCTTCCTTGAATCTCTTGTGCCACTCAAAAGCTGATGCTCGATTCATGCAAGATGTTCCAAAAGCAGTCTGAAGCATTCCATACGTTTCTGTGGCATTTTTTCCAAGTTTAAAACAGAATTTTATTGCGTATCGTTCTTCTAAAGTGAAAGATTTAATTTTTGAAACTCACCATCTGTGACAATCAGGTTTTAGTAGGGTGTATTCTAATTCCTGCTGTAGCTGTTCATTTAAACCTGAAAACATAAAAATTGGTCAGTCATGTCATAAGATGTATAGCAATAACATACTGAACTTTCAAGAATCTACGACAATTTTAAATGCCTCTGCAAAAAAGTCTAGAAACCTATTGAAAGCCCATGTACTTACGTTCTTTGAAAGAATTTTTTTTATTGTTCATAAAATTGGATTATTTCTACTTTTCAGCTTTTGATCTGGAAGTGACTGAAATATTAAAGAAGATTCTACCCTTCTGTGAGGAGAAACATAGTCTGAAACAAAGGGAAAATTACCAAGTTTTAGGTAAATTCTTCTTGCGCGAAGCTGTATTGATCTGATCTTGCCTTCAAGCTCTTTTATTTCAAACTCGTCTAAAATTACGCTCTTGGTCTCTATTTTAAGCCCGGCAAATGCCACTAAGCAGTGTTGGTAACTGAAAATTGATCCCCTGGTCTCTGGGGGGGGGGCTTCTGCACCCTACGCTATCCCTGTTTTTGAGGGTTGAGTTTACATCTCGGTGCCTGAGGCGCCCCAATGGGGGAATGTCGATAAGATCAAGCATTTTCTTATGTCACCATGCATGAGTCTAGATTAGTGTGCGGATCCCCACTATAAAACGACCTTGCGTCCTACATCAACTTGGTAGGAAGTCGGATAAAAACTCCATTTTACCCCCCCCTCTTAGATAGGTATCAGTGCGTGTATATATATTTCTTTGGAGGGCACCTCCTGATTTCTGCTTAAAAATACGAAATTATTCCATTACAACAGTTGTGACGGGAATAAGAATTGAACCCACGCGTAGAGACCTCAAAAGAGTTATGAAAATTATTCTGCGACGACTTATGGCCGCGTTTTTGTGACACCTGATTTGAGGTCGGTTATTTTAAAATGATATGTAATAAAACAATTGATAGAAAATACGTATTTCTGCTCTTTTTGACTTGGTGGTTTGATTGGGTTTCATGACATATCAACCCTTGTTGGTTATTTAATGCCAAATCATATTTATACATATATTTTAAATACATATGATTTGGTTTGGTTTGGTTTTATGGCATATCAACCCTTGTTGGTTATTTAATGCCAAATCATATTTATACAAATATATCAAATATATGATCCGTAAACACTTTTTGTTGATAACATGTTCATACGAGCTTAGCTCTTTTTTTTTTTTGGCACAGAGTTAAATGGCTTCAAGTATTTATATCTAATACGAATCATTCTATGGACAATTAGTTATTTATTTGCACAAAGTTAAACGGTTTCAAGTATTTCTATGTAACAGTAATCATTATCATCCTCATGTCGTCTCGCTAGCACGGATATCCCTGACCCACTCTCGCCACTTTTCCCTATCGTTCATCGCCTCTGGCAAGTCTTCGGGGCTACATCCTCTATCCTCACATAGCTGCTGTACGTATGTTCGAGCTGGTCATCCTGCTTTTGCTCGGCCATATGTGGGGGTCCATAGGAGTACGTTACTTAACAGTAATAATCTAACCTTAAGTCATTTGTTTGCACACATTTAAATGGATAAACATATATGATTTTTATGGGAATAGTTTGTAGGTAATTCATTTTTAAATAAGTTACAACTCATTTGTTTTCACCGTTGTATTGCTATTGTTTCTACACAGTTAAATGGTTTCAATCATTGATATCTTACACTAATAATATAAAAATATAAATCTTTTGTTTGCAAACGGTGGTTATAATATTGCTGTTTAACGCTAATTATTCTATTGAACACTATTTATTGATTTGCACACAATCAAATGGTTCAAAGTATTGCTATGATATAAGAACAATTCAATTTAGGCACACAGTTAAAGAGTTGCAAGTATTGCTATTTAACACTAATTATTCTATTCAACATAACGAATTCATTTGCGCACTGTTAAATAGTTCCAAGTATTGCTATGTATCAGTAACAATTCTATCTAACATCAGTCATTTGTTTACACACGGTTAAATAGCCAAACAGTTATATTGTAACATAGGAGCAAAATGTTGTGTCTGAAATAAAGGAGTCCGCAGAAAAAGAAACACTCAAATTCGAAATTTAAGGAAGAAATATAGTAGTCGTTTTTATTTACTTGGACTACGGCGGATTGCAGCCAGAAAAGTTCATTTCATAGCGTTCTTCCTCCCTCTTTTTCTTGGGGGCGATGGCGGTGTCGTGGTCGCCGGCTTGTTGATACTCTCCTGTCAGTCGTATCGTGGCAGGCTGGGTATGCACGGATGGGGTCTCCTAAACCTCTGACGTACCTGTTTAGAAACCTGCCTTGAACTCCCCAAAATCTCGTGACTTGATTTCTTATATAGAGATTTTTTTTTTTAACAATTTGAAGGTTCCAGAATGTTCGGTGACACTAGTGAAAACGATATGAAACACGTGAAAGGTCATATTAAAATCACGCCTGAACTCTGCTGGTCATTCTGCCCGCACGCACTAAGTTCGTGACATTTTCACCGATTGATGATAGCCGATGTGCTCGCGCGTTCTCAACGACAGCGCCCGTCCGTAATATTGCAATATTTCTAACTATTCAATTGAGCATGTTATTTGTTTGCACACAGTTTAAATGTCAAACATTTCATTTGACCCATAGATAGGACCCTATCAGGCGCTACCATTTCCGGCTAGAGTGGACTTGGGAGCAATAGCCATAAAGGAGTACTCCGCATTCCCCAAAGCTCCAATGTTGGAGCCTAACCATCAGATTGTTTAATGTCATAGCCAGGACACTTGTTGAAGGGGTCTTACACCTCTTTAGAGATGTAGTCGGTGTATTCTACAGCCCAAAACTACTTTCTGGGAAAAGAAGATAGAAATTTATTTTGTGAAATATTTTGATAAAAACGGACACTGGTATGTGTCGTTTTCATTGGCCTATTGAATGCTTGCTTACGTCTGCGAAATAATTTGGGGTTTATAAAATCTCAAGACACTTCATTTACATGAAAATGTGGGTAACACTCCAAATGGAGTATCTGTCTATCTATCGATCAATCTAAATTATTTCCATATCTATATATCTCTGTATCCATCGCAGTTTTTTTCGTGTCTTTCTATTTTATTAACTGGGGTGACACTTGTTAGAGTTGTATTCATGGGTTAAAAATTATTTATATTCCATAGGACCGTGTACAAAAAAAAACACTTAAAAAGTGTGAATAAGTCCACGATTTCCAAACCTATTGACATGAAATACCCTTAGACGAGTTGACATGCTGTTAAAATCGTATTCAATTGGACCATGTGCAAAAAAAAAAATAAATAAATAAAAGAAAGAATTTACAGAAAATGTAAAAAGGAACGTACAATGAACACGTTTCTCGAACTATTAGGCATAAAATAAGCTTAGAAGGATTGACGTGCCGATAGAAATCAATTACTCGATCATGAGTTGTTTTGTTCTTATCTTTTGTCGGTTTTCTATTATAAGCATTTTTTTAGTAGAGTATCCTCTGGCATTGAGGCAAACGTACAAGACTGCAAAATTGTAGTAAGCGAGTTCGAACCTCTCGTTCGCTTTCGGACAAATGCTCTTCTCAAAGGATGGTTTTGGCTTTAAATAAGCCACGAAGGTCGACATGCCTTTCAAAAAAGAAACCAAACTAAAAATATTGTATGAATAGAATTTGTCTCTATATTGAGTTTAACAGCCGCGGAAGCTGGCCTTTAAGCAATTATTAGATAAAAACCGGTATACCAAATGAAAAATAACTAGCTCATTAATTTAGTGGGTAGAGTGTTCGCCAATGGGCTGGCAGACCTGGGTTCAATCCCAGGTTGCGTCATATCAAAGACTTTAAAAATGGTACTTGATACCTACTTGCTCAACACTGAAGAAAAGAAGGCATGTATCAAGGGTAAAGTGGAGCAATCCAGGGAATGGAGTAGTGCCCTTCCCTACACCTCGGTGTAGTAGCTATTGAAAAGGGAGCCTTCTGGTCGCCAACAACTTTTATTGCTTAAGAATAGCACTTCGTTTTAGTCCTTATTTTAGCGAGAGATTTCAAATCTATTGAGTTGGCAAGTCATTAAAACAGTTGGAGTCAGTATGTTGGGTTGAAATTAATGTTGTTCGTTTTTGTCATTTTCAAATTGCCAAAGTCAGCAACTGTTATTTCTAATTAAGGAACAAATTCATATGGAAAGTGAGGAACGCATTGAAGTTATTTGAAAGAGGTTTGTTTTATGAATATATATATATATATATATATATATATATATAATCACGCCCACGCGAAAGCTCTTTTTTTATAAGTAGTAAAACATTCATGGATTTCTTTTTGATTAAAAGAAGAAAATTGAATTTAGCGCTTGTGTGAAAAGAAGAAGAAGAAGAAGAAGAAGAAGAAGAAGAAGAAGAAGAAGAAGAAGAAGAAGAAGAAGAAGAAGAAGAAGAAGAAGGAGGAGGAGGAGGAGGAGGAGGAGGTGTGCAAAGGAGGATATTACAGAATAGTAACATTTCAAACTTTCTGTGATTAAGACCTGGAACGAAAAGTGAAACGAAAGACTGACATATTGATGAATTAAAAAGCAAGAAATGAAAAAAGAATAAACAAAAGAAAAAAAAAAGATAAAGGAAATAAAAGAAAGAAGAAAATAAAGATGGCAAACGTGAAATTAAAAGCGGGAAAAAACGCACAACTGAAGAATAAATAAAGAAAGAAAGTTAGATTTAAATATAAATTTCAATTTAAATTCAAAACGTCCAAGAGGAATAGTTATAAAAAAAAAAATCAAGCCGTAAAAGAAATTATTATTAAGGCTAACTGACAAATTATATTCTTTTGAGTCTCTCTCTCACACACACGACTTTTGAATTTGATAAGTCCTCCAGAAGGCCCCCAGTGTCTGCACAAAAATACCAAATGGAAGTTTTTCCTGGTCGACTGACACTGATGTAGCTATGTATAGGAGTCCGTAGGAGAACATCGCTTATGATTTCGTCCTTACTTCATCCGCATTGCTCTGCATATGCCTTTCTTAGATAGCTTGCAAGATGGGAGGTAAGTTGCCATCCAGCTGCTGGTTTGAAGAGTGCTGCTTACAGGATTTGTTCAAAACTACACGCAATATCCTTGTGTAGTTCCCATCTAACTTTTTTCTCTCCTCGTTTCCTTAGAGTCCAAGTGGTGCAACTCTACTGTAGTACTGGTACGGCTACAAGGATATTTGAATTGACTGTCCATATTACGAACAAACTAAACTCGTGACAACCATAAATGCAAGAAAGGAGCAGTAATTATTGCCATTTAGACATGATTGTATTTCGCCAATGGTCCGGGAGCCCGGGATTTAATCCCAGGTCGAGTCATACCAAAGACTCAAAAAAAATTCGTGGGGGACCTGTTTGCTCCCTTTTCTATAGCTATTATACCAAGGTGTAGGGAATGGTGCTATTCCATTCCCGGGATTGCTCCACTTTACTCCTGATCCTTACCTTATAATGCTGAGTGGCAGGCAAGGCGGCATCAAGTACCATTTTTTGAGTCTTTGGTATGACTTGACCTGGGACTGAAACCTGGTCTCCCGGACCATTAGCGAACAAAAAGGGTAAAATGTACTTCAAATTCCAAAGATGAAAAGTTGAAATATTTTAATTTTTTATACATTTAAAAATATTCACGATAGCGGAATCAACATTGGCTTGTTTCCAAGACCTATAGTGGTAAGATGGGTTAGAGGGGGGGAGAAAATTAACCCGCATTGTAGAACATGGGGATTTTTGTTTTGTTTTGTTTAACCACTCAAACTGACATGGGAGGTGTGCTTGAGATGACAGATAACACTCACAAAAAGAATATGAGAATATTTGTTTCGTTTCATAATGTAAGAAAAATAGATTAGTCGACTCATATTAACATGGGGAAGGTGTACCTGAGATGACAGACAACACCCAGAAATAGAAAATCATTGAGAACTGATGGTTGAATCATCATCATCATCATCATGTCGTGCCGCTAGCACGGATATCCCTGGCCCTCTCTCGCCACTTCTCCCTATCGTTCATCGCCTCTGACAGGTCTTAGGGCTACATCCCGTACCCTCACATAGCTGCAGTATGTATGTTCGAGCTGATCGTCCTGCTTTTGCTCGGCCATTTGAGTACATCACTTATGAGCTCGTCCCTGCTTTTCTAGTAGTGTCCTGCATGTCTGGTTAGTCTAACTTGGATAGTTTTCGTGATGGGAGGCAGGATTCTCTATAGAAACACTAAAGTAAAAGTACGATCACCAGATGGAGACACAGAATACTTCGACATTGTAGCAGGAGTACTACAAGGGGACACGCTGGCTCCGTATCTCTTTATCATTTGTCTAGACTACGTACTTAGAACATCGATTGACAAAATCAAAGAGAATGGCTTCGAACTGACGAAGAAAAGAAGCAGAAGATACCCCGCAACAACAATTACCGACGCCGACTACGCCGATGACATAGCGATACTGGCAAATACACCAGACCAAGCCGAAACACTACTGCATAGTTTGGAACGAGCAGCAGCAAGCATAGGCCTCCATGTTAATGCACACAAAACGGAATATATGTGCTATAACCAAACGGGGGACATCTCCACTCTGAAAGGAACCCCTCTTAAACTAGTAGACAAATTCACGTACCTAGGAAGCAGCGTCGAATCAACCGAAAAGGACATCGAAACAAGGTTAACGAAAGCATGGACAGCTATCAATAGGCTATCGATTATATGGAAATCAGACCTAACCGATAAAATGAAACGCAGTTTCTTCCAGGCAGCGGTCACATCGATACTGCTATATGGATGCACTACATGGACGCTAAGAAAACGGCTGGAGAAGAAACTAGATGGCAATTACACAAGAATGCTGCGTGCAATCCTGAACAAGTCCTGGCAGCAACACCCCACAAGACACCAACTGTACGGCCACCTGCCCCCCATCACGAAAACTATTCAAGTTAGGCGAACCAGACATGCAGGACATTGCTGGAGAAGCAGAGATGAACTCATAAGAGATGTACTCTTATGGATCCCCACACACGGCCGCGCAAAAGCAGGACGACCAGCACGAACGTACATTCAGCAGCTATGTGAGGATACAGGTTGTTGTCCTGAAGACCTGCCTAGGGCGATGAACGATAGGGAGGAGTGGCGAGAGAGGGTCAGGGATATCCGTGCTGCCAGCACGATATGATGATGATGACTTTGAATATTTGGACTATAGACCTCATCTTTATTGTTATAGTCACAACGTTTTGGCCGATATATCCTTCGGCCTTCTTCAGGTGTTTCATATTGAATTCAGGAGTCCGTACAGAACCTCAAACTGAACCCTACAGAGGTAGACTGTTCCAATTTGGTTAACCTTAACAGGACACATGCTTTTTGTTGTTGCAAGTATTTTTTTTTCCGACCTATTGTTGGGATTGAACCAGTGACCCCCAGATGATTTTATTCGGAAGCACTTTCCAAGCATCATCATCATCATGTCGTGCCGCTAGCACGGATATCCCTGACTTTCTCTCGCTACTTCTCCCTATCGTTCATTGCCTCTGGCAGGTCTTCAGCGCTACATCCCGTACTCTCACATAGCTGCTGTATGTATATTCGAGCTGGTCGTCCTGCTTTTGCTCGGCCATATGTGGGGGTCCATTTGAGTACATCACTTATGAGCGCGTCCCTGCTTCTCTAGTAGTGTCCTGCATGTCTGGTTCGTCAAACTTGGATAATTTTCGTGATGGGAGGCAGGTGGCCGTATAGTTGGTTCTTTGTGGGGTGTTGCCGCCAGGGCTTGTTCAATATTGCACGCAACATTCTTGTGTAATTGCCGTCTAGCTTCTTCTCCAGTGGTTTTGTTAGCGTCCAAGTAGTGCATCCATACAACAGTATCGATACGACCGCAGCCTGGAAGAAACTGCGTTTCATTCTATCAGTCAGGTCTGATTTCCATATGATCGATAGCCTATCGTTAGCTGTCCATGCCTTCGTTAGCCATGTGTCGATGTCTTTTTCGGTTGATGAGACGCTGCTTCCAAGGTAGTTGAATTTAACATTAAATTTTGATTTTGTTTTCTTTTTTAATAATATTTCTTTTAGAATTTATTGATAGAATTGTGGCTCGAAAAGATATTCGATTATACAATTTTCTGGGGTTTTTATTCTTTTTAATTCTATGTATGTAAATTAACATTTTACAATCTTTAAAATCAAAGTTGCGATTAGTTTTTTAAAGTAAACTGTTTTGATTCAAAGGATATTCAAGTTTTTTCAATTATGTTTGTGGTTGAATTGATTAGTAACATCTATGTTATCCAAAATTTTAATATTAGATACCCCAGACAAAAAACATAAACAACCTTAGAATCAAATCAATCTCTAACTCTTCAAAGACGATAAAAATTTTAATTGATAATAACATTAACAATACCTACATTAAATCAAAGACTGGAGTTTACGCTATCCAATGTGTGGATTGTTGTAAAAATGTGAGGGTGAAATATTCCATAATGTTCAAAAACAAATTTACTAGAATGAAAGGGGATTTGAAAAAAGAAAATGCAAATAATTGTTTGGTCAGACATAATTCAGAAACTAATCACAACTTTAATTTCAAAGATTTTGGAATGTTACTTTATATACATCATAGAATGTTCGTTTTTATACATCATAAAATGTTCGTTTTTATATATCATAAGATTTTAGTTTTTATATATCATAAAATGTTGGTTTTTATACATCATAAAATGTTAGTTTTTATACATCATAGAAAGTTCGTTTTTATACATCATAAAATATTAGTTTTTATACATCATAAAATGTTTGTTTTTATACATCATAAGATTTTAGTTTTTATACATCATAAAATGTTAGTTTTTATACATCATAAGAAAACGCCAGAAATTCTTGTAGAATTTATTGACATTCACCAATGAAATATAATTAAATGGAAATTTGAAAAATGTATTAAAAGAAATTTGCTTTAAGAAATGGAATTTAAAAAAATTGAATCGGAAAATTTGTACCCTTCAATTATTTAGAAATTCACATATCCTACTAACTACATGTGTAATTATTTTGATGTCGAAAATAGCAGATTATTTATTGTACTGTTTAGGATTATAAATGATAGTAATAACGCTTCTTACCATCTTACTTTTGGATCACTGGGCCTCTCCCCCAAGACCTGATGGCCCCTTTTAACTCCTTGAGTTTAAGATCCATGGGTTGAATATGAAATTCTGAGTCAAACTCAGAGGAAATCGGTAACAAAGACCCTTGAAATATTGAAATTGGTGTGAGACAATAAAAGAATGAGCCGGGCGTGGTTCTTTTAAATAGCTCAAGCACTTTAAGAGAAGTAGAACCCTACCGAAAGAGGATAGGCGGTCAATAGTCAATGTGCACTCCTGCTGAAAGTTGACCCTTCCACAATGACCAGACGTCAAGTGCCGACTTCAACAGTAAACTTTTAAAAGAGGCTATTTGGCGTGAACGACCTGAACTGCTTCGCTATGGGAACTGGACGCTATACGGTCGTTGGGAAAACCGATAGTTTTTTTCTGCTGTACCAGCAAGATCATTGCTTCATACCTGTTCTTCGTACTGGATTTTCTCCAATTTTCTCAAAAAGCTAAAGAATCACCGTTTTGACCGTGTGGAAATGGCGTATCAGTAAAAGTGGAGTGTTGATGCCAAATGATTGACTTTTTTGAATTATCATTTATTTATCATGCCTCCTTGGCCATCTCCCCTTTTTTCCTATCTCCTCACTTCAACCTTTAAAAATCTTTGCATAGGACATATACATTATTGATGCAATATCTATATACGAGGATCATTAAATAAGTTTCCAGACGTTTTTCGTATGGGCACTTTTATTGATAGTACACACATGAAACTCTAGTCCCCTTCGAAGTAATCTCCTCCGGCTGCAATGCACTTGTTGCACCGTTCAAACAACTCCTGGAAGACCCCATGGAAGTCCTCTTGTGTGAGTGTGTCAATGACCTTCGTCACAGCCTCCTTTATCTCCTCTATTGTCTCATAACGACAGCCTCTGAGCTTAAGAAATAACCAAAAGTCACAGGGAGCAAGGTCTGGTCTATAGGGAGGCTGAGGAACTGTCTTGATGCCCATCTTGGTCAAATAGTCTATGACAAGGATGGAGTTGTGGACTGGTGCATTGTCCCGGTGGAAATGCCACTGATCCGATTTGAAGAGTGCTGGCCTCTTCCCTAGCAATCTCTTCCTGAATTCCCTTAAAACCTTAACATAGTAACCCTAACCCTAACCCTTTGGCCAATCAACTCTGGTCTATTGACTTCCTTACTCCTTCCACACCTCTCATCATCTCTCACAGCCTCCCTGCCTTCCTTGAATCTCTTATGCCACTCAAAAACTGATTCTCGATTCATGCAAGATACTCCAAAAGCAGTCCTAAGCATTCCATATGTTTCTGTGGCATTTTACCAAGTTTAAAACACAATTGAATTGCATATCGTTCTTCTAAAGTGTCCTCACAAAAAAAATTTAGAAAATGAATGAATAATTGTATTCAAGATTATTCAATTGGTTTCTTTGTTTAATGGCATATCAACCTTCGTGGGTTATTTAATGCCAAAGCCACCCTTATAGAAAAACAGCATTGATGCAATTTAATCCATAGCTGGAAAGATAAGTTCATGCCTTTCCGAAAGTAATAGCGCAACTAGAATTCGAACTCACTTTCTATCAGTCTGCAGTCCAGCGCTTGAACCATTACACCACGAGAGCACCCACTAGAATTATTTGAAATGATTTTATTACGTTAAACTTATTTTGACCGCCACCCATTAGCGAGTGTCCTGTATATGACTCAAAACAATGTGATTGTGAGGCTACAGTATAGGTGGTTGGGAAATGTAGAGTACCACTTCATTGCCATTACTCCCAGGACCACTCTGATCCGGAGTGTTTGTACTTTTAGGGTCCCAACTATAGGTCAAATAGAACTGTTTAATTATTTACTTTACTGGAAAACATTTAACTGTGTGCAAATAAAACTACAAGTGTTACATAGCAATATTTGTAACCATTTAACCAAGTGCAAAGAAATAAGTTCAGGTTAATTCAAAAAGTGTTAACAACAAACTATTACAAATCATATTTGATAGAATTCATATATATATATATATATATATATATAGTCATTCACAGACAGATCAGTTGTTTCGTTCTATCAGAACTCATCAGTGTGGCTCGACATACTAGCTTCCCATAACTGGGATCGAAACCCGGTTGACTCAAACGCCAATCCGTTTTTTTATTGATTTGTATATATATGTTTGTGTGTGAGTATGTTATATGTAACTATATATATATATATATATATATATATATATATATATATATATATATATATACATATTGTCATCCACAGACAGACTGTGTCGTTGTATCACAACTCTTCAGTGTGGCTAGATACGCCGGCCAACACTGGCACAATCATGTGAAGGGGTCCATAGAAGAGTGTCATTTATGAGTTCATCCTTGCTTCTCCAACTGTATCCCCCATGCATGTTCGTCTTATTTGAATGGCATCCACAGACAGACTGTTTCGTTGTATCACAACTCTTCAGTGTGGCTAGACACGTAGGACGCTTGAAGCTGCGATCGAAACCCGCCCAACTTTACGTTAGAATTACTATCAGACCGCTCAGCCAACAAGCGTTCCACATTGTTTTCTGGGCGCCATCCCCCTGGTTTTTACCTGCTTGCAGGACTAGGTTTATTACTTGGTTTCTGAGGAACCCCGTAAGGGAAATTCCGACAGGGCCAAGAATTTTTGTGCCTGCCTCGCATGGATTTCGACCTATCCGAGGTTCCCACTATAAAATGGCCATGTGCCATATTTAGGCTTGGTATGAAACCAAATAAATACCGATAACCCCAACAATATGAACTTCAAGTGGTGTAATGTTTATTTAGCATGCTAGACTAGCAAATATTCACGAGAGAATTCGAGTTTCATTGGGTGCCCCATTCAGATGGACACGTGCAATATCTGAATAAAAATCTTAATAAATTACTAGATAAACCCAACTGGATCAAGAATATGGAATAATTTTTTTAATAATTATGATCTTAATAAAAGTGGGTTTGTGATTTAGTTTCGATTACAGACACCTAATTTCCATTATATATATATATATATATATATATATATATATAAAGTTGACGACCGTAGTCGAGAGCGACCAGAAGGCACCCTTTTCAATAGCTTCTACACCTAGGATTGAACCCCAGTTTCCAAGACCATTGGCGAACACTCTTCCCACTAGGCCAGTGATCCTTATTATAAAATCATTATAATTTATTTCTTAACAACAATTATGACGAGAAATAAAATTATATCTTAAAATAGAGAGTTACTTTTCACTCCCCTTTATATATGTATACATATATGTGTGTATGTGTGTGTGTGTGAGAGAGAGAGCGAGAGACAGAGAGAGACAGGCAGACAGAGACAGAGACAGTGAGAAAGAGAGAGTAATTGAAAAACAAAATGAAAATTTTATATGAAAGAAAGTCGATATTATAACATTTCAGTTTTATCACACCATCATCAGGACTTACAAAAGATGTTATCGAGTATCGTTATATCTATGATGGATGAGTGTCTAAAGACATTAGATATCATCTTTTCTAAGTCCTGATGGTGGTTTATTTAAACCGAAACGTTATAACATTGACTTTCTTTCATATTGAATTGTTCACTTTGGATTATTTTGTTTTTCAATTTTACTCCATATTGTCGGATTCTTTTCCATTATTCACTCACACACACACACACACACACACACACACATATATATATATTAGATAAATATATTTAATGCCATGGGATTTAGACTGACCCCTGGCTTTCATGGAGATTCTTTAATTGATTCGCCACAAACTCACAAATTGATTTAGGGACAACCAACACTGTTATAATATATATATATATATATATATATATATATATATATATATATATAAGTTTATATATATATATATACATAGAGAGAGAGAAAGAATGAGAGAGAGAGAGAGAAAGAGAAGCATCAATTCTATTCATCATCATCATGTCGCGCCGCCAGCGCGGATATCCCTGACCCTCTCTCGCCATTTCTCCCTATCATTCATCGCCTCCGGCAGGTAAAAGTTAATACATATTTATTTATTAACATATTATATCATAGCCGTATCACAGGTATTAAGCAATCTCCAAATTATATCGCATTTGGTCTGCCACAAACCCACCAAGTGAGATAGTGACAAACATACACTCTTTTAATATATATATATATATACATATATATATATATATATATATAAGATGGCTGTCCTCTCGGTTTCGGGCGTGACCACCTCCTTTACCTCATGTCCTCACCCCCTCCCCTACTTCCCCCTTAAATTGTATGTGTTCGTTGGTGACTCTTCAGGCCATCAAAGCTGTGACCGATTTTGCCACAGAATTGCCACAACCGATCAGTTTTGTTTGCAAAACTGATTAGTTGTTATATCATTAACAAAACTGACATATATATATATATATATATCATCATGTCGTGCCACTAGCACGGATATCCCTCACCCTCTCTCGCCACTTTTCCCTATCGTCCATCGCCTCTGGCAGGTCTTCAGGTCTACATCCTGTATCCTCATATAGCTGCTGAATGTATGTTCGCGCTGGTCGTCCTGCTAGACGGCAATTTCACAAGAATGCTGCGAGCAATCTTGAACAAGTCCTGGTGGCAACACCCAACAAGACACCAACTATACGGCCACCTGCCTCCTATCACGAAAGCTATCCAAGTTAGACGAACCAGACATGCAGGACTCTGCTGGAGAAGCTGGGACGAGCTCATAAGTGATGTACTCCTATGGACCCCCACATACGGCCGGGCAAAAGCAGGATATATATATATATATATATATATATATATATATATACAAACAAAGATGTATAGCATTACAGAGAATGAAAATACAAGGTTTGACTCCACTATTATTCAAACTTTAGTGAATGAATATAATGTTACTTTGTACTGCTTCTTTTTTGACTTGTTACGAGCCGGACATATCTTTTTAGCGTTGCTTATTCAGAAGAGATGAAGACCCCACAAGTGGTACAAAACAGAATTTTTTAACCAACACAAACACGCTCAAAGACAAACAAATAAACACTCGTTTAACCGTATCTGTATTATATTCTCTTACGTGTAGGAGTGTTGGTGTTTAATACATTTGTAAATAATACCGACAAAATGTAATATCTGTTCAGATACATACAATCTCAAGTAAACATATTTCAAAGAAATACATGAAAAATAAAATTGTATACGGAAACTTGTAATATGGAGAGATTCGACATATCTGCGATTATATTTATGCATGGAGGAAAACGTCGGTATACATTACACACACACGCACATACACATAATCAAACACATGCACACACACTAACAGGTACTTATACACACGTCTCTCTCTCTCTCTTTCTCTCCCTCTCTGTCCCTCTTTCACTGTCTCTCTTTATATATATATATATATATATATATATACAACGAAACAGTCTGTATATGGATGATAATATATATATATATATATATATATATATATATATATATATATATATATATATACATTTAGTCTTGTAAATGGAGAGATTTGACATATCAGCGATTATATGAACGTACGGAGGAAAACGTTGGTGTATATATTACACACACACACGTACACACACATACACACACACACACGTACTTATACCCACGTCTCTCTCTCTCTCTCTTTCTCTGCCTCCCTGTCTCTTTTTCACTCTCCCTCTTAATATATATATATATATATATATATGTATATATATAAATATACGACGAAACAGTCTGTATATGGATGACAATATATATATATATATATATATAAATATATATATATATATATATATATATATATACTTGGAAATGGAGAGATTTGACATATCTGCGATTATATTTACGTACGGAGGAAAACGTTGGTATATATTACTCTCTCCCTCTCTCTCTTTCTCTCTCTCTCTCTCTCACACACACACACACACACACAAAGACGTACTTATGCACACATTTCTCTCTCTCTCTCGCTCTCTCTCTCTCTCTCTCTCTCTCTCTCTCTCTCTCTCTTTATATGTATATATGTGTTTGTATATATATATTTGTAAATAAAGAGATTCGACACATCTGTGATTATATTTACGTACGGAGGAAAATGTTGGTATATATTACAAACACATATCTATCTATCTATCTATCTATCTATCTATCTATCACCGTTAATAACTACTTCCGGTCATATCAAGCAATCTGTCGATGAAAGGAGACCGACAGTAAGGAGAAAAATTAATTTTTAAAAAAATAATCAAAAATGAAGAATTTATTGTGAAGGAAACTCGACTTTCATTGCTTCGGTTTTATTGAACCTTCATCAGGACTTAAATTTTGTGATACCAAGTATTGATAGAACGATTGATGTGTAATAAAATAAAACATTACACATTCATTTTTGTTCTATCGACACCTGATATCACCATTCGAAAGTCCTGATCAAGGCACATTAAAACCGAAACGTTTAACGTCGACTTTTCTTCACAATAAATTCTTCATTTTTGATTACTTTGTTTTTCAATTCCCCCCACCAAAAAAAGACCATATATGGCCCCTTTAGATAGATAGATAGATACGTGTGTGTAATACATCCCAACATTTTTCTCTGTGCATTGTCACACCCGCAGATATATCGAATCTCTCTATTTGCAAGTTATATAAGTAAAGATGGCGACCATAGTCGAGGGTAACTCGAAGGCTCCCTTTTCGATAGCTACTACACCAATGTGTAGCGGGGGGCGCTACTCCTTCCCTGGATTGCTCTACTTTACCCTTGATCCGTACCTTATAATGCTGAGTGTTAAGCAAGGAGGCATCAAGTACCATTTTTTGAGTCTTTGGTATGACTCGACCTGGGATTGAACCCAGGTCTCCCGGGCCATTGGCGAACACTCTAACCCCTAGGCCAATGTCCGGTAAATATATGTAATAATAATAATAATAATAATAATAATAATAATAATGCTTAAATGTTGGTTAGTTGGTTGGTTGGTTGGTTGACTGGGTTTTTATGGCATATCAACCTTTGTAGGTTATTTAACGCCAAATTCTGTTTATATGTATATACGTTCGATCGAAGATTTCTAAACGAATATTTGATAAAATGTTTTGATTAGCTGGTTTTCATTAGTTTGCACACGATTAACCGGTTTCAATTCATATTTTTTGGTACAACCCAGTCAGTCTGAAGAAGCACATAACGTCACCCATTTTGACGTTTTCGAACAGATCGCTGAAACGACTCGCCTTGAAAAATCGATTTCTAATGAGAGCGATAATTCTACATTCTATGAGAACGTGCAAAGCATTTGAAAGGACACTTTCAATGTCAGAAACAGTTCTATTTCAAGCAATTCAGTTTAGCAAAAATACGCAGAATCAACGTCAAAAACAGTTCTATTTCAAGCAATTCCTTTTAGCATTGGTACGCAGTTTACTACTATTTGACCCAGAGATAGGACCCTATCAAGTGCTACAACTCCGCATTCCCTAAAGCTCCAGCATTACTGGAGCCTCACCATCATCATTGTTTAATGTCATATCCAGGACACCCGTTGGGGAGGAGGTCTTACTCCTCTGCAGAGGTGCAGTCGGTATATTCTACAGCCCAACCGACTGGGCAAAATATTTGTTTGGTTTGTTTTTTTTTTTTCTTTTATAGCATGCCAACCTTCAGGGGGTTAGTGAATGCCAAAGCCATCCGAGTAGAAGAACAGTAGCAGCACTTGCAGGGAACGGATTAGGGGGTTCATAGTTTTTCCAAGGGTGGAAATCAGACCTAACCGATAAAATGAAACGCAGTTTCTTCCAGGCAGCGGTCACATCGATACTGCTATATGGATGCACTACATGGACGCTAACAAAACGGCTGGAGAAGAAACTAGATGGCAATTACACAAGAATGCTGCGTGCAATCCTGAACAAGTCCTGGCAGCAACACCCCACAAGACACCAACTGTACGGCCACTTGCCCCCTATCACGAAATCTATTCAAGTTAGGCGAACCAGACATGCAGGACATTGCTGGAGAAGCAGAGATGAACTCATAAGAGATGTACTCTTATGGATCCCCACACATGGCCGCGCAAAAGCAGGACGACCAGCACGAACGTACATTCAGCAGCTATGTGAGGATACAGGTTGTTGTCCTGAAGACCTGCCTAGGGCGATGAACGATAGGGAGGAGTGGCGAGAGAGGGTCAGGGATATCCGTGCTGCCAGCACGATATGATGATGATGATGATGATTAATCTGAAAGTGAACGTAATACCGCGACTGGAGTTCGAACTCGCTTACTTCGATGTCTCAATCCCACTCAGATAGTTAATATAAGTCTAAGTTAGGATAGCGTGGTGTTGTGGTTAACAAGTTGAATTAGTTGGTAATTGTTAGTGGGTTCGATTCTCATTAGGTGCCTCAAACTTCCGGACTTACGCCACGACTAAGCTAAGCTTAGTAAGTAAGTTGGGATTGCGTGACTGTTTCTCTCCTATGCGATCATTCGAGCAAGATTTGCTCTGATGGTCACTGAGGCGAAGAACTGACACTCACCGTGCATCACTGACTATGTGTCAACGCTATATATATATATATATATATATATATAATGAATCAATATATGTTAGTTTTTTGGCGGTCACCGTGGTGTAATGGTTATCGTGGTAGGAAATGGACACGGCGTGTTCAAATCCTGGACGAGACTGATGGCATTTCACATAGCACTAATACCCTTGGGAAAGGTATGAATCCAATTATTCTCCCTCCAGCTATGGGTAAATAGTAGGGCAGACTTGGTTTTTCAGCCTTGGTGAGGCAACTAGTCTAGGAGTATGTAAACTCTGAATTCAAACTCCGCTTAAAAATTGACCTTGTGTCATATCCTGCGCGAACGGAGGAGTTGGTGAATATGAATATATGTTAGTTTTTACATATACTTAATAGTATGGATTCTTATCTGCGACCACTAGTTTCATGCTGTCTTTATACGACAATCTTTAGGCAGATAAAGAAAGATTTTGTAGAAATCAAAATAATCGAAAAAATGAGACAACCTCAAATCTACCATGCAGTGCATGTATCATCAAGCAAACACAGATTCGAACAATCATATATACGACTACAAATATAATGCACACAAAAACAAAACTACCAACCAACCAACCAACCAACCATACGCATGAGGATGTGTTAAAAAGTTCTCAAGGCAACTTCTTATCTTTTTCTCTTTTTTTTTTTCAGGGAAGGAATAAAGAAATTTGAAGAAATATGTGGCGAGCGAGTCAAACTGTGGGATAAATCTGGAAGAGCACTTAAAGTTTCATGGCTATTGCTTGGGTCGAGAACTTTTCATAACGTCCTCGACAGTTTCTCTTTTTGTGATCAGTATATGTTATTGATCAATGCTTATATTTGCAACACAAAATATTGATTAGGCGTCTTCGAACGAATAGAATATATTTTTATTGCATAAGATGGTAGAAAGCTTTAACGACTTTGCTCTCGGTTGAGAGATTCAAAATAACTCTATCTATCTATCGATCTATCTCAGTTAGTTCCTCTCTCTCTCTCTCTATATATATATATATATATAAATGTTGCCAGAGAGAGAGAGAGAGAGAGAGAGAGAGAGAGAGAGAGAGAGGTAGATGAATCAACTGAAATATCTATCTATCTATCTATCTATCTTGTATTTTAAAAAATACTAAAAGCATTTCAAAACTTTGTGGATATTTTCAAAATTAATTCTATCGATTTTAGGTTTTTTGATTTTTATATTTAGGGCTTCTAGGATTTGTAGTCGTAGCTTTTTTTTTTCATATTCCGTATTCCTTGATAGCATTCTATTTCCATTGATAGCGTTCTCTTTCAAATTCATCAGCAACTCAGTTTTTATCCAATTCTACGTTCGCATATTTTTGTTATGTTATATAAAACTTTCAAAAAACTTTCAAAACTCATTTTAAAAAACAACACCCCTTACACAAGCAAGCAACTCCTGATGATAGCCTATGAACGGTCCGAAAGCACTCAGGACTATTTTGAGAAATTCATCTACCAATTCCAACATAAAACTAAGACACTTATCAGGAAACTTGAAAGGATCTTAAATAAATTACACAGACAAAATTTGTCTTTATCATCTAATGAAACATGCTTAAATGAACGACTACTGCCTAACTACATGCACACACATATATATATATATATATATATATATATATATATATATATATATATGTCTGTGTGAGTCAATTCATATCTGCGTCCATCTATCTTTCTCAATTTGTTTATCTCTCTCTCTCTCTGTCTCTCTCTCTCATATATATATGTATTTTTTTCATCATACAACGTGTGAAAGCACGTGCGATACCCTGTCCTCCTCGGCCGCCAACCAGGGGTGATAACACAGTTTCGGTAGCTCAAGGCGGTACTGCCACTCCTGGCGCTACCAAACAGCTTTTGCCCCCGGACAGGGTATTAAGAGAATTATATATATATATATATATATATATATATATATATATATATATATACGCCAGATCAATTAAGAGCAGAGACTACATTGGACGTTAATCTTCGTTTTTAGAGTTCAGTTTGTGATTTAAAAAACAAACAAAAAAAAAACGCGTTTACTTTCGGCCGGTAATGTTATTACGCGTTTACAGTAACCGTTTCTTACGTAATCACTCGGGAATGGTGGTTCCGCGTGTATTTCCTTCATGCTGAATCCAACTTGATGTATATTGCGCCGCGGTCTGAAGACGATTTGAGGTAACTTTCAAACTGCGGCCAGTGATTCCTATTTTTGAAAGAAACGAAATGACTGAGTATCCTAGAAAACCACGACAACCAACCTCAATAGGAATCACATGGCATATCCAACCTTTTTCCACGCAGTCAGCACGCAGTGTCTCGTAGCGGTTTTTCTTCCGCTCGTGTGCTTCCTCCCGGTTTTCTTCCCAGGGGACAGTCAATTCTATGAGGAGGACACTCTTCTTTGAATCGGACCATGCTACAATATCCGGCCGCTTTTCTGTTGGAATAATGTGAACTGGAAATTGTAGAGATGTCTTGAGATCCGCTGAAACCCCTTCCTGTCACAAGCTCCGTTCAGTAGCTTAATATTGGGATTTTTGTTCCCCAAAAGGACATTCACCTTCCTTGAGAAACTGAATTATGGGTTCCTTTGCTGTTATAGATTGCTGGTTTGCTGTCTCACATTGTGCCCTTAACAACTCTGTTATCACCTCCAACCCCTTGTTATGTCGCCATGTGTACATCAGAAGTGATTGTGGACATGCAGATAGTACATGCCGCAAAGTACCCCGATCACTTTTACACGATAAACACAGGTCCGAATTGGTATATCCCCATAATTTTAGGTTGGTTGCATTTGGTAAGAGATCATAAGTAGAGCGAAGAAGGAATATATATATATATATATATATATATATATATATCAGTTCATATCTATTTGAGTCTCCTTTTACTAATCTGTATATCGATATATCTATCTATTTTCTTCTCTGTTGATTCCTGTTTATCTTAATTTGTTCATATCTTTCTGATATTTAGATCAAAACATTTCTTTCTTATTTCCTAAACTCAAGATCTACACAAAGAAACAAAAGCAACGAAGGCTGGATAAATCACCAAACGCCTGAGGCGCCTCTAAAGGGGAACACCGAGAGGACTAAGCATCATTTGCAAAGGCCGCGCATGAATTTCGACTTGTGCATGAGTCCTCTCGGTAAAATGGCTTCATGTCTATTCTGGCTTGTCTGAAAAATATAATTCTCAAAGAAACACAATACGTTAATGATCAACTGACACATCCAACTGAATACACAAATTAAAATACGTCGCTTTTTTAACCCCAAGTATATGCGATCGTTGGCATGTCATTATTTCAACTTATCCCTCCCAATTGACTCAGTTGGTGGCTTATTAAATGTATTCTGTGAAAAACATTTAATTCAATCTGAAGTTTTGTTCCTAAGATTAAACAGACAACAAAAATAAAATATTTACTTTAATGCAAGGAAATTAGATAAATGGCTCACAGATAAAAAATATGATGATATTCTTTTACGAAAATAATTAGCAAACTGAAAGAATATTGCGTAGGCAGCATATCGGTACTGGCTCAGCTAAACGTACCTCGTCACGGTATAATGGTTAACATGGTGTTCTTGCAGTTCACCGACTATTGGGTCAGCTCAGTTAGTAGTTATCCGTGAATTTGGAAAAAAATTATCTATCTATCTCTGTTCATATCTGTCCATCTATCAATCTTAAGTCTTCAAATCTATCTATCTATCTGAAATTACACCTGTCAGTTCAATTTTATCTATCTATCTATCTATCTATGTTGTTCTTATCTATCTATCTATCTATCTATCTTAGTCTCTATTCATTCCCGTCTATCTCATGAGAGTACCTAGTGATACTCTGGTCGAGTAAAAGTGGATATTTCTCTTTAACGATGAAAATACATTAGTTTTAACAAAAGATATAAAAAACTTTCGGTCTTTCCGTCCCGAAATATAGTGATGCATTTGCCCGCAAAAAATGACAATTACAAAGTTCTCGTGTATAATAGCGCACCTCTAACTTTTGGACAGAAAATTTGGAAAATAGTTTGTCTGATACGCTAATAATTGCGGTAAAGTTCAGAACTGCTTCAAAGTCTGGAAAGTTTCTAGAAGGTTTCTGGAAAGTTTCTAGTTTCATCTGACCAATAAAGAGGAAAACTGTTTCTAAGTCTGAAAAGTTCTATTTCTAGCTTCGTCGGACTAATAGAGAGGAAAACTGCTTCTAAGTCTGGAAAATTTCTTGAAAGTTTCTGGAAAGTTTCAAGGTTCGTCTGACCAATATAGAGGAAAACTGCTTCTAAGTCTGGAAAATTTCTAGAAAGTTTCTGGAAAGTTTCTAGCTTCGTCGGACCAATGGAGAGGAAAACTGTTTCTAAGTCTGGAAAGTTTTATTTCTAGCTTCGTCTGACTAATAGAGAGGAAAACTGATTTAGGGTCTCATCAATAGATCAAATAGTTATGTTTGAAAATCATATGCATTCAATAGTCGTCGTGGGTGACCCGAAGGCTCCCTTTTCGATAGCTACAACACCAAGGTGTAGGGGAGGGCGCTACTCCTTCCCTTGATGCATTCAATATTCAATCATATAACCATATACAAAAATCTTAAGAAGTTAACTCTGTCGGCCAGTGCAGTAGAATATGCCGAATACTCCTCAGCTTAGGTATAAAATCCTTCTAACGAGTGTCCCGGATATATAAAACAATGTGAGAGCGAAGCTTCGTCTCTGGAGATTTCGAAATATGGAGTACCTTCAATGCCATCGTTCCCAGGTCCACTCTGACCTGTTGTGGTAACACCTGGTTGGGTCCTATCTATAGGTCAAATAGAATGGATGGATATTTCAACAGTGTGCAAACAAACGATTATGCTAAATTGAATTCTTAGAAATAGAACTGTTTGTGCAATTAACTGTGTGTAAGCAAATCACTGTTGTTTGATAGAATTGTTAGTGATATATAGCAATACTTGGTACAATTTATCTACGTGAAAACAAATGAGTTATGTTGAATATGATTATTAGTGTTAAACAGCAATACTTACAATTCATTAACAGAGTGCCCAAATTGAATCATTTTTATTACACTGTGTTGCGTTCTGGTTAGTGAACGCTTGTAATATTAGATAAAGAACAAACCACGATATGAGAGGAAATAGAGATATATTCTCAGGAAAAAGTATATACGATTGAGAGACTATTAGTAGACAAGAACATGAGGTTAGTGAATACAGAATAAAGATATAGTCCAACGATAGAATTGGCTTCTGTTATTACGGTAGCAAGTAAGCTGATCTAGTGCGATCTCCAGTCTCAATCGATCTAATACTATTCCTATAAGAAGTTGCTCTTCACCTTCTAGTCTGCTTTATTTCTGTGTAGTGTACACAGAAGGCACAAGGCCTTGAAGTTTTTGGGGAGGGGAAGGGAGCGGTCATACTTTTCTATATAAACTAAGGAGACCTAGCTAGCCACATTCGCCGACCCATTCAACAATACAATAAATATTCATTCATCCATCGCCTTTTGCGCTACAATCACCAAAATACCACATTTGCTCTATGAAGAAGTCCTACTTAAAATCCCGAGATTCATGAATGATTTTATGATTTATTTACAATGAATGTGATGGGAATGGGAGAAAAACCCCGAAATATATACAAAAACAAAGGAAAAATCCTCCGTTTGGTTGCCCTCCCATCCCCCCGTCTATAAAATTGGAGGCCGACTGTTTTCCGGGGCGAAAGAACCGGAAACAAGTCGGACCTACCCTAGGTGGGGCAGGGATCCTAATCTACAGGGGTGAAAAGAATTTAGGGGTCGGGCGCGGTATGGGTTAATACAAGTAGGTGATATGATTTTTATACATATGAATGTTCAAGATCTTCAGTAAACGTGGACTGGGATGCGGGTTCAGGTACAAAAATAATGGGGATGGGGAAGATCTTGAGAACTAACGACTAGATGACGGGGACAATGACTCACAAACATACTGCTAACTAGGTACCTGGGTACCAAAAGAAAAAGGGAACAGTTTTACTTACCAGGGGTGGGGTCCCTAAGGACCCGTACCGTATACGCCATGAGCCGGCAGAGGAGGGAAGGATGACTCCAACGTTGCTCCCTTTCGCACGACCAGGCTCGCTGCATTCACCCACCTTTTGCTGAATGTTATGCGATCCAAGCGTTTTCTATCGCATCTGATTTTGACCCTCAGCTGATGCCGAAAATACAAAATCAGATCACGATGAGAAAAATTTGCATCGTCATACAATCCCTTGTTTCGCGTCGTCCAAATCACCATTCTAGCTACAGCTAGGATCGCGAGAAACACCACACGCTTCTCACCCTGATACGGAGGAAGAACGTTGTCCACGACGTAACCAACGTCGAGCAGCACGAGCTGTTTGGGTTCGATGCGAGCCGTCCACTCGCCGACGTGATCCCAAAACGGGCGAACTCGCTCGCAGTAGTAGAAGGCGTGCTCAGCCGTTTCTTCCAAGCCACTGCCGCAGCGAGCGCAATCGGGCATGTCTGCCAGGCCCGCTTTGTAGTTCAAGCCGACAAGGGGTAACGCATTTCGTACAAGTCGCCAGGTGAGCGAGAACTCGGAGTTGTTCAAGAAGCTCGATCCTGGCGCCCAATTCCAATGAGAGCGAATCTCCTCCGTCGTCCAGCCGTGCCGCTCGCTGAGAGGATCAGAAGCGGAACCCACCACTAGCTCCCGATATAGTTCTTTTCGAGGCCGTGAAAGGTCACTGGACCCAAGAAGGTTACGAAGGGCCGTTCGGCACTCGCGGACAAACAGTGTTTCGCCCAAAGGCCTACGTCGACCTTCAGCCTTTGGGTCTGACTTTAGGCGAGGAAAAGTCCGACTCGCCTTCAGTCTCCACACTGCGTCCCCCGTCAAAGCTCTGCCCAGGTATGCAAGTTTTTCAGCAAGCCAGTGGCTCTCCAGATCAGGCATACCTAGACCCCCGTTGCGTGTACGTTGGATACAGACCTGCCTACGGACCATCGGCCTTGCACCTCCCCAGAGCAATCTGGAAAGGGATCGTTGCAGCGCCAACCGATTTACCTTAGGCAGAGGAAGTACAGCCAATCGGTAAAGGATCAAGGGGAAGACGTACACGGCGCACGCCTCCGCCCTGCCCTTTAAGGACAACCTCCTTGAAAGCCAGATTCCCACCTGAGCATTCACCTTGGCTTGTATTTCCGACCAATTTCGCTCCAGTTGGAGGCCGGGCCCGAACCACACCCCGAGGATGCGGACGGGTCCGTCACTCCAGCGGAACGGCCCCGGAAGAGTATTGCTACCCCTCCAAGCACCGAGCCGCAAACCTTCGCTTTTGTCAAAATTGACCTTGGCTCCTGCAATCCGCTCGTACTCGCTAACCGCCTTCTTCACAGCCTTTATATCCAGACGGCGGGATACAAACACTGTGATATCATCGGCGAACGCGGAAACCCTTGCCGTAAGAGGGCCAGCAAAAGGGACACCGCGCAGGGCCGGATTTGCCGTCCTATCCCTAAGCCTACGGAGCAGGGGCTCCAAAGCTAGGACATAGAGAAGAGGAGACAACGGGCAGCCCTGCCGGACCGACCGCTCGACCGCGAACACCGTCGAACGCCTTCCGTTCACCTGCACCACTGCCTGAGGGTTGTGGTACATCATGCTAATCCATCTGCGGAACTCCGGTTTGAATCCGGCAGTCTCCAAAACAGTCGCCAAAAACCGATGGTCAACCCTATCGAAGGCCTTGGACTGATCTAAACTGATCAGCGCGGCCTCGGTGTCGTCTTCTATACCCTCTAGGACCTCGCGAATCAAGTGCAGGTTGTCCTGGATCGATCTTCCCTTCACAGCAAAGGTCTGCTCAGAGCCGATCAGATCGCTAATGACAAGCTGTAAACGATTCGCTAAGACCCGGGCCAAAATCTTTAACTCTGTGTTAAGCAGAGTTATGGGCCTGTAATCGTCTAAACCCTCCCAAACATGCCTGCCACCTTTCTTCAGCAATGTGATCACGCCCTTGGTAACGCTACCAGGGATGGCTCCCTGGGCGAACCAATGGTTGAACATATCCGTCAGAATAGGCACAAACATGTGCGACATCCTCAAGTACACTTCGTAGGGCAAACCATCTAGTCCCGGCGACTTGTTCAGGCCGACCTGCTTCAACGCGTCACGGACTTCACATTCAGTAACCACACCCTCGCAGCTAGCCGCTTCAGCCACCCCAAGGCGGGGAAAGTCGGCAAGATAGCTACGAAACTCCCGGAGCGGGAGATCAGTACAGCGGGCAAAGCGATCCCGAAAGTGCGCCCGAAAGGCGTCACGAATCTCGCGAGCCGATCGCAGCAGTCGCCCATCCGGGGCCTTGACAGAACCGATATACCGATCGGGGAACCTTCGCACTTCTTCTTCACGCGCAGTCGCGTTCGTTTTCACAGCTTCGTTGAGAACTCTCTTTAACCTAGATCTAACTACGTATCCCTTGTAGCGCTCGCTACTCTCGCGCTCAAGGTCCCCCCTAGCTAGCTCTACGTTTAGGGAGTCCCCCCCAGCCACCGCCCGGGAAAGTCTATCGTCTATAGATTTCGCTTCCGCGGTCCTATCTAGGTTGAGCTGTCGACCGTACTTGGTAGCGAAATCTCTAATCCTATGTTTAAGAGATCCCCACCACCTATTCCCGGTAACCGCCCCCACTAACGCCCGCTGAATTAGGGATTCCAACCGGTCCCGGAAGTCCCGTATCTCCAGTAAGGAGGTATTGAACTTCCAGTAGCCGGCCAGACTAGGCCTATTTGCTAACCGTATACTGACTCTAACAAGTTTATGGTCAGTCCACGCTATCAAGTGGAACGTGGGACAACTAACAAAATCAATGTCAGCTCGTCTCACTAACACTCTGTCCAAGTAGGAGCCTACTTTGGCAGAGGGCGAACTATCTAGCCACGTCCACATCTCCCGCCCTGGGTGATCCAGACGAAACCTGTCGACGAGGTCATGACGAGTCATGAGGCCGGCAAGGCTGCTTTCACACCTTCCCACACGCCTAGCTCCCCGCCCGACCTTATCTATCTTGGGATCAAGGATCGCATTCCAATCACCCATTAAAACTAGCCGCTTCGTATCGTCCAGGAACGGCGCCAACCGACGAAAAAAGGAAACCCTCTCCACAACGATATTGGGCGCATAAACCGCAACCAGACGAAACTTGAAACTTTTCACGGCAACATCGGCCACAACCAGTCGGCCCCCGTCACCTGCAAAAACAACGTCAACATCAGCATCAAGGCTGCGTCCAACTAGCAAAGAAACCCCAACGCTGGTACGGCTGCCGTATGCTGAGAAAACGTTAAAATCGCTTTCCAGCACACGACAGTCGGCACCGCAAGTGAAGTGGGTTTCCTGCACTGCAGCAACATCTACGCCGAGAGTTTTAAGTTCACCAAGCAAGCGCGTACACTTGCCCGGATCCCTCAATCCCCTCACATTCAAAGTAGCAAGGTTTAGAGCCATCAATCCCACTTACCTTACTCAGTGTCGACTACGGGCCGGAAATCCTTCGGGGTGAGGATGCCGACGGCCTGACGCAGGGATCCGGTGCCGAGCTCAGTACTTACTCGGTCGTCCCTGGTAATTCCACCGACATCCATAGGGTACCGCAACTTTAGGGACCTATAGAATGATGGGTGAACCAAAATCGGGACCCTGCCCGCACAGAAGGGGAGCATTTTTTTCAGCATTGGATTTTTCGTATCGACCAGCATTACATCCGCCCGGCTGGCTTCGTCAATAAAGTTCCAAAGTTCTTTGGTCCGATTGCCAGCCAAGCGGACGAATGTGGTCAATTTTGGTGCGTCCTTGAATAGATGTGGTTTTGTGATGTCTTTAGTGTCAATTTTTTGGAGTGAGCGTAATGGTTTTAATGATTGTTTTAAAGTGTGGTCTATGTGTGGATTGTCCATGATATCTTCGCAGAAGTAAAAGGAGTTTATGGCACGTCGGGCTTCCGTAGAGCGTGCTCTTGGTTTTTGAACAGTTGCTGCTGATGTTGACGGTGTTTGGGGAGAGGGTGTAAGTCTGGTCGCTGAATAGGATCGAGTAAGCATTTTGGGGGTTTTAATTGGTGAAAGAGAGGGGGGTAATGGTGTTTCTGTTGGGATGATAGGGGTGGTTTTTGTTTTTTGTGGGAGAGGAATCAATTGTGCTGGTCTTTGTTTATTTTGGACTGGCGATTTTTCTGTTGTTTTTTCCCCCTTATGCTGAGGTATGGTGGTTGTTTGTGTGGGTTTTTTTGGATGTTTTTTCTCCCCCTCTTTAGTTGGTGAGTCCTCGCTGTCTCTCCTTCTTTTTAAATTCATGGACATATCCATCGGTTCAATGTTTTGATTGTCTTCTTTTGTTGATTGTTTTGCAGTTGATTGTTTCGTATTTGTTGTCGTTGGTTTCGTAGTTGTAGTCAAAAGAGTTGTTGTATCTGTTGTTGCTGGGTTTTTTGGGGGAGTTTTTTTCCCTCCCTTTTTTCTGGTGACTTGCGTCCACCCTTTCTCATTTTCTTTAGGGGTTTCTTGTTTGTTTTCTGAGGTTTCTGTTGGTATTATTGCTGCTATGACAGGTGAAGGAGTATCAGTAGTAGTAGCAGTAGTAGTAGTCGTTGTTGTGGTGGTGATTGTTGGTTTTTGAGGGCAGTTTTTTGAAAAGTGGCCGATGTTATTGCAGGACCAACATAGCGGTTTCCTGCCCTCAACGATGACTGTCATGGTTTGATCGCGGTATCGTATTTTATGGGGAATTTTGTTAAACCCTCCCCTATCGAGGCACATAACGAATACGTAGTCACCGTACGCGGTTCCCCGTGTTGACGTTACTTGTGTGACTTGTTCCACGCCGCCGTATATACTTAGATAGGCGGCGAGGACGTCACCACTCAATTGCATAGATACATTGCATACGGTGACTCGTATTCTTCTTTTGCCTCGATATTCCGGTTGTAGCCGGAAGAAGCGTGTGGTGATGTTACCACCGGCGAGGCTTTTCGCTACTTCCTCTGAGGGTAATAAGACATCCCAGGTCGCGAAACTTCTGCGGCAGAAGTACTTCCCTGGGATGTTTGCTGTTTTGAGAAGGTCCTCAAAAGTTTCCTTCTTAATCCCCGCTAGTCTCTTGGTCTTAATGTCCGTGACTACGAAGGACAGGGTCTTTGGTTCGACCGCCTCGACCAATTCGGGTATTGGGAGAATTTCCCCGTCCTTGAAATACTTTTCATATTTTTCGACCCTGTCTCTTGCGTAGTCACAAGGGGATTTTTTATTCACGCAATGTGAAGACCAAGAGACAGCCGTTTCTTTTTGTTTTTGTGCCGGTGGTATCGTACTTGCCGATGAAGAGAGGTCGAATGGAGCTTCTTCCGGCATTGGGGAGGGTTGCGTTTTGTATATGTCGGTCGGTGATTGTGATTTCATGTTGTTGGGCTCCCCCATAGTTGTGAAAACACAACCAGAGGGAGATGAAACGCGTATGGTGTTGCAAAAAATTCAGGCGAGACGAATAAATGTAGAACGATGAATGTTGATAAAAATGGCGGTCGTTTTTTTAAAAAAGTTCAACAAAAAATCGAGTCGCGTTTGACCCTCCTCACAAACAAAGAACAATAGTTTGAGGGGGGTCACAAAACTTTAACAATGATAACAATATTCAATAACAATAATTTTAACAAATTTTTAACAATAAAGAACTTACTTTTTTTCGTGGTGAAAAAAGAACTCAGACAAAAAATTCACATTTTAGTCTGCTTTATTTCTGTGTAGTGTACACAGAAGGCACAAGGCCTTGAAGTTTTTGGGGAGGGGAAGGGAGCGGTCATACTTTTCTATATAAACTAAGGAGACCTAGCTAGCCACATTCGCCGACCCATTCAACAATACAATAAATATCCATTCATCCATCGCCTTTTGCGCTACAATCACCACAATACCACATTTGCTCTATGAAGAAGTCCTACTTAAAATCCCGAGATTCGTGAATGATTTTATTTACAAGTATGATTTATTTACAATGAATGTGATGGGAATGGGAGAAAAACCCCGAAATATATATAAAAACAAGGAAAAATCCCCCGTTTGGTTGCCCTCCCATCCCCCCGTCTATAAAATTGGAGGCCGACTGTTTTCCGGGGCGAAAGAACCGGAAACAAGTCGGACCTACCCTAGGTGGGGCAGGGATCCTAATCTACAGGGGTGAAAAGAATTTAGGGGTCGGGCGCGGTATGGGTTAATACAAGTAGGTGATATGATTTTTATACATATGAATGTTCAAGATCTTCAGTAAACGTGGACTGGGATACGGATTGAGGTACAAAAATAATGGGGATGGGGAAGATCTTGAGAACTACCAACTAGATGACGGGGACAATGACTCACAAACATACTGCTAACTAGGTACCTGGGTACCGAAAGAAAAAGGGAACAGTTTTACTCACCAGGGGTGGGGTCCCTAAGGACCCGTACCGTAGACGCCATGAGCCGGCAGAGGAGGGAAGGATGACTCCAACGTTGCTCCCTTTCGCACGACCAGGCTCGCTGCATTCACCCACCTTTTGCTGAATGTTATGCGATCCAAGCGTTTTCTATCGCATCTGATTTTGACCCTCAGCTGATGCCGAAAATACAAAATCAGATCACGATGAGAAAAGTTTGCATCGTCATACAATCCCTTGTTTCGCGTCGTCCAAATCACCATTCTAGCTACAGCTAGGATCGCGAGAAACACCACACGCTTCTCACCCTGATACGGAGGAAGAACGTTGTCCACGACGTAACCAACGTCGAGCAGCACGAGCTGTTTGGGCTCGATGCGAGCCGTCCACTCGCCGACGTGATCCCAAAACGGGCGAACTCGCTCGCAGTAGTAGAAGGCGTGCTCAGCCGTTTCTTCCAAGCCACTGCCGCAGCGAGCGCAATCGGGCATGTCTGCCAGGCCCGCTTTGTAGTTCAAGCCGACAAGGGGTAACGCATTTCGCACAAGTCGCCAGGTGAGCGAGAACTCGGAGTTGTTCAAGAAGCTCGATCCTGGCGCCCAATTCCAATGAGAGCGAATCTCCTCCGTCGTCCAGCCGCGCCGCTCGCTGAGAGGATCAGAAGCGGAACCCACCACTAGCTCCCGATATAGTTCTTTTCGAGGCCGTGAAAGGTCACTGGACCCAAGAAGGTTACGAAGGGCCGTTCGGCACTCGCGGACAAACAGTGTTTCGCCCAAAGGCCTACGTCGACCTTCAGCCTTTGGGTCTGACTTTAGGCGAGGAAAAGTCCGACTCGCCTTCAGTCTCCACACTGCGTCCCCCGTCAAAGCTCTGCCCAGGTATGCAAGTCTTTCAGCAAGCCAGTGGCTCTCCAGATCAGGCATACCTAGACCCCCGTTGCGTGTACGTTGGATACAGACCTGCCTACGGACCATCGGCCTTGCACCTCCCCAGAGCAATCTGGAAAGGGATCGTTGCAGCGCCAACCGATTTACCTTAGGCAGAGGAAGTACAGCCAATCGGTAAAGGATCAAGGGGAAGACGTACACGGCGCACGCCTCCGCCCTGCCCTTTAAGGACAACCTCCTTGAAAGCCAGATTCCCACCTGAGCATTCACCTTGGCTTGTATTTCCGACCAATTTCGCTCCAGTTGGAGGCCGGGCCCGAACCACACCCCGAGGATGCGGACGGGTCCGTCACTCCAGCGGAACGGCCCCGGAAGAGTATTGCTACCCCTCCAAGCACCGAGCCGCAAACCTTCGCTTTTGTCAAAATTGACCTTGGCTCCTGCAATCCGCTCGTACTCGCTAACCGCCTTCTTCACAGCCTTTATATCCAGACGGCGGGATACAAACACTGTGATATCATCGGCGAACGCGGAAACCCTTGCCGTAAGAGGGCCAGCAAAAGGGACACCGCGCAGGGCCGGATTTGCCGTCCTATCCCTAAGCCTACGGAGCAGGGGCTCCAAAGCTAGGACATAGAGAAGAGGAGACAACGGGCAGCCCTGCCGGACCGACCGCTCGACCGCGAACACCGTCGAACGCCTTCCGTTCACCTGCACCACTGCCTGAGGGTTGTGGTACATCATGCTAATCCATCTGCGGAACTCCGGTTTGAATCCGGCAGTCTCCAAAACAGTCGCCAAAAACCGATGGTCAACCCTATCGAAGGCCTTGGACTGATCTAAACTGATCAGCGCGGCCTCGGTGTCGTCTTCTATACCCTCTAGGACCTCGCGAATCAAGTGCAGGTTGTCCTGGATCGATCTTCCCTTCACAGCAAAGGTCTGCTCAGAGCCGATCAGATCGCTAATGACAAGCTGTAAACGATTCGCTAAGACCCGGGCCAAAATCTTTAACTCTGTGTTAAGCAGAGTTATGGGCCTGTAATCGTCTAAACCCTCCCAAACATGCCTGCCACCTTTCTTCAGCAATGTGATCACGCCCTTGGTAACGCTACCAGGGATGGCTCCCTGGGCGAACCAATGGTTGAACATATCCGTCAGAATAGGCACAAACATGTGCGACATCCTCAAGTACACTTCGTAGGGCAAACCATCTAGTCCCGGCGACTTGTTCAGGCCGACCTGCTTCAACGCGTCACGGACTTCGCATTCAGTAACCACACCCTCGCAGCTAGCCGCTTCAGCCACCCCAAGGCGGGGAAAGTCGGCAAGATAGCTACGAAACTCCCGGAGCGGGAGATCAGTACAGCGGGCAAAGCGATCCCGAAAGTGCGCCCGAAAGGCGTCACGAATCTCGCGAGCCGATCGCAGCAGTCGCCCATCCGGGGCCTTGACAGAACCGATATACCGATCGGGGAACCTTCGCACTTCTTCTTCACGCGCAGTCGCGTTCGTTTTCACAGCTTCGTTGAGAACTCTCTTTAACCTAGATCTAACTACGTATCCCTTGTAGCGCTCGCTACTCTCGCGCTCAAGGTCCCCCCTAGCTAGCTCTACGTTTAGGGAGTCCCCCCCAGCCACCGCCCGGGAAAGTCTATCGTCTATAGATTTCGCTTCCGCGGTCCTATCTAGGTTGAGCTGTCGACCGTACTTGGTAGCGAAATCTCTAATCCTATGTTTAAGAGATCCCCACCACCTATTCCCGGTAACCGCCCCCACTAACGCCCGCTGAATTAGGGATTCCAGCCGGTCCCGGAAGTCCCGTATCTCCAGTAAGGAGGTATTGAACTTCCAGTAACCGGCCAGACTAGGCCTATTTGCTAACCGTAGACTGACTCTAACAAGTTTATGGTCAGTCCACGCTATCAAGTGGAACGTGGGACAACTAACAAAATCAATGTCAGCTCGTCTCACTAACACTCTGTCCAAGTAGGAGCCTACTTTGGCAGAGGGCGAACTATCTAGCCACGTCCACATCTCCCGCCCTGGGTGATCCAGACGAAACCTGTCGACGAGGTCATGACGAGTCATGAGGCCGGCAAGGCTGCTTTCACACCTTCCCACACGCCTAGCTCCCCGCCCGACCTTATCTATCTTGGGATCAAGGATCGCATTCCAATCACCCATTAACACTAGCCGCTTCGTATCGTCCAGGAACGGCGCCAACCGACGAAAAAAGGAAACCCTCTCCACAACGATATTGGGCGCATAAACCGCAACCAGACGAAACTTGAAACTTTTCACGGCAACATCGGCCACAACCAGTCGGCCCCCGTCACCTGCAAAAACAACGTCAACATCGGCATCAAGGCTGCGTCCAACTAGCAAAGAAACCCCAACGCTGGTGCGGCTGCCGTATGCTGAGAAAACGTTAAAATCGCTTTCCAGCACACGAAAGTCGGCACCGCAAGTGAAGTGGGTTTCCTGCACTGCAGCAACATCTACGCCGAGAGTTTTAAGTTCACCAAGCAAGCGCGTACACTTGCCCGGATCCCTCAATCCCCTCACATTCAAAGTAGCAAGGTTTAGAGCCATCAATCCCACTTACCTTACTCAGTGTCGACTACGGGCCGGAAATCCTTGGGAGTAAGGATGCCGACGGCCTGACGCAGGGATCCGGTGCCGAGCTCAGTACTTACTCGGTCGTCCCTGGTAATTCCACCGACATCCACGGGGTACCGCAATTTTAGGGACCTATAGAAGGTAGGGTGAACTAAAATCGGGACCCTGCCCGAACAAAAAGGAAGCAATTTTTTTAAACTTTGGTGGCGCAAATCCGCCAACATTGCGTCCGCTCGACTGGCCCCCTCAAGAAAGTGCCAAAGCTCTTTGGTTCGGGGTCCAGCCGAACGGACGAATGTGGTCACCATTGCGGCACTCTTAAAAAGATACGGGTTGGTGATGTCCTTGCCGTCTATTTTTTTAAGTGATGATAAAGGTTTTAAAGTTTTTTTTAAAATGTGGTCCATGTTTTGGGGCTCGAGGATGTCCTCGCAGAAATGAAATGCGGTGAAGGCACGTCGGACTTCGTTTGAAGCCGACCGTGACCTTGGCTTGAGTTCTGTTGATGATGGTGATGCTGCTGCTGTTGGTGACTCCCTGGTCACCGATTGTGCCCGTGTAAGGAGCTTAGGGGTTCTGATTGGTGAGAGTGAAGGTGATTTTGGGGAAAGTGGGAAGTCAGAGAGGTGTGCTGGGGTATTTTGATGTTTTTGTGGGGGAGGAATAATTTGGGCTGGTCTTTCAATTTTTTTCTTTTCGCCCTTTTCTTGAGGTTGGGAGGGTGTTTGGGACTGTGTTGGTGTTTCTTGGTGTGGTCCCTTAATGTGTTTTTTCTCCCCCTCCCCAGCTACCGAGTCATCACTATCCCTTCTCCGTTTTAGGTTAATTGAATAATCCATGGCTTCGTCTTCTTTTTCAATGTGTTTTTCTTTGTTTTTCTTTTTTGTTAATGACGATGATGATGATGATCTTGCAGATGTCGATGATGATGATGATTTGGCTGTGCTTGTGGTAGGAGTACTATTAGAGTCAATTTTAGCAGTCGTGGTGATGTTTGGTTTGTTTGAAACTGTTGCTGTTGCTGGTTCTTTGATGGGGGTTTGTTTTGCTGGTTCTTTGATGGGAGTTTTTTTCTTTTTTCCCCCTTTCACTACTTGGGTCCAGCCCTCTTCTTTGTTGGGGCTGTCCCCGGTTTTAGTTTTAGGGGTTTCGTGTTTGTTTACTTCGATTGCTGTTGTCGCTGCTGCTGCTATAGTTGTCGTTGTGTTCGTTTTGTTTGTTGTCGTTTCTGTTGTTGTTGTTGTTGTGGCCGGAGTTGTTTTGGTTGTTTTTTGAGGGCAGGATTTTGAAAAGTGGCCGATGTTATTGCAAAACCAACATAGCGGTTTCCTGCCCTCAACTATGACTGTCATGGTTTGTTCGCGGTATCGTATTTTATGGGGAATTTTGTTAAACCCTCCCCTATCGAGGCACATAACGAATACGTAGTCACCGTACGCGGTTCCCCGTGTTGACGTTACTTGTGTGACTTGTTCCACGCCGCCGTATATACTTAGATAGGCGGCGAGGACGTCACCACTCAATTGCATAGATACATTGCATACGGTGACTCGTATTCTTCTTTTGCCTCGATATTCCGGTTGTAGCCGGAAGAAGCGTGTGGTGATGTTACCACCGGCGAGGCTTTTTGCTACTTCCTCTGAGGGTAAAAGGACGTCCCAGGTCGCGAAACTTCTGCGGCAGAAGTATTTCCCTGGGATGTTTGCTGTTTTGAGTAGGTCTTCGAATGTCTCCTTTTTTATCCCCGCTAGTCTCTTGGTCTTAATGTCTGTGACTACGAAGGACAGGGTCTTCGGTTCGACCGCCTCGACCAATTCGGGTATTGGGAGAATTTCCCCGTCCTTGAAATACTTTTCATACTTTTCGACCCTGTCTCTTGCGTAGTCACAAGGGGATTTTTTATTCACGCAATGTGAAGACCAAGAGACAGCTGTTTGTTTTGGTTTTTGTGCCGGTGGTATTGTACTTGCCGATGAAGAGAGGTCGAATGGAGCTTCTTCCGGCATTGGGGAGGGTTGCGTTTGGAATATGTCGGTCGGTGATTGCGATTTCATGTTGTTGGGCTCCCCCATAGTTGTGAAAACACAACCAGAGGGAGATGAAACGCGTGTGGTGTTGCAAAAAATTCAGGCGAGACGAATAAATGTAGAACGATGAATGTTGATAAAAAAATGGCGGTCGTTTTTTTAAAAAAGTTCAACAAAAAATCGAGTCGCGTTTGACCCTCCTCACAAACAAAGAACAATAGTTTGAGGGGGGTCACAAAACTTTAACAACAATAAAATTCAATAACAATAATTTTAACAATTTTTTAACAATAAAGAACTTACTTTTTTTCGTGGTGAAAAAAGAACTCAGACAAAAAATTCACATTTTAGTCTGCTTTATTTCTGTGTAGTGTACACAGAAGGCACAAGGCCTTGAAGTTTTTGGGGAGGGGAAGGGAGCGGTCATACTTTTCTATATAAACTAAGGAGACCTAGCTAGCCACATTCGCCGACCCATTCAACAATACAATAAATATCCATTCATCCATCGCCTTTTGCGCTACAATCACCACAATACCACATTTGCTCTATGAAGAAGTCCTACTTAAAATCCCGAGATTCGTGAATGATTTTATTTACAAGTATGATTTATTTACAATGAATGTGATGGGAATGGGAGAAAAACCCCGAAATATATATAAAAACAAGGAAAAATCCCCCGTTTGGTTGCCCTCCCATCCCCCCGTCTATAAAATTGGAGGCCGACTGTTTTCCGGGGCGAAAGAACCGGAAACAAGTCGGACCTACCCTAGGTGGGGCAGGGATCCTAATCTACAGGGGTGAAAAGAATTTAGGGGTCGGGCGCGGTATGGGTTAATACAAGTAGGTGATATGATTTTTATACATATGAATGTTCAAGATCTTCAGTAAACGTGGACTGGGATGCGGGTTCAGGTACAAAAATAATGGGGATGGGGAAGATCTTGAGAACTAACAACTAGATGACGGGGACAATGACTCACAAACATACTGCTAACTAGGTACCTGGGTACCAAAGAAAAAGGGAACAGTTTTACTCACCAGGGGTGGGGTCCCTAAGGACCCGTACCGTAGACGCCATGAGCCGGCAGAGGAGGGAAGGATGACTCCAACGTTGCTCCCTTTCGCACGACCAGGCTCGCTGCATTCACCCACCTTTTGCTGAATGTTATGCGATCCAAGCGTTTTCTATCGCATCTGATTTTGACCCTCAGCTGATGCCGAAAATACAAAATCAGATCACGATGAGAAAAATTTGCATCGTCATACAATCCCTTGTTTCGCGTCGTCCAAATCACCATTCTAGCTACAGCTAGGATCGCGAGAAACACCACACGCTTCTCACCCTGATACGGAGGAAGAACGTTGTCCACGACGTAACCAACGTCGAGCAGCACGAGCTGTTTGGGTTCGATGCGAGCCGTCCACTCGCCGACGTGATCCCAAAACGGGCGAACTCGCTCGCAGTAGTAGAAGGCGTGCTCAGCCGTTTCTTCCAAGCCACTGCCGCAGCGAGCGCAATCGGGCATGTCTGCCAGGCCCGCTCTGTAGTTCAAGCCGACAAGGGGTAACGCATTTCGTACAAGTCGCCAGGTGAGCGAGAACTCGGAGTTGTTCAAGAAGCTCGATCCTGGCGCCCAATTCCAATGAGAGCGAATCTCCTCCGTCGTCCAGCCGTGCCGCTCGCTGAGAGGATCAGAAGCGGAACCCACCACTAGCTCCCGATATAGTTCTTTTCGAGGCCGTGAAAGGTCACTGGACCCAAGAAGGTTACGAAGGGCCGTTCGGCACTCGCGGACAAACAGTGTTTCGCCCAAAGGCCTACGTCGACCTTCAGCCTTTGGGTCTGACTTTAGGCGAGGAAAAGTCCGACTCGCCTTCAGTCTCCACACTGCGTCCCCCGTCAAAGCTCTTCCCAGGTATGCAAGTCTTTCAGCAAGCCAGTGGCTCTCCAGATCAGGCATACCTAGACCCCCGTTGCGTGTACGTTGGATACAGACCTGCCTACGGACCATCGGCCTTGCACCTCCCCAGAGCAATCTGGAAAGGGATCGTTGCAGCGCCAACCGATTTACCTTAGGCAGAGGAAGTACAGCCAATCGGTAAAGGATCAAGGGGAAGACGTACACGGCGCACGCCTCCGCCCTGCCCTTTAAGGACAACCTCCTTGAAAGCCAGATTCCCACCTGAGCAGTCACCTTGGCTTGTATTTCCGACCAATTTCGCTCCAGTTGGAGGCCGGGCCCGAACCACACCCCGAGGATGCGGACGGGTCCGTCACTCCAGCGGAACGGCCCCGGAAGAGTATTGCTACCCCTCCAAGCACCGAGCCGCAAACCTTCGCTTTTGTCAAAATTGACCTTGGCTCCTGCAATCCGCTCGTACTCGCTAACCGCCTTCTTCACAGCCTTTATATCCAGACGGCGGGATACAAACACTGTGATATCATCGGCGAACGCGGAAACCCTTGCCGTAAGAGGGCCAGCAAAAGGGACACCGCGCAGGGCCGGATTTGCCGTCCTATCCCTAAGCCTACGGAGCAGGGGCTCCAAAGCTAGGACATAGAGAAGAGGAGACAACGGGCAGCCCTGCCGGACCGACCGCTCGACCGCGAACACCCTCGAACGCCTTCCGTTCACCTGCACCACTGCCTGAGGGTTGTGGTACATCATGCTAATCCATCTGCGGAACTCCGGTTTGAATCCGGCAGTCTCCAAAACAGTCGCCAAAAACCGATGGTCAACCCTATCGAAGGCCTTGGACTGATCTAAACTGATCAGCGCGGCCTCGGTGTCGTCTTCTATACCCTCTAGGACCTCGCGAATCAAGTGCAGGTTGTCCTGGATCGATCTTCCCTTCACAGCAAAGGTCTGCTCAGAGCCGATCAGATCGCTAATGACAAGCTGTAAACGATTCGCTAAGACCCGGGCCAAAATCTTTAACTCTGTGTTAAGCAGAGTTATGGGCCTGTAATCGTCTAAACCCTCCCAAACATGCCTGCCACCTTTCTTCAGCAATGTGATCACGCCCTTGGTAACGCTACCAGGGATGGCTCCCTGGGCGAACCAATGGTTGAACATATCCGTCAGAATAGGCACAAACATGTGCGACATCCTCAAGTACACTTCGTAGGGCAAACCATCTAGTCCCGGCGACTTGTTCAGGCCGACCTGCTTCAACGCGTCACGGACTTCGCATTCAGTAACCACACCCTCGCAGCTAGCCGCTTCAGCCACCCCAAGGCGGGGAAAGTCGGCAAGATAGCTACGAAACTCCCGGAGCGGGAGATCAGTACAGCGGGCAAAGCGATCCCGAAAGTGCGCCCGAAAGGCGTCACGAATCTCACGAGCCGATCGCAGCAGTCGCCCATCCGGGGCCTTGACAGAACCGATATACCGATCGGGGAACCTTCGCACTTCTTCTTCACGCGCAGTCGCGTTCGTTTTCACAGCTTCGTTGAGAACTCTCTTTAACCTAGATCTAACTACGTATCCCTTGTAGCGCTCGCTACTCTCGCGCTCAAGGTCCCCCCTAGCTAGCTCTACGTTTAGGGAGTCCCCCCCAGCCACCGCCCGGGAAAGTCTATCGTCTATAGATTTCGCTTCCGCGGTCCTATCTAGGTTGAGCTGTCGACCGTACTTGGTAGCGAAATCTCTAATCCTATGTTTAAGAGATCCCCACCACCTATTCCCGGTAACCGCCCCCACTAACGCCCGCTGAATTAGGGATTCCAGCCGGTCCCGGAAGTCCCGTATCTCCAGTAAGGAGGTATTGAACTTCCAGTAACCGGCCAGACTAGGCCTATTTGCTAACCGTAGACTGACTCTAACAAGTTTATGGTCAGTCCACGCTATCAAGTGGAACGTGGGACAACTAACAAAATCAATGTCAGCTCGTCTCACTAACACTCTGTCCAAGTAGGAGCCTACTTTGGCAGAGGGCGAACTATCTAGCCACGTCCACATCTCCCGCCCTGGGTGATCCAGACGAAACCTGTCGACGAGGTCATGACGAGTCATGAGGCCGGCAAGGCTGCTTTCACACCTTCCCACACGCCTAGCTCCCCGCCCGACCTTATCTATCTTGGGATCAAGGATCGCATTCCAATCACCCATTAAAACTAGCCGCTTCGTATCGTCCAGGAACGGCGCCAACCGACGAAAAAAGGAAACCCTCTCCACAACGATATTGGGCGCATAAACCGCAACCAGACGAAACTTGAAACTTTTCACGGCAACATCGGCCACAACCAGTCGGCCCCCGTCACCTGCAAAAACAACGTCAACATCAGCATCAAGGCTGCGTCCAACTAGCAAAGAAACCCCAACGCTGGTACGGCTGCCGTATGCTGAGAAAACGTTAAAATCGCTTTCCAGCACACGACAGTCGGCACCGCAAGTGAAATGGGTTTCCTGCACTGCAGCAACGTCTACGCCGAGAGTTTTAAGTTCACCAAGCAAGCGCGTACACTTGCCCGGATCCCTCAATCCCCTCACATTCAAAGTAGCAAGGTTTAGAGCCATCAATCCCACTTACCTTACTCAGTGTCGACTACGGGCCGGAAATCCTTCGGGGTGAGGATGCCGACGGCCTGACGCAGGGATCCGGTGCCGAGCTCAGTACTTACTCGGTCGTCCCTGGTAATTCCACCGACATCCATAGGGTACCGCAACTTTAGGGACCTATAGAATGATGGGTGAACCAAAATCGGGACCCTGCCCGCACAGAAGGGTAGCATTTTTTTCAGCATTGGATTTTTCGTATCGACCAGCATTACATCCGCCCGGCTGGCTTCGTCAATAAAGTTCCAAAGTTCTTTGGTCCGATTGCCAGCCAAGCGGACGAATGTGGTCAATTTTGGTGCGTCCTTGAATAGATGTGGTTTTGTGATGTCTTTAGTGTCAATTTTTTGGAGTGAGCGTAATGGTTTTAATGATTGTTTTAAAGTGTGGTCTATGTGTGGATTGTCCATGATATCTTCGCAGAAGTAAAAAGAGTTTATGGCACGTCGGGCTTCCGTAGAGCGTGCTCTTGGTTTTTGAACAGTTGCTGCTGATGTTGACGGTGTTTGGGGAGAGGGTGTAAGTCTGGTTGCTGAATAGGATCGAGTAAGCATTTTGGGGGTTTTAATTGGTGAAAGAGAGGGGGGTAATGGTGTTTCTGTTGGGATGATAGGGGTGGTTTTTGTTTTTTGTGGGAGAGGAATCAATTGTGCTGGTCTTTGTTTATTTTGGACTGGCGATTTTTCTGTTGTTTTTTCCCCCTTATGCTGAGGTATGGTGGTTGTTTGTGTGGGTTTTTTTGGATGTTTTTTCTCCCCCTCTTTAGTTGGTGAGTCCTCGCTGTCTCTCCTTTTTAAATTCATGGACATATCCATCGGTTCAATGTTTTGATTGTCTTCTTTTGTTGATTGTTTTGCAGTTGATTGTTTCGTATTTGTTGTCGTTGGTTTCGTAGTTGTAGTCAAAAGAGTTGTTGTATCTGTTGTTGCTGGGTTTTTTGGGGGAGTTTTTTTCCCTCCCTTTTTTCTGGTGACTTGCGTCCACCCTTTCTCATTTTCTTTAGGGGTTTCTTGTTTGTTTTCTGAGGTTTCTGTTGGTATTATTGCTGCTATGACAGGTGAAGGAGTATCAGTAGTAGTAGCAGTAGTAGTAGTCGTTGTTGTGGTGGTGATTGTTGGTTTTTGAGGGCAGTTTTTTGAAAAGTGGCCGATGTTATTGCAGGACCAACATAGCGGTTTCCTGCCCTCAACGATGACTGTCATGGTTTGATCGCGGTATCGTATTTTATGGGGAATTTTGTTAAACCCTCCCCTATCGAGGCACATAACGAATACGTAGTCACCGTACGCGGTTCCCCGTGTTGACGTTACTTGTGTGACTTGTTCCACGCCGCCGTATATACTTAGATAGGCGGCGAGGACGTCACCACTCAATTGCATAGATACATTGCATACGGTGACTCGTATTCTTCTTTTGCCTCGATATTCCGGTTGTAGCCGGAAGAAGCGTGTGGTGATGTTACCACCGGCGAGGCTTTTCGCTACTTCCTCTGAGGGTAATAAGACATCCCATGTAGCGAAACTTCTGCGGCAGAAATATTTTCCTGGGATGTTTGCCGTTTTCAGAAGGTCTTCAAAAGTTTCTTTCTTAATCCCCGCTAGTCTCTTGGTCTTAATGTCTGTGACTACGAAGGACAGGGTCTTCGGTTCGACCGCCTCGACCAATTCGGGTATTGGGAGAATTTCCCCGTCCTTGAAATACTTTTCATACTTTTCGACCCTGTCTCTTGCGTAGTCACAAGGGGATTTTTTATTCACGCAATGTGAAGACCAAGAGACAGCTGTTTGTTTTGGTTTTTGTGCCGGTGGTATTGTACTTGCCGATGAAGAGAGGTCGAATGGAGCTTCTTCCGGCATTGGGGAGGGTTGCGTTTTGAATATGTCGGTCGGTGATTGCGATTTCATGTTGTTGGGCTCCCCCATAGTTGTGAAAACACAACCAGAGGGAGATGAAACGCGTATGGTGTTGCAAAAAATTCAGGCGAGACGAATAAATGTAGAACGATGAATGTTGATAAAAATGGCGGTCGTTTTTTTTTTAAAAAAAGTTCAACAAAAAAATCGAGTCGCGTTTGACCCTCCTCACAAACAAAGAACAATAGTTTGAGGGGGGTCACAAAACTTTAACAATGATAACAATATTCAATAACAATAATTTTAACAATTTTTTAACAATAAAGAACTTACTTTTTTTCGTGGTGAAAAAAGAACTCAGACAAAAAATTCACATTTTAGTCTGCTTTATTTCTGTGTAATGTACACAGAAGGCACAAGGCCTTGAAGTTTTTGGGGAGGGGAAGGGAGCGGTCATACTTTTCTATATAAACTAAGGAGACCTAGCTAGCCACATTCGCCGACCCATTCAACAATACAATAAATATCCATTCATCCATCGCCTTTTGCGCTACAATCACCACAATACCACATTTGCTCTATGAAGAAGTCCTACTTAAAATCCCGAGATTCATGAATGATTTTATGATTTATTTACAATGAATGTGATGGGAATGGGAGAAAAACCCCGAAATATATACAAAAACAAAGGAAAAATCCCCCGTTTGGTTGCCCTCCCATCCCCCCGTCTATAAAATTGGAGGCCGACTGTTTTCCGGGGCGAAAGAACCGGAAACAAGTCGGACCTACCCTAGGTGGGGCAGGGATCCTAATCTACAGGGGTAAAAAGAAATAAGGGGTCGGGCACGGTATGGGTTAATACAAGCAGGTGATATGATTTTTATACATATGAATGTTCAAGATCTTCAGTAAACGTGGACTGGGATGCGGGTTCAGGTACAAAAATAATGGGGATGGGGAAGATCTTGAGAACTAACAACTAGATGACGGGGACAATGACTCACAAACATACTGCTAACTAGGTACCTGGGTACCAAAAGAAAAAGGGAACAGTTTTACTTACCAGGGGTGGGGTCCCTAAGGACCCGTACCGTAGACGCCATGAGCCGGCAGAGGAGGGAAGGATGACTCCAACGTTGCTCCCTTTCGCACGACCAGGCTCGCTGCATTCACCCACCTTTTGCTGAATGTTATGCGATCCAAGCGTTTTCTATCGCATCTGATTTTGACCCTCAGCTGATGCCGAAAATACAAAATCAGATCACGATGAGAAAAGTTTGCATCGTCATACAATCCCTTGTTTCGCGTCGTCCAAATCACCATTCTAGCTACAGCTAGGATCGCGAGAAACACCACACGCTTCTCACCCTGATACGGAGGAAGAACGTTGTCCACGACGTAACCAACGTCGAGCAGCACGAGCTGTTTGGGTTCGATGCGAGCCGTCCACTCGCCGACGTGATCCCAAAACGGGCGAACTCGCTCGCAGTAGTAGAAGGCGTGCTCAGCCGTTTCTTCCAAGCCACTGCCGCAGCGAGCGCAATCGGGCATGTCTGCCAGGCCCGCTTTGTAGTTCAAGCCGACAAGGGGTAACGCATTTCGTACAAGTCGCCAGGTGAGCGAGAACTCGGAGTTGTTCAAGAAGCTCGATCCTGGCGCCCAATTCCAATGAGAGCGAATCTCCTCCGTCGTCCAGCCGTGCCGCTCGCTGAGAGGATCAGAAGCGGAACCCACCACTAGCTCCCGATATAGTTCTTTTCGAGGCCGTGAAAGGTCACTGGACCCAAGAAGGTTACGAAGGGCCGTTCGGCACTCGCGGACAAACAGTGTTTCGCCCAAAGGCCTACGTCGACCTTCAGCCTTTGGGTCTGACTTTAGGCGAGGAAAAGTCCGACTCGCCTTCAGTCTCCACACTGCGTCCCCCGTCAAAGCTCTGCCCAGGTATGCAAGTCTTTCAGCAAGCCAGTGGCTCTCCAGATCAGGCATACCTAGACCCCCGTTGCGTGTACGTTGGATACAGACCTGCCTACGGACCATCGGCCTTGCACCTCCCCAGAGCAATCTGGAAAGGGATCGTTGCAGCGCCAACCGATTTACCTTAGGCAGAGGAAGTACAGCCAATCGGTAAAGGATCAAGGGGAAGACGTACACGGCGCACGCCTCCGCCCTGCCCTTTAAGGACAACCTCCTTGAAAGCCAGATTCCCACCTGAGCATTCACCTTGGCTTGTATTTCCGACCAATTTCGCTCCAGTTGGAGGCCGGGCCCGAACCACACCCCGAGGATGCGGACGGGTCCGTCACTCCAGCGGAACGGCCCCGGAAGAGTATTGCTACCCCTCCAAGCACCGAGCCGCAAACCTTCGCTTTTGTCAAAATTGACCTTGGCTCCTGCAATCCGCTCGTACTCGCTAACCGCCTTCTTCACAGCCTTTATATCCAGACGGCGGGATACAAACACTGTGATATCATCGGCGAACGCGGAAACCCTTGCCGTAAGAGGGCCAGCAAAAGGGACACCGCGCAGGGCCGGATTTGCCGTCCTATCCCTAAGCCTACGGAGCAGGGGCTCCAAAGCTAGGACATAGAGAAGAGGAGACAACGGGCAGCCCTGCCGGACCGACCGCTCGACCGCGAACACCGTCGAACGCCTTCCGTTCACCTGCACCACTGCCTGAGGGTTGTGGTACATCATGCTAATCCATCTGCGGAACTCCGGTTTGAATCCGGCAGTCTCCAAAACAGTCGCCAAAAACCGATGGTCAACCCTATCGAAGGCCTTGGACTGATCTAAACTGATCAGCGCGGCCTCGGTGTCGTCTTCTATACCCTCTAGGACCTCGCGAATCAAGTGCAGGTTGTCCTGGATCGATCTTCCCTTCACAGCAAAGGTCTGCTCAGAGCCGATCAGATCGCTAATGACAAGCTGTAAACGATTCGCTAAGACCCGGGCCAAAATCTTTAACTCTGTGTTAAGCAGAGTTATGGGCCTGTAATCGTCTAAACCCTCCCAAACATGCCTGCCACCTTTCTTCAGCAATGTGATCACGCCCTTGGTAACGCTACCAGGGATGGCTCCCTGGGCGAACCAATGGTTGAACATATCCGTCAGAATAGGCACAAACATGTGCGACATCCTCAAGTACACTTCGTAGGGCAAACCATCTAGTCCCGGCGACTTGTTCAGGCCGACCTGCTTCAACGCGTCACGGACTTCGCATTCAGTAACCACACCCTCGCAGCTAGCCGCTTCAGCCACCCCAAGGCGGGGGAAGTCGGCAAGATAGCTACGAAACTCCCGGAGCGGGAGATCAGTACAGCGGGCAAAGCGATCCCGAAAGTGCGCCCGAAAGGCGTCACGAATCTCACGAGTCGATCGCAGCAGTCGCCCATCCGGGGCCTTGACAGAACCGATATACCGATCGGGGAACCTTCGCACTTCTTCTTCACGCGCAGTCGCGTTCGTTTTCACAGCTTCGTTGAGAACTCTCTTTAACCTAGATCTAACTACGTATCCCTTGTAGCGCTCGCTACTCTCGCGCTCAAGGTCCCCCCTAGCTAGCTCTACGTTTAGGGAGTCCCCCCCAGCCACCGCCCGGGAAAGTCTATCGTCTATAGATTTCGCTTCCTTGGTCCTATCTAGGTTGAGCTGTTGACCGTACTTGGTAGCGAAATCTCTAATCCTATGTTTAAGAGATCCCCACCACCTATTCCCGGTAACCGCCCCCACTAACGCCCGCTGAATTAGGGATTCCAACCGGTCCCGGAAGTCCCGTATCTCCAGTAAGGAGGTATTGAACTTCCAGTAGCCGGCCAGACTAGGCCTATTTGCTAACCGTAGACTGACTCTAACAAGTTTATGGTCAGTCCACGCTATCAAGTGGAACGTGGGACAACTAACAAAATCAATGTCAGCTCGTCTCACTAACACTCTGTCCAAGTAGGAGCCTACTTTGGCAGAGGGCGAACTATCTAGCCACGTCCACATCTCCCGCCCTGGGTGATCCAGACGAAACCTGTCGACGAGGTCATGACGAGTCATGAGGCCGGCAAGGCTGCTTTCACACCTTCCCACACGCCTAGCTCCCCGCCCGACCTTATCTATCTTGGGATCAAGGATCGCATTCCAATCACCCATTAAAACTAGCCGCTTCGTATCGTCCAGGAACGGCGCCAACCGACGAAAAAAGGAAACCCTCTCCACAACGATATTGGGCGCATAAACCGCAACCAGACGAAACTTGAAACTTTTCACGGCAACATCGGCCACAACCAGTCGGCCCCCGTCACCTGCAAAAACAACGTCAACATCAGCATCAAGGCTGCGTCCAACTAGCAAAGAAACCCCAACGCTGGTACGGCTGCCGTATGCTGAGAAAACGTTAAAATCGCTTTCCAGCACACGACAGTCGGCACCGCAAGTGAAGTGGGTTTCCTGCACTGCAGCAACATCTACGCCGAGAGTTTTAAGTTCACCAAGCAAGCGCGTACACTTGCCCGGATCCCTCAATCCCCTCACATTCAAAGTAGCAAGGTTTAGAGCCATCAATCCCACTTACCTTACTCAGTGTCGACTACGGGCCGGAAATCCTTCGGGGTGAGGATGCCGACGGCCTGACGCAGGGATCCGGTGCCGAGCTCAGTATTTACTCGGTCGTCCCTGGTAATTCCACCGACATCCATAGGGTACCGCAACTTTAGGGACCTATAGAATGATGGGTGAACCAAAATCGGGACCCTGCCCGCACAGAAGGGTAGCATTTTTTTCAGCATTGGATTTTTTGTATCGACCAGCATTACATCCGCCCGGCTGGCTTCGTCAATAAAGTTCCAGAGTTCTTTGGTCCGATTGCCAGCCAAGCGGACGAATGTGGTCAACTTTGGTGCGTCCTTGAATAGATGTGGCTTTGTGATGTCTTTAGTGTCAATTTTTTGGAGTGAGCGTAATGGTTTTAATGATTGTTTTAAAGTGTGGTCTATGTGTGGATTGTCCATGATATCTTCGCAGAAGTAAAAAGAGTTTATGGCACGTCGGGCTTCCGTAGAGCGTGCTCTTGGTTTTTGAACAGTTGCTGCTGATGTTGACGGTGTTTGGGGAGAGGGTGTAAGTCTGGTTGCTGAATAGGATCGAGTAAGCATTTTGGGGGTTTTAATTGGTGAAAGAGAGGGGGGTAATGGTGTTTCTGTTGGGATGATAGGGGTGGTTTTTGTTTTTTGTGGGAGAGGAATCAATTGTGCTGGTCTTTGTTTATTTTGGACTGGCGATTTTTCTGTTGTTTTTTCCCCCTTATGCTGAGGTATGGTGGTTGTTTGTGTGGGTTTTTTTGGATGTTTTTTCTCCCCCTCTTTAGTTGGTGAATCCTCGCTGTTTCTCCTTCTTTTTAAATTCATGGTCATATCCATCGGTTCAATGTTTTGATTGTCTTCTTTTGTTGATTGTTTTGCAGTTGATTGTTTCGTATTTGTTGTCGTTGGTTTCGTAGTTGTAGTCAAAAGAGTTGTTGTATCTGTTGTTGCTGGGTTTTTTGGGGGAGTTTTTTTCCCTCCCTTTTTTCTGGTGACTTGCGTCCACCCTTCCTCATTTTCTTTAGGGGTTTCTTGTTTGTTTTCTGAGGTTTCTGTTGGTATTATTGCTGCTATGACAGGTGAAGGAGTATCAGTAGTAGTAGTAGTATTCGTTGTTGTGGTGGTGATTGTTGATTTTTGAGGGCAGTTTTTTGAAAAGTGGCCGATGTTATTGCAAAACCAACATAGCGGTTTCCTGCCCTCAACTATGACTGTCATGGTTTGATCGCGGTAACGTATTTTATGGGGAATTTTGTTAAACCCTCCCCTATCGAGGCATATAACGAATACGTAGTCACCGTACGCAGTTCCCCGTGTTGACGTTACTTGTGTGACTTGTTCCACGCCGCCGTATATACTTAGATAGGCGGCGAGGACGTCACCACTCAATTGCATAGATACATTGCATACGGTGACTCGTATTCTTCTTTTGCCTCGATATTCCGGTTGTAGCCGGAAGAAGCGTGTGGTGATGTTACCACCGGCGAGGCTTTTCGCTACTTCCTCTGAGGGTAATAAGACATCCCAGGTCGCGAAACTTCTGCGGCAGAAGTACTTCCCTGGGATGTTTGCTGTTTTGAGAAGGTCCTCAAAAGTTTCCTTCTTAATCCCCGCTAGTCTCTTGGTCTTAATGTCTGTGACTACGAAGGACAGGGTCTTCGGTTCGACCGCCTCGACCAATTCGGGTATTGGGAGAATTTCCCCGTCCTTGAAATACTTTTCATACTTTTCGACCCTGTCTCTTGCGTAGTCACAAGGGGATTTTTTATTCACGCAATGTGAAGACCAAGAGACAGCCGTTTGTTTTTGTTTTTGTGCCGGTGGTATTGTACTTGCCGATGAAGAGAGGTCGAATGGAGCTTCTTCCGGCATTGGGGAGGGTTGCGTTTTGAATATGTCGGTCGGTGATTGCGATTTCATGTTGTTGGGCTCCCCCATAGTTGTGAAAACACAACCAGAGGGAGATGAAACGCGTATGGTGTTGCAAAAAATTCAGGCGAGACGATTTAAAATAAATGTAGAACGATGAATGTTGATAAAAATGGCGGTCGTTTTTTTTTTTAAAAAGTTCAACAAAAAAATCGAGTCGCGTTTGACCCTCCTCACAAACAAAGAACAATAGTTTGAGGGGGGTCACAAAACTTTAACAATAACAATATTCAATAACAATAATTTTAACAATTTTTTAACAATAAAGAACTTACTTTTTTTCGTGGTGAAAAAAGAACTCAGACAAAAAATTCACATTTTAGTCTGCTTTATTTCTATGTTATTACATAGTAGGCACAAGGCCTTGAAGTTTTTGGGGAGGGGAAGGGAGCGGTCATACTTTTCTATATAAACTAAGGAGACCTAGCTAGCCACATTCGCCGACCCATTCAACAATACAATAAATATCCATTCATCCATCGCCTTTTGCGCTACAATCACCACAATACCACATTTGCTCTATGAAGAAGTCCTACTTAAAATCCCGAGATTCGTGAATGATTTTATGATTTATTTACAATGAATGTGATGGGAATGGGAGAAAAACCCCGAAATATATATAAAAACAAGGAAAAAATCCCCCGTTTGGTTGCCCTCCCATCCCCCCGTCTATAAAATTGGAGGCCGACTGTTTTCCGGGGCGAAAGAACCGGAAACAAGTCGGACCTACCCTAGGTGGGGCAGGGATCCTAATCTACAGGGGTGAAAAGAATTTAGGGGTCGGGCGCGGTATGGGTTAATACAAGTAGGTGATATGATTTTTATACATATGAATGTTCAAGATCTTCAGTAAACGTGGACTGGGATACGGATTGAGGTACAAAAATAATGGGGATGGGGAAGATCTTGAGAACTAACAACTAGATGACGGGGACAATGACTCACAAACATACTGCTAACTAGGTACCTGGGTACCAAAGGAAAAGGGAACAGTTTTACTTACCAGGGGTGGGGTCCCTAAGGACCCGTACCGTAGACGCCATGAGCCGGCAGAGGAGGGAAGGATGACTCCAACGTTGCTCCCTTTCGCACGACCAGGCTCGCTGCATTCACCCACCTTTTGCTGAATGTTATGCGATCCAAGCGTTTTCTATCGCATCTGATTTTGACCCTCAGCTGATGCCGAAAATACAAAATCAGATCACGATGAGAAAAGTTTGCATCGTCATACAATCCCTTGTTTCGCGTCGTCCAAATCACCATTCTAGCTACAGCTAGGATCGCGAGAAACACCACACGCTTCTCACCCTGATACGGAGGAAGAACGTTGTCCACGACGTAACCAACGTCGAGCAGCACGAGCTGTTTGGGTTCGATGCGAGCCGTCCACTCGCCGACGTGATCCCAAAACGGGCGAACTCGCTCGCAGTAGTAGAAGGCGTGCTCAGCCGTTTCTTCCAAGCCACTGCCGCAGCGAGCGCAATCGGGCATGTCTGCCAGGCCCGCTTTGTAGTTCAAGCCGACAAGGGGTAACGCATTTCGCACAAGTCGCCAGGTGAGCGAGAACTCGGAGTTGTTCAAGAAGCTCGATCCTGGCGCCCAATTCCAATGAGAGCGAATCTCCTCCGTCGTCCAGCCGTGCCGCTCGCTGAGAGGATCAGAAGCGGAACCCACCACTAGCTCCCGATATAGTTCTTTTCGAGGCCGTGAAAGGTCACTGGACCCAAGAAGGTTACGAAGGGCCGTTCGGCACTCGCGGACAAACAGTGTTTCGCCCAAAGGCCTACGTCGACCTTCAGCCTTTGGGTCTGACTTTAGGCGAGGAAAAGTCCGACTCGCCTTCAGTCTCCACACTGCGTCCCCCGTCAAAGCTCTGCCCAGGTATGCAAGTCTTTCAGCAAGCCAGTGGCTCTCCAGATCAGGCATACCTAGACCCCCGTTGCGTGTACGTTGGATACAGACCTGCCTACGGACCATCGGCCTTGCACCTCCCCAGAGCAATCTGGAAAGGGATCGTTGCAGCGCCAACCGATTTACCTTAGGCAGAGGAAGTACAGCCAATCGGTAAAGGATCAAGGGGAAGACGTACACGGCGCACGCCTCCGCCCTGCCCTTTAAGGACAACCTCCTTGAAAGCCAGATTCCCACCTGAGCATTCACCTTGGCTTGTATTTCCGACCAATTTCGCTCCAGTTGGAGGCCGGGCCCGAACCACACCCCGAGGATGCGGACGGGTCCGTCACTCCAGCGGAACGGCCCCGGAAGAGTATTGCTACCCCTCCAAGCACCGAGCCGCAAACCTTCGCTTTTGTCAAAATTGACCTTGGCTCCTGCAATCCGCTCGTACTCGCTAACCGCCTTCTTCACAGCCTTTATATCCAGACGGCGGGATACAAACACTGTGATATCATCGGCGAACGCGGAAACCCTTGCCGTAAGAGGGCCAGCAAAAGGGACACCGCGCAGGGCCGGATTTGCCGTCCTATCCCTAAGCCTACGGAGCAGGGGCTCCAAAGCTAGGACATAGAGAAGAGGAGACAACGGGCAGCCCTGCCGGACCGACCGCTCGACCGCGAACACCGTCGAACGCCTTCCGTTCACCTGCACCACTGCCTGAGGGTTGTGGTACATCATGCTAATCCATCTGCGGAACTCCGGTTTGAATCCGGCAGTCTCCAAAACAGTCGCCAAAAACCGATGGTCAACCCTATCGAAGGCCTTGGACTGATCTAAACTGATCAGCGCGGCCTCGGTGCCGTCTTCTATACCCTCTAGGACCTCGCGAATCAAGTGCAGGTTGTCCTGGATCGATCTTCCCTTCACAGCAAAGGTCTGCTCAGAGCCGATCAGATCGCTAATGACAAGCTGTAAACGATTCGCTAAGACCCGGGCCAAAATCTTTAACTCTGTGTTAAGCAGAGTTATGGGCCTGTAATCGTCTAAACCCTCCCAAACATGCCTGCCACCTTTCTTCAGCAATGTGATCACGCCCTTGGTAACGCTACCAGGGATGGCTCCCTGGGCGAACCAATGGTTGAACATATCCGTCAGAATAGGCACAAACATGTGCGACATCCTCAAGTACACTTCGTAGGGCAAACCATCTAGTCCCGGCGACTTGTTGAGGCCGACCTGCTTCAACGCGTCACGGACTTCGCATTCAGTAACCACACCCTCGCAGCTAGCCGCTTCAGCCACCCCAAGGCGGGGAAAGTCGGCAAGATAGCTACGAAACTCCCGGAGCGGGAGATCAGTACAGCGGGCAAAGCGATCCCGAAAGTGCGCCCGAAAGGCGTCACGAATCTCGCGAGCCGATCGCAGCAGTCGCCCATCCGGGGCCTTGACAGAACCGATATACCGATCGGGGAACCTTCGCACTTCTTCTTCACGCGCAGTCGCGTTCGTTTTCACAGCTTCGTTGAGAACTCTCTTTAACCTAGATCTAACTACGTATCCCTTGTAGCGCTCGCTACTCTCGCGCTCAAGGTCCCCCCTAGCTAGCTCTACGTTTAGGGAGTCCCCCCCAGCCACCGCCCGGGAAAGTCTATCGTCTATAGATTTCGCTTCCTTGGTCCTATCTAGGTTGAGCTGTTGACCGTACTTGGTAGCGAAATCTCTAATCCTATGTTTAAGAGATCCCCACCACCTATTCCCGGTAACCGCCCCCACTAACGCCCGCTGAATTAGGGATTCCAGCCGGTCCCGGAAGTCCCGTATCTCCAGTAAGGAGGTATTGAACTTCCAGTAGCCGGCCAGACTAGGCCTATTTGCTAACCGTAGACTGACTCTAACAAGTTTATGGTCAGTCCACGCTATCAAGTGGAACGTGGGACAACTAACAAAATCAATGTCAGCTCGTCTCACTAACACTCTGTCCAAGTAGGAGCCTACTTTGGCAGAGGGCGAACTATCTAGCCACGTCCACATCTCCCGCCCTGGGTGATCCAGACGAAACCTGTCGACGAGGTCATGACGAGTCATGAGGCCGGCAAGGCTGCTTTCACACCTTCCCACACGCCTAGCTCCCCGCCCGACCTTATCTATCTTGGGATCAAGGATCGCATTCCAATCACCCATTAAAACTAGCCGCTTCGTATCGTCCAGGAACGGCGCCAACCGACGAAAAAAGGAAACCCTCTCCACAACGATATTGGGCGCATAAACCGCAACCAGACGAAACTTGAAACTTTTCACGGCAACATCGGCCACAACCAGTCGGCCCCCGTCACCTGCAAAAACAACGTCAACATCAGCATCAAGGCTGCGTCCAACTAGCAAAGAAACCCCAACGCTGGTACGGCTGCCGTATGCTGAGAAAACGTTAAAATCGCTTTCCAGCACACGACAGTCGGCACCGCAAGTGAAATGGGTTTCCTGCACTGCAGCAACGTCTACGCCGAGAGTTTTAAGTTCACCAAGCAAGCGCGTACACTTGCCCGGATCCCTCAATCCCCTCACATTCAAAGTAGCAAGGTTTAGAGCCATCAATCCCACTTACCTTACTCAGTGTCGACTACGGGCCGGAAATCCTTCGGGGTGAGGATGCCGACGGCCTGACGCAGGGATCCGGTGCCGAGCTCAGTACTTACTCGGTCGTCCCTGGTAATTCCACCGACATCCATAGGGTACCGCAACTTTAGGGACCTATAGAATGATGGGTGAACCAAAATCGGGACCCTGCCCGCACAGAAGGGTAGCATTTTTTTCAGCATTGGATTTTTCGTATCGACCAGCATTACATCCGCCCGGCTGGCTTCGTCAATAAAGTTCCAAAGTTCTTTGGTCCGATTGCCAGCCAAGCGGACGAATGTGGTCAATTTTGGTGCGTCCTTGAATAGATGTGGTTTTGTGATGTCTTTAGTGTCAATTTTTTGGAGTGAGCGTAATGGTTTTAATGATTGTTTTAAAGTGTGGTCTATGTGTGGATTGTCCATGATATCTTCGCAGAAGTAAAAGGAGTTTATGGCACGTCGGGCTTCCGTAGAGCGTGCTCTTGGTTTTTGAACAGTTGCTGCTGATGTTGACGGTGTTTGGGGAGAGGGTGTAAGTCTGGTCGCTGAATAGGATCGAGTAAGCATTTTGGGGGTTTTAATTGGTGAAAGAGAGGGGGGTAATGGTGTTTCTGTTGGGATGATAGGGGTGGTTTTTGTTTTTTGTGGGAGAGGAATCAATTGTGCTGGTCTTTGTTTATTTTGGACTGGCGATTTTTCTGTTGTTTTTTCCCCCTTATGCTGAGGTATGGTGGTTGTTTGTGTGGGTTTTTTTGGATGTTTTTTCTCCCCCTCTTTAGTTGGTGAGTCCTCGCTGTCTCTCCTTCTTTTTAAATTCATGGACATATCCATCGGTTCAATGTTTTGATTGTCTTCTTTTGTTGATTGTTTTGCAGTTGATTGTTTCGTATTTGTTGTCGTTGGTTTCGTAGTTGTAGTCAAAAGAGTTGTTGTATCTGTTGTTGCTGGGTTTTTTGGGGGAGTTTTTTTCCCTCCCTTTTTTCTGGTGACTTGCGTCCACCCTTTCTCATTTTCTTTAGGGGTTTCTTGTTTGTTTTCTGAGGTTTCTGTTGGTATTATTGCTGCTATGACAGGTGAAGGAGTATCAGTAGTAGTAGCAGTAGTAGTAGTCGTTGTTGTGGTGGTGATTGTTGGTTTTTGAGGGCAGTTTTTTGAAAAGTGGCCGATGTTATTGCAGGACCAACATAGCGGTTTCCTGCCCTCAACGATGACTGTCATGGTTTGATCGCGGTAACGTATTTTATGGGGAATTTTGTTAAACCCTCCCCTATCGAGGCATATAACGAATACGTAGTCACCGTACGCAGTTCCCCGTGTTGACGTTACTTGTGTGACTTGTTCCACGCCGCCGTATATACTTAGATAGGCGGCGAGGACGTCACCACTCAATTGCATAGATACATTGCATACGGTGACTCGTATTCTTCTTTTGCCTCGATATTCCGGTTGTAGCCGGAAGAAGCGTGTGGTGATGTTACCACCGGCGAGGCTTTTCGCTACTTCCTCTGAGGGTAATAAGACATCCCAGGTCGCGAAACTTCTGCGGCAGAAGTACTTCCCTGGGATGTTTGCTGTTTTGAGAAGGTCCTCAAAAGTTTCCTTCTTAATCCCCGCTAGTCTCTTGGTCTTAATGTCTGTGACTACGAAGGACAGGGTCTTCGGTTCGACCGCCTCGACCAATTCGGGTATTGGGAGAATTTCCCCGTCCTTGAAATACTTTTCATACTTTTCGACCCTGTCTCTTGCGTAGTCACAAGGGGATTTTTTATTCACGCAATGTGAAGACCAAGAGACAGCCGTTTCTTTTTGTTTTTGTGCCGGTGGTATCGTACTTGCCGATGAAGAGAGGTCGAATGGAGCTTCTTCCGGCATTGGGGAGGGTTGCGTTTTGAATATGTCGGTCGGTGATTGCGATTTCATGTTGTTGGGCTCCCCCATAGTTGTGAAAACACAACCAGAGGGAGATGAAACGCGTATGGTGTTGCAAAAAATTCAGGCGAGACGAATAAATGTAGAACGATGAATGTTGATAAAAATGGCGGTCGTTTTTTAAAAAAGTTCAACAAAAAAAAATCGAGTCGCGTTTGACCCTCCTCACAAACAAAGAACAATAGTTTGAGGGGGGTCACAAAACTTTAACAACGATAACAAAATTCAATAACAATAATTTAAACAATTTTTTAACAATAAAGAACTTACTTTTTCCAAGTGAAAAAAGAACTCAGACAAAAAATTCACATTTTAGTCTGCTTTATTTCTGTGTAGTGTACACAGAAGGCACAAGGCCTTGAAGTTTTTGGGGAGGGGAAGGGAGCGGTCATACTTTTCTATATAAACTAAGGAGACATAGCTAGCCACATTCGCCGACCCATTCAACAATACAATAATTATCCATTCATCCATCGCCTTTTGCGCTACAATCACCACAATACCACATTTGCTCTATGAAGAAGTCCTACTTAAAATCCCGAGATTCGTGAATGATTTTATTTACAAGTATGATTTATTTACAATGAATGTGATGGGAATGGGAGAAAAACCCCGAAATATATATAAAAACAAGGAAAAATCCCCCGTTTGGTTGCCCTCCCATCCCCCCGTCTATAAAATTGGAGGCCGACTGTTTTCCGGGGCGAAAGAACCGGAAACAAGTCGGACCTACCCTAGGTGGGGCAGGGATCCTAATCTACAGGGGTGAAAAGAATTTAGGGGTCGGGCGCGGTATGGGTTAATACAAGTAGGTGATATGATTTTTATACATATGAATGTTCAAGATCTTCAGTAAACGTGGACTGGGATACGGATTGAGGTACAAAAATAATGGGGATGGGGAAGATCTTGAGAACTAACAACTAGATGACGGGGACAATGACTCACAAACATACTGCTAACTAGGTACCTGGGTACCAAAAGAAAAAGGGAACAGTTTTACTCACCAGGGGTGGGGTCCCTAAGGACCCGTACCGTAGACGCCATGAGCCGGCAGAGGAGGGAAGGATGACTCCAACGTTGCTCCCTTTCGCACGACCAGGCTCGCTGCATTCACCCACCTTTTGCTGAATGTTATGCGATCCAAGCGTTTTCTATCGCATCTGATTTTGACCCTCAGCTGATGCCGAAAATACAAAATCAGATCACGATGAGAAAAGCTTGCATCGTCATACAATCCCTTGTTTCGCGTCGTCCAAATCACCATTCTAGCTACAGCTAGGATCGCGAGAAACACCACACGCTTCTCACCCTGATACGGAGGAAGAACGTTGTCCACGACGTAACCAACGTCGAGCAGCACGAGCTGTTTGGGTTCGATGCGAGCCGTCCACTCGCCGACGTGATCCCAAAACGGGCGAACTCGCTCGCAGTAGTAGAAGGCGTGCTCAGCCGTTTCTTCCAAGCCACTGCCGCAGCGAGCGCAATCGGGCATGTCTGCCAGGCCCGCTTTGTAGCTCAAGCCGACAAGGGGTAACGCATTTCGCACAAGTCGCCAGGTGAGCGAGAACTCGGAGTTGTTCAAGAAGCTCGATCCTGGCGCCCAATTCCAATGAGAGCGAATCTCCTCCGTCGTCCAGCCGTGCCGCTCGCTGAGAGGATCAGAAGCGGAACCCACCACTAGCTCCCGATATAGTTCTTTTCGAGGCCGTGAAAGGTCACTGGACCCAAGAAGGTTACGAAGGGCCGTTCGGCACTCGCGGACAAACAGTGTTTCGCCCAAAGGCCTACGTCGACCTTCAGCCTTTGGGTCTGACTTTAGGCGAGGAAAAGTCCGACTCGCCTTCAGTCTCCACACTGCGTCCCCCGTCAAAGCTCTGCCCAGGTATGCAAGTCTTTCAGCAAGCCAGTGGCTCTCCAGATCAGGCATACCTAGACCCCCGTTGCGTGTACGTTGGATACAGACCTGCCTACGGACCATCGGCCTTGCACCTCCCCAGAGCAATCTGGAAAGGGATCGTTGCAGCGCCAACCGATTTACCTTAGGCAGAGGAAGTACAGCCAATCGGTAAAGGATCAAGGGGAAGACGTACACGGCGCACGCCTCCGCCCTGCCCTTTAAGGACAACCTCCTTGAAAGCCAGATTCCCACCTGAGCATTCACCTTGGCTTGTACTTCCGACCAATTTCGCTCCAGTTGGAGGCCGGGCCCGAACCACACCCCGAGGATGCGGACGGGTCCGTCACTCCAGCGGAACGGCCCCGGAAGAGTATTGCTACCCCTCCAAGCACCGAGCCGCAAACCTTCGCTTTTGTCAAAATTGACCTTGGCTCCTGCAATCCGCTCGTACTCGCTAACCGCCTTCTTCACAGCCTTTATATCCAGACGGCGGGATACAAACACTGTGATATCATCGGCGAACGCGGAAACCCTTGCCGTAAGAGGGCCAGCAAAAGGGACACCGCGCAGGGCCGGATTTGCCGTCCTATCCCTAAGCCTACGGAGCAGGGGCTCCAAAGCTAGGACATAGAGAAGAGGAGACAACGGGCAGCCCTGCCGGACCGACCGTTCGACCGCGAACACCCTCGAACGCCTTCCGTTCACCTGCACCACTGCCTGAGGGTTGTGGTACATCATGCTAATCCATCTGCGGAACTCCGGTTTGAATCCGGCAGTCTCCAAAACAGTCGCCAAAAACCGATGGTCAACCCTATCGAAGGCCTTGGACTGATCTAAACTGATCAGCGCGGCCTCGGTGCCGTCTTCTATACCCTCTAGGACCTCGCGAATCAAGTGCAGGTTGTCCTGGATCGATCTTCCCTTCACAGCAAAGGTCTGCTCAGAGCCGATCAGATCGCTAATGACAAGCTGTAAACGATTCGCTAAGACCCGGGCCAAAATCTTTAACTCTGTGTTAAGCAGAGTTATGGGCCTGTAATCGTCTAAACCCTCCCAAACATGCCTGCCACCTTTCTTCAGCAATGTGATCACGCCCTTGGTAACGCTACCAGGGATGGCTCCCTGGGCGAACCAATGGTTGAACATATCCGTCAGAATAGGCACAAACATGTGCGACATCCTCAAGTACACTTCGTAGGGCAAACCATCTAGTCCCGGCGACTTGTTCAGGCCGACCTGCTTCAACGCGTCACGGACTTCGCATTCAGTAACCACACCCTCGCAGCTAGCCGCTTCAGCCACCCCAAGGCGGGGAAAGTCGGCAAGATAGCTACGAAACTCCCGGAGCGGGAGATCAGTACAGCGGGCAAAGCGATCCCGAAAGTGCGCCCGAAAGGCGTCACGAATCTCGCGAGCCGATCGCAGCAGTCGCCCATCCGGGGCCTTGACAGAACCGATATACCGATCGGGGAACCTTCGCACTTCTTCTTCACGCGCAGTCGCGTTCGTTTTCACAGCTTCGTTGAGAACTCTCTTTAACCTAGATCTAACTACGTATCCCTTGTAGCGCTCGCTACTCTCGCGCTCAAGGTCCCCCCTAGCTAGCTCTACGTTTAGGGAGTCCCCCCCAGCCACCGCCCGGGAAAGTCTATCGTCTATAGATTTCGCTTCCTTGGTCCTATCTAGGTTGAGCTGTTGACCGTACTTGGTAGCGAAATCTCTAATCCTATGTTTAAGAGATCCCCACCACCTATTCCCGGTAACCGCCCCCACTAACGCCCGCTGAATTAGGGATTCCAGCCGGTCCCGGAAGTCCCGTATCTCCAGTAAGGAGGTATTGAACTTCCAGTAGCCGGCCAGACTAGGCCTATTTGCTAACCGTAGACTGACTCTAACAAGTTTATGGTCAGTCCACGCTATCAAGTGGAACGTGGGACAACTAACAAAATCAATGTCAGCTCGTCTCACTAACACTCTGTCCAAGTAGGAGCCTACTTTGGCAGAGGGCGAACTATCTAGCCACGTCCACATCTCCCGCCCTGGGTGATCCAGACGAAACCTGTCGACGAGGTCATGACGAGTCATGAGGCCGGCAAGGCTGCTTTCACACCTTCCCACACGCCTAGCTCCCCGCCCGACCTTATCTATCTTGGGATCAAGGATCGCATTCCAATCACCCATTAAAACTAGCCGCTTCGTATCGTCCAGGAACGGCGCCAACCGACGAAAAAAGGAAACCCTCTCCACAACGATATTGGGCGCATAAACCGCAACCAGACGAAACTTGAAACTTTTCACGGCAACATCGGCCACAACCAGTCGGCCCCCGTCACCTGCAAAAACAACGTCAACATCAGCATCAAGGCTGCGTCCAACTAGCAAAGAAACCCCAACGCTGGTACGGCTGCCGTATGCTGAGAAAACGTTAAAATCGCTTTCCAGCACACGACAGTCGGCACCGCAAGTGAAATGGGTTTCCTGCACTGCAGCAACGTCTACGCCGAGAGTTTTAAGTTCACCAAGCAAGCGCGTACACTTGCCCGGATCCCTCAATCCCCTCACATTCAAAGTAGCAAGGTTTAGAGCCATCAATCCCACTTACCTTACTCAGTGTCGACTACGGGCCGGAAATCCTTCGGGGTGAGGATGCCGACGGCCTGACGCAGGGATCCGGTGCCGAGCTCAGTACTTACTCGGTCGTCCCTGGTAATTCCACCGACATCCATAGGGTACCGCAACTTTAGGGACCTATAGAATGATGGGTGAACCAAAATCGGGACCCTGCCCGCACAGAAGGGTAGCATTTTTTTCAGCATTGGATTTTTCGTATCGACCAGCATTACATCCGCCCGGCTGGCTTCGTCAATAAAGTTCCAAAGTTCTTTGGTCCGATTGCCAGCCAAGCGGACGAATGTGGTCAATTTTGGTGCGTCCTTGAATAGATGTGGTTTTGTGATGTCTTTAGTGTCAATTTTTTGGAGTGAGCGTAATGGTTTTAATGATTGTTTTAAAGTGTGGTCTATGTGTGGATTGTCCATGATATCTTCGCAGAAGTAAAAGGAGTTTATGGCACGTCGGGCTTCCGTAGAGCGTGCTCTTGGTTTTTGAACAGTTGCTGCTGATGTTGACGGTGTTTGGGGAGAGGGTGTAAGTCTGGTCGCTGAATAGGATCGAGTAAGCATTTTGGGGGTTTTAATTGGTGAAAGAGAGGGGGGTAATGGTGTTTCTGTTGGGATGATAGGGGTGGTTTTTGTTTTTTGTGGGAGAGGAATCAATTGTGCTGGTCTTTGTTTATTTTGGACTGGCGATTTTTCTGTTGTTTTTTCCCCCTTATGCTGAGGTATGGTGGTTGTTTGTGTGGGTTTTTTTGGATGTTTTTTCTCCCCCTCTTTAGTTGGTGAGTCCTCGCTGTCTCTCCTTCTTTTTAAATTCATGGACATATCCATCGGTTCAATGTTTTGATTGTCTTCTTTTGTTGATTGTTTTGCAGTTGATTGTTTCGTATTTGTTGTCGTTGGTTTCGTAGTTGTAGTCAAAAGAGTTGTTGTATCTGTTGTTGCTGGGTTTTTTGGGGGAGTTTTTTTCCCTCCCTTTTTTCTGGTGACTTGCGTCCACCCTTTCTCATTTTCTTTAGGGGTTTCTTGTTTGTTTTCTGAGGTTTCTGTTGGTATTATTGCTGCTATGACAGGTGAAGGAGTATCAGTAGTAGTAGCAGTAGTAGTAGTCGTTGTTGTGGTGGTGATTGTTGGTTTTTGAGGGCAGTTTTTTGAAAAGTGGCCGATGTTATTGCAGGACCAACATAGCGGTTTCCTGCCCTCAACGATGACTGTCATGGTTTGATCGCGGTAACGTATTTTATGGGGAATTTTGTTAAACCCTCCCCTATCGAGGCATATAACGAATACGTAGTCACCGTACGCAGTTCCCCGTGTTGACGTTACTTGTGTGACTTGTTCCACGCCGCCGTATATACTTAGATAGGCGGCGAGGACGTCACCACTCAATTGCATAGATACATTGCATACGGTGACTCGTATTCTTCTTTTGCCTCGATATTCCGGTTGTAGCCGGAAGAAGCGTGTGGTGATGTTACCACCGGCGAGGCTTTTCGCTACTTCCTCTGAGGGTAATAAGACATCCCAGGTCGCGAAACTTCTGCGGCAGAAGTACTTCCCTGGGATGTTTGCTGTTTTGAGAAGGTCCTCAAAAGTTTCCTTCTTAATCCCCGCTAGTCTCTTGGTCTTAATGTCTGTGACTACGAAGGACAGGGTCTTCGGTTCGACCGCCTCGACCAATTCGGGTATTGGGAGAATTTCCCCGTCCTTGAAATACTTTTCATACTTTTCGACCCTGTCTCTTGCGTAGTCACAAGGGGATTTTTTATTCACGCAATGTGAAGACCAAGAGACAGCCGTTTCTTTTTGTTTTTGTGCCGGTGGTATCGTACTTGCCGATGAAGAGAGGTCGAATGGAGCTTCTTCCGGCATTGGGGAGGGTTGCGTTTTGAATATGTCGGTCGGTGATTGCGATTTCATGTTGTTGGGCTCCCCCATAGTTGTGAAAACACAACCAGAGGGAGATGAAACGCGTATGGTGTTGCAAAAAATTCAGGCGAGACGAATAAATGTAGAACGATGAATGTTGATAAAAATGGCGGTCGTTTTTTAAAAAAGTTCAACAAAAAAAAATCGAGTCGCGTTTGACCCTCCTCACAAACAAAGAACAATAGTTTGAGGGGGGTCACAAAACTTTAACAACGATAACAAAATTCAATAACAATAATTTAAACAATTTTTTAACAATAAAGAACTTACTTTTTCCAAGTGAAAAAAGAACTCAGACAAAAAATTCACATTTTAGTCTGCTTTATTTCTATGTATAGTACATAGAAGGCACAAGGCCTTGAAGTTTTTGGGGAGGGGAAGGGAGCGGTCATACTTTTCTATATAAACTAAGGAGACCTAGCTAGCCACATTCGCCGACCCATTCAACAATACAATAAATATCCATTCATCCATCGCCTTTTGCGCTGCAATCACCAAAATACCACATTTGCTCTATGAAGAAGTCCTACTTAAAATCCCGAGATTCTTGAATGATTTTATGATTTATTTACAATGAATGTGATGGGAATGGGAGAAAAACCCCGAAATATATATAAAAACAAGGAAAAATCCCCCGTTTGGTTGCCCTCCCATCCCCCCGTCTATAAAATTGGAGGCCGACTGTTTTCCGGGGCGAAAGAACCGGAAACAAGTCGGACCTACCCTAGGTGGGGCAGGGATCCTAATCTACAGGGGTGAAAAGAATTTAGGGGTCGGGCGCGGTATGGGTTAATACAAGTAGGTGATATGATTTTTATACATATGAATGTTCAAGATCTTCAGTAAACGTGGACTGGGATACGGATTGAGGTACAAAAATAATGGGGATGGGGAAGATCTTGAGAACTAACAACTAGATGACGGGGACAATGACTCACAAACATACTGCTAACTAGGTACCTGGGTACCAAAAGAAAAAGGGAACAGTTTTACTCACCAGGGGTGGGGTCCCTAAGGACCCGTACCGTAGACGCCATGAGCCGGCAGAGGAGGGAAGGATGACTCCAACGTTGCTCCCTTTCGCACGACCAGGCTCGCTGCATTCACCCACCTTTTGCTGAATGTTATGCGATCCAAGCGTTTTCTATCGCATCTGATTTTGACCCTCAGCTGATGCCGAAAATACAAAATCAGATCACGATGAGAAAAGCTTGCATCGTCATACAATCCCTTGTTTCGCGTCGTCCAAATCACCATTCTAGCTACAGCTAGGATCGCGAGAAACACCACACGCTTCTCACCCTGATACGGAGGAAGAACGTTGTCCACGACGTAACCAACGTCGAGCAGCACGAGCTGTTTGGGTTCGATGCGAGCCGTCCACTCGCCGACGTGATCCCAAAACGGGCGAACTCGCTCGCAGTAGTAGAAGGCGTGCTCAGCCGTTTCTTCCAAGCCACTGCCGCAGCGAGCGCAATCGGGCATGTCTGCCAGGCCCGCTTTGTAGTTCAAGCCGACAAGGGGTAACGCATTTCGCACAAGTCGCCAGGTGAGCGAGAACTCGGAGTTGTTCAAGAAGCTCGATCCTGGCGCCCAATTCCAATGAGAGCGAATCTCCTCCGTCGTCCAGCCGTGCCGCTCGCTGAGAGGATCAGAAGCGGAACCCACCACTAGCTCCCGATATAGTTCTTTTCGAGGCCGTGAAAGGTCACTGGACCCAAGAAGGTTACGAAGGGCCGTTCGGCACTCGCGGACAAACAGTGTTTCGCCCAAAGGCCTACGTCGACCTTCAGCCTTTGGGTCTGACTTTAGGCGAGGAAAAGTCCGACTCGCCTTCAGTCTCCACACTGCGTCCCCCGTCAAAGCTCTGCCCAGGTATGCAAGTCTTTCAGCAAGCCAGTGGCTCTCCAGATCAGGCATACCTAGACCCCCGTTGCGTGTACGTTGGATACAGACCTGCCTACGGACCATCGGCCTTGCACCTCCCCAGAGCAATCTGGAAAGGGATCGTTGCAGCGCCAACCGATTTACCTTAGGCAGAGGAAGTACAGCCAATCGGTAAAGGATCAAGGGGAAGACGTACACGGCGCACGCCTCCGCCCTGCCCTTTAAGGACAACCTCCTTGAAAGCCAGATTCCCACCTGAGCATTCACCTTGGCTTGTATTTCCGACCAATTTCGCTCCAGTTGGAGGCCGGGCCCGAACCACACCCCGAGGATGCGGACGGGTCCGTCACTCCAGCGGAACGGCCCCGGAAGAGTATTGCTACCCCTCCAAGCACCGAGCCGCAAACCTTCGCTTTTGTCAAAATTGACCTTGGCTCCTGCAATCCGCTCGTACTCGCTAACCGCCTTCTTCACAGCCTTTATATCCAGACGGCGGGATACAAACACTGTGATATCATCGGCGAACGCGGAAACCCTTGCCGTAAGAGGGCCAGCAAAAGGGACACCGCGCAGGGCCGGATTTGCCGTCCTATCCCTAAGCCTACGGAGCAGGGGCTCCAAAGCTAGGACATAGAGAAGAGGAGACAACGGGCAGCCCTGCCGGACCGACCGCTCGACCGCGAACACCGCCGAACGCCTTCCGTTCACCTGCACCACTGCCTGAGGGTTGTGGTACATCATGCTAATCCATCTGCGGAACTCCGGTTTGAATCCGGCAGTCTCCAAAACAGTCGCCAAAAACCGATGGTCAACCCTATCGAAGGCCTTGGACTGATCTAAACTGATCAGCGCGGCCTCGGTGCCGTCTTCTATACCCTCTAGGACCTCGCGAATCAAGTGCAGGTTGTCCTGGATCGATCTTCCCTTCACAGCAAAAGTCTGCTCAGAGCCGATCAGATCGCTAATGACAAGCTGTAAACGATTCGCTAAGACCCGGGCCAAAATCTTTAACTCTGTGTTAAGCAGAGTTATGGGCCTGTAATCGTCTAAACCCTCCCAAACATGCCTGCCACCTTTCTTCAGCAATGTGATCACGCCCTTGGTAACGCTACCAGGGATGGCTCCCTGGGCGAACCAATGGTTGAACATATCCGTCAGAATAGGCACAAACATGTGCGACATCCTCAAGTACACTTCGTAGGGCAAACCATCTAGTCCCGGCGACTTGTTCAGGCCGACCTGCTTCAACGCGTCACGGACTTCACATTCAGTAACCACACCCTCGCAGCTAGCCGCTTCAGCCACCCCAAGGCGGGGAAAGTCGGCAAGATAGCTACGAAACTCCCGGAGCGGGAGATCAGTACAGCGGGCAAAGCGATCCCGAAAATGCGCCCGAAAGGCATCACGAATCTCGCGAGCCGATCGCAGCAGTCGCCCATCCGGGGCCTTGACAGAACCGATATACCGATCGGGGAACCTTCGCACTTCTTCTTCACGCGCAGTCGCGTTCGTTTTCACAGCTTCGTTGAGAACTCTCTTTAACCTAGATCTAACTACGTATCCCTTGTAGCGCTCGCTACTCTCGCGCTCAAGGTCCCCCCTAGCTAGCTCTACGTTTAGGGAGTCCCCCCCAGCCACCGCCCGGGAAAGTCTATCGTCTATAGATTTCGCTTCCTTGGTCCTATCTAGGTTGAGCTGTTGACCGTACTTGGTAGCGAAATCTCTAATCCTATGTTTAAGAGATCCCCACCACCTATTCCCGGTAACCGCCCCCACTAACGCCCGCTGAATTAGGGATTCCAGCCGGTCCCGGAAGTCCCGTATCTCCAGTAAGGAGGTATTGAACTTCCAGTAGCCGGCCAGACTAGGCCTATTTGCTAACCGTAGACTGACTCTAACAAGTTTATGGTCAGTCCACGCTATCAAGTGGAACGTGGGACAACTAACAAAATCAATGTCAGCTCGTCTCACTAACACTCTGTCCAAGTAGGAGCCTACTTTGGCAGAGGGCGAACTATCTAGCCACGTCCACATCTCCCGCCCTGGGTGATCCAGACGAAACCTGTCGACGAGGTCATGACGAGTCATGAGGCCGGCAAGGCTGCTTTCACACCTTCCCACACGCCTAGCTCCCCGCCCGACCTTATCTATCTTGGGATCAAGGATCGCATTCCAATCACCCATTAAAACTAGCCGCTTCGTATCGTCCAGGAACGGCGCCAACCGACGAAAAAAGGAAACCCTCTCCACAACGATATTGGGCGCATAAACCGCAACCAGACGAAACTTGAAACTTTTCACGGCAACATCGGCCACAACCAGTCGGCCCCCGTCACCTGCAAAAACAACGTCAACATCAGCATCAAGGCTGCGTCCAACTAGCAAAGAAACCCCAACGCTGGTACGGCTGCCGTATGCTGAGAAAACGTTAAAATCGCTTTCCAGCACACGACAGTCGGCACCGCAAGTGAAATGGGTTTCCTGCACTGCAGCAACGTCTACGCCGAGAGTTTTAAGTTCACCAAGCAAGCGCGTACACTTGCCCGGATCCCTCAATCCCCTCACATTCAAAGTAGCAAGGTTTAGAGCCATCAATCCCACTTACCTTACTCAGTGTCGACTACGGGCCGGAAATCCTTCGGGGTGAGGATGCCGACGGCCTGACGCAGGGATCCGGTGCCGAGCTCAGTACTTACTCGGTCGTCCCTGGTAATTCCACCGACATCCATAGGGTACCGCAACTTTAGGGACCTATAGAATGATGGGTGAACCAAAATCGGGACCCTGCCCGCACAGAAGGGTAGCATTTTTTTCAGCATTGGATTTTTCGTATCGACCAGCATTACATCCGCCCGGCTGGCTTCGTCAATAAAGTTCCAAAGTTCTTTGGTCCGATTGCCAGCCAAGCGGACGAATGTGGTCAATTTTGGTGCGTCCTTGAATAGATGTGGTTTTGTGATGTCTTTAGTGTCAATTTTTTGGAGTGAGCGTAATGGTTTTAATGATTGTTTTAAAGTGTGGTCTATGTGTGGATTGTCCATGATATCTTCGCAGAAGTAAAAGGAGTTTATGGCACGTCGGGCTTCCGTAGAGCGTGCTCTTGGTTTTTGAACAGTTGCTGCTGATGTTGACGGTGTTTGGGGAGAGGGTGTAAGTCTGGTCGCTGAATAGGATCGAGTAAGCATTTTGGGGGTTTTAATTGGTGAAAGAGAGGGGGGTAATGGTGTTTCTGTTGGGATGATAGGGGTGGTTTTTGTTTTTTGTGGGAGAGGAATCAATTGTGCTGGTCTTTGTTTATTTTGGACTGGCGATTTTTCTGTTGTTTTTTCCCCCTTATGCTGAGGTATGGTGGTTGTTTGTGTGGGTTTTTTTGGATGTTTTTTCTCCCCCTCTTTAGTTGGTGAGTCCTCGCTGTCTCTCCTTCTTTTTAAATTCATGGACATATCCATCGGTTCAATGTTTTGATTGTCTTCTTTTGTTGATTGTTTTGCAGTTGATTGTTTCGTATTTGTTGTCGTTGGTTTCGTAGTTGTAGTCAAAAGAGTTGTTGTATCTGTTGTTGCTGGGTTTTTTGGGGGAGTTTTTTTCCCTCCCTTTTTTCTGGTGACTTGCGTCCACCCTTTCTCATTTTCTTTAGGGGTTTCTTGTTTGTTTTCTGAGGTTTCTGTTGGTATTATTGCTGCTATGACAGGTGAAGGAGTATCAGTAGTAGTAGCAGTAGTAGTAGTCGTTGTTGTGGTGGTGATTGTTGGTTTTTGAGGGCAGTTTTTTGAAAAGTGGCCGATGTTATTGCAGGACCAACATAGCGGTTTCCTGCCCTCAACGATGACTGTCATGGTTTGATCGCGGTAACGTATTTTATGGGGAATTTTGTTAAACCCTCCCCTATCGAGGCATATAACGAATACGTAGTCACCGTACGCAGTTCCCCGTGTTGACGTTACTTGTGTGACTTGTTCCACGCCGCCGTATATACTTAGATAGGCGGCGAGGACGTCACCACTCAATTGCATAGATACATTGCATACGGTGACTCGTATTCTTCTTTTGCCTCGATATTCCGGTTGTAGCCGGAAGAAGCGTGTGGTGATGTTACCACCGGCGAGGCTTTTCGCTACTTCCTCTGAGGGTAATAAGACATCCCAGGTCGCGAAACTTCTGCGGCAGAAGTACTTCCCTGGGATGTTTGCTGTTTTGAGAAGGTCCTCAAAAGTTTCCTTCTTAATCCCCGCTAGTCTCTTGGTCTTAATGTCTGTGACTACGAAGGACAGGGTCTTCGGTTCGACCGCCTCGACCAATTCGGGTATTGGGAGAATTTCCCCGTCCTTGAAATACTTTTCATACTTTTCGACCCTGTCTCTTGCGTAGTCACAAGGGGATTTTTTATTCACGCAATGTGAAGACCAAGAGACAGCCGTTTCTTTTTGTTTTTGTGCCGGTGGTATCGTACTTGCCGATGAAGAGAGGTCGAATGGAGCTTCTTCCGGCATTGGGGAGGGTTGCGTTTTGAATATGTCGGTCGGTGATTGCGATTTCATGTTGTTGGGCTCCCCCATAGTTGTGAAAACACAACCAGAGGGAGATGAAACGCGTATGGTGTTGCAAAAAATTCAGGCGAGACGAATAAATGTAGAACGATGAATGTTGATAAAAATGGCGGTCGTTTTTTAAAAAAGTTCAACAAAAAAAAATCGAGTCGCGTTTGACCCTCCTCACAAACAAAGAACAATAGTTTGAGGGGGGTCACAAAACTTTAACAACGATAACAAAATTCAATAACAATAATTTAAACAATTTTTTAACAATAAAGAACTTACTTTTTCCAAGTGAAAAAAGAACTCAGACAAAAAATTCACATTTTAGTCTGCTTTATTTCTATGTATAGTACATAGAAGGCACAAGGCCTTGAAGTTTTTGGGGAGGGGAAGGGAGCGGTCATACTTTTCTATATAAACTAAGGAGACCTAGCTAGCCACATTCGCCGACCCATTCAACAATACAATAAATATCCATTCATCCATCGCCTTTTGCGCTGCAATCACCAAAATACCACATTTGCTCTATGAAGAAGTCCTACTTAAAATCCCGAGATTCTTGAATGATTTTATGATTTATTTACAATGAATGTGATGGGAATGGGAGAAAAACCCCGAAATATATATAAAAACAAGGAAAAAATCCCCCGTTTGGTTGCCCTCCCATCCCCCCGTCTATAAAATTGGAGGCCGACTGTTTTCCGGGGCGAAAGAACCGGAAACAAGTCGGACCTACCCTAGGTGGGGCAGGGATCCTAATCTACAGGGGTGAAAAGAATTTAGGGGTCGGGCGCGGTATGGGTTAATACAAGTAGGTGATATGATTTTTATACATATGAATGTTCAAGATCTTCAGTAAACGTGGACTGGGATACGGATTGAGGTACAAAAATAATGGGGATGGGGAAGATCTTGAGAACTAACAACTAGATGACGGGGACAATGACTCACAAACATACTGCTAACTAGGTACCTGGGTACCAAAGGAAAAGGGAACAGTTTTACTTACCAGGGGTGGGGTCCCTAAGGACCCGTACCGTAGACGCCATGAGCCGGCAGAGGAGGGAAGGATGACTCCAACGTTGCTCCCTTTCGCACGACCAGGCTCGCTGCATTCACCCACCTTTTGCTGAATGTTATGCGATCCAAGCGTTTTCTATCGCATCTGATTTTGACCCTCAGCTGATGCCGAAAATACAAAATCAGATCACGATGAGAAAAGTTTGCATCGTCATACAATCCCTTGTTTCGCGTCGTCCAAATCACCATTCTAGCTACAGCTAGGATCGCGAGAAACACCACACGCTTCTCACCCTGATACGGAGGAAGAACGTTGTCCACGACGTAACCAACGTCGAGCAGCACGAGCTGTTTGGATTCGATGCGAGCCGTCCACTCGCCGACGTGATCCCAAAACGGGCGAACTCGCTCGCAGTAGTAGAAGGCGTGCTCAGCCGTTTCTTCCAAGCCACTGCCGCAGCGAGCGCAATCGGGCATGTCTGCCAGGCCCGCCTTGTAGTTCAAGCCGACAAGGGGTAACGCATTTCGCACAAGTCGCCAGGTGAGCGAGAACTCGGAGTTGTTCAAGAAGCTCGATCCTGGCGCCCAATTCCAATGAGAGCGAATCTCCTCCGTCGTCCAGCCGTGCCGCTCGCTGAGAGGATCAGAAGCGGAACCCACCACTAGCTCCCGATATAGTTCTTTTCGAGGCCGTGAAAGGTCACTGGACCCAAGAAGGTTACGAAGGGCCGTTCGGCACTCGCGGACAAACAGTGTTTCGCCCAAAGGCCTACGTCGACCTTCAGCCTTTGGGTCTGACTTTAGGCGAGGAAAAGTCCGACTCGCCTTCAGTCTCCACACTGCGTCCCCCGTCAAAGCTCTGCCCAGGTATGCAAGTCTTTCAGCAAGCCAGTGGCTCTCCAGATCAGGCATACCTAGACCCCCGTTGCGTGTACGTTGGATACAGACCTGCCTACGGACCATCGGCCTTGCACCTCCCCAGAGCAATCTGGAAAGGGATCGTTGCAGCGCCAACCGATTTACCCTAGGCAGAGGAAGTACAGCCAATCGGTAAAGGATCAAGGGGAAGACGTACACGGCGCACGCCTCCGCCCTGCCCTTTAAGGACAACCTCCTTGAAAGCCAGATTCCCACCTGAGCATTCACCTTGGCTTGTATTTCCGACCAATTTCGCTCCAGTTGGAGGCCGGGCCCGAACCACACCCCGAGGATGCGGACGGGTCCGTCACTCCAGCGGAACGGCCCCGGAAGAGTATTGCTACCCCTCCAAGCACCGAGCCGCAAACCTTCGCTTTTGTCAAAATTGACCTTGGCTCCTGCAATCCGCTCGTACTCGCTAACCGCCTTCTTCACAGCCTTTATATCCAGACGGCGGGATACAAACACTGTGATATCATCGGCGAACGCGGAAACCCTTGCCGTAAGAGGGCCAGCAAAAGGGACACCGCGCAGGGCCGGATTTGCCGTCCTATCCCTAAGCCTACGGAGCAGGGGCTCCAAAGCTAGGACATAGAGAAGAGGAGACAACGGGCAGCCCTGCCGGACCGACCGCTCGACCGCGAACACCGTCGAACGCCTTCCGTTCACCTGCACCACTGCCTGAGGGTTGTGGTACATCATGCTAATCCATCTGCGGAACTCCGGTTTGAATCCGGCAGTCTCCAAAACAGTCGCCAAAAACCGATGGTCAACCCTATCGAAGGCCTTGGACTGATCTAAACTGATCAGCGCGGCCTCGGTGCCGTCTTCTATACCCTCTAGGACCTCGCGAATCAAGTGCAGGTTGTCCTGGATCGATCTTCCCTTCACAGCAAAGGTCTGCTCAGAGCCGATCAGATCGCTAATGACAAGCTGTAAACGATTCGCTAAGACCCGGGCCAAAATCTTTAACTCTGTGTTAAGCAGAGTTATGGGCCTGTAATCGTCTAAACCCTCCCAAACATGCCTGCCACCTTTCTTCAGCAATGTGATCACGCCCTTGGTAACGCTACCAGGGATGGCTCCCTGGGCGAACCAATGGTTGAACATATCCGTCAGAATAGGCACAAACATGTGCGACATCCTCAAGTACACTTCGTAGGGCAAACCATCTAGTCCCGGCGACTTGTTGAGGCCGACCTGCTTCAACGCGTCACGGACTTCGCATTCAGTAACCACACCCTCGCAGCTAGCCGCTTCAGCCACCCCAAGGCGGGGAAAGTCGGCAAGATAGCTACGAAACTCCCGGAGCGGGAGATCAGTACAGCGGGCAAAGCGATCCCGAAAGTGCGCCCGAAAGGCGTCACGAATCTCGCGAGCCGATCGCAGCAGTCGCCCATCCGGGGCCTTGACAGAACCGATATACCGATCGGGGAACCTTCGCACTTCTTCTTCACGCGCAGTCGCGTTCGTTTTCACAGCTTCGTTGAGAACTCTCTTTAACCTAGATCTAACTACGTATCCCTTGTAGCGCTCGCTACTCTCGCGCTCAAGGTCCCCCCTAGCTAGCTCTACGTTTAGGGAGTCCCCCCCAGCCACCGCCCGGGAAAGTCTATCGTCTATAGATTTCGCTTCCTTGGTCCTATCTAGGTTGAGCTGTTGACCGTACTTGGTAGCGAAATCTCTAATCCTATGTTTAAGAGATCCCCACCACCTATTCCCGGTAACCGCCCCCACTAACGCCCGCTGAATTAGGGATTCCAGCCGGTCCCGGAAGTCCCGTATCTCCAGTAAGGAGGTATTGAACTTCCAGTAGCCGGCCAGACTAGGCCTATTTGCTAACCGTAGACTGACTCTAACAAGTTTATGGTCAGTCCACGCTATCAAGTGGAACGTGGGACAACTAACAAAATCAATGTCAGCTCGTCTCACTAACACTCTGTCCAAGTAGGAGCCTACTTTGGCAGAGGGCGAACTATCTAGCCACGTCCACATCTCCCGCCCTGGGTGATCCAGACGAAACCTGTCGACGAGGTCATGACGAGTCATGAGGCCGGCAAGGCTGCTTTCACACCTTCCCACACGCCTAGCTCCCCGCCCGACCTTATCTATCTTGGGATCAAGGATCGCATTCCAATCACCCATTAAAACTAGCCGCTTCGTATCGTCCAGGAACGGCGCCAACCGACGAAAAAAGGAAACCCTCTCCACAACGATATTGGGCGCATAAACCGCAACCAGACGAAACTTGAAACTTTTCACGGCAACATCGGCCACAACCAGTCGGCCCCCGTCACCTGCAAAAACAACGTCAACATCAGCATCAAGGCTGCGTCCAACTAGCAAAGAAACCCCAACGCTGGTACTGCTGCCGTATGCTGAGAAAACGTTAAAATCGCTTTCCAGCACACGACAGTCGGCACCGCAAGTGAAATGGGTTTCCTGCACTGCAGCAACGTCTACGCCGAGAGTTTTAAGTTCACCAAGCAAGCGCGTACACTTGCCCGGATCCCTCAATCCCCTCACATTCAAAGTAGCAAGGTTTAGAGCCATCAATCCCACTTACCTTACTCAGTGTCGACTACGGGCCGGAAATCCTTCGGGGTGAGGATGCCGACGGCCTGACGCAGGGATCCGGTGCCGAGCTCAGTACTTACTCGGTCGTCCCTGGTAATTCCACCGACATCCATAGGGTACCGCAACTTTAGGGACCTATAGAATGATGGGTGAACCAAAATCGGGACCCTGCCCGCACAGAAGGGTAGCATTTTTTTCAGCATTGGATTTTTCGTATCGACCAGCATTACATCCGCCCGGCTGGCTTCGTCAATAAAGTTCCAAAGTTCTTTGGTCCGATTGCCAGCCAAGCGGACGAATGTGGTCAATTTTGGTGCGTCCTTGAATAGATGTGGTTTTGTGATGTCTTTAGTGTCAATTTTTTGGAGTGAGCGTAATGGTTTTAATGATTGTTTTAAAGTGTGGTCTATGTGTGGATTGTCCATGATATCTTCGCAGAAGTAAAAGGAGTTTATGGCACGTCGGGCTTCCGTAGAGCGTGCTCTTGGTTTTTGAACAGTTGCTGCTGATGTTGACGGTGTTTGGGGAGAGGGTGTAAGTCTGGTCGCTGAATAGGATCGAGTAAGCATTTTGGGGGTTTTAATTGGTGAAAGAGAGGGGGGTAATGGTGTTTCTGTTGGGATGATAGGGGTGGTTTTTGTTTTTTGTGGGAGAGGAATCAATTGTGCTGGTCTTTGTTTATTTTGGACTGGCGATTTTTCTGTTGTTTTTTCCCCCTTATGCTGAGGTATGGTGGTTGTTTGTGTGGGTTTTTTTGGATGTTTTTTCTCCCCCTCTTTAGTTGGTGAGTCCTCGCTGTCTCTCCTTCTTTTTAAATTCATGGACATATCCATCGGTTCAATGTTTTGATTGTCTTCTTTTGTTGATTGTTTTGCAGTTGATTGTTTCGTATTTGTTGTCGTTGGTTTCGTAGTTGTAGTCAAAAGAGTTGTTGTATCTGTTGTTGCTGGGTTTTTTGGGGGAGTTTTTTTCCCTCCCTTTTTTCTGGTGACTTGCGTCCACCCTTTCTCATTTTCTTTAGGGGTTTCTTGTTTGTTTTCTGAGGTTTCTGTTGGTATTATTGCTGCTATGACAGGTGAAGGAGTATCAGTAGTAGTAGCAGTAGTAGTAGTCGTTGTTGTGGTGGTGATTGTTGGTTTTTGAGGGCAGTTTTTTGAAAAGTGGCCGATGTTATTGCAGGACCAACATAGCGGTTTCCTGCCCTCAACGATGACTGTCATGGTTTGATCGCGGTAACGTATTTTATGGGGAATTTTGTTAAACCCTCCCCTATCGAGGCATATAACGAATACGTAGTCACCGTACGCAGTTCCCCGTGTTGACGTTACTTGTGTGACTTGTTCCACGCCGCCGTATATACTTAGATAGGCGGCGAGGACGTCACCACTCAATTGCATAGATACATTGCATACGGTGACTCGTATTCTTCTTTTGCCTCGATATTCCGGTTGTAGCCGGAAGAAGCGTGTGGTGATGTTACCACCGGCGAGGCTTTTCGCTACTTCCTCTGAGGGTAATAAGACATCCCAGGTCGCGAAACTTCTGCGGCAGAAGTACTTCCCTGGGATGTTTGCTGTTTTGAGAAGGTCCTCAAAAGTTTCCTTCTTAATCCCCGCTAGTCTCTTGGTCTTAATGTCTGTGACTACGAAGGACAGGGTCTTCGGTTCGACCGCCTCGACCAATTCGGGTATTGGGAGAATTTCCCCGTCCTTGAAATACTTTTCATACTTTTCGACCCTGTCTCTTGCGTAGTCACAAGGGGATTTTTTATTCACGCAATGTGAAGACCAAGAGACAGCCGTTTCTTTTTGTTTTTGTGCCGGTGGTATCGTACTTGCCGATGAAGAGAGGTCGAATGGAGCTTCTTCCGGCATTGGGGAGGGTTGCGTTTTGAATATGTCGGTCGGTGATTGCGATTTCATGTTGTTGGGCTCCCCCATAGTTGTGAAAACACAACCAGAGGGAGATGAAACGCGTATGGTGTTGCAAAAAATTCAGGCGAGACGAATAAATGTAGAACGATGAATGTTGATAAAAATGGCGGTCGTTTTTTAAAAAAGTTCAACAAAAAAAAATCGAGTCGCGTTTGACCCTCCTCACAAACAAAGAACAATAGTTTGAGGGGGGTCACAAAACTTTAACAACGATAACAAAATTCAATAACAATAATTTAAACAATTTTTTAACAATAAAGAACTTACTTTTTCCAAGTGAAAAAAGAACTCAGACAAAAAATTCACATTTTAGTCTGCTTTATTTCTGTGTAGTGTACACAGAAGGCACAAGGCCTTGAAGTTTTTGGGGAGGGGAAGGGAGCGGTCATACTTTTCTATATAAACTAAGGAGACCTAGCTAGCCACATTCGCCGACCCATTCAACAATACAATAAATATCCATTCATCCATCGCCTTTTGCGCTACAATCACCACAATACCACATTTGCTCTATGAAGAAGTCCTACTTAAAATCCCGAGATTCGTGAATGATTTTATTTACAAGTATGATTTATTTACAATGAATGTGATGGGAATGGGAGAAAAACCCCGAAATATATATAAAAACAAGGAAAAATCCCCCGTTTGGTTGCCCTCCCATCCCCCCGTCTATAAAATTGGAGGCCGACTGTTTTCCGGGGCGAAAGAACCGGAAACAAGTCGGACCTACCCTAGGTGGGGCAGGGATCCTAATCTACAGGGGTGAAAAGAATTTAGGGGTCGGGCGCGGTATGGGTTAATACAAGCAGGTGATATGATTTTTATACATATGAATGTTCAAGATCTTCAGTAAACGTGGACTGGGATACGGATTGAGGTACAAAAATAATGGGGATGGGGAAGATCTTGAGAACTAACAACTAGATGACGGGGACAATGACTCACAAACATACTGCTAACTAGGTACCTGGGTACCAAAAGAAAAAGGGAACAGTTTTACTCACCAGGGGTGGGGTCCCTAAGGACCCGTACCGTAGACGCCATGAGCCGGCAGAGGAGGGAAGGATGACTCCAACGTTGCTCCCTTTCGTACGACCAGGCTCGCTGCATTCACCCACCTTTTGCTGAATGTTATGCGATCCAAGCGTTTTCTATCGCATCTGATTTTGACCCTCAGCTGATGCCGAAAATACAAAATCAGATCACGATGAGAAAAGTTTGCATCGTCATACAATCCCTTGTTTCGCGTCGTCCAAATCACCATTCTAGCTACAGCTAGGATCGCGAGAAACACCACACGCTTCTCACCCTGATACGGAGGAAGAACGTTGTCCACGACGTAACCAACGTCGAGCAGCACGAGCTGTTTGGGTTCGATGCGAGCCGTCCACTCGCCGACGTGATCCCAAAACGGGCGAACTCGCTCGCAGTAGTAGAAGGCGTGCTCAGCCGTTTCTTCCAAGCCACTGCCGCAGCGAGCGCAATCGGGCATGTCTGCCAGGCCCGCTTTGTAGCTCAAGCCGACAAGGGGCAACGCATTTCGCACAAGTCGCCAGGTGAGCGAGAACTCGGAGTTGTTCAAGAAGCTCGATCCTGGCGCCCAATTCCAATGAGAGCGAATCTCCTCCGTCGTCCAGCCGTGCCGCTCGCTGAGAGGATCAGAAGCGGAACCCACCACTAGCTCCCGATATAGTTCTTTTCGAGGCCGTGAAAGGTCACTGGACCCAAGAAGGTTACGAAGGGCCGTTCGGCACTCGCGGACAAACAGTGTTTCGCCCAAAGGCCTACGTCGACCTTCAGCCTTTGGGTCTGACTTTAGGCGAGGAAAAGTCCGACTCGCCTTCAGTCTCCACACTGCGTCCCCCGTCAAAGCTCTGCCCAGGTATGCAAGTCTTTCAGCAAGCCAGTGGCTCTCCAGATCAGGCATACCTAGACCCCCGTTGCGTGTACGTTGGATACAGACCTGCCTACGGACCATCGGCCTTGCACCTCCCCAGAGCAATCTGGAAAGGGATCGTTGCAGCGCCAACCGATTTACCTTAGGCAGAGGAAGTACAGCCAATCGGTAAAGGATCAAGGGGAAGACGTACACGGCGCACGCCTCCGCCCTGCCCTTTAAGGACAACCTCCTTGAAAGCCAGATTCCCACCTGAGCATTCACCTTGGCTTGTATTTCCGACCAATTTCGCTCCAGTTGGAGGCCGGGCCCGAACCACACCCCGAGGATGCGGACAGGTCCGTCACTCCAGCGGAACGGCCCCGGAAGAGTATTGCTACCCCTCCAAGCACCGAGCCGCAAACCTTCGCTTTTGTCAAAATTGACCTTGGCTCCTGCAATCCGCTCGTACTCGCTAACCGCCTTCTTCACAGCCTTTATATCCAGACGGCGGGATACAAACACTGTGATATCATCGGCGAACGCGGAAACCCTTGCCGTAAGAGGGCCAGCAAAAGGGACACCGCGCAGGGCCGGATTTGCCGTCCTATCCCTAAGCCTACGGAGCAGGGGCTCCAAAGCTAGGACATAGAGAAGAGGAGACAACGGGCAGCCCTGCCGGACCGACCGCTCGACCGCGAACACCGTCGAACGCCTTCCGTTCACCTGCACCACTGCCTGAGGGTTGTGGTACATCATGCTAATCCATCTGCGGAACTCCGGTTTGAATCCGGCAGTCTCCAAAACAGTCGCCAAAAACCGATGGTCAACCCTATCGAAGGCCTTGGACTGATCTAAACTGATCAGCGCGGCCTCGGTGCCGTCTTCTATACCCTCTAGGACCTCGCGAATCAAGTGCAGGTTGTCCTGGATCGATCTTCCCTTCACAGCAAAGGTCTGCTCAGAGCCGATCAGATCGCTAATGACAAGCTGTAAACGATTCGCTAAGACCCGGGCCAAAATCTTTAACTCTGTGTTAAGCAGAGTTATGGGCCTGTAATCGTCTAAACCCTCCCAAACATGCCTGCCACCTTTCTTCAGCAATGTGATCACGCCCTTGGTAACGCTACCAGGGATGGCTCCCTGGGCGAACCAATGGTTGAACACATCCGTCAGAATAGGCACAAACATGTGCGACATCCTCAAGTACACTTCGTAGGGCAAACCATCTAGTCCCGGCGACTTGTTCAGGCCGACCTGCTTCAACGCGTCACGGACTTCGCATTCAGTAACCACACCCTCGCAGCTAGCCGCTTCAGCCACCCCAAGGCGGGGGAAGTCGGCAAGATAGCTACGAAACTCCCGGAGCGGGAGATCAGTACAGCGGGCAAAGCGATCCCGAAAGTGCGCCCGAAAGGCGTCACGAATCTCGCGAGCCGATCGCAGCAGTCGCCCATCCGGGGCCTTGACAGAACCGATATACCGATCGGGGAACCTTCGCACTTCTTCTTCACGCGCAGTCGCGTTCGTTTTCACAGCTTCGTTGAGAACTCTCTTTAACCTAGATCTAACTACGTATCCCTTGTAGCGCTCGCTACTCTCGCGCTCAAGGTCCCCCCTAGCTAGCTCTACGTTTAGGGAGTCCCCCCCAGCCACCGCCCGGGAAAGTCTATCGTCTATAGATTTCGCTTCCTTGGTCCTATCTAGGTTGAGCTGTCGACCGTACTTGGTAGCGAAATCTCTAATCCTATGTTTAAGAGATCCCCACCACCTATTCCCGGTAACCGCCCCCACTAACGCCCGCTGAATTAGGGATTCCAGCCGGTCCCGGAAGTCCCGTATCTCCAGTAAGGAGGTATTGAACTTCCAGTAGCCGGCCAGACTAGGCCTATTTGCTAACCGTAGACTGACTCTAACAAGTTTATGGTCAGTCCACGCTATCAAGTGGAACGTGGGACAACTAACAAAATCAATGTCAGCTCGTCTCACTAACACTCTGTCCAAGTAGGAGCCTACTTTGGCAGAGGGCGAACTATCTAGCCACGTCCACATCTCCCGCCCTGGGTGATCCAGACGAAACCTGTCGACGAGGTCATGACGAGTCATGAGGCCGGCAAGGCTGCTTTCACACCTTCCCACACGCCTAGCTCCCCGCCCGACCTTATCTATCTTGGGATCAAGGATCGCATTCCAATCACCCATTAAAACTAGCCGCTTCGTATCGTCCAGGAACGGCGCCAACCGACGAAAAAAGGAAACCCTCTCCACAACGATATTGGGCGCATAAACCGCAACCAGACGAAACTTGAAACTTTTCACGGCAACATCGGCCACAACCAGTCGGCCCCCGTCACCTGCAAAAACAACGTCAACATCAGCATCAAGGCTGCGTCCAACTAGCAAAGAAACCCCAACGCTGGTACGGCTGCCGTATGCTGAGAAAACGTTAAAATCGCTTTCCAGCACACGACAGTCGGCATCGCAAGTGAAGTGGGTTTCCTGCACTGCAGCAACATCTACGCCGAGAGTTTTAAGTTCACCAAGCAAGCGCGTACACTTGCCCGGATCCCTCAATCCCCTCACATTCAAAGTAGCAAGGTTTAGAGCCATCAATCCCACTTACCTTACTCAGTGTCGACTATGGGCCGGAAATCCTTGGGAGTAAGGATGCCGACGGCCTGACGCAGGGATCCGGTGCCGAGCTCAGTACTTACTCGGTCGTCCCTGGTAATTCCACCGACATCCACGGGGTACCGCAATTTTAGGGACCTATAGAAGGTAGGGTGAACTAAAATCGGGACCCTGCCCGAACAAAAAGGAAGCAATTTTTTTAAACTTTGGTGGCGCAAATCCGCCAACATTGCGTCCGCTCGACTGGCCCCCTCAAGAAAGTGCCAAAGCTCTTTGGTTCGGGGTCCAGCCGAACGGACGAATGTGGTCACCATTGCGGCACTCTTAAAAAGATACGGGTTGGTGATGTCCTTGCCGTCTATTTTTTTAAGTGATGATAGGGGTTTTAAAGTTTTTTTTAAAATGTGGTCCATGTTTTGGGGCTCGAGGATGTCCTCGCAGAAATGAAAAGCGGTGAAGGCACGTCGGACTTCGTTTGAAGCCGACCGTGACCTTGGCTTGACTTCTGTTGATGATGGTGATGCTGCTGCTGTTGGTGACTCCCTGGTCACCGATTGTGCCCGTGTAAGGAGCTTAGGGGTTCTGATTGGTGAGAGTGAAGGTGATTTTGGGGAAAGTGGGAAGTCAGAGAGGTGTGCTGGGGTATTTTGATGTTTTTGTGGGGGAGGAATAATTTGGGCTGGTCTTTCAATTTTTTTCTTTTCGCCCTTTTCTTGAGGTTGGGAGGGTGTTTGGGACTGTGTTGGTGTTTCTTGGTGTGGTCCCTTAATGTGTTTTTTCTCCCCCTCCCCAGCTACCGAGTCATCACTATCCCTTCGCCGTTTTAGGTTAATTGAATAATCCATAGCTTCGTCTTCTTTTTCAATGTTATTTTCTTTGTTTTTCTTTTTTGTTAATGACGATGATGATGATGATCTTGCAGATGTCGATGATGATGATGGTTTGGCTGTGCTTGTGGTAGGAGTACTACTAGAGTCAATTTTAGCAGTCGTGGTGATGTTTGGTTTTTTTGAAACTGTTGCTGTTGCTGGTTCTTTGATGGGGGTTTGTTTTGCTGGTTCTTTGATGGGAGTTTTTTTCTTTTTTCCCCCTTTCACTACTTGGGTCCAGCCCTCTTCTTTGTTGGGGCTGTCCCCGGTTTTAGTTTTAGGGGTTTCGTTTTTGTTTACTTCAGCTGTTGTCGCTGTTGCTGCTATAGTTGTCGTTGTGTTCGTTGTGTTCGTTGTCGTTTCTGTTGTTGTTGTTGTTGTGGCCGGAGTTGTTTTGGTTGTTTTTTGAGGGCAGGATTTTGAAAAGTGCCCCAGCTGCTTGCAATTCCAGCACTGGGGCTTCCTGCCCTCAACAACGACTGTCATGATCTGGTGTTCGTACTCTATTATGTGAGGTATGGATGTGAACCCCCCTCTGTCCAGGCACATGGTGAAGATATAATCACCGTGCGCTGTCCCGTTAACCGACTTAGCTTTTGTGATGTCCTCTATTTCTCCGTGTTTTACGAGGTAGGCAGCCAGGACCTCCTCATTCAGTTGTATCGGGACATTACACACGGTGATTCGTATTTTACGTCTTCCCATGTACTCTGGCTGAAGCCGGAAGTACTTGGAGATGACATTTTCGGCGGCCAGCTTGGCTGCAAGGTCTTCTGATGGTAACAGAACATCCCATGTTGCGAAGCTACGTCTACAGTAGTACTTCGCGGGGATGTCTGCTGCTTTTAATAAGCCTTCAAATGTATCCTTTTTAATACCTGCCAGCCTCTTTGTTTTCAAGTCTGTGACTACAAACGAGATTATTTTTGGCTGTACTTCCTGTACAAGTTCGGGAATAGGGAGGATCCTATTCCCTTGGAAGTACTTCTCGTATTTCTGTCTTATTTTGTTGTAGTCTTTTGGTGTTTTTTGGATTACTTTTGTTGTCCAAGAGGCTGGCAGTGAAGGTACCTTTTGCGCCGGTTGGATTGAGCTGGCCGACGAAGATGGCTGCGAAAGTGCAGGCCATCTTTCTTCCGGCTTTGAGGGGGGACTTTGATCTTTAAAAATGTCGGGTGATAATGACCCTGGTGAAGTTGGTGCCTCTGCCATAGCTGCTTATGAGGCAGCTAGGGGAGGATGACCGTCGAATGTTCTGTGTAGGTGAAAATACGTTGGATGATGATGATATAAGTCGTTATGTTTTTTCAAAAATGATCCGAGGATAACAAGTGTTGACCCCCCCTCAACAAACAAAATAACAATTGTTTGGGGGAGGGGCAGTCAACAATAATAGTTCAAAAACAATAACAAACAAGTTTCAAAAGGTCCAACAAATAACAATATTTTTTCCAAAGCAATAACAATAACAATTTTTAACAATAAAGAACTTACTTTTTTCAAGTGCAAAAGAACTCAGACAAAAAAATTCACATTTTAGTCTGCTTTATTTCTATGTATAGTACATAGAAGGCACAAGGCCTTGAAGTTTTTGGGGAGGGGAAGGGAGCGGTCATACTTTTCTATATAAACTAAGGAGACCTAGCTAGCCACATTCGCCGACCCATTCAACAATACAATAAATATCCTATTCATCCATCGCCTTTTGCGCTGCAGTCACCAAAATACCACATTTGCTCTATGAAGAAGTCCTACTTAAAATCCCGAGATTCATGAATGATTTTATGATTTATTTACAATGAATGTGATGGGAATGGGAGAAAAACCCCGAAATATATACAAAAACAAGGAAAAATCCCCCGTTTGGTTGCCCTCCCATCCCCCCGTCTATAAAATTGGAGGCCGACTGTTTTCCGGGGCGAAAGAACCGGAAACAAGTCGGACCTACCCTAGGTGGGGCAGGGATCCTAATCTACAGGGGTGAAAAGAATTTAGGGGTCGGGCGCGGTATGGGTTAATACAAGTAGGTGATATGATTTTTATACATATGAATGTTCAAGATCTTCAGAAAACGTGGACTGGGATACGGATTGAGGTACAAAAATAATGGGGATGGGGAAGATCTTGAGAACTAACAACTAGATGACGGGGACAATGACTCACAAACATACTGCTAACTAGGTACCTGGGTACCAAAAGAAAAAGGGAACAGTTTTACTTACCAGGGGTGGGGTCCCTAAGGACCCGTACCGTAGACGCCATGAGCCGGCAGAGGAGGGAAGGATGACTCCAACGTTGCTCCCTTTCGCACGACCAGGCTCGCTGCATTCACCCACCTTTTGCTGAATGTTATGCGATCCAAGCGTTTTCTATCGCATCCGATTTTGACCCTCAGCTGATGCCGAAAATACAAAATCAGATCACGATGAGAAAAGTTTGCATCGTCATACAATCCCTTGTTTCGCGTCGTCCAAATCACCATTCTAGCTACAGCTAGGATCGCGAGAAACACCACACGCTTCTCACCCTGATACGGAGGAAGAACGTTGTCCACGACGTAACCAACGTCGAGCAGCACGAGCTGTTTGGGTTCGATGCGAGCCGTCCACTCGCCGACGTGATCCCAAAACGGGCGAACTCGCTCGCAGTAGTAGAAGGCGTGCTCAGCCGTTTCTTCCAAGCCACTGCCGCAGCGAGCGCAATCGGGCATGTCTGCCAGGCCCGCTTTGTAGCTCAAGCCGACAAGGGGTAACGCATTTCGCACAAGTCGCCAGGTGAGCGAGAACTCGGAGTTGTTCAAGAAGCTCGATCCTGGCGCCCAATTCCAATGAGAGCGAATCTCCTCCGTCGTCCAGCCGTGCCGCTCGCTGAGAGGATCAGAAGCGGAACCCACCACTAGCTCCCGATATAGTTCTTTTCGAGGCCGTGAAAGGTCACTGGACCCAAGAAGGTTACGAAGGGCCGTTCGGCACTCGCGGACAAACAGTGTTTCGCCCAAAGGCCTACGTCGACCTTCAGCCTTTGGGTCTGACTTTAGGCGAGGAAAAGTCCGACTCGCCTTCAGTCTCCACACTGCGTCCCCCGTCAAAGCTCTGCCCAGGTATGCAAGTCTTTCAGCAAGCCAGTGGCTCTCCAGATCAGGCATACCTAGACCCCCGTTGCGTGTACGTTGGATACAGACCTGCCTACGGACCATCGGCCTTGCACCTCCCCAGAGCAATCTGGAAAGGGATCGTTGCAGCGCCAACCGATTTACCTTAGGCAGAGGAAGTACAGCCAATCGGTAAAGGATCAAGGGGAAGACGTACACGGCGCACGCCTCCGCCCTGCCCTTTAAGGACAACCTCCTTGAAAGCCAGATTCCCACCTGAGCATTCACCTTGGCTTGTATTTCCGACCAATTTCGCTCCAGTTGGAGGCCGGGCCCGAACCACACCCCGAGGATGCGGACGGGTCCGTCACTCCAGCGGAACGGCCCCGGAAGAGTATTGCTACCCCTCCAAGCACCGAGCCGCAAACCTTCGCTTTTGTCAAAATTGACCTTGGCTCCTGCAATCCGCTCGTACTCGCTAACCGCCTTCTTCACAGCCTTTATATCCAGACGGCGGGATACAAACACTGTGATATCATCGGCGAACGCGGAAACCCTTGCCGTAAGAGGGCCAGCAAAAGGGACACCGCGCAGGGCCGGATTTGCCGTCCTATCCCTAAGCCTACGGAGCAGGGGCTCCAAAGCTAGGACATAGAGAAGAGGAGACAACGGGCAGCCCTGCCGGACCGACCGCTCGACCGCGAACACCGTCGAACGCCTTCCGTTCACCTGCACCACTGCCTGAGGGTTGTGGTACATCATGCTAATCCATCTGCGGAACTCCGGTTTGAATCCGGCAGTCTCCAAAACAGTCGCCAAAAACCGATGGTCAACCCTATCGAAGGCCTTGGACTGATCTAAACTGATCAGCGCGGCCTCGGTGCCGTCTTCTATACCCTCTAGGACCTCGCGAATCAAGTGCAGGTTGTCTTGGATCGATCTTCCCTTCACAGCAAAGGTCTGTTCAGAGCCGATCAGATCGCTAATGACAAGCTGTAAACGATTCGCTAAGACCCGGGCCAAAATCTTTAACTCTGTGTTAAGCAGAGTTATGGGCCTGTAATCGTCTAAACCCTCCCAAACATGCCTGCCACCTTTCTTCAGCAATGTGATCACGCCCTTGGTAACGCTACCAGGGATGGCTCCCTGGGCGAACCAATGGTTGAACATATCCGTCAGAATAGGCACAAACATGTGCGACATCCTCAAGTACACTTCGTAGGGCAAACCATCTAGTCCCGGCGACTTGTTCAGGCCGACCTGCTTCAACGCGTCACGGACTTCGCATTCAGTAACCACACCCTCGCAGCTAGCCGCTTCAGCCACCCCAAGGCGGGGAAAGTCGGCAAGATAGCTACGAAACTCCCGGAGCGGGAGATCAGTACAGCGGGCAAAGCGATCCCGAAAGTGCGCCCGAAAGGCGTCACGAATCTCGCGAGCCGATCGCAGCAGTCGCCCATCCGGGGCCTTGACAGAACCGATATACCGATCGGGGAACCTTCGCACTTCTTCTTCACGCGCAGTCGCGTTCGTTTTCACAGCTTCGTTGAGAACTCTCTTTAACCTAGATCTAACTACGTATCCCTTGTAGCGCTCGCTACTCTCGCGCTCAAGGTCCCCCCTAGCTAGCTCTACGTTTAGGGAGTCCCCCCCAGCCACCGCCCGGGAAAGTCTATCGTCTATAGATTTCGCTTCCGCGGTCCTATCTAGGTTGAGCTGTTGACCGTACTTGGTAGCGAAATCTCTAATCCTATGTTTAAGAGATCCCCACCACCTATTCCCGGTAACCGCCCCCACTAACGCCCGCTGAATTAGGGATTCCAGCCGGTCCCGGAAGTCCCGTATCTCCAGTAAGGAGGTATTGAACTTCCAGTAGCCGGCCAGACTAGGCCTATTTGCTAACCGTAGACTGACTCTAACAAGTTTATGGTCAGTCCACGCTATCAAGTGGAACGTGGGACAACTAACAAAATCAATGTCAGCTCGTCTCACTAACACTCTGTCCAAGTAGGAGCCTACTTTGGCAGAGGGCGAACTATCTAGCCACGTCCACATCTCCCGCCCTGGGTGATCCAGACGAAACCTGTCGACGAGGTCATGACGAGTCATGAGGCCGGCAAGGCTGCTTTCACACTTTCCCACACGCCTAGCTCCCCGCCCGACCTTATCTATCTTGGGATCAAGGATCGCATTCCAATCACCCATTAAAACTAGCCGCTTCGTATCGTCCAGGAACGGCGCCAACCGACGAAAAAAGGAAACCCTCTCCACAACGATATTGGGCGCATAAACCGCAACCAGACGAAACTTGAAACTTTTCACGGCAACATCGGCCACAACCAGTCGGCCCCCGTCACCTGCAAAAACAACGTCAACATCAGCATCAAGGCTGCGTCCAACTAGCAAAGAAACCCCAACGCTGGTACGGCTGCCGTATGCTGAGAAAACGTTAAAATCGCTTTCCAGCACACGACAGTCGGCACCGCAAGTGAAATGGGTTTCCTGCACTGCAGCAACGTCTACGCCGAGAGTTTTAAGTTCACCAAGCAAGCGCGTACACTTGCCCGGATCCCTCAATCCCCTCACATTCAAAGTAGCAAGGTTTAGAGCCATCAATCCCACTTACCTTACTCAGTGTCGACTACGGGCCGGAAATCCTTCGGGGTGAGGATGCCGACGGCCTGACGCAGGGATCCGGTGCCGAGCTCAGTACTTACTCGGTCGTCCCTGGTAATTCCACCGACATCCATAGGGTACCGCAACTTTAGGGACCTATAGAATGATGGGTGAACCAAAATCGGGACCCTGCCCGCACAGAAGGGTAGCATTTTTTTCAGCATTGGATTTTTCGTATCGACCAGCATTACATCCGCCCGGCTGGCTTCGTCAATAAAGTTCCAAAGTTCTTTGGTCCGATTGCCAGCCAAGCGGACGAATGTGGTCAATTTTGGTGCGTCCTTGAATAGATGTGGTTTTGTGATGTCTTTAGTGTCAATTTTTTGGAGTGAGCGTAATGGTTTTAATGATTGTTTTAAAGTGTGGTCTATGTGTGGATTGTCCATGATATCTTCGCAGAAGTAAAAGGAGTTTATGGCACGTCGGGCTTCCGTAGAGCGTGCTCTTGGTTTTTGAACAGTTGCTGCTGATGTTGACGGTGTTTGGGGAGAGGGTGTAAGTCTGGTCGCTGAATAGGATCGAGTAAGCATTTTGGGGGTTTTAATTGGTGAAAGAGAGGGGGGTAATGGTGTTTCTGTTGGGATGATAGGGGTGGTTTTTGTTTTTTGTGGGAGAGGAATCAATTGTGCTGGTCTTTGTTTATTTTGGACTGGCGATTTTTCTGTTGTTTTTTCCCCCTTATGCTGAGGTATGGTGGTTGTTTGTGTGGGTTTTTTTGGATGTTTTTTCTCCCCCTCTTTAGTTGGTGAGTCCTCGCTGTCTCTCCTTCTTTTTAAATTCATGGACATATCCATCGGTTCAATGTTTTGATTGTCTTCTTTTGTTGATTGTTTTGCAGTTGATTGTTTCGTATTTGTTGTCGTTGGTTTCGTAGTTGTAGTCAAAAGAGTTGTTGTATCTGTTGTTGCTGGGTTTTTTGGGGGAGTTTTTTTCCCTCCCTTTTTTCTGGTGACTTGCGTCCACCCTTTCTCATTTTCTTTAGGGGTTTCTTGTTTGTTTTCTGAGGTTTCTGTTGGTATTATTGCTGCTATGACAGGTGAAGGAGTATCAGTAGTAGTAGCAGTAGTAGTAGTCGTTGTTGTGGTGGTGATTGTTGGTTTTTGAGGGCAGTTTTTTGAAAAGTGGCCGATGTTATTGCAGGACCAACATAGCGGTTTCCTGCCCTCAACGATGACTGTCATGGTTTGATCGCGGTAACGTATTTTATGGGGAATTTTGTTAAACCCTCCCCTATCGAGGCATATAACGAATACGTAGTCACCGTACGCAGTTCCCCGTGTTGACGTTACTTGTGTGACTTGTTCCACGCCGCCGTATATACTTAGATAGGCGGCGAGGACGTCACCACTCAATTGCATAGATACATTGCATACGGTGACTCGTATTCTTCTTTTGCCTCGATATTCCGGTTGTAGCCGGAAGAAGCGTGTGGTGATGTTACCACCGGCGAGGCTTTTCGCTACTTCCTCTGAGGGTAATAAGACATCCCAGGTCGCGAAACTTCTGCGGCAGAAGTACTTCCCTGGGATGTTTGCTGTTTTGAGAAGGTCCTCAAAAGTTTCCTTCTTAATCCCCGCTAGTCTCTTGGTCTTAATGTCTGTGACTACGAAGGACAGGGTCTTCGGTTCGACCGCCTCGACCAATTCGGGTATTGGGAGAATTTCCCCGTCCTTAAAATACTTTTCATACTTTTCGACCCTGTCTCTTGCGTAGTCACAAGGGGATTTTTTATTCACGCAATGTGAAGACCAAGAGACAGCTGTTTGTTTTGGTTTTTGTGCCGGTGGTATTGTACTTGCCGATGAAGAGAGGTCGAATGGAGCTTCTTCCGGCATTGGGGAGGGTTGCGTTTGGAATATGTCGGTCGGTGATTGCGATTTCATGTTGTTGGGCTCCCCCATAGTTGTGAAAACACAACCAGAGGGAGATGAAACGCGTATGGTGTTGCAAAAAATTCAGGCGAGACGATTAAAATAAATGTAGAACGATGAAAAAATGGCGGTCGTTTTTTTTAAAAAAGTTCAACAAAAAATCGAGTCGCGTTTGACCCTCCTCACAAACAAAGAACAATAGTTTGAGGGGGGTCACAAAACTTTAACAATGATAACAATATTCAATAACAATAATTTAAACAAATTTTTAACAATAAAGAACTTACTTTTTTTCGTGGTGAAAAAAGAACTCAGACAAAAAATTCACATTTTAGTCTGCCCTGGTATTAGTAGCTACTGTTATATATGGCAGATGGACTAGTTCATTGTAAGGAAAAGGTAGGTGATACCCAACAGTTACGCAGAGGAAACCTCAAAAGAAAAACACATTGATATACTTTAAACAAAATGATTGTGCGTAAATGAATAAATAGCGTTCAATGGAATAATTAGTGTTAAATAGCAATACTTGTAACCACTTCATTGTCTGCAAACAAATCAGTATTGAGTAGAATTATTGCTGTTAGATATCAATAATTGAAACCATTTAACTGTGTAGAAACTAAAGCAATGCAAGTGTACAAACAAATGAGTTCAAACCCATTCAAAAATGAAATTACCAATAAACTATTGGCTTACAAATCATATAGGTATATCCATTTAAATGTGTGCAAACAAACAACTGGTGTTAAATTGTTACTGTTACATAGCAATACTTGAAACTATTTAACTTTGCGCAAACAAATGATTAATGATAAATAAAATGATTCGTATTTGATTGAAATACTTGAAACTATTCAACCATGTGCAAAAAAAAAATTAGCTTGGGCTTGTTTGAAAAATGTTATTGGCAGAATATGTTAACAAATCATATATATTTTATATATATGTATAAAGAGGATTTGATATAAAATAACCAACAATGGCTGATATGCCATGAAAACCAACCAAACCAAATCATATATATTTAATATATATGTATAAAGAGGATTTGCCATTAAATAACCTACAATGATTGATATGCCATAAAACCCAACCAAAACAAACCATACATATTTAATATATATGTATAAAGAATATTTGGCATTAAATAACCTATTTTGGTTGATATGCCATAAAGCCCAACCAAACCAAATCATATATATTTAATATATATGTATAAAGAAGATTTGGCATTAAATAACCTATTTTGGTTGATATGCCATAAAACCCAACTAAACCAAATTATATATATTTGATATATATGTATAAAGAGGATTTGGCATTAAATAATATACAATGGTTGATATGCCATAAAACCCAACCCAACCAAACTTTAGAGAGTACACAATTCCCTAACCTCAACGCATAAAGTAACCCTAGACTCGAATCTATAGTTTTTGTGTCGCTACGTACTTTTCACGTTAACTAGTAATGGTGACTGACAACATTTACTTGTCAAATCAAATTTCTATATTTATATTCGAATTTGATTGGCTGATTAATTGATTTTTACGGTATGTCAACGCGTCTGGGGTTATTTCAATCTTTGAGATTAAGGAATTACGTATATCGTACCTTTGTATTTTCTTTTTTGTACGTTTTGAATACGGTTAAATGATATCAGGTAATCCTATGTTTAAAAACCATTTCTATTCAAACGGAATATCTGATATCATATAACCGAATGCAAAAATCAAATCCAAATATAAATATACAAATTTCTCTTGAAACGTCAATATTGCTAGCAGCCATTACTGGTCGTCGTAAAAAAAAAAGTATACTGTGACACAAAAACTTTAGTGAACTTTCTTTTAAGTGTCTTAGGCGTATAAATAAACAAGCGTCTCAAAATCAACTTGCACCCCTCACCCACTCCTCCTAACCGCACCGATGATGTGAATTAAGGACATGTTAATGTTATCAAGTACATCTCAGATTGTTACGCATGTATTATTATGGAGTCTTTTTATGTGTTAATTTCTAGTGATGTGACAAGACGAACTGGAGCTGGAATTTATAAGAGTTTAAAAAGAAAAGAAGAACATTTTAGTCGGGAGTGGTTGCCATACAAATACATAAGTAATTTGTTAACCCGAAAAAGAAAAGAAAAAGAAACTCTATTAAAATCAATAAAACGACGTGTCAGACGTCATCGTTTCAAAGGAAATCATATTTACGCTGAGAAATGAACTTGCATTTTTTAGTGGTGTGGGGAGTTAACCGTAGTGTAGTGGCTAGCATGCTGGACTGCAGCCACAAAGTATACGAGTTCGAACTCCAGTCGCGCTATTACGTTCACTTTCAGACGAATACTCTTAGGAAAGTTATGAACCTCCTTATTTCCTCCTCGCCAGAGTTATCTAATATCACTGCTGTTCTTTCCCAAGAATAGCTTTAGCATTAAATAATCCAGGAAGTTTGATATGCCATTAAAACAATGAAACTAAACCAGTACTAATGTAACGTAATGGCCAAGGGATTTCGGTTCATGCCTTTGAGTTTAGTTAGGCTGAGAACCTTTCGGCTCAGCACATGGGTTAGTTAGGTGCAAACATTGATGAGGGCGGACGAAGGTGTCACTCAGATGTCACAATAGTCCGAGGCGAAACGGGTGACGGAGTGCGAGTGACGTCACGCACCGGAAGTGCGCAGAGGTTTGTGGAGAATTGAAAGAAAGTTAGAGAGTTGAGTACTAGACGCCAAACGAGAAGGATCGACGTTTGGAGCTCGCAGGCGCGAGGCGAACTTGCGCCCTATGGGGGGCCGCACGAGATGGGGGCCAAATGAATAAGACAGCATAGAAGATTGTGTCTCTCCTCCTTACGTCGAAACCTTTAACTCAAAGTTAATAAAAAGGTTTCGTACCTGAACAAGAAGTCGTTACGTGTTTTCGAATTCCGAGATTCCTATGTTCTTTATATGTTCTATAGTAATGAACATTACGTGTCTATTTCGCACATGGCCATATTCGTGTATATGGCAATGTAACACTAACATTACATGAAAATATAACATGCATTTTATAAATACTACCACCAAGATGACATACAAGGTCAGTTTTTGAGCGGATTGATTGATTTTAAAAGTATGTCAACCCATCTGGGGTTATTTTATTCCTAGAAAGATTTGCGTTAATTGTATGTTTATATTAATTTTTTTTGTGTGAAATTGTTTCTCATGTGTATTTATTTTTGGTGTTGTTTTGTTTTTTGTTTGTTTATTTTTTGTTTTTTGTTTGTTTGTTTTTTGTTTTTTTTTTTTGCACACGCTCATATCGAATACGAATAATTTGCAGATCTTAACTAGATCAAATACAGTTCTCAAAAAGTCGTTTGTAATACTTCCACGACATAAATAAATATTTGTAATACTACGTCACTAAATAGACGCTTGCGCCATTACGGTTCTCAGCAGACCCTTGAAGCGCAACAGCATTACTTAGACATTTCTACCACCATGGTTCTAACAGGGTTATGAGTGTATCACTGCCCCTTAAATTTCAGTCGGACTTCGTAGTAACCTCACAGTGAGAAAGAGTGACGAACGCACAAAATCCCGTCTTCACATCGCCGTGACTAGTCCCCAACTAACTTTCTTTTCGTGTTTTCAATACAGCGTCCCTTCTAACGGCTCTCGTATTGACTTTCTTCCCGCCAACCAGAACCCGTCAACGGTTTGCAGCAAATGAATTTCTATATTTAAAAAGGGCGTCCACTGCTATCCCGACCTAGACTTGGGACCCCCCCCCCCGTTCACCTTCCCATTTGCTTCTCTCTTATAGGTTCTCTTTCTCTCTCTTCCTCCTTCTCCTCTCTGTGACTGCTTCGAATATCTTTCTCATATGTGTGTTGTATAACCGTAATACATATACAAATATATGCGGAACATAATCAAACATAATGACGAACTTCAATGAACGAACAAACACACTTCTTTATAAAAAATATACCTCTCACACTTTATTCTCGAAAGGGTGATGTTTCTTGTGCGTGAGAGGTGAGTTGTAGACGGGGACAGACTGCTACATATTCGGCATCTTGTCTCCAACTGATTCAGACTGTCTGTGCGCCTGGTTATATTATTGTTTAACTCCCACCTGCTTCCGCTGTTCTTCCGCTTATTTACACAGGTGCATCTCTTGATTGACGGCTCGGTCCAGGGTCAATATGTTACATGTGTCCTTCCTTTTCCATCGTCCTGTGGTTGACCTCTAAATCTGGCTGTGAAACTCATAAAAGATGCAACCCATTATTAAGATAATGATTTATTGCTGAGACAAGCGCAATGGCGGTCATTTGGAATACATCCAGTAAGAAATGCATCTTTTAAGCTCGAAATATCAAATCAATGTTGTTGTTTTTTAAATTGTTATTATATCATCTTCCAGGACATGCAATCTTTTTTTAGTTTCTTGTCTCAGTAATAAATTATTATCATATTAATAAGATGCATCTATTTTTAGACAGCTTTGAATAATTTAGTCTCCAAATAAGTAAGTAAAATTGGCGACTGTAGTCGAGGGCGACCCGAAAGCTCCCTTTTCAATAGCTACTACACCAAAGTGTAGGGGAGGGCGCTACTCCATTCCTTGGATTGCTCCACTTTACCCTTGACCCGTACCTTATATTGCTGAGTGTTAAGCAAGATGGCCTCAAGTACCATTTTTTGAGTCTTTGGTATGACTCGACCAGGGATTGAACCCAGGTCTCCCTGACCATTGGTGAACACGCTAACCATCATGCCAATAGCCTGGTTACCAAATACTTACAGACGTAAAATATTTTTCCTCTCTTGTTCAAGGCATTGTAATCAAGGATTAATGTTGTTGGAGACCGTATTCGAGGGCGACCAGAAGGCTCCCTTTTCAATAGCTACTACACTGAGGTGTAGGGGAGGGCACTGCTCTTTTCCCTGGAAATGGTGCCTCGAGTGAGGATTAATAGTTGTATACTATTTTCATATCTGAAACAAAAAAGAATACAACATTAATATTTGTAGAGTTATTAGTGTTCACATGGGTTCTATGTATGTTCAGATACCCTGTATTAAAACAATCAACCAATATTTCATCTACCAACCCCAATCTAAAATCAGACACTTTTCAGGAAACTTGAAAGGATCCTCATGAAATTATATAGACAACTTGTGTCTTTATCATTTAATCCAACCTGCTTAATTGAAAGACTACTGCCACACACACACACACACACACACACACACACACACACACACACACATATATATATATATATATATATACATATATATATATATATATATATATATATATATATATATATATAACACAAATTTTTAAAAAATTACTTTGAATAAACTACAATACTGGTTAAAGACGTTGGTTGTTACCAGTTTTCTGTGTTTAAAATTTAATGCAAATAAAAAATAAATTAATTAATTAAAAAAGGAAACCCTCCAGTCAAACTAAGAAAGAAAATTGTTGGGATTACATCAATAGGAACTCAACTGATTTCAACACACATAAAAAAAAGTGTTAGATTTTTTGTGCGAAAAACTCAACTCGAGAAATTTGTTATTTTTATCTGTATTCTTTACAGTGTGCAAACAAATGATCAGAATTAGATAAGACTGGGACTGCTATACTTGAAAACATTTCACTGTTTACTAACAAATGATTAGAATTAAATTTGATTGGACTATTGTTAAATAGAATTACTAATGTTAGACAGCAATACTTGAAAATGTTTCTCTGTCTGCAAACAAGTGTTCTATTAAATAGAATTATGAGTGTTAAATAGCAATACTTGAAACCATTTAACTGTCTGCAAACAAGTGGGTTTTGCTTCGTTTAAGAATAATGTTACCTCCAATTAGTTCGCTTACAAATCATATAAATATACAGGATTTGGCATTAAGTAACCCACAAGGGTTGATATGTCATAAAGCACCAACCAACCAACCAATAGATGAAATTCAAACCAAAAAGGAAAGTTCAGAATTTAATATATATATATATATATATATATATATATATATATATATATATATATACTTGTGTGTGTGTGTAGTTTGGCAGTAGTCCTTCAATTAAGCAGGTTGGATTAAAAGATAAAGACACAAGTTGTCTATATAATTTTATTAGGATCCTTTCAAGTTTCCTGATAAGTGTCTGGTTTTAGATTGGTGTTGGTATATGAAATATATAAACGACATTTCCCTTTATCATTTAATCAAACCTGCTAAAATGAAGGACTGCACATATTCTAAAATACATGATCCCCCAGCTTACGACGATGCTGACACATAAAGATATCGGTTTAGTCTAGTAAAAAGCCAAATTAACAACAATAAAGAAAAAATAAGTAGCCTAAACCCCTGATGATGTCCTGTGAAGGGTCCGAAAGCCCTCGGGATAATTCTGGTAAATTCATCTAACTCCAACTTAAAACCAAAGCACTTGTCAGGAAACTTGAAAGGATCCTAATGAAATTATATAGACAACACGTGTCTTTATTATTTAATCAAACTTGCTTATATATATATATATATATATATATATATATATATATATATATATATATATATAAGATATTATTCAATCCTGTAAATCCGGAGTGGGGAATAATTCCAACCAGGACCAATAAAATATTCAAAAATAGAATATTAAATTTGTTATAAATGTTTGAATTTTTTACATATATTACTGTACTGTAAATTTTGCCTCTGTTAAATTTGAAGTATGATGAAACCGGATATAGTTTTAAACGCCATGATATTTTGATACTTACTGTTACTTGAAGGTTTAGGCTTGCTTTAATATATAGGAGAAAAGAGGTTATTTTATAGCGGCGGTTTGTCTTAGTCTGGTTGTAAATGTAAAAAAAAAAAAAATTCTCTTAATCCATTTCTTGTTTGATCTGAAAAAGTCCTGTTAATTTTTTAGAGCATTGATTTATGTCAATGCTTTTAACAGGATGGAAATTAATTTATTATGTTAAAGGGACCGATTGTTGGTTTTTTTGAAGTAAAAAAAAAAATCTTCCTCCTTTACCATATTTGCTCATTATAGTCCTTGGCCTTCAAACAATCAGCGCACATTCGTAATTTCAAAGCATTCGTTTTCCTATTCCATTCTGTTCATACGCTGGTTAAAAAACCTCTCAGCCGCTTTTTTTTTTTTTTTTTTTTTTTTTTTTTTACTTCTGCTGGCATTTGACCTCCCAGGTCAAACCCCGTCAACAGTCCCTCAAACTCAATGACCCATTCTTTTGGAAATGCTCGTGGATACACGAGCATAACGTTAACCTCTCAATGTCACTCATTAACTTTTAAGTCATCAGAAAAAATAATGCTATCCTTGTGTTTACTGTTGAAAAAGAATGTGCATTGGATGAATGGTGAGTTCACGTAATGTATTTATCCAAACCTTACGCCATGGACAAGACATGACACAAAGTTAATTTTTACGCGGAGTGCAGCAGATTTCATTGGTTTGGTTTTATGGCATATCAACCATTGTAGGTTATTTGAAGCCAAATCCTGTTTATACACATGAATTAAATATATATGTGTGTGTTTTGTAAACACATTTTAAAACAATCCTGATATCTTTTTTAGACACAGTTAAATCGTTTCAAGTATTGCTATATAACAATCACACTTTAATATCAGTTATTTATCTGCACACATAGTTTGTTCAATTTGGCCCTTAAATAGGACCCTAGTGGACAAAGTTGGAGCCTCAACTATCTGATGGTTTAATGTCATATCCAGGGCACACGTTGGTGGGGGTCTTACCTCTCTGCAGAGATGCAGTCGGGGTATTTTAGGGCCCCTGTCGACTGGGCAGCGAAGATTTGAATTTAAAGTTTTCCTTCTCTTAAACTAGATATGTAAAAAAAAATCCATCTTGCCCTATTATTTAACAAAAGCAGAAGGGGAAAGAGATGGATTTGAATTTCGGTTTCCGGTTCTTTTTGTTACGACGATAACCGTTGCGTTGAATATTTGCCTCGATGTGTGTTTATATCCTAAAACACTTCTTAATGTGCGCTAAATTACAAGAATGAATATGTTTACACAAATACTTGTATATGATCAACCAGTGATTGATTTTAACGGCATGTCAATCTGTCTAGACTTATTTTATACCTAGAGGTTAGGAAATCACATTCATTGTTGGTTTAAATTTTGATTTTTGCGAGGGGGGTGTTCTTTTTTGTGCACTGTCCTCTAGAATATGATCAATTTTCAAGTAGATTTATTTAACCCATTGATGAGACACAAATAGGTATTACCACTCCAGGTCAGAGTGGAACATGATAATTCCTATTGATATCAGTTTAGAAGAAAATTAACTTCTGTTTTTGTCATCGTTGGTTTAGATGGAAAATGACTCAAAAATTTTTCATCGTTTGCATATTTATGGGTTATGCTCTTTACATATATATATATATATATATATAGTAGTATTATTTTCATCGTTTGCATATTTATGGTTAATGCTCTTTATATATATATATATATATATATATATATATATATATATATATATATATATATATATATAGTATTATTTGGTCCAGTTAAACCGGATTTGGGTTGGGTTGGGTTGGGTTGGGTTTTATGGCATATCAACCATTGTAGGTTATTTAATGCCAATTCCATTTTTATGTAAATAATCTGTTCTATTTAAAACAATTCAGTTTAGCATAAGTACACAGATTAATTGTCAAAAACATTTCCATTTCAAACTATTCAAGCAGTTATATGTAACAATTCAGTTAAGTGTAAATACAGTTTTAATGTCGAAAAACAGTTCTATTTCAAAATAATTCAGTTAAGCATAAGCACGCAGTTTAAATGTAAGTACGGTTTAATTGTCAAAATCATTTCTATTTCAAGCTATTCAGTTTACTCAAACAATTCAGTTTAGCATAAGTATGCCGTTAGTTCTATTTAACCCATAGATAGGGCCCTATCAGGTGCTACCACTCCGGGCCAGAGTGGACCTGGGAGCGATGGCAATGAAGGGGTACTCCACATTTCCCAAAGCTCCAGCACTGCTGGAACTTCACCATCAGATTGTTTAGTATCATAATCCTGGAAACTCGTTAGGGGGGGGGGTCTTACCCCTCTGCAGAGAAGCAGTCGGTGTATTCTACTGCCCCAGCCGACTGGGCAAAGTTAAACTGGAGCTGGGAATAATTCCATCAGGACAAGAAAGCTATTCAAGAGTGAACATTTAAATTTTCCTGGTAAAGAGCTCAATGTAACAGACAATACAGGACAATAAATTCTTTAAGAAAAACAACAAACCGGTCACATTAGGATTATAAATTTATTTTCATCCTGTTACGCGTTTTTGAAAATTCAAAAACACGAAAAAAAAAAAAAAATTAACAGGACCTCTTCAGATCCTTTGGATATATATATATATATATATATATATATATATATATATATATATATATATATATCATTCATAAATAAGCACATCACAATAATAGATACACATACACACACACATATATATATATATACATATGTATATATATATATATATATATATATATGTGTGTGTGTTTTCGTATGTCAGTGTGTGCGCGCGTATGTGTGAGCATGTGTACGTCAGTATGTGCATACACACATACATATATGTATACACACATACATATATGTAGATTACAGTATACATAAGTGTATGAGGTTGAAATGAAGGAATGGAAATGAGTTTAACCTAGTTTATATATATATATATATATATATATATATATATATATATATATAAAGGCGTGTCCAGAAGAAGAAAAAAAAAAGAAATATTTTAAAAACAAATTTACCGCTTTACCTACAACTTAATGAGACTTGTCTCCTTTTTAAAAAAGCTTCCTCTGCCGTTATTACTGTTCCCATAGATTTTCTTTTTCTAGATTTCAGGAATGCGCCCTGGAAGTTGTTTTCTGGTGGATACTGCGCAGATCAATTGGCGCATTTTTCGTCTAAATCTTCTGTTTGACATCGACGAAATTTCTTGGTCGATTTCTGCTTTGAGAACGTAAATTGCGCTGTGGGAGGGTGAAATAGGAAGGTGAAATAGGTGGGAGAGACAAGAGTTGTCTTAGAGGTTCTTCCCTATTTGAAATGCTGGTATCACTTGTGAGATTGTATACGGCTCAAAAAATTCTCTCGGTTGGCCCATTGCAATATTGCAATGCTCTGTATATTTCTTCTAATTTTGAATAGAACTTAAAACTTCGCTTGCTCTATGACCGTTACTCTAAAGAATACACTGATCATATTTTCGTGAACAAAGAGAAGATCTGATTTTATTGCTTAAGACTGCAGATTCTAATATATATAGTCATCCACAGATACACTGGTTCGTTGTATCCCAACTCTTCTGTGTGGCTAGAAACGTAGGACACTTCAAGCCGGGATCGAAACCCGCCCAACTTTACGATAGACCTAGTGTCATACTGCTCTGCTATCAGTCGACATACGTCAGCTCGGGATTTATGAAGCATGATATAGCAGCTTGCGTTTGTTTACATTTTGCCTTACCAGTTACCAGAGTGCTCAATTCATTTCGAGAGTTTTATATATATATATATATATATATATATATATATATATATATATATATATATATATATATATACTTTGCTATATCATGAATAAGTAAAGTTTTGAATTGACAAAAACTGTATTAGATGCAATAGAAAAACAACAAAAATTTAAAATGTTTTCATAGTCCGCACAGAATTATCTCTCTTGTTTAAAACTAAAGATTTGTGGAATTTCAAATTAAAAAAAAAAATAGCATACAGAATATATCTTTGGTTGGTTGGTTGGTTGGTTGGGTTTTTATAGCGTATCAACCTTTGTAGGTTATTTAACGCCAAATCCATTTTATGTGAATAGTCAGTGCTGTTTCAAACAATTCAGTTGGTTGGTTGTGTTTTATGGTATAACAACCTTTGTAGGTTATTTAAAGCCAAATCCATTTTTATGTGAATAGTCAGTGCTATTTCAAACAATTCAGTTGGTTTCGTTGGGTTTTATGGCATATCAATCTTTGTAGGTTATTGAACGCCACATCCATTTTTGTGTAGATGATCTGTTCTATTTCAAACAATTCAGTTTAGTATGAGTACACACTTTAATTGTCAAAAACATTTCTATTTCAAAGTATTCAGTTTATTCAAACGTTTCTGACTCAGCTAATTCATTTTAGCGTAAGTACAGATTTTGTTTACACAGTAAAATGTCAAAACAGTTATATATATAACAATTCAGTTTAGTGTAAGTACAGTTTCAATGTCAAAAACAGTTCAATTTCAAACAATTCAGCTTAGCATAAGCACGCAGTTTAAATGCAAGTACGGTTTAATTGTCAAAAGCATTTCGATTTCAAGCTGTTCAGTTTAGTCAAACAATTCAGTTTAACATAAATATGCAGTTTAGTTCTATTTAACCCATAGATAGGACCCTATCAAGTGCTACCACGCCGGGCCAAAGTGGACCTGGGAATAATGAAGGGGTGCTCCGCAGTTCCTAAAGCTCCAGTATCACTGGAGCCTCACCATCAGATTGTCCAGTGACACTCATTGGTGGGGTGGGTCTCACCCCTCTGCAGAAGTGCAATCGGTGTATTCTACAGCCCCAGCCGACTGGGCGACTTATTCATCGAGGAATCATATTCTACTACAAGTGAAATTGTTTATAATTTGATACAATATATATATATATATATATATATATATATATATATATATATATATGTGCGTGCGTGTGTGTGTGTGTGTGTGTGTGTGTGTAAAAAATCGACAAAACTGATGAGATATATCAGGAATATTTTATGGTGCTATTTATTTTTTAATTGTTCTCAACATGTTTTGACCTGAGGTGATTATCAGGAAAAAAGTTTTAGCTTGGAAAACAGTTTTTTTATAAATTTTTTAAAGGAAGTTTTAAAATATAAGTGAAGCGACGAAACATGAACTAATGACGTTGCATATCTGTTAAATGAAAAGAAATGAAAAAAGGAATTTATATATATATATATATATATATATATATATATATATATATATATGTGTGTGTGTGTGTGTGTGTGTGTGTGTATTTGGATATAGGCACGTAAATTCGGAAGTTTGATAGATATGATAGATAACCCACTAATAGGTTAGGTTACGTACTGAAACTAACCCCCTTCCCTTTGTGTTTGTCTCTGTCCCTGTTTCTCTCTGTCTGTCTCTCTGTCTCTGTCTCTGTCTCTCTATCTATCTATATATATATGTTTGCTTTGTCCTTCTCTACATAGAGAGTTGAAGTCAACAAGGCACGAGACTAAGATGGCGACAAGTTTGACGACCCATTCAGAAACATTCTGACTCTTCTTCGTAACATCAAATACTCAACTGCTAAAATATTTAAACAAAACATAAAAAAGCAAATGTTTTTCTGTCTACAAGCGTGTAACTGCCATCTTTTAATACATTTACTAGTCTTTTGTGAAATAGCTTTGTGACGACGGTTTCTCTTTTGTTCTTCTTTTGAGGTAAACTATTTGGTATTGTGGGATACCAAAAGTTACTTAGCTTTTTTTTTGTACGGCTGAAAACGTCCGACTTTTTTTTTTTAACCATTTAAATGCTTTTGACTTCAAAAGAAAAAATCGGACAATTATTTTTCCGAGCTAAAATTATGGAAAATTTCACGGTTGTTACATTATCCCACTACTTCTGATATCTCTTGAGCGTGCTGTTAGTTGAGTTCACAACTGTCGAAACAAAGCAGCGGCCTCTCAGATCTTCCCTGTTGATTTTATTCTCTTTATCTTTTCAGATTATTGTTGGTAAATAGTTGAAATTTTGATATATTTAACCAAATATTGCGAAATGATGCCTTTAACGATGAAGTTTTGTATGAGGACATATTCTGAAATTTAGTATTTCAAAATTATTCAAGCAAGATACAGAAAGAAGTTTAAATTCAACAGATTTTCAAACGGCAGTCAGATTTTTTAGTTGTTCAAGAACTAAGAAGCTCATTGCATTTGTAAAGATCGTAGGGTAAAAACTTCTTCACCGGCCATTACCAAGAAGATCCAAAAGATCCCCCTGGAGGAATGTGCGCGCGTTATCAATAATTTTGCATGCTACATTCAACAGTACGTTCACCTGAACAGCGGATATCTGAACATATATTCAGGATATCCACTTGATATTATCTTTCATATTTTAGTCACAGATCCTAAATTTTATTCTTTTGACTTTCTATTGATATAATTTTCCTTACTCTATTATTTGTTGTTCTTGATTTGTGCCCAATTTTTTGTTTTAAAATTTTTGAAATACCTTAACGTCTTAAACCAACATTAAGAAAGAGACCAGATTGTACCAGAAAATATAGATTTGGTTACAATCCTGAAAACACAACAAATTAATCAACTGAAAGCAAATTATTGCTGAGTAGAAATACCATCATGTTTGTGTTAGTAGAAATAGTAGTGAGAAATAATTAAAAAAAAAAAACAACAAAAAACTATAATCATTAAAGAAACTAATGTCATATAGAAATACGTGAAAATATTCACCCGTATGCGAGTCAATGAGTCGTTTGGTTTTAGTATGGTATCATTAAATTATGTGTTTACAAACCGTACATATGTGTTTACATATGTGTTTACATATGTACAAACCGTACATATGTGTTTAAATTATGTGTTTACAAACCGTACATATGTGTTTACATATGTGTTTACATATGTACAAACCGTACATATGTGTTTAAATTATGTGTTTACAAACCGTACATATGTTTACATATGTGTTTACATATGTGTTTACATATGTACAAACCGTACATATGTGTTTAAATTATGTGTTTACAAACCGTACATATGTGTTTACATATGTGTTTACATATGTACAAACCGTACATATGTGTTTAAATTATGTGTTTACAAACCGTACATATGTTTACATATGTGTTTACATATGTGTTTACATATGTACAAACCGTACATATGTGTTTAAATTATGTGTTTACAAACCGTACATATGTGTTTACATATGTGTTTACATATGTACAAACCGTACATATGTGTTTAAATTATGTGTTTACAAACCGTACATATGTGTTTACATATGTGTTTACATATGTGTTTACATATGTGTTTACATATGTACAAACCGTACATATGTGTTTAAATTATGTGTTTACAAACCGTACATATGTGTTTACATATGTGTTTACATATGTACAAACCGTACATATGTGTTTAAATTATGTGTTTACAAACCGTACATATGTGTTTACATATGTACAAACCGTACATATGTGTTTAAATTATGTGTTTACAAACCGTACATATGTGTTTACATATGTGTTTACATATGTACAAACCGTACATATGTGTTTAAATTATGTGTTTACAAACCGTACAGGCTTTGGCATTAAATAACCTATGGTGATTGATATGCCATTAACTCCAACCAACCAACCAACCAACCAACATAATTGACAACTAATGTTCAGTCACTTAGCGAGCTCACACTCCCGTTGCGCTATTACATTCAGTTAAAGGATCTTTTATGTAAGAACCCCATCACTAATGAAAAAAATGAGTTAAAAAAAAAATAGCCCCACCGGTCGGTAATTGGATCTACCACATCTTCACTCTTCATTGGATTTATTTTGGACGTTTTGTTAGGAATGAATCACCTTACACTTTCAAGTCGTGTTCATGATGAGGAGTCAGCTTTTTATCATCATCATCATGTCGTGCCGCCAGCACGGATATCCCTGACCCTCTCTCGCCACTTCTCCCTATCGTTCATCGCCTTTGGCAGGTCTTCAGGGCTACATCCCCTATCCTCATATAGCTGCTGAATGTATGTTCGAGCTGGTCATCCTGCTTTTGCCCAGCCATATGTGGGGGTCCATAGGAGTACATCACTTATGAGCTTGTCCCTGCTTCTCCAGCAGTGTCCTGCATGTCTGGTTCGTCTAACTTGGATAGTTTTCGTGATGGGAGGCGGGTGGCCGTATAGTTGGTGCCTTGTAGGGTGTTGCCGCCAGGACTTGTTCAATATTGCACGCAGCATTCTTGTGTAATTACCGTCTATCTTCTTTTCCAGCCGTTTAGTTAGCGTCCAAGTAGTGCATCCATATAGCAGTATCGATACGACCGCTAACAGGAAGAAACTGCGTCTCATTTTATCAGTCAGGTCTGATTTCCATATGATAGATAGTCTATTGATAGCTGTCCATGCCTTCGTTAGCCGCGTGTCGATGTCTTTTTCAGTTGATGAGACACTGCTTCCTAGGTAGGTGAATTTGTCTACTAGTTTCAGAGAGGTTCTGTCTAGTGTGGAGATGTCGCGTGTGTTATTATAGCACATATATTCCGTTTTGTGTGCATTGACATGGAGGCCAATGCCTGCTTTTTATAAACCTATGGAATTATTCAAAATCAACGCTTTTATCGTAACAGTCATGAAGGTAAGTCGACCCACACGTCATCGATGTATTTGGGTTAGGGTTTCAGGTTAGGGTAGGAATGGATTACACTCACCAAACTATTAATTTAATCGAACCTGGATGTGGGGCCTACATTCAAACCACAATCTTTTTGGCATCAGCACAAAATGCAGAATAATTACCACTATGAAACATCGTGGAAAACGACTTTATTATACAAATACTCAATGATATGAATGAATTTCATCATCTTCAGTAACTAATAAAACCTTTTTTTTCTTTTTTTTTTCTTCTTTTTTTTAAAACCCCATTTGGTCTGATCTTTTGGTGGCGGGGATTTCTTTTCTTGTGGGGCTCTTTAACGAAAGATCCCACTTTCAGACTAATACTATTGGGAAAGGCATGAACTAGCTATCGGTTAAAAAGTATCTCTGATGGTCTTCTACAAGGTTAGCTAAGGCATTAAATAACACAGGAAGGTTGTTATACCATAAACCAAACCAAAACAAACCAAACTAAACCAACCTTCAAAAGTGTGACATTAATTTGTGACATTAATTCATCTGGATGCTGCTTCAGCATATTAATATAATGTTAATATAATGTCCAGATATATTTATCTGGACATTATATTAATATCGTGTTAAACACACTGCCAAATTAAGTTTAAGGATTATTGACAATAGCGTACAGATGTTGCTAAAATATTTTTCAGTAGATATCGGTAGAAAATAGAAGGTGATGCAGTTCTACAATTCCTTATTGGTTTGGTTGGATTTTATGGCATATCATCCTTTCTAGGTTATTTAATTCCGAATCCTGTTTATACATATATATTAAATATATATGATTTATAAACATTTTGTTGATAACATTCTTAAACGAACCTGGGCTCATTTCTTTTCGAACACTGTTAAATGGTTTAAAGTATTGCTATGTAACAGTTACGGTTTAACATAAGTAATTTGTACGCATTTAAATGGATATATATACGATTTGCAAGTGCATACTTTGTTGGGTATTTCATTTTTAAATGAGTTAGAATGAATTTGCTTGCACACGAGTATTAATACTGTTTCTACATAGTTTCACTGATGGCTATATAACACATGTAATTCCATTCAATATTAATCATTTGTTTACAGAATGTGAAGTGGTTACAAGTATTGCAATTTAACTCTAATTATTCTATTTAAAAAATTCATTTGTTTGTATACTATTAAATGGTTCCGAGTATTCCTATGTATCACCAACAATTCAATTAAATTGAATTGTTACACACAGTTAAATGACCAAAAAGTTCTATTTCTAATAATTCAATTTAGTATAAGTCATATGTGCACAATTTTGATGTCGAAGAGTTCTATTTGACCCATAGATAGGACCCTGACAGGTACTACTATTTCGGGTTAGAGTGGACCTGGCAGTAATGGCAACAGAGGAATACTCCATATTCTCCAAATCTCTAAGACTGGAGCTTCATCATCAGTTGCAGTTTGGTTTCATATCCCGGATACTTACTGGGGTGGTGGTATTACCTCAGCAGAGATGTAGTCGGTGTATTCTACAGCCTCAGCCGACTGGACTTACAGTGCCTTATATAAAAGCCGCCATTGCTTCTAACGACTACAGCAAGTGTTATATAATATATGACATGGATTTTCGGTTCGTTCCTAGTGACCCTGGGTGCTTTGACAAGCTGTCACGCTGTGATAAGAAAACAAGGATATGACAGCACACTAGGGCACTCGGGTACAACAGGGGTGTAACCGGAAGGAAACCGCGTGATGAGAACCATGCAGTCAGATTTGGACAGAGTGCAGAGAATGGGAGTCGAGCATGGGACACGCAGCTGATCAGATCGTCTCTGACGAGCTTGCAAGGGGGTGCAAGCGTTGGCACCCCTTGGCTCCCGGAAGAAGATATGAGAAGAATTCCTCTCTCTGGGTATATATCTCTCCATCTAACTCTCAACTAACAACAAACTGTCCGCCATTTTAGTGAATAAAATGAGAGATATATAATTATAAAGAAGTGTTTCGTTCGTTGAATTGCGTAAATCAATGTTAGGATTACGGTTATACAATGCAGGTTTGTAAAGTACAGTCAAATACTGTTGTAGTTCATACTGTTGTAATTTCATGTCATAAAAGCATCTTCACTGTCAATCATTTTTAAAAGAATTCCCCAAACTGTCTGTAGCCCTATATATGTTTCAATCATAATAACATTCGAACTAAAACCAAAATGAAAGAATTTCAGAGGAATTTGGCAAGTCATCATATGATCAGTAATATAACAAGGGTGTGCTGTAAAGTTCTTATCCTAACCAAAACGACTATAGATCAAATTCTAAAACCGTATAATGTTCAGTAACAGTCGAATTCATGGCACTGTAAAAAAGTTGGCAACAGTAGTCGAGAGCAACCAGAAGGCTCCTTTTCAATAGCTACTACACTGAGGTGTATGGGGAGGGAGCTATTCCTTTCACTAGATTGCTCCACTTTACCCTTGATACGTACATTATATTGCTGAGTGTTAAGCAAGGAGATATCAAGTACTATTTTAAAAGTCTTTGGTATGACGCGACCTGGGATTGAACCCCAGGTCTCGCGGACCATTGGCGAACACTCTACCCACTAGACCAATGAACCATTTTCTTGGCAGTGTGCCGTGCACAAATATAGTCGAATTTCATTCAACGTTTTGGTCCTATATTTTATGATTAAAAATGACGTTCACCGCTAGATGTCGAATTGCTGTGTCTCGACGAAAGTTGTCAGTGACACAGACGGGAGGAAAGGATGATAACGAGTTCATAAAAAAGCAAAAGGTCTGATACGAGGTCACAGAAAAAAAAACACCACTCGCTTTATTAGTGTTTAAGCTACCCTCTAAACCGGTTTCAAAGTAAAAAAAACAAAACATGGGTGGTATTTTTTAGTCCATGAAGGAATAGATCGTAATCCACTCCAAAGTGGATTATATGGTTTGGGGGACAAATTTACAATGTTCAGTTCAAATATCCATGAAACAGCCTCATTAACCCAATATATCATTTTCACAGTCGGCTAGGGCTGTAGAATACACCGACTACACCTCTGCAGAAGGGTAAGAACCCTCCATTGAGAGTCCTGGATATGACAATAAACAATCTGAGGGTGAGGTTCCAGTGATGCTGGAGTTTTGGGGAATGCGGATCACCCTTTCGTTGACATTTCTCCTAGGTCCACGCTGGCTCGGAATGGTAGCACCTGATCGGGCCCTATCTATTTGCTAAATAGAATTGCACACTTATGCTAAACTGAATTGTTTGAATTAGAATTGTTTGACTATACTGAATTGCTTGAAATTGAACTGGCTATTTGCATAAACATGGATTTGGCTTTAAATAACCTACAAAGGTTGATATGCAAAAACCCCAAACAACCAACTAACCAATGTGTCATGGTCTTGTGTCAGATTAAGCAAAACTGAAGTCAATAAATTTCTCTTTTTTAATCATAGAAACACTCAGATCAATAAATTCACTTTCTATTCAATAGACTTTGTAGAAGAGAACCTATCGACTATAATATGCGCGTGTACGTACGGATCCTCTATGGTTGGATACTTGCGTGAGAGAAATCCCACACGAAGTCTCAATTTGATATGCGCATGCGCGTTTTTGAAGCAGTTCCGACAAGACAAATTACTAGATTCATCAGTTATGGCTTGAATTTCACAGACAACAAAAACAAATGGCGAATCTCGCAAGCCAGCCAGAAAAGAAGCCGCCGTAACAAAGATGTTTTACAAAAGATGCGTAAATATCTGAAAAAGATGACAGCCTTTCGCTGATGTTCCGATGAGGGAAAATAGTTTTCGGCCGCTCTTTCTTCGTGCCTAAACATTTTAACATTCACAGACGAACGTCTTCAAGGAAGATGTGTTGGCAGTGGCTCATGTAGTAGTGATGCTAGATTCAAAAATTTTTTCATATACTTTTTGTCAACGGCAATACCCTTGTGTTCTGTTTATAACTCGCTTAAAGGCTGCCTTTTTGGCGGTCATTAAACTCTATGTAAAGTCGTATTCCATTTATAAAACTTATATGATAACCACCGTTTTGTAGCCATAAATGAAGGAATTATTTACGAATGTAGTTGTAGTTCTACTTCTTTATGGGTTTAAGCTGTCGACAATTTGGGAACGCAGGGGCATGAGTAGATTGAAATCCTTTCCAATTCCTGGAATAAAAAGAAAGAAAGAAAGAAAGTTTAAGATGTTGACGATTTGGGAACGTAGTGGCATAAGTAGATTGAAATTCTTTCCAATCCCTGGAGTAAAGAGAAAGAAAGAAAGAAAGAAAGAAAGAAGAGGAAAAAGTAAAGAGATTCCGAAGGAAAAATAAATTAAAAAAGAACAAAAAGCAGAGGAGAGAAACAGGGACAGTTTTAATGAAAGAAGTAAAAAGAAAGAGTGAAAGAACTATTGATAGTGAAAAAGACAGAAGAAATAGTGTAGTCGACGGAACGCACATATATATATAGGGTGTTTGCATTTCACAAGGTGTGTATACCTTTCCCAAGGGTATTAGTTCTATGGGTACGCAGGAGGGCAGAAAAATTAAGTACTTTATTCTTGGTTCGGCAACCGGCTTAAGAGAAGGAAAACTCTGCATTCAAACCTGTAATAGACCTGGAGAGGGATGGGCTCCGCCAACTTATTCCTGCCCAAGACACTCTACATGAGTAGCACCCCCACAACGAAACTATGTTACGGGACCAGAGAGTGAGTGAATATATATATATATATATATATATATACAAACTTAGGAGATGATTTTTAAGGGAAAATATAAGTAATATATCTTCGCAGACTCATTGAAAAATGAACAAATCTTATAAGAGGGATTGGAATATTTCTTTTATGTTATGTATATTTTGATTGTTCCCAGCTAGTTCTTACTTCACTTCATCGTCAAGAGAAAATTTCTTGGGAATTGAATTACCAGAAAATCCGGTGAACACGTTCGCACGGCATATGGAAACACTGGATAGCTGTTCTGACCTTATTAGGGCTCATCAGCAGTGTATACCGTGATCCCCACCACTGGAGATCAAACCAGCAACCACCGATTGCAGAGCCGAAACTCTACCACTGAGCCACCAATTCATATCACACACGAGTGACGCCAAATTAACTAGTCATGGTAATTGCGCAGCCAATTAACCTGAATGTGTCTTGTAAGTTACATCCGTACTCTTTACAGAAGACACGGTCACCCCAGGGCCATGTCTTCCCAAGTGGATTAGAGAAAATTTCTCGTGGAAAAAAAGTTAGTTTTTTTTTAGCTTTTACAGGTGTTAATATGCAACGAAAAATTCAATGGTGAAGAAGCATATCCATTTGCTAAAGAATTTTTTTCTGTTATCTGAGTGTCTTCAACTGATCTTTATATATATATCTGTCGTCAGGACACTTGACAAATAAGATCTTCATTAGGTAGGTATATGTTCCGTCTAAGAAAACAGCGCTTCAAATTAGCCGTGATAGCTTGGTTTGTTTATTTGTTAATTAAGTTATTTTGTTGTCACTCCAAATCTGCCCACCCTATTTCAATGGCCGTTCATGCACCATTTGGTCAGTGTTTGTAATATTTTATCCATTCGTTTTCGTGTGTTTCTATAATTATTATTATTATTATTATTATTACTCTATGAGAGATTTTTGCATAAGCGTCAGCTGATGGTCTTTCACTTGAGTTAGAGTGACAGTAAGTCTCCTCAAGTCTCCTGGACTCTTCCCAGGATTCTGGCCAATCTCAATCATCATCATCATCATCATATCGCGCTGGTAGCACGGATATCCCTGACCCTCTCTCGCCACTCCTCCCTATCGTTCATCGCTACATGCAATCTTGAACAAGTCCTGGCGGCAACACCCCACAAGACACCAACTGTACGGCCACCTGCCCCCTATCACGAAAACTATTCAAGTTAGACGAATCAGACATGCAGGACACTGTTGGAGAAGCAGGGACGAACTCATAAGAGATGTACTCTTATGGACCCCCACACATGGCCGTGCAAAAGTAGGACGACCAGTACGAACATACATTCAGCAGCTATGGGAGGATACGGGATGTTGTCCTGAAGACCTACCAAGGGCCAATCTCAATAATGTACTAGTTTGGATGGTCTCTACTCGTCCTGCAATTTCCAAGTCCTCCAGTCCTTGTACTAATCCTTTGGTGACTATACCAAAAGCACCAATCACGATTGGTATAAACGTCACTTACATGTTCCACTGATTTTTCAATTCCCCAGCAAATTCCAGGTCCTTATCCTCCATTTTGATTTCTTTCAATTTTACTCTGTGGTCAGCCGAGACAGCAAAGTCCACAATTTGGAAAGTTCTCTTTGTTGTTGCTGTTGATAATTGTAAGGTCTGGTGTCCTCGTGGTGTAATGGTTTAAAGCGATGGACTACGGAATCGTAGTAAGCGAGTTCGTACTCCAGTCTCGCTATTACGTTCACTTTCGGGCAAATACCCTTGCGAAAGGTATGAACCCCCTTATCCTCCCAGCTATGGGTTAAATAGTACTACTACTGTTCTTCTTGGAGAATGGCTCTGGCATTAAATAACCTACAAAGGTTGATATGCCATTAAAAACAAATAAACCAAACCAAACCAATCAAAATCCCAGAGGAGTTTCTGCGTCTCATATGCTTGCTTGCGTGTGCATATACCATTTGTTCATATGGTCAAACTTCAATTTCTTGCACAATTCCCTGTGTATCACCTTGCCTACCCAGTCGTGTTTAGTCTTATACTCTTTCAGTACAAATTTGCCGCATTCGCTTAACTATAGTCATTCAATCTAAAATGAAATAGCTAGTCTGACGTTCCAATGTATTGCTTTTGACTGCGTGAGCAATTCAGTAAATAACATTTTTGCTTCTGCAATTAGATTCTTGGTAAAATTGAAAGTTTTTTTTTTTGTGAAACCAGTAAAAGAGTGGTTTGACTTGAGATACAATTACAGCGGTGGTTGTTCTAAATTCTGCAGAGAATACGTTCAGCATATTCTAAGTCCCTGGGACTCAAAGGATATTTTGGAAAAATATAGCTTCAAGTAGCTATAAGGTATACACAATTATATAGTTTCAAGTAATTATTTCTATTTAATAATAATGATCATTATTATTATGTCGTATCCAGCTCGTGTGGAGGGGTGGGTAAATATATACATACACACGACGCTGGATTTAAAATACGCTGACACAATCCCTGTAAAGAAATAGAAGCCCCCGAAAAAAAGAGGTGTCTTGGGTAAAACACAAAACTGTATCTGATGGTGAGGCTTTAGTTTTAAAGATCTGGGGTGTATAGAATAGCTCTTCATTGCCATTACTCCAAGGTTCATTCTGTCCCGGAGTGGTGGTACTTGTTACTACGTTTAAAATTATTTGTATTACATAAGAATACTTGAAACCACATATCTGTGTGTAAACAAATGATTTTTGTAAACAAAAGAGAGATTTAAACAATGATTGCAAAGTGAACGTTTAAACTAATTATTTGTATTGGATAGGAATACTTGAAACCATATAACTGTGTGCAAACAAATGATTATTTTAAACAAAAGATTGATTTAAAAAATGATTGCAATGAGATGTTGAAAATATAAATAGTTATGATTATAAATGATGGGTTTTTATGTGCCGATATTGAACCATGTGGGTTGAACACGGATCTCCCGGCAACAAACACAACTATTGAAATGGATTATGCAACTTGAGTCACGTGACTAGAAATAGGATTGCATGTCAGTTTCTAAGTATGGCGTTAGAATTCCATACTCAGTATTCGGAATTATATGAGAGTGAAGAGATTATAAAGTGTTGGCCAAAGTCACCACATGAAGAACAAATATTATAAAAGGTTTCAAGTATTCCATCCTAATACTAGTAATTTGTACACATTTTCATGTTTTCAAGTGTTCCTACTTATAATATTCAAACGAATCTAATTGAAATATAGATGGGACCCTTGTTCCGGGACAGAATGAAGCTGGAAACGATGGCAGCGAAGGTGATCTTCACTCGCTCCAGGACTTCGGTAGCTTTCTTCTGGGTGCAGTTTTCTATCATACGCGGAACACTTCACCCACGGGGGGTCCTCATGGTATAATGGTCAAAGCGCTTGACAGTGGAATCGCAGTAAGCGAGTTCGAACACCAGTCGGACTATAACGTTCACTTTCGGACAAAATACCCTTGGGAAAGGTATGAACCCGCTCATCCTCCTAGCTATGGGTTAAATAGTACCACTACTGTTCGGGGTGTCCTCGTGGTGTAATGGTTAAAGTGATGAACTGCGGAATCGTTGTACGCGAGTTCGTACTCCAGTCGCGCTATTACGTTCACTTTCGGGCAAATACCCTTGGGAAAGGTATGAACCCCCTTATTCTCCCTCCAGCTATGGGTAAATAGTAGGACGGACTAGGTTCTTCGGCCTTGGTGAGTCAACTAGTCTAGGAGAAGGAAAACTCTGAATTCAAAACCTGTTAAACTCCGCTTAAAATTTGACCTTGTGTAATATCCTGCCCGAGCGGAGGGGTTGGTAAATTGTACCACTACTGTTCTTCTGGAAAGGTGGTCTGCCATTAAATAACCTACATAGGTTGATATACTTTTAAACAAAGAAACCAAACCAAACTCTCACCCTCTTTTTTGGTGGTGATGGTGATGGGGGTCTAACGACAAGGTGAATAATGACCTCTGTCCCGGCGTAGAATGGTACAAGAATTTTGTAATGAGAGAAATAAGCTTTATTTAATGAGAGAAATAAGCTTTATTTAATCAGGGAAATAAGCTTTATTTAATCGTGGTGTAATGGTTAAAGCAATGGACTGCGGAATCGTAGTACGCGGGTTCGTACTCCAGTCGCGCTATTACGTTCACTTTCGGGCAAATACCCTTGGAAAAGGTATGAACCTCCTTATCCTCCCAGCTATGGGTTAAATAGTACCACTACTGTTCTTCTAGGAGAATAGCTTTGGTATTAAATAACATAAAAGAGTTGATAAACCAAATCAAAACAAAAAATCTGAATTTTGTGTGTTGATAAAGTATTGCTTTCTGATGGGAAAAAATACTGTTCAAGCAAATCAATGGCTTGATAAGAGTTATTTGGATTCTGTTCCATCGAAAACAACGGTTAAGAGGTGCTATGCTGACTTTAAAGGCTGTCGTACAGATACAAATGATGCTGAACGCTCAGGTCGCCCAATTCGCCAGTTGTCCCGGAAAACACCAAAAAAAACTCCACAAACTCATTTTAGCCAATCATAAATTGAAGTTGCATGAGATAGCAGAAGAGTTAAAGATGATCAGAAGGCAGTGTATTCACCATTTTGCATGAACATTTGTCAATAAGAAAGTTGTGTTCAAAGTGGGTGCCACGTTTGCTCACAATCGATCAAAAACAAACGGTCGACGATTCAGAGTGTTGTTTGCAACTGTTTCAAAACAACTAAAAGGAGTTTTTTTTCGTAAATATGAGACAATGGATGAAACATGGATCCACCACTTCACTCCGGAGTCAAATCTGCAGTCAGCTGAGTGGACACCTGCAGGTGAAAGCTGTCCAAAATGACCAAGGACACAAATATCATCAGGCTAGATTTTGTCTTCCGTATTTTGGGATACGCAAGGTATTTTGTTCATCGATTACCTTGAGAAAAGAACCATCAATAGCGAATACTATATAGCATTATTAGTGCGTTTGAAGGAAGAAATCGTCTAAAAACAGTCACAAATGAAAAAAAAAAGTACTCTTTCACCAAGACAATACACCCTGTCACAAATCGATCGTAACGATGGAAAAACTTCACTTTGAATTGCTTTTGCACCTACCCTATTCTCCAGATCTCCCCACCACCACCACCAGCGACTACTGGCTATTTGCAGATCTCAAAAGAATGCTCCAAGGAAAGAGATTTGGCTCCCATGAAGAAGTGATATCGGAAACTGGGGCGTATTTTGAGACCAAAGACAAATCAATCTACAAAAAAGGCATCGAATTGTTTGAGAAGCCTTGGAATCAGTGGATCACGCTAGAAGGAGACTATGTTGATGAATAAAATCGAATTTTGCCTAAAAGTTGTTTTATTAGTAAGGCCCGGGACTAATTGAGTGATGTGTTAAATGGTTAAACAATTATGTTTGATCCATATTTGAGACCCTAACAAGGCATCTCTGGTGGTGTAACGGTTAGCAAGCTAGAGTTCGAATCTCATTGTGCGCCCCATTCATTCGGCCTTGTGCCACATCGAAGCAAAGAGCTTTGTAAATAACTATAAGACCCTAACAAGTACTCTCATTCTGGGTTCAAGGAAACCTGAGAGTAATTACAATGCAAGGGTACTCCACATTCCCCAAAGATCTATAACTGGAACCTCACCATTAGATGCAGTTAAATCCATATTCAGGACACTTGTTTGAGTGGAGATTTTTACTCTTCTGTAGAGATTGTCGGCGTTTTCTACGATTCCATTCGACTGGGCTTAGTTAAATGATCTCTATTGTTGTTACTTAAGACCAATAATTCTATTCAATATCATTAATTTGTTTGGACACAGTTAAATGGTTTCAAAGATTCCTATCTACTTAAATAAAGTTGGTGACCTAAGTCGTGGGTGAACCGAAAGCTCCCTTTTCAATAGCTACAACACCGAGGTGTTGGGGAGGGCCCCACTCCATTCCCTGGGTTGCTCCACTTTACCCTTGATACATACCTTAAGCGGCATCAAGTACCATTTTTGAGTCTTTCGTATGACTCGACCAGGGATTGAACCGCGGTCTCCCGGACCATTGGCGAACACTCTACTCATACGAATAAATTAACTTATGATTGCACTTTATTAAATGGTTTCATATATAAAAGATGATTGAATAGTTCAATATGACCGAGAGATAGGACCCTAAAAAGTATTACCAACCTGGATCAGAGTTGAACTGGGAGTAATTGCAATGACGGGGTACTTCACTAGGCTGTTTTGTTAATAGTTTTGAGAAAAAATATTAGTAATCAGAGACTTTCTTTGGACAATTTAATTCTTTTTTATATCGGTTGTTTGCTAGATGTTTCGATCGATACGCTCTCAGTTCTTCTTCAGGTGAAATATGCTACAGCGTCAGGAAAGAGGCTCTTGTTCTGGTTTATTTCTTCCGAAAAAAACAGTATCCAAATGAATTTTCTCATGGAGTTGTTAGCAAATAATTTCCAAGACCTCCATTTTGAGTCTTTTGTTCCTGTTGAATTATGGGTAAATAGTCGGGCAATTTCGGTTTTCTAGCCTTGGTATGCAACCAGTCTAGAAGTACTACACTTAAAATTGACCTTGTGTCACATCGTATTCATGGCTAAGGGATTGAGTAAAACTCACCGTTACGTCGCGGGGTGTCCTCGTGGTGTAATGGTTAAAGCAATGGGCTACGGAATCGTAGTAAGCGAGTTCATACTCAAGTCGCGCTATTACGTTCAATTTCGGACAAATACCCTAGGGAAAGGTATGAACCCCCTTATCTTCCCAGCTATGGGTTAAATAGTACTACTTCTGTTCTTCTAGAAGGGTGTCTTTGGCATTAAATAACCTACAAAGGTTGATATGCCATTAAACAAAGAAACCAAACCAAACCAAACCGTTACGCCGCCTTGTGGGTGTGGCTTGTAATACGCTTACTGCATCCTTTGCAAAAGGGTAAATTCGACCCCCACCCACCCCAAATGGTTGCCCAGGGTATGATCCTAAACTGCATCTGATACTTAGAAGATATGGAGATTTGTGGAGTGTGGAGTATTCCTTCCGAGCCATTATTCTCAGATCCCCTTCGACTCTGGGTGACAGTACCTGTGAGAATTCCATCTAGGGAGTCAAATAGATCCGTTTACTTTTTATCTAACAAAAACAACCACAAAAACTGCTATGAAACAACTACACAAAAATATAAATAGGAACGAACAAAGAATGTGATTCCCTGACCACGAGGCATTAGATAACCCTAGATCAGTTGATATTCCGTTAATATCAATCATTCTATAAATCACTGTATTTTTCTAAACATATTGTGCATGTTTTTGCGATCATTGTATTTAGTTTATTTAGTTTCATATGTATATATATATATATATATATATATATATATGTGTGTGTGTGTGTGTGTGTGTGTGTGTGTGTGTGTGTGTGTGTGTGTGTGTGTGAATTTTTGTTTTGTTTTCGAAATTTTAGAATGTGAAAAGGGATTAAATTTGAAATGAATACTATTCAAATTAGCAATGCAAGACTGGTTTACAATTTAGGGATTTCCGGTCTATCGTAAAGCCAAAATTATTCCTTTCTTTTCTTTTCCCTCAAACCCTGAATTAAGCCTAATTTTGATCTGCTTTATTTTCTATGGTGTGCAAAAGGGACAAAAATTCAAAGAAATTATGCTGAAATTTAAATATGTGTAAACTCTATTGATGGCTTATGTTGTAAGTACCAGGCTCATTAAATAAGTTTCCAGACTTTTTTCGTATGGGCACTTTTATTGATAGTACACACATGAAACTCTAGTCCCCTTCGAAGTAATTTCCTCCGGCTGCAATGCACTCCTTGTACCGTTCCAAAAACTTCTGGAAAGCCCCATGGAAATCATCTTGTGTGAGTGTGTCAATGACCTTCGTCACAGCCTCTTTCATCTCCTCAATTGTTTCATAACGACAGCCACTGGATTTTTGTTTTAGTAAACAGGGTCTACCTGAGCAAAAAATCGACATTCAAAATTAAATATACGAGGGTTGGATGAAACGATACTCTCATGGAATGTTAGCAAATGAGGCTTTTTTCCTCAGTATAGGCGTTCTTGCGGTCTATTCATTTATTTTCCATCGATGTTGCCAAGCTTAGATCACATTGAGAAAAAAAGCTGATACGAAACCATCGAATGAACTTTTATGACTGTAAACTTTTCAGCCAATAAACTTCTTTGTCTAATATCGTATATATATATATATATATATATATATATATATATATATACCAACCCCTCCGCTCGGGCAGGATATGACACAAGATCAATTTTTAAGCGGAGTTTAACAGGTTTGAATTCAGAGTTTTCCTTCTCCTATACTAGTTGCCTCATATATATATATATAGAGAGAGAGATAGAGAGAGAGAAAGTTATCCACAGATAGACTGTTTCGTTGTCTCACAACTCATCAGAGTGGCTAGACATACGAGATGTTTCAAGTCGGGATCAAAAATCGACTGACTTTACACCAGACGGATAACTTATCGCACAGCCTTCAGCAATCTCAAAGTGCTCAACCCCATGGGGAGGAGCATATATATGTGTGTGTGTGTGTGTGTGTGAGAGAGAGAGAGAGAGAGAGACAGACAGACAGACAGACAGACAGTGAAGTTTGCATAGAGCAAAACGTTATAATAAATATAGAAACATTATCCCAATTGGTTTTATGTCATTTATTTTCTATTTTATCGTATTTTTCATTATATATAACGGTTATCGTTGTGAGAAATAGAATCAGCGACTCGAGTTCAAATCCTGGAGGAAGCAGTTTGCCTTTCAATTTGTGCTAATTAATTCCCTGGAGGAAGGTATAGATGTAACATAATGGCCGAGGGATTTCGTTTTATATATCTTGCCTTTCGGTTTAGTTAGGCTGAGAACCTTTCGGCTCAGCACATGGGTTAGTTAGGAGCAAACTTGGTCACAGGTGTTGACGCGCGCGCGGGGAGGATATGTCGTTCACAGATGTCAAAATAAAAATCCCAGAGAGAGGTTGACCAGTGGATGTGAACCAGTAGACGCCATGCACCGGAAGCGTGCGCAGAGAATTTTGGGGATTTTGAAAAAAGTCAGTGCGTTGAGTCTTGGGGTCCAAAGAAGAAGGGTGACTTTCGCTTGCTGGCTGAGGCCTTGTGGCGGGTGCCACACGTGTTGGAGGGCAGATGGAAAAGCCAGAATAGAAAGAATGTGTATCTCTCTTTATGTCGAAGAACCTTTAAACTCAAAGGTAATAAAAAGTTTCGTACCTGAACTAAGAAGTCGTTACGTGTTTTTCGTTTTTCGGGATTCCTATGTTCTATGTATATATGTTATGAACATTCTACGTACGTTTCCCATATCCGTATCATGGGTATGGTACATAGATCTATCTCTTCCTCTCAACCCGCAAGCTTCGTGGTCATTTAATCCTAAAGCCATCTTTGTAGTCAGACTGTAGACGGGTAAATAGTAAGACAGTTTGGGTTTTCTAGCCTTAGTAAAGCAACCAGTCAAGGAGAATATAAATTCTGAATTAAAATAAGTTTTGCTCCTCTTAAAATGAACCTTTTGTCACATCCTGACCGTGGGGAAAGTGGGGAACTGATGAATGCCTACAATTATGAATGAAAATTTATGCTATTTTAGTCATTAGAAGTCTTTACTGTGGTCTATTTTCAACTATGAAACAGAATAACAATAAAAATAACATAAAATCGACGACTCAGAGTATCACGAAACCGATTCTCAGGAAACTCAGTATCGACGACAGTATATATATATATATATATATATATATACAATAAATTACACGAAATATAATGTTTGGGATGAAACACACTTCGAGTAGAATAAACAGTTTGCAAAATCAGACTTACCAAGGTCTCATATATATATATATATATATATATATATATATTTCTTTAAGAAAAAACAAAACCGGTCACATTAGGATTATAAATTCATTTCCATCCTATTATATGTTTTTGATATAAATCAAAAACACGAAAAAAATTAACACTCTTCTTCAGATCTTATGGATAAAAAAAGATTTATCCAGAAGATCTGAAGAAGTCCCGTTAATTTTTTCGTGGTTTTGATTTATATCAAAAACATATAACAGGATGGAAATAAATTTATAATCCTAATGTGACCGGTTTTGTTTTGTTTTGTTTTTTTCTTAAAGAAATTATTGCTCAGCAATGTCTTTACCAGGAAAACTTAAATGTTCACTGTTGAATGTTTTTTTGTCCTGATAGAATTACTCCCAACTCCGGTTTAACTGGACCGAATAATACCTATATATATATATATACAAAGAAGATGAGTTGGGAATGATTCTATTTAAGATTATATAAAAGGATTCTTATAAATCTCCAGGAGTGCTCAATGTGCAATAATTAATATATACTCAGCTAACCTTAATTTCTTTTTGATTTGTCAGCTGAAATCAATTAATAATTGCCAAATGACAGTTTATTGAGTTTTTCAATTATATATATATATATATATATATCGTCTGGGAGACTGGGGTTCAATTAGAGGTCGAGTCATAGCAAAGATTCAAAAAATGGCACATAATACCTCCTAACTTAACACTCAGCCTTATAACTTATGTATCAAGTGTAAAGTGGAGCAATCCATGGAAAGGAGTTGCGCCCTCCCTTACACCTCGGTGTAGTAGCTATTGAAAAAGGAGCCTTCGTTTTAAGAAAGAAATCTCTATTCTTTTTTATTAAAGAAAAATATCTATTAAACGCTAAACATTTAACTTATATTGTTTAGTTAAAAGAAATAATAGGTTTTATTTGATTACCATTGAAAATTCAAATTTAGTTTTTTTTTTTAAATTTCTTACTATCTTTATATATTTTTTATTCCTCATAGATATATATTGTCATCCACAGACTGATTGTTTCATTGTATCACAACTTTTCAGTGTGGCTTGACTCGCGAGATACTACAAGCTGGGATCGAAAACCGGCTGACTTTACGTCAGTCGGATATCTTACCCCAAACCCATCGCCTCCTCAGCGTAAACAAAGGAATTTTGAATGTACATAATCATTTACATATACGCTTATCAGCAAACGGAATGCTCAATTCATGAAAAGAGTTTTGCGTTTACGAGGGGGAGCATATATATATATATATATATAGAGAGAGAGAGAGAGAGAGGACAGGTAGATTATGGTAGATTTGAAAAGAAGATGGAGAATAAGTGAAAAAAGTGGATATACTAAAACACAGACAACGGATTGAGTTCAGAATATTTCGTTCTTTATGGAAAATGTTCATGTAAAAAAAGAACGAAACATTCTGAACTGAATCTGTTGTGTGTGTTTTAGTATATCCATTTTTCCCACTTATTTTTCACCAGCCTCACTGATAAGTTCGGATGGAACGAAACAGATCTGTCTGTGGATGACTATAGAGATATATACTCCCCTACCCCCGTACGGTTGAGTTCTCTGGCGAAGAAGTAATCGTGTTGCCTTTAGCGTTTATTGCAAGCCTCTTCATATACGAATTGAGGTCTCGGTAGCCATTGAACGGATGTATGTAAACAATAGTAATTGTGATTCATAACCGTTTAAAATTTACTTCGCAGCTAATAGCTTCTCGTGGCTGAATGGTTGACGTTTGAGTCAACGGGTTTCGATCCCAGCTACGGGAAGCTAATGTCTAGCCACACTGATGAGTTCTGATAGAACGAAACAGATCTGTCTGTGGATGACTATATATATATATATATATATATATATAAACTTAGAACTACAAAAATATGCTTAAAAGCAACAAATCTTCAGTATAAAACTCATCCTAATGAAATAAAAATTATAAAATTTGACAACCATGGCACTGTAGAAGCTGATTCTTACCTAAACATCAAATGCACTAATTCATGTACACTAATTCAAATGCACTAATTCATATACACTAATTCAAATATACTAATTCATATACACTAATTCAAATATACTAATTCATTTACTTTGCCCAGTCGGGCTGGTGAATGCATCGACTGCGTCTCTACTGAGGGGTAAGACGCCCCCCCCACAACGAGTGTCTTGGTAAATGACACTAAACAATCTGATAATGAGGCTCCACTAATGCTGGAGATTTGGGGAATGCGAAAGACCCCTTCATTGTTATCGCTCCCAGGTCCACTCTGACCCGGAGTGTTAGTACCTGATGCTAAACTGAATTGTTTGAAATGGAACTTTTTTGTATGCTAAACTGAATTATTTGAAATCGAAGTGTTTTTGACATTGAAATTTTACTTACGCTAAACGGAATTGTTTAAATTAGAACTGTTTTGACATTTAACTGTGTGTAAAAACTAATCTATACTTACACCAAACTGAATCGGTTGAATTAGACCTATTTGACTAATCTGAATAGCTTGAAATAGAAATGTTTTTGACAAACTGTGTACTCATGCTAAGCTAGATTGTTTGAAATAGAACTGTTTCTTTGTGTAAATATAGATTTGGCATTAAATAACCTACAAAGGTTGATATCCCATAAAATCCAACCAACCAATTCATTTACTTGTTCTATGAACAATAAAGTATACAATCAACCACAATTTAAACTCTGTTAGCCGTTAACTTATTCACATGTTCTTGGTCTCTGTGTTTCTTTATTTAATATCAACCTGCAAGGGTTATTTAATGCCAAAGCTGTAGAATGGTAGAGATGCTATTCAACCCATATCAGGAGGGGGAATAAGGGGTTAATACTTTTCCCTAAGTAAACGAAATAGCATGACTGGAATTTAAACTCGTTCAGTTCGCAGTCATAATCCAGAACCTTTTACTATTAGGCCACATGGACTTCCGAACATTTTTTACTTTTTACAATGCGTACGTTGCAACCAACTATGTAAATTGAAATCAGAAAGGCCTTTTGATTTGTTGGCGACCGTAGTCGAGGGCGACCGTTGTCGAGGGCGACCAGAAGGCTCACTTTTCAATAGCTACTACTCCATTTTACCCTTGCAAGGAAGCATCTGTTGTATATCTACGATCATAATGATATGATATCAATAACAACTGTAATACACGCAAATATAAAACACCATTGGCAGACTCAAATACACAGGCGACTCCGTTATTCAGATACGAACCGTTTATTAAATTCTGACTTCGGTTCTTCGACACGAGGAGAGAGAGAGAAAGAGAGAGAGAGAGAGATGCAATTCTTAAAACAACACCCCAACGCTCGGCATATCTCGTGGTCCAATCTCAATTTCTCAACATCATTATCGGACCCAACTTCAACTGTCTGCCTCAATGGCAGACAACCCAACTGTCTGCCTACATCGTCCACAATCAACTCCCAACTTACTCTTTTTCAAAATCTTCAAATTCCCAGGACCATCACTTCCGGGCATGATGTCATTCACACTCCAGCCACATTTCCTATCTGGGTTTATTATGACAAGTTTGATTGTGATATCCTTTGCGCGCGAGCGTAAACTGTACCCAATGCTATGCACCTGAACTAAGAGCTGAATTGTTCAAAGCCCAACCAAACTGAATGACCAAATATAATTTACGAAAAATGATTAATATAAAAAAATCATTCCTTAATTATATGATACATCAAGTATAATTTTTAAAGTCTTTGGTATGACGCGACTTGGGATTGAACCCATCTCTCCCGTACCATTGGCGAACATTCTACCCACTAGACCAAGGAGCCGGTTCAGATCACTAACCCATCATAAATTACTCCTAGTTGAATGAAATTTACACCTTAGCTTCACTAGGGACGCTAAATTTACAATAACAGAAAGAATAATTAAAAGCCATGAAGATATTGATGGATATTAAGAAACACTAAGGAAGTAGGAATATTGAGAAAAAATTAAGCCCTCCCCACACACAAATAAACACTGATACAAAGACAAACCATCACATTAACGTTATTGACTTTTTCCACTCAACGCATCTTTGACCGCAACCAAAAATAATCCATAAGCGTTTTCCAATAGATTTTGGCCCAGTCGGTTGGGGCTGTGGAATACGCCAACTGCATCTCTGCAGAGGGGTAACACATCCCCAATGACTGTCCTGGATATCACACGAAACTATCTGATGGTGAGGTTCCAGTAATGCTGGAGTTTTGAGGAATGCGGAGTACCTCTTCATTGCCATCACTCCCAGGTCAACTCTGACGCGGAGTGGTAGCACCTGATAGGATCCTATCTATCGGCCAAATAGAACTAAACCGTGTCCTTATTCTAAACTGAATTGCTTGAAATGGAACTGTTTTTGTATGCTAAACTGAATTGTTTGAAATAGTACTGTTTATGTTTTAAAATGGATTTTACATTAATAAGCTACAATGGTTGATGTGTCATAAAATCGAACCAAACAAAAACAAACCTTCCTATTTTTTCTCACCAGTTTATAGCAGGTGTTGTTTCACTGGAGTCTGAGTGACAGCAAGTCTCCTCAGATGTCCACTACTCTTCTGAGTATTCTGCCTGATTTTAACAGTCCTCTAGTCCGGATGGTCTCCATTCTTCTTCTTATATCCAATTCCTCTATTCCCATTTCGAAGTCTTTGCAGAACATTCATTGCACACCAAATACAGTTGATATCACCGTCACCTACATGTTCCCCTGTTGTATTGCGCATTTTTTCAGTTCTTTAGCAAGATCTAAGTATTTATTTATGTTTTCACCTTCTTTCATTTTCACTATGTGACTGGCTGATACAGTGAAATCCACTGACTCTCAGTTATTTTTTCTTTTTAATTAACACGATGTCTGATTTTCTAGCTGATATTTGGGTGAATTGTTTCTGTATTGGTTGAATTATTTGTATATTGGGTGAATTGTTTTTATATTGGGTGGATCGTTTTTATATTGGGTGAATTGTTTCTGTATTGGGTGAATTATGTCTGTATTGGTTGAATTGTTTCTATATTGGGTGAATTGTTTCTATATTGGGTGAATTATGTCTGTATTGGGTGAATTGTGTCTGTATTGGTTGAATTATGTCTATATTGGGTGATTTGTTTCTATATTGCGTGAATTGTTTCTGTATTGGGTGAATTATTTGTATATTGTGGGAATCGTTTCTATATTGGGTGAATTGTTTCTGTATTGGGTGTATTGTTTCTATATTGGGTGAATCGTTTCTGTGTTGGGTGGATCATTTCTATATTGGGTGAATCGTTTCCATACTGGGTGAATTGCTTGTGTCTCAAAGTCTCAGTGAAATTTTTAAACTTCATTTTTAAGGACAGGAATTTGTCTACGTATATGCCACCTATCAGTATGGTATCATTTTAACTCCAATTTCTAGAGATCAAATTTCCTACCCAGTCATGCTTACACTTGTATTTCTTTAGAACCAGTTTTATTCGTTTATTATATGATTAATCGTTTCATCTTTGCCACTGCATAACCAACACTAGTTATTCTGTTGCGTATTATCAATTTTTATATTATTATTATTCACTCATTAGAGCTTTTCACATCATCGTTAGCCGATGGTTTTTCACTGGAGTCTAAGTGACAGCAAGTCTACTCAAGTCTCCAGGATTCTTCTCAGTATTCTGGCCGTTCGGAATAATGCTGTCGTTTGGATGGTCTCCACCCGTCCGCCAACTTCCAAGTCCTCCAGTCCCTTTAGTAATCCTTTAGGTACTGTTCCAAACGCACCAATTACAATTGGAATCATTGTCACCTGCATGTTCCAGTTTTTGTCATTCTGTTATCTATCGTGTTGTCAGTATTGTTTCTGATGGCCGTAATCAGTCCTCCTTCGTGTTTTACTATGTAGTCTTCGAGTCGTTGTATGGATGCGTCAACGCTGTCTTCGATGCTGGCAAATCCTCTTCCTCCTTCTTTTCTTGATACATATAGTCTGTCCACGTCGTCTCTGGGGTGTAACGCCTTGTGCATAGTCATTAGTTTTCTAGTTCTTTGATCCATTTGTCTAAGTTCATCTCTGGTTCACTTGAGAAAGAGTCCCGAGTATCTAACGAGGGGTACTTTTGACATCAGCAAACTCTCATGGTTTTCAACTGGAGTTTTAGTGACAGCAAGTCTCCTCAAGTCTCCAGAACTCTTCTCAGTATTCTGGCTGTTTTCAATAATGCTGTTGTTTGGATGGTCTCCACTCGTCTGACAACTTCCAAGTCTTCCAGGCCTTTTAATAATCCTTTAGTTATTGTGCCACCCCCCATCACAATATTATTATTATTATTATTACATATTGCATATCATAATCAATACTGTTTAGCAGTACAACTTTGATATTATATACTCATGCTGTAGTAAAAAAAAATAAATAAATAAATACGTGTCCCACAAAGTCTTCATCGGATGATTCTGGAGTCAGTCATAGTTTCGGGGATAAAGCATCATTACCATTAACTCAGCACACCCCTGGACGATCTTGCAATACCACTAGACTTTACTAGATGTCAGTCGCAATGTGGGAATGCCATATCAAGATTCACCTTCCTGTCTTATAATGTAACAAAATGTTACATTAACAACATTTCATCAACAAAGTCTTAATAATAAAAAAATACACACACACAGTTCATTTTTATAGCCTAAATAAAGGTAATGAGAAAAAAGAAACTGTCGGTATAGCTCAGAATACATCGAATGCATCTGATTATAAAACACCAGTTCTTGAACTGGAGGGAAAGTAGAGTCACTCCTTTGTTGCCATTACTCCCAGGTCAACTATGTCGCAGAGTGGTAGTACCTGTTCAGTTTCTGTCTGTGCGTCAAATAGATCTGTGTGAAAATTATTAGGATAAGGGATATTTGAACCATCATCTACGGACAATTTTTTTGTATTAAGAGTATTTTCTAATTATAATTTTTTACAAGAAAGAATTATCATTAATTTCTCCAAACGATATAATTACTTACGTTACATATTGACTTTTGACAGACTGGTTAGTGTGGATTTCAAAAACTGGATGTGCAGCTGTGTCTTACGGTAAACAAGGGACAGCGGAAATGTCAAGTGAATTGCATAGGTGGCATGCCGGAAGAAATATGTGTGGGCGTCCAGAATATATAGAACAACGGAAGTTTTCAACATTGCGAAGTCGGCGGTCAGTCAGTACAGACAGCAAACAGCCTGCAGTTAGCAGAGTCACGCCGTTTTGAGCGTTGGCCCAGAGGCTGCCGACTCCCAGGTTGTAAGGAGTATCAATCTCCTATGAAAGACGCACAACGAAGCAAGGCTCTCTGGAGACGTATCGCAACCTGCTAAAAATCTGAAGATTTGGTGTAAATCTTAGTAGTCTTCTCTCTCTCTCTCTCGCAAAAATTTCAACCGTTCGGAAATAAAATGAGAGTTTATCTTTCTATGAATAAGTATTGTTGTCACTTTATCCCCCGATATACAACATTAAAATACTTGAAACCATACAACAGAGAACAAACAGTCAGTATATTTGAAAAGATTCAACAGTCGTTCACAAAGGATTTTTTATTAGTTACCTGAAACCATATAACCGCTTGCCAAAAAGGCTACCTTTTGCATTAAATAACCTAAAGAAGGTTTGGCATGCCGTAAAACCAACCAACTGAAAGAAAAAAAAAAGAGAAATGTTATTTTTGGTTGTTGTTCCATGGTTGAAAAAAGCCCTATCGATTTAGTGGATGAAATCGGTAGCAGGTGCCCCGGCCACATCTGAAGAGGGTGCGTCTCATTTAGCTCTTTCAGCTTACACTTGCTGAAAAAGAGGAATGCTGCCTGAAACAAGAAGGAAATTGCATTTTCAGTTAGGCATTTTGGTTACCTTTGTTTAGCGAGAAAAAAAATCTTCTAAATTACAGGAAGTCAGTTCCATTTGTTCAAAGATGCTTTTGTATTGGATTTTGCTGCCTAAAGTTTTACATGTAGGCTTTAGATTAATTACACTCCCTGCAGATCATAAGTGGTCACCCATTTGAGTAGCTAACAGTCTCGTTGCGGCTTAACTTAAATATAATCGGCGCTTTCAGCCTGATTTGAATATAAATGAACATTTTTTTGAGCTTTACACCGTCGGTCGCATACCTGATTTTATGAAGCGGTCACCCACTTGAGCAGTGAACTGGCCTGTTGTTGATTAACTTAGATATTTAGGTGGGAACAAAGGATTTCAGCGTGACTTGAATGTAAATATACATTTTTAATGATTTACACTGTCTCTCACACACACACACACCATTTAGATTACTTAGCAGGCCAGTGGTCACCTATTTGGTTATTGAATTGGTTCATCATTGCTTTACTTTCCTTTCTTGTTCTTGTTCCCATATCTATGGGTATCGATTCATTTTCATGGACGTTATTTTTGGTATGGATGTCTGTAAGTGCTTTAAATATATCGTTTGGTGGGAATAATGAGTTTGATAATCAAATGTTTGGCATTTTTTCAGCTGCAAAACAATTATCTACGCTCATTTTTTCTAGCTTTTCTTCCTTTTTTTCTTTCTTTTTTCTTTAAGAGAGAGAGAGAGAGAGAGAGAGAGAGAGAGAGAGAGAGAGAGAGAGAGAGAGACTTTTTTCCTTTTTTTTTGTTTGATTCAGAAGATATATCGTTTACAGGGCACAAAACTCAAAAATAAGACTTAAAAGACACAAATAAGTAGTAGGCTTTTGATCTCCATATATAATAAGCCCATAGATTGCCAAAGTAATATAAGAAAAACGTAAAAACTGGCCAATTAACAGTAAAAGTCTAAGTTATAATAAATGAAAGTTGGTTTGTCTTTTCTTTTTTTAACAGAATTTAGGGATTTTTTTCCCTCGCAGAAACATAAAAAAATGACAAAGGACATTTTTACATTTTTATGCTTTGAATATACGTTTTGAAGTCACCACCCAAAAATGTCCTCATTTATTGGGCACACCTAATATACATATATATATATATACTCCCCTACCCCCGTAGGGTTAAGCTCTCTAGCGAATGAAGTAATCGTGTTGCCATTAGCGTTTATGCAAGGCTCTTCATATATGAATTGAGCTCTCGGTAGCCGTTAAGTGGATGTATGTAAACAATAGTAATTGTGATTCATAACAGTTTACAATTTACTTCGCTGCTGCTGGTTCCCTCGTGGCTGAGGGATAGAGTCTGGGATTGGCGTTTGAGTCAACCGGGTTTCGATCCCAGCTATGGGAAGCTAGTATGTCTCGCCACGCTGATGAGTTCTGATAGAACGAAACAGATCTGTCTGTGGATGACTATATATATACATATATGTGTGTGAGAGAAAGAAAATATGAAATATTCAAGGGATGTACTTATTTATATATAACATGCGAACGTTAATATTTCGGGTTGATGTCGAACCATCTTCTTTTACATGTAATAATGCTATGTTAAGATTCGTCAAACGAAAATTATTTTCAAACAGAAAAAATTAACATTCTATTATCGTTACTAGTGTTCCGTTTAAAATCAAAGCGACGTAACTCGTATTAAAATTTTGTTTTAAACGTATAACTTCATTGGAATAGATTCAAAAGATTAAAATTTTTTAAATTAAGATTTTTTTTATTCATTTAAAAGAACATGCCTGTGTGAGTAATTCATTTTTTTTACTTTACCAAATTTTTTTTTTCTTACTGCTTGGATAGTTTTTCTCAGCAGCTTTAGTTGATGATTTTTCACTGGAGCAGCAACAAGGCTCTTCAAGTTTCCAGGACTCTTCTCAGTATTCTGACCGATCTTAATAATGTGGTAGTCTGGATGATCTTTGCTTGTCCTTTTATTTCTTAGACTTCCAGTCCCTTTATCAATCCTTTGGGGATTGTTCCAAGTACATCAATTACGATCGGTATCACTTTCACACTCAAGTGCCAGAGTTTTAATACTAATATTTCTTTTTGCTTTTTCGGCATTTTGGGGTTTTTAAAAAAAAATTTTTTGCTATTTCTAGTTCGGGTCATCTGGCTGAAATTAGGAGATCTATTTGTATCTCAAAACCCCAGAGAAGTTTGTGCGTCTAAATCTCCAGGTCATATTCTTGGTTGTGCATATACCATTTGTTTGTATAGTCAATCTTCAATTGCTTGCACAATTCCCAGTGGATCACCTTCTCCCGCCCAGTCGTGTCTAGCCTTGTACTCCTTTTATGCTAATTTGCTACTTTCGTTTATTATGTGATTGATCGTTTTGTTTCTATCGCTGCATAACCTACCACTACTGTTTTGCTGCGTCTTATCTTTTTTTTACTTTAACATAGTCCTTATGGCGTTATTTTGGGCCGCTATTAGAAGAGATTGACGTCTGGTGGCTTTCATTGAAAATCTAGTTTAGAAAATATGTTTATTAAAAACACATCGGAACTACTGAAGTAAGTAAAATTTATTAATAATTAATTTAAAAAACTAATTTGAATAAGAGATATGGTAACTATTTAGAACTAATGTGATTAAATAATGAAATAAGTTTTTAAAAAAACCCAGACTTTTTATAGTAATAAGAAATAATGTTTATCATTAAGGGTTTTTGGACTATTGTCTTCATCTTTATTGTTATCTCCACAACGTTTCGGCTGATATGTCCTTCGGCCTTCTTCCTATGTTTGTCGAACTCGGGAACCTTCACGGAACTTCGAACTACGTCATTTATTGAATCCACGAGGGTTGCCTGTTCTGATTCCGTTAGCCATCACCGGGCACAAGTGTTAAGTATTCCGGTATTGTTACTCGTCTGCAGTCAGGATTGAACCTGCAACCACTAGATGATTGTCTCCTTTGAAGCTTTGGGGACCAACGCCTATAACCGTCACGCTATGTGTCCTGCTGGATTCAATAAAGGACGTAGTTCGAAGTTCCGTGAAGGTTCCCGAGTTCGACAAACACATGAAGAAGGCCGGAGGACATATCGGCCGAAACGTTGTGGAAATAACAATAGAGATGAAGACAATAGTCAGAAAACCCTTAATGATAAAAATAATCAAGCTTCGTCACAGAAATTTAGACAATCAAATATTGTTTAATTCAATAATCTTTCTATGTTGTTATGTATATTAACTACAATTTTAAAATATTCAAAATTAAAACTATGTTTGTTTTCAAACTTATATTTTAATTACGCGTTTTTCAATTATCCGATGTGTTTATAAATCATCTTTTGATTAATCTTGATGTAACACTTACATAGTTTTTATGACAACTCGTACCGTGATTGAATATACGCTAGTTTCACTTTCGATATGAGGAGCGATATTAACTGTTTGAATATCAGTGTTGTTTTGATTTTTTCCGTGATATATGTCGTTGAATTATTGGATAAAATAATATAACTATGTTATTGATTATTTTTGGAAATATTCTTATGGGTATTATTGGAGTAACTTTTGCGTTTTTGTATTTTAAAAGCTTTCATTTTTGCCCGTTGTATAAAAGATTTCGGATATTTAAGCTGTACAAAGGAATTTTTGATATAATCAAATTCATAATTTAAAAGCTTAGTGCTACGAATTCTTAGCTAAAAAATCTGATTATTCCATTTTTCATTTTGGTATTAAAATATGGTGGTTTAGTTTGGTTGGGTGGGTTTTATGGCACATCAACCTTTGTAGGTTATTTAAAGCCAAATCCATTTTTATGCAAATAGACAGTTCTATTTCAAACAATCCAGTTTAGCATGAGTACACAGTTTGATAGTCAAAAACATTTCTATTTCAAGCTATTCAATTTAGTCAAACTAAGTCAGTTTAGTATAAGTACAGATTTTGTTTACACACAGTTAAATGCAAAAACAGTTCTATATTAAACAATTCAGTTTCGTGCAAGTACAGTTTCAATGCCAAAAACAGTTCCATTTCAAACAATTCAGTTTAAATGTAAGTACAGTATAATAGTCAAAAAAATTTATATTTCAAGTTATTCTGTTTAGTCGAAGAGTTCTAATTCAAATAAGTCAGTTTAGCATTAGTATGCAGTTAGTTCTATTTAACCCATAGATAGAGCCCTATTAGGTGCTACCATTCCGGGCCAGAGTGGACATACGAGCAATGGCAATGAAGAGGTACTCTGCATTCCCTAAAGTCCCAGCATTACTGGAACCTTAACATCAGATTGTTTAGTATCATACCCAGGACACTCATTCGGGTGTCTTACCCCTCTGCAGAAGTTCTGTCGGTGTATTCTACAGTCTCAGCCGACTGGGCAATATATATATATATATATATATATATATATATATATATATATATATATATATATATATATATTATAACAGTGTTGGTTGTCACTAAATCACTTTGTGGGTATGTGTCGAACCAAGTGCAATATATTATGGAGAGAAACACGAATTCATACATAACTATAACACACACACACGCACACACACACACACACACACACGCACACTCACACACTTACAACCACACGTAAACATTTACACTAAATCTCAACGGTTTTGTCGTTATTTTTTCATATTTTTTCGATTTTTGATTCATTTCATTTTCTTAAGCGACTGATGATTTGTAAAAAAAACTCCATGAAACCCAGGGTCGCAGTCTAAATTCCACGAATCAAATAAATGCATCTAATATATATTTATTATATATATATATATATATACATTGATCTTATGTATGTATTTACCCAGCTCCACTACAACAACCGAATACCGAGTATGCAAATGCAATAGCTCTTCTCAAGAATTGAACACACCATGTAACCGACAACGTATATGTTGAAATACATATGTAAAAAAATTCCTTAACTTATGCTGAGAAAAACGATGGCTCTAGGATAAAAATCAGACTGACGTAAAGTCAGCCGGGTTTCGATCCCAGCTTGAAGCATCTCGCGGATCTAGTCATACTGACTATTTGTGTTAAAACGAAACAATCTTTCAGTGGATGACAATATATATATATATATATATATATATATATATATATATATATACAACCACTGAGATTTCACTCGCCCGATCGACTTTGTCGAGTAAAACCTTATTCGGGTGATTAAAGTTATTCTTCTAGTCGCCCGGCAATCGATGAAAAATCGCAATGAAACCTGTATCTTCAAGTAAAGAAAAAGGAAAACTTATTTTTTTACAACCCAAAGGTATGCCATTGAAGATTCACCGGTTACCTGCAATGACCTTAGTGAATTCTTTGGTTTTGTCCTTAGCGCTTGATGACCGTCGAAATGTCTGGTTAAAGAAAAGGGAGTCACATCTCCAAAATATATCACAATTATTAAAAGAAGATCTGATAAATGGAATTTAAAATGACTAGCCCCCCTTTCTCTCTCTCTCTCTCACACACACACACACGGCCCGATGAAAAAAGGTTAAAGTAGCAAACATTAGACCTATGGCGAGGAACGGAAACTTGCAGTGAAGTCGCTCAAAGAACAGTCAACAGAATTTTATGAGACAGGGATACACGTTCTCATTTGAAGGTGGAACATTGCAATTGAAAGAAACGATGACCCTGTTGGGAAGTAGAGATGTGATCCACAGAGGACCACCTTCATTTTTTATTTAAGATACATGTTCTTGTGTCGGTTATTATTTCTGTACTAAAGAAAAATGCATTACGTTTTTGATTCACCCTCGTATATATATATATATATATATATATATATATATATATATGAAACTGGAAATTTATCTGACGGTATGAAAATGGACAATACAGAAAAACAGGTTTTCAGAGGATGATTTTATTGATAGTATGGATTATTTGTCAATGTTGAACATTTCGGTTTTTTAAACGTTAAACCTACACCAGGGCGTTTAAATGTAATGTCTTTTCTGAATTTTATTTAAATTAAATTTTATATTTATTAAATGAAACGAAAAATGAGAACGTTTTAAACATCCTATTTCCGTTGGGGCGTTCTGTTTCAAAAAACGTTTAGGGCAGTGTTAGTTTACACCTGTAGGAGTCAAAGGTTATATTTTATGCCTCAAAGGAGTCAGCCTCATACATTAGTCCACACGTGTTAGTATCGAAACTAAAATATTTACAGCACTATCAACAAAGCCAAGAATACGTCGACTGTATTTTTTCCAGGGTGGTAAGATCCACTCCCTCGAACAAAAAGTGTATCATGGGTATACATTTGCATAAACACTCTGGCATGATGTCACACAGGTTTTTCTTGGCCCAGACTGTTTCCTCCATCAAGACTAAAGAACACAGTCTGCACTACAATTTTATCCTTTGCTAGATTGGGGAAAAAAGAGATGGCCTCAGATCTTTTCCAGTAGAATTATTCGGAAGTGAGACAGTCCTGGAATTGAATTCTGGTTGCCGATTCCATTTCCAACGATGATAATCGTTACGCTTACTACGTTACCAAATTTTATCCTGGGTATGAGACTAAACTGCACCTGATTATGTGGATCCAGTTCTGGATCTCTTTGTAGCATAAAGTCATCCCTTCTAATCTAGATTAGAAGTACTGGTTCCCTTTCATGGATTAAATCCGTTAAAAAATAAGTAAGTAAAGTAGGCGACTGTAGTCGAAGGCGGCCAGAAGGCTTCCTTTTCAATAGCTACTACACTGCGGTGTAGGGGAGGGCGCTACTCCCTTCCCTGGATTTCTCCACTTTACCCTCGATACGTACCTTACATTGCTGAGTGTTAAGCAAGGAGGTGTTTAGTACCATTTTAAAAATCTTTGGTATGACTCGGCATGGGATTGAACCCAGGTCTCCCGGACCATTGGCGAACACTTAAAAATACTAAATGTTAAACTGGAGTACTTAAAACTTTACAACGACAAATCGGCAGGGCTAAGAATATACTGACACTACCCTTTGTAGAGGTTTTAAGCCCCCCCCCCTCTTAAAAAGGTGTTCTGGATGAGACCCTTAATTGTCTCTGATGATGAGGCTTCGGTTCTAGAAACCTAAAGAAAATGGAATAATCTTTTATTGCCATTACACCTATGTCTATTTTGACTGGAGTGGTAGCGCCCGTTAGTGTCTCATCTATTGGTCAAATAGATTTGTTTAAAAATTATTCATATTTGATTGGTCCACGTGCAAAAAAGATCTCTTAAGAAAGCATCATCATCATCATCATCATGTCGTGCTGGTAGCACGGAAATCCCTGACCCTCTCTCGCCACTTTTCCCTATCGTTCATCGCCTCTGGCAGGTCTTCTGGACAACATCCCGTATCCTCACATAGTTGCTGAATGTATGTTCGTGCTGGTCGTCCTGCCTTTGCTCGGCCATGTGCGGGGGTCCATTGGAGTATATCACTTATGAGCTCGTCCCTGATTCTCCAGCAGTGTCCTGCATGTCTGGTTCGTCTAGCTTGAATAGTTTTCGTGATATAAGGCAGGTGGCCGTACAGTTGGTGTCTTGTGGGGTGTTGCCGCCAGGACTTGTTCAAGATTGCTCGCAGCATTCTTGTGTAATTGCCGTCTAGCTTCTCCAGCCGTTTTGTTAGAGTCCATGTAGTGCATCCATATAGCAGTATCGATACGACAGCTGCCTGGAAGAAACTGCGTTTCATTTTATCGGTTAGGTCTGATTTTCATATAATCGATAGCCTATTGATAGCTGTCCATGCCTTCGTTAACCTCGTGTCGATGTCCTTTTCGGTTGATGCGACGCTGCTTCCTTGGTAAATGAATTTGTCTACTAGTTTAAGAGGGGTTCCGTCTAGAGTGGATATGTCACCCGTTTGATTATAGCACATATATTCCGTTTTGTGTGCATTGATATAGAGGCCTTATGAACGTACAAAAAATACGATTTGATAACATGTAGTCATAAAATAAACTTAGACGGGATGACATCCCATTAAAATCAATAAAAAAAACGTTAGCATTACATAATCAGAAAAGGGTTGACTTGCTGTAAAACACACAACTCAGCCCGCTATACTCATTTAGCCGACACCTTTGACGTGATGACGTATATAAGCGAGAATCATTTGATCCTGGGTTTCAAAGGCCGTCCTCGAGGCTGACCTGAGATGAATAGCAACAAAGGAAGAACTCTACATTGATCAGATCTGGTTTGGTTTGGTATCTTTGTTTAATGGCATATCAACCTTTTTAGGTTATTTAATGCCAAAGCCATCCTTCTAGAAGAACAGTAATAGTACTATTTAACCCATAGCTAGAACTATAAGGGGGTTCATACATTTCCCAAGGGTATTGGCTCAAAAGTGAACACACCATATCGTACCAAATTAACTAAACGAACTAAAGTAAAGTTGTCTCCCTTTAGTCGAGGGCAACCTGAAGGCTCCCTTTTCAATAGCTACTACACCGGGATGTAGGGAAGGGCGCTACTCCTTTCCCTGGATTGCTCCACTTTACCCTTGATACGTACCTTATATTGCTGAGTGTAAAGCAAGGAGGTATCAAGTACCATTTTAAAAGTCTTTGGTATGACGCGACCTGAGATTGAACACAGGTCTCCCGGACCATTAGCGAACACTCTACCCACTAGGCCAATGATCCGATAATATTGAACTTACTGATATTATCACTTAAAAAAACAGTTTTTATAGAAATTATTGTGAAGGATGTAAATAAAAATTAAATTTTAAAGAATTGCTTGATATTGATATTTTAAAGGTTACTTGTTTTATGACAATGAAGTGCGACCTGTTTTATTTACATTTATTTGCTTTGATAGTTGCATATATTTTGATTGGAGAATGACGTTACACATTTTTGATGAAATGAAATTGAACTCTGATTTGCATTAAAAAAAAGGATCATAATTATAAATTCAAATATACTTTTTGTAGTTTCAAGAGTTGGTGAATATTTAGAATCTGGAATGAGTTTACTCTTAGTCTTTATGAACTAAATTTCCTAGTTTGCAATCAGTTTTATCATATATGGCAAAAGCTTGGTAAATTCAAGGAGCTGAAGTGACTTTGGAACCTATGCTTTGAGTAAAAAAAAAAAAGCCTGAAGAGATAAATGGGACAAACAGTAAATTTAATTGTTTAACTAAAGTTAGTTTATGGGAGATGTATATATATATATATATATATTTATTAGAGACTGAAGTCTTTAAATGTTTAGAAATAGACACATTTCTCATGATACTGACATCATTATCATCATAATAGTATTAGTAGAAATAGTACAAAAGATCTTAATTTTATCAAAGATTTTGGTGTCATTGATTCTTCTAAAAATATGTTTCTTAAATGATTTATCTCTTTTAGAAAAGTGTTTAAATGGCTGAATAAAACAGTTCTATAAATTTTATAAATCTAATTTTTTACTCAAGTGAAAAGTTTATTGATAAACAAAAAAGTTACTAAATATTTTCTTGTAGTATCAAACTGAATAGTAACTGTTTTTGGTATATGGGTTACAAATTATATAACCGTCGTACAATTATTGGGAGACTAAATAGAGTGGCCTCCCTTATTCTTAAGGACTCTCCGACGTCCCGAGTCAATTTTGGACACGTGACAAGGTGAACCGAAAAATCTGCCTCTTTCATGAACCAGACTTTGTGTTAACCAGACGTGGCGGCTCGTTCCTCCCTCTGAGCCTCCCTCCTTTATATTCCAGACCTAAGAAGTGTAAGTGTTTTCCATTTTTTTTTACTCTATGGACTTTTTTGTTCGTTCCAGGAACTCATGTGACCCTCGTATAGCCTATGAATGAGATTGAGTTCCCTACAAGTATTGTTTACAATTAAATGTCTTATATTAATTGACTTGTTCTGTTTTCTACCGAATATTCTGTGTTAAGTTCACTCTCTTTGGGATAACCTGATGCGTTATAAGAAACAAAGTGTTATCAGCGAATTAACTCCCCGTTAAATCTTATACAACTATAACTCCTTGCGATTGCTTGGTTCTCGAAGGTTTTGAGGTATTCTTCAACTGTTTTCCGTCTTTATTAAATTCTTTGTTTTTCCTAGTTGTTTTGTAAGTCAGCGGTTGAAGATTTCCTTATTCTATGAACGTTGGGACGAGTATCCATATATTTGTCGCTTTCATCAGCCGATTTTAGATTACAAAGGAGCACTTCAATCACTTTACAGATTAATCAGGGTTCTTTTAGCTTAAACATTTTCCTTGTTGATTCACTTTAATCAGTTGTACACACAGACACACAGACACAGTTAGTAAAGTTGGCGACCTTAGTCAAGGGTGACTCGAAGGCTCCCTTTTCAATAACTACAACACAGAGGAGTAGGGGAGAGCGCCACTCCTTTCCCTGGATTGCTCTACTTTACCCTTGATCCTTACCTTATAATGCTGAGTGCTAAGCAAGGCTGTATCAACTCGACTTTGGTATAACTCGACTTGGGATTGAACCCCGGTCTCCCGGGCCTTTAGCGAACACTCTACTCATTAGACCAACAGTTATATATATATATATATATATATATATATATATATATATATATATATATTGTTGCATATTGACCTCCGACGCGGCCAAGCTGTCAAATGAGAAATGCACCAGTGTAAATAACAGGTGCATCCGGTCGAAGAGATCAGGTGATAATCTTGACTGTCGACGGGTTGAATTGAGTGGACGTAAAACAATGATATAACCCGGGTGAGACAGGAAGTCAGGCAGTTGGAGTTCAGAGCTTGAAGTCAGTGTTCCAGCTCAAGCTATGGGGACCAGCTCTCAGCAGAGAGGCTGGGGCTCCAGGCCCCCGGTTGAGCAACCCAGGAGAACGAAAAAGATGCACTGCTATGGCCGGAGGAGCTGGGGGGGGTCAATATGTTGCAGTCTTTGTTCAGTCTCCAACTCACCTCTTACACACAACCCTTTCAATAAAGTGAGAGGTATATTTTTCTTAAGAACTGTGCCCGCTCGTCTTTATTGTGTCGTTATTTTTCTGCATGCATATGTGTATGTATAGTTGGTTGTGACTATACAACAATATATATATATATATATAGTCATCCACAGACAGACTATTTCGTTCTATCAGAACTTTTCAGTGTGGCTAGACACGCAGGACGCTCGAAGCCGGGATCGAAAGTTCTAGCCTGGAGGCAGAAATATATATATATATATATATATATATATATATATATATATATAGTCATCCACAGACAGACTATTTCGTTCTATCAGAACTTTTCAGTGTGGCTAGACACGCAGGATGCTCGGAGCCGGGATCGAAACCCGTCCAACTTTACGTTAGACAGTGATTCAGACCACTCGTCCACCAAGCAGACCACGTTGGCTAAGGGAATTTTAAGGTATTCTTATTTTTAGAAACACCAGCAGCAGCCGTTTGTTTACATTTTTTATACCCTATCGGCTACCAGAGTGCTCAATTCTTTCGAAGAGCTTTGCATTACGCTAGCGGCGACCGGCAATTCCTTCGCCAGAGTGCTCTTCCCCCCTGGCTAGAACTTAGAATACGCTAACTCTATCTCTTGCAGGGGGGTAAGAACCGCATTTAATGGTAAAGCTCCAGTTTTGGAGACCCGGAGAGTGTGGAGTACGTACCTCTTCATGGCCATTGCTCTGACGCGGAGTTGATAGTATTTGTTAGTCTTCTATCTGTGGGACAAATAGATCCGTTTAGAATTATTCATATTCGATCGGACCGAGTGCAAATAAATAAAAAAAAAAGAAAAAAGAAAAAAATTAGAAAACAACCCCACAAAAATGTGTATATGAATGTACAATGAACTTCTATGAGTTAAATAAGACAAAACAATTTGAAAATCACTCACCCAATTAATCAATCGATCAGCTCAGTGCGGACACAGGATGCAGTTTAGAAGACCTGCCGGAAGTAATAGTCGATAGAGATGAGTGGCGAGAGAGAGTCAGGGAAATCTGTGCTCGAAGCACGAATGATGATGATGATGATATATAGCATAACACGGTAATTAATGTCTCGGTTTAACTTCATACCTTGTCAAGTGGCAAAAGCTGCAAGTGGCGCCAAGTGTGGCAGTAACGCCTTAACCACCAAAACTGTGGTATCACCCCCGGTCGGCGACTGATAAGTCTTCCATACGTTGTATGATTAAAGGAAAATATAAAAATACATAATATAACACAGGAATTAGTTTCAAAGTGAATAATTTCTTTGTAAATCTAATTTTTTGAAAACTGTGTGCAAACAAACGATTGATAGTAAATAAGATTATTCACATCTGATAGAAGTAAGTTAAACCATTTAACTGTGGGAAAAAATGTGCTCAAGCATGTTTAAAAATCTTATCTACAAAATGTGTTTAAAAATAATGTACTTAAAATATATCTAGTATATATGTATAAAAAGGATTTGGTATTAAATAACCTATAATGCTTGATATGCCATAAAGACCTACCAAACCAAATCATATATATTTGATATATATGTATAAACAGGATTAGGCATTAAAAAACCTACAATGGTTGATATGCCACAAAACCAAACCAAACCAAATCATATATATATATATATATATATATATATATATGTATAAAGTGGATTTGGCATTAAATAACCTACGATGGTTGATATACCATAAAACCAAACCAAACAAAATCATATATATTTAATATATGTGCATAAATAGGATTTGGCATTAAATAACCTACAATGGTTGATATACAATAAAACCCAACCGAACCAAATCATATATATTTAATATATATGTATAAAGACATTTTGGCATTAAATAACCTACAATGGTTGATACGCCATAAAAACAAACCAAATCAAATCATATATATTTAATATATATGTATAAACAGGATTTAGCATTAAAAAACCTACAATGGTTGATATGCCATAAAACCAAACCAAACCAAATCATATATATATATATATATATATATATATATATATATATATATATATAAAGAGGATTTGGCATTTAATAACTTACAATGTTTGATATACCATAAAACCAAACCAAACCAAACCAAATCATATATATCTTATATATATGTATAAAGAGGATTTGGCATTAAATAACCTACAATGGTTGATACGCCATAAAACCAAACAAAATCAAATCATATATATTTGATGAATATGTATAAAGATGATTTGGCATTGAATTACCTAAAATAGTTGATATGCCATAAAACCAAACCAAACTTACCTTTTTTATTCATCGTGAATTTTGTAATTTGTTCTTAATTACCTGTCGTACATTTTATCTCTTTTTATTGACTCCTTATTAAAAAGTTTAAACTAATCTGCTTATAAGCAATCACTGCTTGTGTGCGTGCACGATTTCAAAAGCTTTCTTGTATCGGATTGCCGAACTGAAAAATGCACTACTTTTCTCAGCAAACCGGAAGCTTGTGTACCTCCCCTCCACTTCCGGCGATACTCAGTAGAGCAAAACACAGCGAACGGAAACGCAAGGTCTTCAGGCCGGGCGTCAATACACTTGGCGGAAATATGTGGGATTAGGCGGACGCTGTGTGCAAACGGAAACATCGCCAGGTTTCTGCTGACGTTTACACATATAGATATATATTGATATAGGGATATGAACGAATGGCTGTCAAATTAATAAAAACACATTCTTTATTACATAGACACTAACCAATAACAGTCTGTAAATCTTTTATTCTATGTTTTTGACGACGTGGGCACATAGATACATATATGAACATTTCTATGAACTCAATGTCCAATTGCATATGCGAGAGAGTGCGTATCTATCTATCTATCTATCTATCAAATAGAAGAAGAGTCGGCGGAAAATGAAGAAAATCCAACGAGTCACCATACCATAAAGCCGATTTAAAGGAAATGGACAGGGCGACACGAGTTCAAATCCTGGACGAGACTGATTGCATTGCACATTGCACTAATACCCTTGGGAAAGGTATGAATCCAATTATTCTCCCTCCAACTATGGGTAAATAGTAGGACAGACTAGGTTCTTCAGCCTTGGTTAGGCAACTAGTCTAGGAGAAGGAAAACTCTGAATTCAAACCTGATAAACTCCGCTTAAAAATTGACCTTGTGTCATATCCTACCCGAGCGGAGGGGTTTGGTAAATATGGATCTATGCAAGGAGGTGCCCGTGGTGTAATGGTTATCCTTACAGGAAATGGACTCGGCGACACGAGTTCAAATCCTGGACGAGGCTGATTGCATTGCACATTGCACTAATACCCTTGGGAAAGGTATGAATCCAATTATTCTCCCTCCAGCTATGGGGAAATAGTAGGACAGACTAGGTTCTTCAGCCTTGGTGAGGCAACTAGTCTAGGAGAAGGAAAACTCTGAATTCAAACCTATTAAACTCCGCTTAAAAAATTGACCTTGTGTCATATCCTACCCGAGCGGAGGGGTTGGGTAAGAGTTGTGATACAACGAAGCAGTCTGTTTGTGGATACCATTCAAATAAGACGAACAGGCATGAGGCATACAGTTGGAGAAGCAAGGATGAACTCATAAATGACGCTCTCCTATGGACCCCTTCACATGATTGTGCCAGTGTTGGCCGGCCAACTAGAACTTACCTACAACAGCTCTGTACGAACACGGATTGTAGTCTTGAAGAGCTGCAGGGAACGATGGATGATAGGAACGAATGGCAAGAGAGAGAGAGAAAGAGAGAGAGAGAGAGAGAGAGAGAGTCTAGCAGCGCGACTTGATGATATATATATATATATATATATATATACTTCACTACCGATTCCTGGAGTTTAGCTATCTAGGTTCAATCTAAAGAGCGATTCTCTCAAGTCGATTTTGAAGCAATAAAATTTCTCCCAGTACAAGTCATTTTCGCTGAGTTTGATTGTCCTTAACTTTGATTGACCTCATCATCCTCTCTTGAATCATTACAAATAATTATTTTTAATCACTAATTTCTACGGCTTTTAAAAAGATATATATATAAGCATATCATATGAAACCGGGAAAATTTTCCAAATGAGTAGAGTGTTCGCCAATGATCCGGAAGACCGGAGTTCAATCCCAGGTCGACTCAGAAAATGTTACTTGATTCCGCTTTGCTTATCACTCAGCATAATAAGGTAAGGATCAAGGTTAAAGTAGAGCAATCCAGGGAATGGAGTAGCACCCTCTCTTACACCTCGGTGTAGTAGCTATTGAAAAGGGAGCCTTGGGATCACCCACGACTAAGGCAGCCAACTTAACTTTACTTTTTAAATTATATAAAACAATATGATTAATTTGTATATATATATATTTGTGTGCATGTTTTATATATATATATATATATATAAGTATATATATGACTATATTATAGGAAATTATATTCTTAATATATATATGTATGTCCAGTATATGCAACTATATTATATATATGTATATAAGTATATATAATTCATATGTATATATATATATATATATGTAAGTATATTATATGAAACTATATTATCAATATATACACACACACACATATATATATATATATATGTGTGTGTGTGTGTGTGTGCGCGCGCGTGTGTGTGTGTATGCGTATGCGTATGTGTGTGTGTGTGTGACTAATGCCGCATTCGTAAGATGCAAATTTTTCTTCTCCATTGTCGTCTTTGATGGTACCAACACTTTGTAAGAAAAGGTGATCAACGTATAACCAAACAATTATTCCACATGCAAGCCAATCATTACACCACTGAGATGACTCGAAAGAAGTAGTACGTGACAAACGTTCCAGCGGGAAATTATCATCAAACAGCTTGAAATTAATTGCTAGAGAGGAGCAAACACCGAAACGTTTCGTTTCGTAAAGATGCCGGTATTGACAAACCGAAAGAAGGTAGTCTTGCTTGAAAGATACGTAAAAGAGTCTCCCTTTGGGACCCAAGAGTAGTCTATCATGTAATATAATTTGCTAGAAGCCAAATGACCCAAGATCTTCTGAATACAATAGAACTAGCAAAACAGCTGGAGACCAAAGATGCCAGACGAACGTATACGAAGACATACAGCATTCTTTTCCCAAAACGCTACCATGATTAATTCGTAACAATATTCCATAAAATTCTTTTTGGATTTAAAAATCCAAAGATCCAAAAGAGCACACAACGGCTCCAGTATATCAATCTAAACTTATCGCTAACAACCAAGAAGTGTTCTTGCATAAGTGAGAGTAAGGATATATATATATATATATATATATATTTAGAGAGAGAGAGAGAGGGGGGAGGGAGAGAGAGTCATCATTTTCTCTTTTAAACGGTTCAAGTCTTCGAATAATTCGTTTGATATTTCGATATAATGATTTCAAGAAGGCGCCGTATGTTTCCTAAGTAATTTCAGCTCGCGACTAGAGCCGCTTTTGAGGGAGCTAATAATGAATTTACAAGTACATTGACGAGTCATGAACATTTATAAAAAGAGTATGAGGAATAACAAGTAATAGGGAATTTACGGAAGATTAGAATTTTACAAAAGATAGAATGAAGAATATATATATATATATATATATAGTCATCTGAAGACAGACTGTTTCATTGTATCACAACTCTTCAATACGGCGAAATCCACGAGATGCTTTAAGCTGGGATCGAAAACCGGCTGACTTTACGTCAGTCGGATATCTTACCACAGAGCATTGTCATTCTCATCGTAAGCGAAGTAATGATTTGTGTATATCTTTCTACATATACGTTATCGTCTCTCTCTCTCTCTCTCGCTATATATATATATATATATATATATTGTTGGTACGTTCAAATTTAAAAAGACAAATACTTAGAAATATATATGCGAAAATAGGAGATTTACAATATGAAGAAATTTTATTGAAATCGCAAGGGCCCTTTCATCTAACATTTGTCAAGCGGCAACCTCCAGAAGTCGCTTGAAAACAATGTAAATTACTTTAATTAAAAAGAGTGGGGGAAAAATGAAAATGATAGCTAGACAAAGGAGGGAGAGAAAAAAGATTAAAAACCACTTAAGTCAAGCAAGAGATATCTCCTAATAAATTCAAAGAGTTTTCGAGGTTTGGGGGGGTTTGCATGCATAGAGAAGGCCTGTTAAGTAAAATATAAATGACCTCCAGGACAATTAGATGTTGTTTCGTCCTAGCCCTGTGCTAGGCCACAAAACATTCATCGCTGTAATTAACCACACAACTACTTAAGACATTCAAATGTTCACAGATGGCAGAATCGATCTATTTTGAATGCCCAGATATTGTGTGGTTACGAATATCTCTTTGAACATGCTGTTTAATTCTAACCTCAAGGCATTGGGAAGTGCGGCCTATATATGTTGTGTTATGTGGTATTTTGACCTTCGACCAGGCCAAAAATGCCATTCAGAGTGATGCACCGGAAGGAGGTGACACATTATAATGGCAGTTATGAGAGGAAATCGCGTGGGCGGAAATTGGCTAATTAAATGGGACGAGCTAAAAAAATTCCCATGGTACACTCATAGACTGATGCACCGGAAGAGAGTGACCTGTGAACTGCATGACAGTTATTTCAGCTTGATGACGATCAAACATGCGATTTCAAAGATCGAGTAGGCGACTGAGTGGGCGTTGAACTATTATATAACTCAGTCAAGACAGAAGTCAAGTCAGTTGCAGTTAGAGTTGGAGTCGGAGTTATAGACGAGATGTGGTAGGGAAAGCCACATCAGGCCTTGGGGCCTTGGGGCCCTGATGAGTTGAGGTCTAGAGAAAATGCTGATAAGATGCAGTAAAGAAAGCCATAAACCCAGCAGAGTGGGCCTGTGGGCCTCCGGTTGAGCATCAGGAGAACAAGAAAGACACAACGCTGATGGCCATAAGAGTAGGGGTCAAAGTATTGCAGTTTCAGTTCGGTCTCCAGCTCCCTCTCACAGTAAAACCCCACACAACCCTTTCGAACCCTTACAAATAAAGTGAGAGGTACAAATATTTTTCTAAAGAAGTCTCCCTACGTCTGTTTATTTATTGTGTCGTTATGATGCTGTAGATGAGCATATAAAAATTACAGCATCATTGAAATTTATAAATTAAAATGCTTTATGGGAAGACAGCGAGCACATCCTTATGAATCGGGCAAAATGCAGCTCGAGTTGTAAAGGTGGTTCGAACGATTGCCGCATTATAACTGCGTTTAGCAGAGGAAGAAACCTTATCGGCAATCAACTGGCTTGGAGATCCAATCCAGGGAAGTCTAACATAAACTGAGCATTTAAAAGGGCCAAATGGCCTGATGTTATTCCAAAACTTATTAACACTTTTGATAATGGTATCAACAATGACTTGTACTTGTATCGGCTTTCACCCTGTTCGGGTTGAACTGGCTTCCTCCCGAGAGGACCTGATAGTGCTGCTAGGTCATCCTTGATTGTGCTGGCCCACGTCCTCAGTTGCCCACTGACTCGTTTTCGCCAGTTAGGAAGAGAATTGGGGAGAAGTAAATCGCGGATGAGCTCTCCTTCTGGGCGTCGAGCTGCGTGCCCGAACTATCAAAGACGGCACTGGAGCAGGACGGGTGGAAGAGGACGGAAGTTCAGGCGACGACGTAGAGCATCTGTGGGCACACGATCGATTCGGCGGCATCGTAGAATATAACGAAAGCAATCGTTATCGAATACTTCAAGCTTTCGTGGGTCAATCGCTCAAAGTGGCCACGTTTCGCAGCCATAGAGGAGGATCGTCCGGACAATGGCTTGATAAATGCGCCCCTTCGTAACCGTGGATATCTCTCGTGGCCCCCATAGTGACCGCTTGAGACGCACGAATGTGGACCTTGCAATTCATATACGGAGTTCCACCCCAGCAGCACCTTGCCCCGACGGAATTATTGTTGAGCCGAGAGAGACAAAAGACTGCACGTCTTCCAGATTGACCCCGTCCAGTGTCAATGGCCCCCAGAGACGGCATAACGTTGGTCTTTGAGGCATTTATGGACTTCCTTAGGATAGCCATTACCCAAAAATAAATTTTGAATCAGTTCAAATTCGCTTTAATCTTGTCTGAACAAACCTTAAGAGCCCTGAATGTGAGACACTTGATCAGGTTAACATTCCTGGAAATAGGAGCGAAAGCTTCTCAACTCAAATACAAACCGGTGAACATAGCCTTTCTATATATACTAGTTACGAAAGCAAACTAACGGCGTTGACAAATCTCAGATGAGAGGGCCCTTACGATTTCAATAAAATTTCTTCATATTGTAAATCTCCTATTTTCGCATATGTCTCTAAGTATTTGTCTTTATACACACACACACACACACACACACACACACACATATATATATATATATATATATATATATATATATATATATATATAAATCGGCTATATTCCAAATTGCCTATAGCACATTTCCCGCCAATTCTTTCTCTTACTTTTTGTAAACTTCCTACGATGATAAAAGTTAGGCCACGAGTGCCTCCTTATGTAACATATATGGCCGAGGGATTTCAGTTTATGCCTTTGGGTTTAGTTAGGCCGAGAACCTTTCGGCTCAACATATGGGTTACATAGGTGCAACATTAACACGGGAGTTCACGCGCGCTCGGGCGGAGCGGACGTGTCACTCAGAGATGTCACGATAGCCCGAGATGGGAAACAGGGGTTACAGAGTGTGGGTGACGTCACGCACCGGAAGCGCGCGGAGGATTTGGGGAATTTGAAGAAAGTTAGTAGAGTTGAGATGAGACCTGCCTCGGAAGTAGACGGTTTGCTTTCGCTTGCTCGCGGAGACCTTTGTGGCGGGTGACATACGTGTTGGCGGGTGGGGGCGTGGGCAGATGAAACAGCCAGATTAGAAAGAATGTGCATCACTTTCCTTATGTCGAAAAACCTTTAAACTCAAAGGTAATAAAAAGTTTCGTACCTGAACAAAGAAGTCGTTACGTGTTTTTCGAGTTTCGAGATTCCTATGTTCTATCTTTATGGACATTCGATGTACGTTTCACACATAGCCATATCATGGCTATGGTACACTAATATGTCGTAAACGAGAATGATTATTCAGTTAAAAAATGGTTTTAAGTAGTTAAAAAAAAACAACGTCGAAACAGGTTTACAAGAAAAAAAAAGATGTGTGATTTTTGGGAGTTAATTTTTTCAAATATTGGTTAATGAAATAATACTTTGTGGTTACGTTAATTCCAAGACAAAACCATTCCCATCGTGATTTTTAAACTTCTACAAGTTTGTTTTTTAATCATTGGCATTGGGAAAGACATACATCGTTGACTGAAATCTAAATCGCCCAAAGCTTTTTTCTTCTTCCGTTTTGTTATTCTTCTCAGGAACTGCCTTATTTTTGTTAAAATATTTTCTTCTCCGTTTTACTAAGTATTACAATAGTACTATAGCATTTTGTCGGTACCTATTCTTCTTACTGCTCCTCTTTTGTTTGATCGTTTTTCTTTTCAGCAGTCATTAATTATCTTCGAAATAAAACAATTACAGTAGCTCGAAGACTCGCAGAAAAATACAGATAGAAAGACATAAAATCGATTTAAACTTTATATCAAATGTTTTTCAGGGAACTTTACTGGTTTGTTTTAATATAAAAAAATACTCACAGTTTGGAACGAGCCGGCGCAGGCATTGGCTTCCATGTCAATGCACACAAAACGGAATATATGTGCTATAATAACACACGCGACACCTCCACACTAGACAGAACCTCTCCGAAACTAGTAGACAAATTCACCTACCTAGGAAGCAGTGTCTCATCAACCGAAAAAGACATCGACACGCGGCTAACGAAGGCATGGACAGCTATCAATAAGCTATCTATCATATGGAAATCAGACCTGACTGATAAAAGGAAACGCAGTTTCTTCCAGGCTGCGGTCGTGTCGATACTGCTATATGGATGCACTACTTGAACGCTAACTAAACGGCTGGAGAAGAAGCTAGACGGCAATTAAACAAGAATGTTGCGAGCAATATTGAACAAGTCCTGACGGCAACACCCCACAAGGCACCAACTATACGGCCACCTGCCTTCCATCACGAAAACTATCCAAGCTAGACGAACTAGACGTGCAGGACACTGCTGGAGAAGCAAGGACGAGCTCATAAGTGATGTACTCCTATGAACCCCGCATATGGCCAAGCAAAAGCAGAACGACCAGCTAAAACATACATACAGCAGCTATGTGAGGATACGGGATGTAGCCCTGAAGACCTGCCAGAGGCGATGAATGATAGGGAGAAGTGGCGAGAGAAGGTCAGGGATATCCGTGCTAGCGGCACGACATGATGATGATGAAAATCTTATTAAAATTACATGAAGGCGCACCAAATGTACGCATAGATAGATAGGTTGGTTGGTTGGGTTTTATGGCATATCAATCTTTATCGGTTATTAAACGCCAAATCCACTTTTATACAAATAATCAGTACTATTTCAAACAATTCAGTTTAGCATGAGTACACAGTTTAATTGTCAAAACATTTCTATTTCAAGTAATTCAGTTTATATAGATAGATAGATAGCCGGATAGATAAGAAAAGTAACACAAAATATATATATACAAAGAAAGATCATTCAATCAGCGCTTTTTAAAAAAAACTATCACGTGATTGGCAAAGTTAATGATGTTTGAATTTATGGAACTCCTATGAGATATAATGGATTGAAAGATGATTAAAACAAAAAATTTGCTAAAGCACTCCAGAAAAAAAGAAGGAAAAGAAAAGAAAAAGAAAGAAAAGAAAAGAAAGAAAAGAAGAGGAAAGGAAAAAAAGAAGGAAAAGAAAAGAGAAGAAAAGAAAAGAGAAAAGAGAATTCTTCGTAGATAGATAAAAAAAAAGTTAAGCAAAAATCTCAATGAGATAAAGCAATTAAATACTGAAAAGTGTCAGATATATAAAAAGCATGGAATATCTTAAGTATACCGAGTAGTAAATATACAATTCATTTTTATTCATACAAATACTTCTATTTCAAACAATTCAGTTTAGCAGACAAAATAGTTCTATTTCAAGCAATTTAGTTTAGCATAAATACATTGTTTAAATGTCAAAACAGCCCTATTACAAGCAATTTAGTTAAGCAAAAGTTCACAGTTTTGTTCTATTTGACCCCTAGATAGGACCCTATCAGATGCTACCACTCCAAGCATGAGTGGACCGGGGAGCAATGGCAGTGAAAGGGTACTCCACATTCCCCAAACCTCCAGAATTACTGGAGCCTGACTATCACATTGTTTCGCGTCATATCTTGGACACTCGTTGAGGGTATCTTACTCCTCTGCAGAGAAGCAGTCGATATATTCTATAACTCCAGCTGGCTGGGCATAGCTCATTTGTTTGCACACAGTTAAATGGTTTCAAGTATTGTCTTTTATTGTTTGCGTCCAGTTAAATGGTTTCAAGTATTGTCTTTTATTGTTTGCACACAGTTAAATGGTTTCAAGTATTGTCTTTTATTGTTTGCGTACAGTTAAGTGGTTTCAAGTATTGTCTTTTATTGTTTGCACACAGTTAAATGGTTTCAAGTATTGTCTTTTATTGTTTGCACAAAGTTAAATGGTTTCAAGTATTGTCTTTTATTGTTTGCACACAGTTAAATGGTTTCAAGTATTGTAGATAACTAAACAGATATATTTGACCCAACCCTAACAGTTACTACCACTCCGAGTCAGTGGGGACCTGGGAGTAATAGCAATGAAAAGTTACGACACACTCCCAAAGCAGCAGAACTGAAGCCTCACCATCAGTTTAGTTTCCTATCCAGGACATTCATTGCAGTGGGGAGATGCAGTCGGCTTATTCTACAGTCACAGCCGACTGGGCTTCGTTTTTAGAGAAACAAAAGACGAAAGACCCAAAGATTTTCTTAGCGCTCAGGAGCAGAGGTGGATTGACTACTACTATATACAGAGGTAGATAGACAATCAGCTATCTACAAAGATACGTTGACGACTTCTATCTTCAGTGGAAGATGGACAATGTGCTACTACGGAAGTAGATTGACGACTGCTACTACAGAGGCAGAATGACAATTTGCTAACTACAGAGGTTAGATTAATGTCTCCTATCTACTGAGGGAGATTAACTATTAAGATTCCTGCCTGTATTATATCCCTGTGACTTGAAATGATAGCGTTAATTCTATCATGTCTTTTAAATTGCTGACACAACCCGAAAAATAAATGCCTAAATAAGACTTGTAGAGAAGGAAACAAGTTCAGCTGTTAAACATCATTGTCAAATCTTTACTTGTACGCAAATACCAACATTATACCAACACACTAATATATGCGAACCACTTCACAGGAAATGTATGTTATGTCCGATTGAACATGATATAATTTTAATTAAAAAGAAAAAAAAACAACTTGTGATCTAGTTGTTTCTGCTGTTTCAACAGTCAATGATGGAAAATAAAAGAAAACGAAAAGATATTCAAAAACCTGGACCTTTCCGAAAAGTTGAAAAAGACTATGGAACAAGAAAGTGACGGTGATACTAATTTTTGGTGGTTTGGTTGGAAAAGTCCTCCAGAGTTTGGAAAGGAAAATGAAGGAATTAAAGATCGGATAGCGCGTATAATAAATTTGGTTTTATCATATTTACCCAACCCCTCCGCTCGGGCAGGATATGACACAAGGTCAGTTTTTTAAGCGGAGTTTAACAGGTTTCAATTCAGAGTTTTCCTTCTCCTAGACTAGTTGCCTTACCAAGGCTGAAGAACCTAGTCTGTTCTGCTATTTACCCATAGCTGGAGGGAGAATAACTGGATTCATACCTTTCCCAAGGGTATTAGTGCTATGTGAAATGCAATTTGGTTTTATCTACACTTAACTGTTCGGCTGTCCTCTGAGAACGGACTAACAAACCCTTTTTATATATAAATATATATAAATGAATTGTCTCACCTACGTTCTTTTTTGGTCATTCTCATATTTTATGTTATTTAAGCGCGGTCTTCTGGTAGTGATCTCAGCAGATTAGATTTTTGGGTGTTTGCGTGTCAGTTTGATGTTTGTATTCAAATAAGGAATTCATATTCAGAAATGGCCGGAAATTGCAGCCAGGTGCATGCACACAAACCTAATTATTTTCAGAAAGTGCAAAAAAATGGTTACGCAATTTCCCCCCTCTCTCTCTCGCCCTCTTTTAATTTGAATATTTTATAATAATGTTCCTGGTGCTAGATTCTTTGACATGAGCAAGGTAATAAAATCTGAAAAGAAAACCAACAATAATAGTAAATGAAACCCGTCAAATTCATTGAAAATTTGATATACAAACGGATCACCCAATCTGGTAAAAAAATCGAAACTCGGTGTCAATTAGCAAAAAGGAGAACTTGTAAATTAGAGGAACTTGTCATCTCGTCGATTTTCCTGTTCGTGTGAACCACAGAAAATTAAAAAAGCTGTAGAACATGAAGGTAACTGTAGTACCAATTACTGTTGGAGCAACTGTAACGGTCCCAAGGGCTTAGAAAAAAGATCGGAGGAATTGGAAATTGCAGGAAGAATCGTGACCATATCATTGTTGATTAGCTAAAATGCTCTAAAGAGTTCAGGAGACTTGAGAAGACTTGCCGTCACTCAATCACCTCTGACATAATATCAGCTAATGTTGGTGTTGAAAATAAATCACAAATAATAATACAACTTGCTTGGGAAGGAGACCTTCTTGGAATTATGCAAGAGACTTAAATTTGACGATTTTACCAAATGGTATACGCAGAAACCAAAATCCTTCCAAGAGAATGAGAAGCATAAAATTCTCTGAGAACACCAAACCTCGAACAGAAGATTCGACCAAACGTTAATTAACTAGAAAATAGAATTTGTCTTGTAGGAAATTTTGCAGTTCCAACTGACCACTGAGTGAAAATAAAAGATAAACAAATACTTGAATGTGGATAAAGAGCTGCAAAACCTGTGGAATATGAAGGTGTCAGTAATAGCAATTGTAGTTGGCACACTTGGAGCGGTTCCAAAAGGTTTGAATAAAGAAAGACTTGAGGAATCATAAATTCCAGAAAGAATCGAAACAGCCAAAACACAGTTTTGTTAAGATCGGCTAGAATACTCATGTGAAAACAGTTCTATTTCAAACGTAAGGAGCAAGACAATAATAGGAACTTGTTTGGACATAATTATATAGTTTCAAGTAACACAAATGCGAGGATCATTAAATAAGTTTCCAAACTTTTTTCGAATGGCACTTTTATTGATAGTATACACATGAAACTCTAGTACCCTTCGAATTATTTCTCCTCCGGCTGCAATGCACTTGTTGTATCGTTCCAACAACTTCTGGAAGGCCCCATGGAAGTCCTCTTGTGTGAGCGTGTCAATGACCTTCGTCACAGCCTCTTTCATCTCCTCAATTGTCTCATAACGACAGCCTGTGAGCTTAGGGAATAACTAAAAGTCACAGGGAGCAAGGTCTGGACTATAGGGAGGCTGAGGAACAGTGGTGATGTCCATCTTGGTCAAATAGTCTGTGACAAGGATGGAGTTGTGGACTGGTGCATTGTCCTGGGAGAAATCCCACTGACCCGAATTGAAGGGTGCTGGCCTCTTCCCTAGCAATCTCTTCCTGAACTCCCTTAAAACCTCAATATAGTAACCCTAGACCTAACCCTTACCCTTTGGCCTATCAACTCTGGTCTATTGACTTCCTTTCTCCGCCCACACGTCTCATCATCCCTCACAGACTCCCTGCCTTCCTTGAATCTCTTATGCCCCTCAAAAACTGATGCTCGATTCATGCAAGATGGTCCAAAAGCAGTCTGAAGTATTCCATACGTTTCTGTGGCCTTTTTTCTAAGTTTAAAACACAATTTTATTGCATATCGTTCTTCTCAAGTGTCAGATTGCATTTTTGAAATTCACCAGCTGTGACAATCAGGGTGTATTCCAATTGCTGTTGTAGCTGTTAATTTGAACGTGAAATCATAAAAATTGGTCAGTCATGTCATAATATGTATAGCAATAACATAGTGAATTTTCAAGTGTCTTCGACAATTTTAAATACCTGTACAAAAAAAGTCAGGAAACATATTGAAGGCACCACGTACTTTCTAAAGCTAATAGTTTACACGTAGATATATGGTTTTAAGTATTCCAATCTAAAGCTAAAAATTTAAAAATTTATTCATTGGACTTACGGATACAGTTTAGCGCTATACTCAGGTGAATACCCCTCCCCTTTGTTTAGCGGTTCTAAATTCTCTGCAGGGAATGCTAAGTACTCGTTACAGGTTTGATATGTGTTTTTGAAGACACAAAATTCATATCACGTGACATTATATAAAACATTACACCCTTCATAATTGAATTACTTATTTCTTTTTATGTGCCTTATGTTTTGCATTAAACTTTATCCTGAGGTGAGATTCCAGTTCTGGAGCCCTGGAAAGTGTGGAGCACCATTTTCTTCACCATCACTCCTAGGTTCACTTTTAACCGGAGTTGTAGTACCTGTTAGGGTCCAATTTATTGGTCAAATAGTTATGTTCAGAATTATTTGACAAAAGTGCAAATTAAGGTTTCTTTGTTTAATGGCATATTAACCTTCGTGGGTTACTTAATGCTAAAGTCAGAGTTTAGCACATTTGCCATTATGCCTCACGACAAATTATTTTCAGCAGAGAGGAATACTAAAAACAATATAATTGGGTAAAGAAACATCGGATCAAAATAGTTAAATTGAAACTAGATAATCAGTCGAAAACAAAGGTTTAGGTTTGGTTTGGTTTGGTTTGGTTTGGTTTGGTTTTATGGCATATCAACCATTGTAGGTTATTTAATGCCAAATCCATTTTTATACATATAAACAGTTCTATTTCAAACAATTCAGTTTAACATAAGTACACAGCTTAAATGTCAAAAACAGTTCTATTTCAAACAATTCATTTTAGCATAAGTACAGTTTTTTGGTTTACACAGTTAAATGTAAAAACAGTTCCATTTCAAACGATTCAATTTAGCATAAATACACTGTTTAATTAGAACACTTATCGGGTGCTACCACTCCGAGCCCGAGTGGACCTGGAAGCGATGGCAATGAAGCGGTAGTCTCTTTTTTCCAAAGCTCTAGCATTACTGGAGCCCCATCATCAGATTATTTAGCATCATATCCAGAACACTCGTTGGGGGAGTCTTACCCCTCTGCAGAGAAGCAGTCGGTGTATTCTACAGCCTCAGCCGACGACTGGGCCAGAAAAAAAAGGACAGTTCGGCATTAAATAACCCAACAAAGGTCGACAGGCTCTACAACCAACCAACAAGCCTATAACTGTGTGTAAATTATTTAATTTAGATAAATACCATTTTTGGCTGCAAGTAAGTTCCGTGGGTTTATACTGTGAACCTCAAGTTTGGCAGGCATTAAAAAGAAAAAATAAATGGGTTTAAATAGGAGTGTCAAGGGAAGGTTTTTCGCCTGAAATTCATAACACCACCCACAATTAGTTTGTTTTTGAAAGTTCCATATGTAATCAGATCTTTATAAAATTCTAATATTTTACATTTAAAAACCTTTAGAGGTTTGTTTTAGCACATCAAGTGTTAAGCGTCTTCACTTAATTGTCTTTCTGATGGGTGAAGTCTTCAGTGAAGAACTGATAAGTTTTATTGTTGGACATTGTTACCTCAGAAAAGAGTTGCCGTTGTTGGTATAGAATTGATTGCCAACTTGTGTAGTTTTCTAGAGATGTTTAAGGTTTAATTTAAGGGCGTTAGAAATCCCACAAGTAGCTCTTGACTGTAATAGAAGTAGATTGATTTTCTGAGACATTTTTTTTTGGAAAGACGTTTCTTATGAATACGGTATTAGATATAATCAGGTTCTAACAACTTGGCTGCTATAAACCTTTCGTATTGTGCCAAATTACCACTCCTAATCGAAAAAACCCGCGGAAAAACAAGGAATGGTCTGATTTCAATGAAATTTTCAGTATTTACTTATTAATTAATCGAGTTTTTGATGCATCAATCTATTTGACCGATGGGTAGAATGCTCGCCAATGACCCTGGAGACAGGAGTTCCATCCCAGGCTGAGACTTACCAAAATATACCATACAATATATCTATATATATATATATATATGTGTGTGTGTGTGTGTGTGTGTACATATGTATAAATGCATATATATATGCATATATACATATATGTATGAATATATATGTATATGTATATATATGTATACATATGTGCATCTATATACATATATATATATATATATATATATATATATATTTGTGTATATGTATGTATATATTTGTAAATATATATATATATATATATAATTAACTTAAATCGCGAGTTGGAAATCTTTTACTAAAGTTTCACCTTATCGGATCATCAGGAAGCCTAATTGGCTCCATTTGTGTTGAGCACTTTTGTAATTGTAGCATTGCAGGATTCATGGAAGGTTTTTAGTTTTCTTTTGACCAACTTACTGCGTATCCCTTGATTTTTTTTTCAAGGGGTCGGACAAGGTTAGCCTTTTATTTCTTTTTGACCTATAATTTTTTCTTTTTCCCCCGGGCAGTGATTCGAGATACTTTTATCTCTTGTTCCTGGCGGGGTTTTTTTCGTTTTTTTTTCTGGTACCGTGAATGCTGGTAGATATTAGATTAGTATATATATATACATATATATATAATGTTACGTGCAAATAGCGTTACGGTCTCGTATCTACATATCAATAGACAACTTCATGGTTAAGATGCTTACTTTACAAACCATTCAGTCAGTGTTGTGATTTTTATTCTCACTGACTGTATGTACAAATCTAAGTGATGTATATGACCATACTCGTATAATTAATGAGCACAGTCCACACATTATTACGTATAGTCATTGGAATCTCAGAATTTCCTCCAATCCTTTTTTGTTAACAGAATTTCGTATCAGCCTTTGTGGCTTGAAAGTGCCGCCTAAACAAACCCCCGTACTCAGTCAACTAAAGGTGTTGGGGTTTGGGTTAATACAAGATGGCTGAGCTGCACCCAAAAACTGGAATGACGATGGGGCGGGACAATATTTGTGGTCACCCTCTTGTTCTTGGGAGGAGCCATGCATTAAGCTGGACTTTGTGTGGGAACCTGCAACCACAAAAGTTGAAAAATAGCACATTTCGTTATTGCAAATTGATTTTGCATCCAATGCCGATGGACTGTCAACTTCAGACTAGGCTGCATCTATTCCTTGATAGGAACAGAGTCAATCCCTAATGCCAGCTCTCTTACCACACAGAGGAAATGCCGAATAATTTTTCGTTATTATTATCCTATTCAAAAGAAGGAGCCCCAAATTGAACTTGACCTCATATCGTATTCTGTTACGTATATCAACGGTATGGAAACTTGGATGTAGTTGGGCGTTGGGCGATGGGGGTTGGTTGGTTGGATGATTAATGCTGCGCTATTTTTTAATACATTGTAGTACTCGAGTGAATCAAAGGTTTTGCAATATTTTTTTAGCATAAGGCACAAATCAGCGGCTTCTAATGCATTTCCCGAGATCCTGAAGGTGAGAAATCTCATTGTGATATGAGATAGCACGCTTGCCTGGAACTCTACGTGTGCAACTCGGGGGATTTACTCCAATTGTGCTTGGTTGGGTTTTATGGCATATCAACTATTGTAGGTTATTTAATACCTCTTTATACATATATATCAAATATATATGATTTGGTTTGGTTGGATTTTATGGCATATCAACTATTGTAGGTTATTTAATACCTCTTTATACATATATATCAAATATATATGATTTGGTTTGGTTGGATTTTATGGCATATCAACTATTGTAGGTATTTAATACCTCTTTATACATATATATCAAATATATATGATTTGGTTTGGTTGGATTTTATAGCATATCAACTATTGTAGGTTATTTAATGCCAAATCCTTTTTATACATATATATTAAATATATATGATTTGGTTTGGTTGGATTTTATGGCATATCAACTATTGTAGGTTATTTAATGCCAAATCATCTTTATAGATATATATTAAACATATATGATTTGGTTTAGTTGGATTTTATGGCATATCAACCATTGTAGGTTATTTAAATTCAAATCCTCTTTAGACATATATACTAAATACATAAGATTTGGTTGGTTGTGTTTTATGGCATATCAACTGTTCTAGGTTATTTAATGTCAAATCCTTTTCATACATAAATACTAAATATGTAAGATACGGTTTGGTTGTGTTTGATGGCATATAAGTCATTCCAGGTTATTTGATGCTAAATCCTTTTTAAACTTATATATCAAATATAAGTAATTTGGTTTGGTTTGGTTTTATGGCATATCAACCTTTGTTGGTTATTTAATACCAAATCCTTTATAGGCTTTGGTTTGGTTGGGTTTTATGGTATATCAACTATCGCAGTTTATTTAATGCCAAATCCTCTATTTACATATATTTTTTTATCATGCAACGTGTGAAAGCACGTGCGATACCCTGCACTCATCAGCCGCCAACCAGGGGTGATAACACAGTTTCGGTAGCTGAAGGCGGTACTGCCACTTCTGGCGCTACCAAGCAGCTTTTGCCACCGGACAGGGTATCTAAAAGAATAATATATATATATATATATATATATATATATATGCCAGGTCAATTAAGAGCAGAGATTACATTGGACGGCCATCTTCATTTTTAGTGTGCAGTTTGTGATTAAAAAAAAACGCGTTTACTTTCAGCCGTTGATGTTATTACGCGTTTACAATAACTGTTTCTTGATGTTACGTAATTACACGGGAATGGTGGTTTCGTGTGTATTTCATTCATGCTGAAAACTTCTCGCTTTTGAGCAAATATAACTTGATGCATATTGCGCCATGGTCTGAAGACGATTTGAGGCAACTTTCAAACTGCAGCCAATGATTACTATTGAATATATAGGATTTGGTTTGGTTGGGTTTTATGGCATATCAACCATTGTATGTTATTTAATGCCAAATCTTCTTTATGCATATATATTAATTATATAGGATTTGGTTTGGTTGGGTTTTATGGCGTATCAACCATTGTGGGTTTTTTAATGCCAAATCCTCTTTAGACATTTATATAAATTTATGATTTGTAAACATATTTTGTAGATAACATTCTTAAAAGAACCTGAGCTCTTTAACATCAGTTATTAGTTTGTGCACATAGTTTGTAATATTTGACCCATAGATGGGACCCTATCAGGTGCTACCACGCTGGATCAGAGTGAACATGGAAGCAATGGCAATGAAGGGGTACTCCACATTCTCCAAATCTCAATGGCTAGAGCTTCGTCATCGGATAGGTTATTGTGATATCCAGGATTCTCGATGGTGGGGTTCTTACCCCCTCTGCAGAGATAGAGTCGGTGTATTCTCCAACCCCTGCCGACTGAGCGGTCTAAAGTTTGGGCACGGCCTTGGATTCCTGTGTTTTAGGTATACTTGATCATTCCTGATCACCGAAGGTCTTGCAACCTGAACGAAATTTATTGAATCATCTGGTTATTGTTCTACGATTAACTGAGCCTTCACCTTTCATACAACATGTAGCATAGGACCAAAATAACTACATGTAAATGGTTCATATGCATAGAAATCCCGAAACACTGACGACTTTCTTTCGTTCAGGTACGAAACGTTTATTAACTTTTTTGACTTTTAGTTTTTCGACACGAGGAGAGAGAGACACAATTCTTACTGTGTTGACTGTTACTACATCGTCCTTCAGTCAGCTCCCTAGCTTAACTGGCCGGCCCAGAGTCCAGTCTCAACTCACTGACCCAACAAACGCGCTGCGCATCCCGTAGCCCTCAGCTGGACTGCCCTCGCCCAGGTTCAAATCTCAACTAACTGCTTTTTTCAAAAATCACTAAAATTCCCAGCCCATCGCTTCAGGGCATGATGTCATTCACACCCCGGTCCATTCTGCTGTTGGGGTTTTTATTATGATATTTTTGATTGCCACATCCTCCACGCACGAAAAAAAATCATTCCGTAATTATATAACAAACAATTTTTTTTGCTTGCTTCCGTGACAGGGTTATGGTTCAAACTCGTAAGGTATATGTTCCCGAATTAGACTAGGTTCAGTCCCACACGGAGCGATGCAATGCACAATTTATGAACGCCCCAACGACTACAGCAGGTACGGCTCACGACTTGAACCTCTTCAGTCACATGATATACACACCACATTGTAGCACGTACCAAAATATAAAATGTCTGACTCGCCCAAGAAACACGCAAATATCAGTTCTCTATGAAAAAGATATCCATATTATTATAATGGTGCCATTTTGTTATACGATCAACACAACCAAGGTGATCTACAAGAGTCAAATTCTACATTGGTATACGATCTACATTGCCAAGATGATCTATAAAAGTCAAATTCTATTTTGGCATGTGATCTACATAGCCAAGGTGATCTACAAGAGTCAAATTCTATTTTAGTGTGCGATCTACTTAGCCAAGGTGATCTACAAGAGTCAAATTCTATTTTAGTGTGCGATCTACTTAGCCAAGGTGATCTACAAGAGTCAAATTCTATTTTAGTGTGCGATCTACTTAGCCAAGGTGATCTACAAGAGTCAAATTCTATTATAGTGTGCGATCTACATAGCCAAGGTGATCTACAAGAGTCAAATTCTACTTCGGTATGTGATCTACATGTTTCATTTATATATTAGGGTTTAAATAAAACATTTAACATGTACATATATTCATTTATCCTATTTACCAACCCCTCCGCTCGGGCAGGATATGACACAAGGTCGATTTTTTAAGCGGAGTTTAACAGGTTTTGAATTCAGAGTTTTCCTTCTCCTAGACTAGTTGCCTCACTAAGGCTGAAGAACCCAGTCTGCACCTACTATTTACCCATAGCTGGAGGGAGAATAATTGGATTCATATCTTTCCCAAGGGTGTTTTTGCTCTGTGAAATGCAATCAGTCTCGTCCAGGATTTGGACTCGTGTCGCCGTGTCCATTTCCTACGACGTTAACCATTACATCACGGGCACCTCCAAAATATATTCATTCATAAAGAGAAATTACCATTTATATACAAATATTTACTTTTAAAACTGATTTAAAATGTTACTCATTTGTTAATTATAAAAAAAGAAAATAAAACGAAGGAAATTTTAAAAAATATCCACTGATGATATCGGGTGAATGGAACAAATATCATAAATGTCATCTAAGGTTTTTTTTCCCCCTCATCCTAGGTCAGCAGAAATAATTAACATGAGATCGGAAGTTTGTTTCTATTACTCTTTTTTTAACGTGAACTTTTGAATCTAGTCAGTTACTTTCAGTTACGTGAGTGTTTGCTTCAGTATTGTGATCAACATGGAGTCGCTGATCGATGACAGTTAAATATTGGTTATATAATCGATTTAAATTAGAATATGCTGGCCATTCGTCAGAATGAATAGTCGAATGTTTCGTAAGGTTTTTTTTAGAATTATGGGTTCCAAAATTTGGAGCAGACATTTATTCATGCTTCAGAATCTTTAATCAGACATTCTTTCTAAATCAAGACAAATGTTTACCTTGCCGTAATTTACAAAGTCTTTTGCTTATATATAGCACAAGGCCGAATGAATAAAGCATTCAATGAGACTCGAACTCTCTCATGAAGTTTTGCTAGTCAAGCTTGTAAACTATTACACAATCGGAGGCACCTAAAAGTTGTTTACCTTGTTTCTTGATATAAAAAAAAAACAACTTTTATTGGAGATCACAATATAAAGGGTAGTTCATACACCAAACTAAAAAATAAAGTTGGTGAACGTAGTCGAGGGTGACCAGAAGGCTCCTTTTCTAATAGCTACTACACCGAGATGTAGGGGAGGGTGTTACTCCTTTCCCGGGATTGCTCCACTTTACCCTTGATACGTACCTTATATAGCTGAGTGTTAAGCAAGGAGGTGTCAAGTGCCATTTTTAAAATCTTTGGTAAGACGCGACCAGGGATTGAGCTCCTGTCTCGCGGACCCTTTGTGAACACTTTACCCACATGGCCAATGAACCGCCTCTTTGGCCTACACCAAACTAGTATCATCAAATGCATTCTTTTATTTGCTAAATAAATTAATATAAAATCGTTTTATTTGATTTGTATCTTTACTTGTTTATTTAATGGTAAACCTAGAATTTCAGGTTTAAGATACATAAGACTGTCAAATAATTCTAATTGGAATATACTCACTCTAACCAGACATTCTCTCGAAACCAAGTCACGTGTTTACCTTGTCTCTTGATAATAAAAAGAAAAAGTGTAACTTTTCTTTTGGATCACAATATAAAGTAGATCACAGTATATATATATATATATATATATATATATATATATATATATATAATTTCATCCCACGTAGATCGCATAGCAATAGTAGCACCCAATTACAGTCTACCCTACTGTTTACCCATAGTGTAAGGAGGAGGGGGTGATTGGTCCCTTTCCTAGATCATTAATACAAAGTGAAAAGCATACAGCCTCGTTCTGGATTCGAATTTGATGATGAATTTGCATATCCTTAACACACACACACACACATAGATAGATAGATAGATAAAATCAATTTAATAGATAGATAGATAGATAGATAGATAGATAGATAGATAAAAGCAATTTGATAGATGGATAGATAGAAGCAATTTAATAGATAGATAGATAGATAGATAAAAGCAATTTGATAGATAGATAGATAGATAGATAGATTGATTAGCGAGAAGTAAAAGGCTAGCAGTCTCGTCTTTAATATGAGTAGCACAAATCATATATTTTTTTAAGATTCGGTACGTTTTGCTTTCAAAAATGGCGGATAAATTTGAATGGCTTCCAAACTCAATCTTTCTACACAAGCTAACGTCCGTCGGAACAAACACCAATAACATCAATTATTGGCCGTCAACATAAAAGTTCTGATTGCTACAGGTGTAATAGTGGTTGATAGAAAACTTGCGCCTCGGACAAAAATGTTTTTTTAAGAAAGATAAATCAGAAAAGATAGATGTCAATAATAAGAAAAAGATAAACGTCAATAATATGTAGAGAATCAGATAAACTGTAGAGAGAGAGAGAGAGAGAGACAGAGACAGAGAGACAGAGAGAGAGAGAGAGAAAGACAGAGAGGTGACAAAGAGAGTGGGAGAAAAAGAGAGTGAGAATGAGAGGGAGAATAAGATAGAGAGAAAGAAGAATTAAACAATGAAATGGATAAAATCAGATGAACCGGAGAGAGAGAGAGAGAAAGAGACAGAGAGACAGAGAGACAGAGAGAAAGAGAGAGAGAGAGAGAGAGAGAGAAGTAAACACCAATAAAATCTAGTGTCAGGTAAACCGTAGAGAGAGAGCGAGAGAGCGAGAGCGAGAGAGCGAGAGCGAGAGAGCGAGAGCGAGAGAGAGAGAGAGAGAGAGGGAGAGAGAGAGAGAAGTAAACACCAATAAAATGTAGAGTGTCAGATGAACAGTAGAGAAAGAGAGAGAGATTATGAGGGTGGGAGAGCGTGATAAACAAACAGAGGAGAGAGAGAGAGAGAGAGTGAGAGAGAGTGAGAGAGAGAGAGAGAGAGTCGTGACAAAATCGGCAAAACTTGTTTTAAGTGTCATTATCTAAGATACACTCCGGATATGACCGCATTTCTCCTAAAGCTGTTGACCAAGGACTTTGGCAAAACCCCAGGCACCCAATCCCTCTCCACTTATCTCAAGCTGTAATATATCACAATGACACTGCCCTCCTCCACAATCCTAACCAGAGCCTTTTTCACGTCTATATTTGTTTTTTTAGATTTTTTGTGTTTTATTTTATTCATGTTTACGTTACTTATTCGACAATTCGCAGCTATGTTTTCGTCGATATTAGCATGTTTATTGTCAATTTTAATTGTCTCTGTCGTCTGTGTTAGCCAACGACGTTTGCTCAACGGACTTACTTATTCTAAAGGAAAAATCAACTGGGATTTTAATTCGTCTATATAACTAGGATAAATGTTTTATTATATTTAGGCGTGTACAAATAAAAAAAATTAAGAAATACTGCCCAAAAAGACATTTTCTGACCGATTTTTTTTTAGTAATACACAGAGATGTTACGGGAGACACTCTTTAGATAATGGCTATCGTCGCACTGAATAAAATAGGCGATCAGAGTTCAAATTGTGGACGTGGCTGTTTTCGTTTCACTTCAAGCTAATGCTTTTGGGAAAGGTATGATTCCATCTTTTTTAACCCAAGCTTTGGGTAAATAGTAGGGCAGACTCGTTTATTTGCCTTTGGAAAGGAAATCTATCTAAGAGGTGGAAAACTTTTAATTTAAACCAACCATGTTCTGTTTAATGATAGTAAAGTAGGGGTCCATCGTATCTTAGCATATTGTCATTTACTAAGCCTTATGCTCAGTTTGGCTCAAGTCCAGAAGTATGAGGCACCTAGGGAGAACGTGCTGCTCGCACAGATTTTCCTAATTCTCACCATCCGTCTCTATCATCTATCGCTTTCAGTAGGTCTTCTAAGCTAAATCCTGTGTCCATACAGATAAGTTCTAGCTGGCCGTCCTACACTTGTGCGTCCGTGTAAAAGGGTCCATTGGAGAACGAGTTGGTCTTTTCTCCTCCATCAGTGTCCTGCATGTCTTGTTCATCTAATTTGGATATTCTTCGAAATGGGTGGTAGGTGGCCGTACAGCTGCTGTTTTATGCGACGTTGTTTCAAAGATTTGTTTAACATAGCTCGTAGCATCCTTGTGCAATTGTCGTGAAGCTTTTACTCTCACCGCTTAATCAGCGTCCAAGTGGTGCATCTATACAGTAGTATGGACACGACTGCTACTTGGAAAAAACTGCGTTTTATTTTATCGGCTAAGTCTGACTTCCATATGACCGATAGCCTATCGATTGCTATCCATGCCTTCGCTTATCGCGTCCTTAATATTAATAGTGTACTTAGGTAGGGATAGAATTTTGAAGGCCTAATAATTAGGTTGGGTTTGGTAATGCCAAATCCTATTCATACAAAAATATCAAATAGATATGATTTGTAAACACATTTTGTTGATAACATTTTTAAGCAAGCCTGAGATCATTTTTATTGCTGACAGTTAAATCGTATTGCAAGCTAATAATAATTCTATTGATGATTAATCACTTGTTTGCTCAAGTTGAATAGATATACATATGTAAGAGAATGGAGGTACCCGTGATGTAATGGTTATCGTCATAGGAAATGGACATGGCGACACGAGTTCAAGTCCTGGACGAGACTGTATTCAAACTGTTAAACTCCGCTTAAAAAACTGACCCTGTGTCATATCCTGTCCGAGCGGAGGGGTTGGTAAATATGTGTGTAAGAGATTGGTTTGTCAGTAATTTCCTTTTTTAAATGAATTAGAACTTATTTGTTTGCTTACAAGTATTGTTATGGTTTCTTCACAGTTAAAGGGTTTCAATTATTGCTATTGAACACCAATAATTGTTTTCAATATTAATCATTGATTTGCAGACAGTGAAATGGTTACAAGGATTGTTATTTAACACTAATTATTCTATTCAACATTACACATTCGTTTGTACACAGTTAAATGGTTCCAAGTATATATATAAGAGAGAGAGAGAGAGAGAAAGAGAGAGAGAGATAGAGAGAGAGAGAGAGAGTGTGTGTGTGTGTGTGTGTGGAAGAGAGAGAAGGAGAGAGAGAGAGAGAGAGAGAGAGAGAGGGTGGATTAAATAGTGTGTCTAACGAGTTATTGGCCATGAAAAAAAAATTAATGATTGACTATTGCCCATAAATAAGTAGTTCTGTGAATAAAATTGTAACACTTCTGTAACCAAAAATAAATTGTATAGGAGAGAGAGAGAGAGAGAGAGAGAGAGAGAGAGAGAGAGAGAGAGGTAGAGAGAGAGAGAGGAAGAGAGAGAAGGAGAGAGAGGAAGAGAGAAGGGGAGAGAGAGTGAGTGAGAGAGAGAGAGAGGGGGGGATTAAATAGTGTGTCTAACACCTCTGTAACCAAAAAAAAAATTTCTAAATTTATTCAAATGTTGCATTTATGCTTGAATGATTTAATATTCCTAATTTTGGTTACACTGTTTCAATGCTTATAAAAGAATATGGCTCGGAAGACCGGGGTTTAATCCCAGGTCGAGTCACACCAAAGATTTTTAAAATGGTACTTGATACCTCCTTGTTTAACACTCAGCAATATCAAAGGTAAAATGGAGTAATCCTGAGAAAGAAGTAGCGCCTTACCCTACACATCGGTGTAGTAGCTATTAAAAAGGGAGCCTTTTAGTTGTCCTCGACTACGGTCACCAACTTCACTTATTTACTCATGTTTGGTTTTATGGCACATCAACCCGTTGGTTAATGTCAAATTCTTTTAAAACATACGAAGTGCATACGATAAGTTTCCAGACATTTTTGTACAGGCATTTAAAATTGTCGTAGACTCTTGAAAATTCATTAAGTTATTGCTATGCATCTTATACGATGACTGACTAAAATTTATGATTTCAGGTTCAACTGAACAGCTACAGCAGCAATTGTCACAGCTGGTGAATTTCAAAAATGAAATCTGATACTTTAGAAGAACGATATGCAATAAAATTCTGTTTTATACTTAGAAAAAATGCCACAGAAACGTATGGAATGGTTCAGACTGCCTTTGGAGCATCTTGCATGAATCGAGCATCAGTTTTTGAGGGGCATAAGAGATTCAAGGAAGGCAGGGAGTCTGTGAGGGATGATTTGACGTGTGGGAGGAGTAAGGATGTCAAAACACCAAAGTTGATTGGCCAGAGGGTTAGGGTTAGGGTTACTATGTTGAGGTTTTAAGGGAGATTCCTTGGGAAGAGGCCAGCACTCTTCAAATCGGGTCTGTGGCATTTCCACCAGGACAATGCACCAGTCCACAACTCCATCCTCGTCACAGACTATTTGACCAAGATGGGCATCAACACAGTTCCTCACCGTCCTTATAGTCCAGACCTTGGTCCCTGTGACTTTTGGTTATTCCCTAAGCTCACAGGCTGTCGTTATGAGAAAATTGAGGAGATGAAAGAGGCTGTGACAAAGGTCATTGACACGCTCACACAAGAGGACTTTCATGGGCCCTTCCAGAAGTTGTTGGAACGGTACAACCTGTGCATCGCAGCCAGAGGAGATTACTTCGAAGGGGACTTGAGTTTCATGTGTGTACTATCGATGAAAGTACCCATACGAAAAAAGTCTGGAAACTTATCGTATGCCCTTCGTATTATTAAATATATGATTTCTAAGTAGATTTTGTAGATATTGTTAAACGAGCCTGAGTTCATTTTTTTCACGTAGCTAAAGGGTTTCACTTATTTCTAAGACGAATAATTCTGTTTAATATCAATCATTCTTTTGCATATAGTTAAATGGTTTCAAGTATTGTTATGTATCACTAACAATTCAATTAAACATCAGTTATTTGTTTACACAGATTTAAACGATCAAAGAGCTCTATTTCAAACAATTCAATTTCGTATGTCATTTGTTTGCAATCAGTTTAAAATGTCGAACAGTTCTTTTCAACCAATTGATAGGATCCTATTAGGTGCTCACACTCTGAGCCAGAGTGTACCTGGGAGCGATGGCAATGAATGGGTACTCCGCTATCCCCAAAGCTCCAGCATTACTGGATCGTTGGTTGGTTGGGTTTGAGTTTCATGGATTATCAACCTTTGTAGGTTATTTAATGCCAAATCTATTTTTAAACAATTAATCAATTCTATTTCAAACAATTCAGTTTAGCATGAGTACACAGTTTAATTGTCAAAAACGTTTCTATCTCAAGCTATTCAAGCATTACTGGAGCCTCAATGTTAAATGGTTTAATGTCTTATCCAGCCCACCTGTTGGTGGGGGTGGTGTTATATTTTGACCCTCGCCCCGGCCCAAAAATGCTATTCCAAGGTGATACACCGGAAGGAAGTTACACATTCCAATGGCCAGTAATCGAAAGAGATCGCGTGGGCGGATTAAGGCTTATGATATGGGACAAGGTGAAGGTCCCATTGTGCCACTACAGTGATGCACCGGAAGAGAGTAACCTCTTAACTGCACGACAGTTATTTCCGCTTGATGACGATTAAACGTTCGATTTCAAAGATCCAGTGGGCAATCGTGTGGGCGTTGAATTATTATATAATTGAGTTGAGTTGGGTGCCAAAGCAGTTGCCAGTAGAATTCCAGACAGCTAGAGACCAGATGTGGTAAGGAAAGCCACACCAGGCCGATGGGCCTTGAAGCCCTGATGAGCTGGGGTCCAGAGAAGATACTAATAAGATGCAGTAAAGAAAGCCAGCATCCAGCAGTGGACCCTAAAGACCTCCGGTTGAGCATCTAAGAGAACAAGAAAGACACAACGTGACGGTCATAAGTAGTGGAGGTCAAAATATGAAGTTTATGTTCGGTCTCCAGCACCCTCTCACATGCAAACCTTGAGCAACCCTTTCGAACCCTTGAAATAAAGCGAGAGTTGAATATTTGTCTAAAGAAGTCTTCCTGCTTCCTTTCTTCATGCGTCTTTCTGTGTGCGTCTGTCTTTACTATTATTGAGTCGTTATGATACGGCAAATGAGTATATAACAGTAGGTCTTACCCTTAAGCAGATACGCTGTGGGTGAATTCTATCGCCCAGCGAAAATTGCTAGACTGTCTAACTAACCAACAAACCACCCTTAATGCTAAATATATCCTAGATCTGGCACAAGCTCGTAACCATTGAGCCCCGAAGAAGGATCGAACTTACTTCTGTAAGAGTAGCTTACAAAAACAGTAGACTGATTGATTTTAACGGCATGTTGATTAGTTTAGGGTTTTGTCCAGTTGCCTGGGGCTGTAGAATACACAGACTGCTTTTCTGCAGAGGGGTAACACTCCTTCTAATTAGTGTCCTGGATATAACATATCCATATCTGATAGTGAGGTTCCATTAATTTGGGTTCCAGCTTTGGGGAATACGGAGTACTCCTTCATTGCCATCGCTCCCTGGTCCTATCAATAAGTCAAATAGAACTAAACTATGTACTTATGTTAAACTGAATTGCTTGAAATAGGACTATTTTGACAGTGTACATATGCAGAACTGAATCGTTCGAAATAGAACTGTTTTTGTGTGTTAAAATGGATTTGGCATCAAATAACCAACAAATGTTGATGTGTCATAAAATTAAACAAAACCGTTTAGCGTTATTTTATGCGTAGATACGCGGTGCCTTAAATAAGTTTACAGACGTTTTCTGTACAGGCATTTATAATTGTCGTAGACTCTTGAACATTCACTATGTTATTGCTATACATCTTATGCGATGACTGACCAATTTTTATGATTTCAGGTTCAAATGAACAGCTACAGCATCAATTGAAATACACCCTACTAAAGCCTGAGTGTCACAGCTGGTGAATTTCAAAAATGCAATCTGGACGCGAGGACATTTTAGAAGAACGATATGCAATAAAATTCTGTTTTAAACTTGGAAAAACGGCCACATAAACGTATGGAATTCTTCAGACTGCTTTTGGAGCATCTTGCATGAATCGAGCATCAGTTTTTGAGGGACATAAGACATTCAAGGAAGGCAGTGCGTCCGTGAGGAATGATTTGAGGTGTGGGAGGAGTAAGGAAGTCAAAACACCAGAGTTGATTGGCCAAAGGGTTAGGGTTAGGGTTACTATGTTGAGGTTTTAAGGGGGTTCAGCAAGAGATTCCTTGGGAAGAGGCCAGCACGCTTCAGATCGGATCAGTGGCATTTCCACCAGGACAATGCACCAGTCCACAACTCCATCCTTGTCATAGACTATTTGACCAAGATGGACATCAACACAGTTCCTCACCGTCCCTATAGTCCAGACCTTGGTCCCTGTGACTTTTGGTTTTTTCCTTAAGCTCAGAGGCTGGCGTTATGAAACAATTGAAGAGATGAAAGAGGCTGTGACGAAGGTCATTGACACGCTCACAAAAGATGACTTCCATGTGGCCTTCTAGAAGTTGTTGGAACGGTACAACAAGTGCATTGCAGTTGGAGGAGATTACTTCGAAGGGGACTGGAGTTTCATGTGTGTACTATCTGGAAACTTAGTCTGGAAACTTATTTAATGATCCTCGTATTAGGAGTCGCCTTCGTTGTATATTCATATTTGTGTAGAGGCCTTTGTTTTGCATTGGGTTTTATCGAGTACGAACAATTTTTAGTACTAACAGGTACTATTTCTCCAGATAGATGGAATATTGTCAGTGAAGGGTTACTCCACACTCCCTAGATCTCTGGAACTGAAGCCTCACCATTAGATATAATTTTCGCGATACCCAGGACACACATTTTGGGGGTGAGGCGGTCTTACCCTCTGCTGGTGATACAATTAATGTATTCCAAGCTCCGCTGACAGGACTATAAATTGAAGTTTTCAACTCTTGCTACGATCACAAACTTATTTGTTGTAATAGAAGTAATTTATATATTTAATCATATGAGAATGATTTTAGTTAAAATAGTTATCAGTTTTTATCAGCAGGATAAGTAGGTAATCGCCTTTTTGTCTAGTGTGTGTATTGACCCAACACATCTACCACGAGCAAAAGGCAGCACAAGGTCAATTCTTACGTGGAGTAAATCTGGTTTGAATTCAGAGCTTTTTGGCTTCTAGATTAATTCATTACACCAAGGCTAAAGAACCCAGTTCGACTGAAAATTTATTCTTACTCGGAAAGAATAGATGGCTTCATGCCTTCCCCAAGGGCGTAAGCTTTATGTGAAACATAAACAGCCTCGACTGTGATTTGAAATCATGTTACCGATTCTGTTTCCTACGATAATAACTGTTACGCTGAGAGGACCTTCTGGTTGGTTGGTTGGTTGGATTTATATAACATTTACCCTTCTAGGTCATTTAATGCCAAATCCGTTTTGTATATGCATATATTAAGCAAAAAAGATTTTTAAACAAATAATTTGTAGATAAAGTTTTTATACGAGCCAGAGCTCATTTGTTTGCACACAGTTAAAGGATTTCAAGTAATGCTATGTAGCACTAATGAATTTAATTTAACATCAACTATTTGTTTGCACATAGTTAAAGGGTTATTTATTTATGATTTCTAAGTCAATATTATTTTTAAATGAGTTCGAGCTAATTTGTTTGCATACAAGTATTGCTATTTCTTGCACACAGTTAAATGGTTTCAAGTATTCCTATCTAATATGAATAATTCTATTTAGTATTACTCATTTGTTTACGCACAGTTAAATCGTTTCGGGTATTCCAAATCTAACGATAATAGTTTTATTTAAAAGAAGTTAAAAGGTTTTAAGAATTGCTATTATAAAAAAAATTGTGGAAAAGTAGTTTGTTTGTTAGTTTGGGTTTTATGGCATATCAACCTTTGTAGGTTATTTAATGCCAAATCCATTTTTGTACAAATAAACAGTTTGTATTTCAAACAATTCAGTTTTGCATGAGTACAGTTTGTATAAAACATTTCTATTGTAAGCTATTCAGTTTAGTCAAGCAGTTCTATTTCAAACAGTTCAGTCTAGTATAAGTATAGCTTTTGGTTGACACGCAGTTAAATGTCAAAAACAGTTCCATTTCAAACAATTCAGTTTAGCTTAAGTACACAGTTTAAATGTCAAAACAGTTCTAGTTTAAGCAATTTAGTTTAGCATAAGTACATAGTTTAGTTCTATTGGACTCCTAAAGAGGACCCTATCAGGTGCTACCATTCCAGGCAAGAGTGGACCTAGGAGCAATGAAGGGATACTCTGCATCCCCTAAAGCTCCAGTATCACTGGAACCTCACCATCAGATTGTTTAGTGTCATATCCAGGACACTCATTTCGGGGGTCTTACCCATCTCTAGAGAAGCAGTCGGTGTGTTCTACAGTCCCAGCCGACTGGGCAATGTAAAAAAAGTCGATAAATTTTATCATCCTGTCAGATTCATCAAAATCTACCAATTCTCTAAATATTGCTATGTAACACTTACAATTTAATTCAGCACCAGCAATTTGTTTGTTTAACATATTGACCCTCACCCGAGCCGTCAATCAAGGGATGCACCTGTGTAAATAAGCGGAAGAACAGCGGAAGCTGGTCGACGTAAGACAATTATATAACCAGGTGCACCAGGCGGTTCGAACGAGTTGGAGTCAGTTGGAGACAAGATGCCCGCGGGAGAACCAGCGGCTGACAGAGGGCTTTGGGCCCTCAGTGACCCACGATTGAGCAACCCCAGCCAAGGAAGAAGTGCTGCTATGGTCAGAAGAACTATGGGTCAAAATAACAGTCCCTCCTTGTCTCCAGCTCATCTCTCACACACAACCAACATCAAACCTTTCGAGAATAAAATGTGAGAGATATATTTTTATAAAGAAGTGTGTTCGTTCGTTCATTGAAGTTCGTCATTATGTTTGATTATGTTCCGCATATATTTGTGCAGGCGTACGGGCAAAAAACCTACAGGCGACATTGCTATTTGTTGACTTTACCTAGGCCTTCGATTCCATGCACAGTAGGAAGATGGAACAAATCCTACTAGCATACGGCCTACCAAAAGAAACCGTAGCAGCAATAAGGATTCTCTACAGAAACACCAAAGTGAAAGTACGTTCACCGGATGGAGACACAGAATACTTCGACATTGTGGCAGGAGTACTACAAGGGGACACGCTAGCCCCATACCTCTTTATCATCTGTTTAGACAACGTGCTTAGAACTTCGATTGATAAAATCAGAGAAAACGGCTTCGAGCTGAAAAAGAAAAGAAGCAGAAGGTAGCCGGCAAAAACAATTACCGACGCCGACTACGCCGATGACATAGCTTTACTGGCGAATACACCCAACCAAGCCGAAGCACTACTGCATAGTTTGGAACGAGCCACCGCAGGCATTGGCCTTCATGTCGATGCACACAAAACTGAATATATGTGCTATTATCAAACAGACATTTCCACACAAGACGGAACCTCTCTGAAACTGGTAGACAAATTCACCTACCTAGGAAGCAGCGTCTCATCAACCGAAAAGGACATCGACACACGGCTAACGAAACCATGGACAGCAATCGATAGCCTCTCGATCATATGGAAATCAGATCTGACCGATAAAAGGAAATGCAGTTTCTTCCAGGCAGCGGTCGTATCGATACTGCTATATAGGTGCACTACTTGGACGCTAACTAAATGGCTGGAGAAGAAGCTAGACGGCAATTACACAAGAATGTTGAGAGCAATATTGAACAAGTCCTGGTGGCAACACCCCATAAGGCATCAACTATACGGTCACCTGACTCCCATCACGAAAACTATCCAAGTTAGACGAACCAGACATGCAGGACACTGCTGGAGAAGCAAGGACGAGCTCATAAGTGATGTACTCCTATGGACCCCCACATATGGCCCAGCAAAAGCAGGACGACCAGCTCGAACATACATACAGCAGCTATGTAAGGATACGGGATGTAGCCCTTAAGTCCTGCCAAAGGCGATGAACGATAGGGAGAAGTGGCGAGAGAGGGTCAGGGATATCAGTGCTAGCGGAACGACATGATGATGATGATATATACGCGGCTATACAACAGTTTGCACGTAGTTGAATAGTTAAACCGTTCTATTTGATCCATAGACGGGACCCTAATAGATACAACCACTTGGGATCAGATTGGATTCATGGATCAATAGCAATGAAAGTGTATTCCACATCTCCCGAGCTCCGCCACATCAGATAGTTTAACGCCATATCCAGAAAACTCATTGGGGAGGTCTTACGTCTCTGAGGAGATGCAGTCGGCGTCATGTACCGCCCCAGCCGACTGGGCACTTCTGGTTTTGTATAGCATATTAATCAGGTATTGAAATTTAATGAACTACTCAAGCAACATATAATGGTAGAAAGGCTTGTACTTGTAAAAAAGACTCCGCAAGAAATTGACATTGTGTCACATCTTATCCATTAAAGAGGGTTAAGTAAATGCATGATAAAAAAAAAAAAAATTTTAAACTCAGTGCGAAATCCTAGAAACGTGATTCTCAAACTGCTGACCCGTAATGGTTCTTGAGACTCAAGTTAGGGGTCCGTAAAATAAAAAGAATTTGAAAAAAAAAAAAAAAAAGAAGGGAAAGAACTATTTCAGCAACGTCAATTTTGAGTAGGTTATTTTTACTGTAGTAATATAGAATTTGGTCTGGTTTCTTTGTTAAATGACATTTTTCAACCTTCTTGGGTTACTTAATGCCAAAGCTATCCTTGTAGAACAACAGTGATACTGTTTAACCCGTTGCTGGCGGGGATAAGGGACTTCATGTCTTTCCCAAGTGTAGTTGTCTGAAAGTGATCGTAATTGCATGAGTGGGTTTTAAACTCGCTTACTTCCAGAGAAGCGATTTTGCCTTTTCTCTACGGGAAATCGCTCAGTATTTTAGTAAACACGGTTTGGATAAGAGGTTCATTCAATGTAAACGAAAGACCAGCAAATTTAAATGTAGTTGAATATGAAATAAAATAAAATGGAAGAAAGGTAACAACCTGAAACTATTTCTGGTGTCGACTACGTAGATGATCTAGCGCTTCTTGCAAGAAGAGCAAACAGGAAGAGGCATTGGTCTCTACCTGAACACACATAAAACAAAGTTCAAAGGTTTTTTTTTTAATCAAGACAGTGTCATCTCATTAAATGGCAAGCCTCTTAAATAAGTAGACCAGTTCATATACCTTGGTAGAAATATCTCGTCTACTGAAAGCAATGTCAATATATACGTAGGTAAAGCGTGGACTGCTTGACTGATTATCGACCATATGGAAATCTGATCTGTGTGATAAAATTAAACGGGACTTATTCCCAGGTAGAGCCGTGTCAATACTACTGTATGATTGCACCACTTGGACTCTAATAAAACGCTTTGAGAAAATGCTTGAAGGAAACTACACAAGGATGTTGCGTGTTGCTTTAAGCAAATTCTGGAAGCAACATCCCACAAAATAGCAGTTGTACAATCACTTACGGCCCCCACCCTATAAATCTTACTAACCACCCAAGAAAGACGAAGTAGACACGCGAAGCAGTGAGGAAGAAGTCATAAGCGACGTTCTTCTATGGACTCTGACGCATGGACACACCAGTGTTGGTCGATTCATAGTTGCCGCCGTCTAGACGACTTGCTAAGTGCAATGGTTGATAGAGGAGGATGAGCAGAGAAAGAAAGAAAGAAAGAGAAAGAAAGAGAGAAAGAGAGACAAGGGAAGTTGTACAGAAGGAATGCCTTGAAGATGATGATGATGATGATGATAAGGAGGAGGAGGAGCATAAGAGCAGTTTATTGAGTTCACTTCAGATTCCACTTTACAAATAGCATTCAAATAAAAAAAACAGACACTTTCAAAATTCTGATGAACTATAAAAGAAGATTCCCTTCTCCAACAAAGCAGTATTTTCTGCATAGGCAACAATAAAAACTTATAATCTGAACAGACGAAATGCCGAAGTAGATATTAGAATCCAGCTGTTAACTATTAAACCAGAAAACATAAAGAATTGTAGAAAAATAAATAAAAGAAGAAATGAAATAATGGAGGAATATTATACCTTCCAGTGAATTTCCTTTCCTTTCCGAATTAGTCATTTATAAATATTTCCCTTTTTTCTTTTTCTTTTTTTTTTTTTTTTTTTTTGCTTAGTTTGGTGGCATCTAGTGAGATTCAAACTTACAATCCGATCTTCGAGACTAAATTACTAACCTTCTTCCTCCCTGTCCGTCATACGGATAAGAACTGCATGTTTGAACGGTTATAGTGGTTGGAACTATATAATGAACTGTCATACAGATAAGAACTGATTAATGAACTGTCATACGGGTTGGAACTGTATAATGAACTGTCATATGGATAAAAACTGCATAATGAACAGTCATACGGGTTGGAACTACATAATGAACTGCCATATGGATAAGAACTGCATATTGAACTGTCATACGGGGTTGGAACTACATAATGAACGGTCATATGGATAAGAACTGCATAATGAACTGTCATACGGGTTGGAACTGCATAATGAACTGTTATATGAATAAGAAGAGTAAAATTAGACACATTTTGAATACCAATTATTGTCCCAAACTTTATTTTTAATTATGAGCATATTATAACCTGTATGTAATATGAGTAACCTATACTATTTACAATAATGTACCAACTTATTCATTTAACTATTATGGGGGTGTTGTGGCTTACGTTCTGAACTGTGGCAACATAGTAAGCGAGTTCGAACCCCAGTCGCGCAATTGTGTTCACTTTCGAATTAATCCCCTAGGAAATGGAAAGAACTCTCTATGGGTTAAACAGTGTCACGACTGTTTTTCTACAAGGATGGCTTTGGCATTAAATAACCTACGAAAGTTGATATGCCATTACAAACAAAGAATAATGGTGGCTGAGCAAAAGCAGGGCGACCAGCTTGGACCTACATACAACATCTCTGAGGATACTGGATGTAGCCGTGAGGACCTGCCAGAAGCGATGAATAATAGAGAGGAGTGGAGAGAGAGGGTCAGGGATATATGTGCTGGTGGCACGTCGAGATGATGATGATGATAATAATTCTTTGTTATAAAGTTTTCTTATTCTAAATTTACAAAGGTACGATATCAATTATTAAAAAAAGATATTTGTTTCAGATATTCTTATTGATTTTGAACATGAAATTGTGGCACGTTCACTATGTCAGCGTGCCTCCTATTTGTGAGCGCGGTAACCTAAATATTAAAAAATTAAGTTAGAAATTCTAAATTTGGTAAAAGGCGCAGATATTACACTGAGCCCCGGCAGGGTGCAAGAAAGCAACATTTTGATCATTCTTTCGTGAGTATGGATGTTACAATGTTCCTACGCAGAAGTGTTCAAGGAGTGTCACTTTGATCCTAAGAAAAGAACACACATACTACAGTGATCCTCAGCAGTGAGTCAGGGAGTGACTCTTTGGTCTTTGACTGAGTGCACTTGTATTAAACTGATCCGAGGCATAGTGAATAGGTACTACATTTATCCTTAGCATAGGCCCTGGTAATGACATTTTGATCCAAAGTAGAACCCACAGATACTATACTAATCACAGGCTGAAGGTTAGAAACGGGTACATTAAATCCATGTAGAACACACACGGCGCTCTTAGTGTAACTGTTAGCGTTGTATGAAATCTAATCGACAACCCGAGCTCAAATAGTGGACGAAGCTGAATGGGTTTCACTTTGGGCTAATGCTCTTGAGAAAGGCATGAAACTATCAGTTCTCCCACTAAACATTGATAAATAGTAGGACAGACTGGTTTCTTTAGATTTAGTTGGGCAACCAGTCTAGGAGAAAGAAAATTCAAAATTCAAACCAGCTTTACTCCGCTTAAAAATTTACCTTACGTCACATCCTGCATGTTGATGGAGGGGCTGAGCAAATATATTATTTTTTTTAGTGGGCGGGGGGTAAAGTTTCGCCGAGCGATATTTCAATTTTTGTCAGAACGCGCAGATACTACACTAATCATTGACTGAAAGCCAAGATGAATCTCCATGAAGATTTATCCCGTAAAATAGTTTGGTTCTAAGGGTACAACTTATGTCTTCGATATAAAATAGTTTAGAGGAGCCTATACCTCTCCCGGTCAACAACTTGTTTGAAATCAGTTTTTCTCCTCCTAAGCTAGTTGTCATAAGTTTTAAGAGTCCAGTCTTACTAACTATTTACCGATAGTTAGAGGAAGATAATCTGGATTCGCTCCATGTGAAATGCAGTCAGCCTTGTTCTGAGTTTGAACTCTTGTGTCCGAGTCCAATCACCACAACGGTACTATGCTCGCTGATAATAAAAGTAAAGTTGGCGACCGTAGTCAAGGGCGACCCGAAGGCTTCCTTTTCATCAGCTACAACACCATTGTGAAGGGTAGGGCGCTACTCCTTTCCCTTGATTACTCCACTTTAACCTTGATCCGTACCTTATAATACTGAGTGTTAAGCAAGGCGGCATCAAGGTTGGTTGTTTGGGTTTTATGGCATATCAACCCTTGTAGGTTATTTAATGCCAAATGAATTTTTATTTATTTTATTTTTTAAACAATTCTACTTCAAACAACTCAGTTTAGCATAAGTACGTAGTTTGCATGTCAAAACAGTTCTATTTCAAGCAATTCAGTTTAGCATAAGTTCGCAGTTTACTTCTATTTGACCCATAGATAGGACCCTATCAGTTGCTACCTCTACGAGCCAGAGTGGACCTGGGAGTGATGGCAATGAAGTGGTGCTCCATATTCTACAAAGCCCAGCATTACTGGAACCTCACCATCAGAATGTTTTGTCAGCCTTGTTCTGGGTTTGAACTCTTGTATCCGAGTCCAATCCCCACAATGGTAAGTACTACACTACGAATGCCTACTTTTCAAATGTCTTACGTGTACTTTGCTCGTTGATAATAAAAGTAATGTTGGTGACCGTAGTCAAGGGCGACCCGAAGGCTCCCTTTTCATCAGCTACTACACTAATGTGAAGGGTAGATTGTTTAGTGTCATATACGGGACACTCGTTGCAGGTGGGTTGGGGGGGTCTTACCCTTCTGCAAAAAAGCAGTCGGGGTATTCTACAGCCCCAGGTGACTGGGTAAAAGGAGATATCAAATACGATTTTTGAGTTTTTGGTATGACTCGACCTGGGATTGAGCCTCGGTCTCCCGGGCTATGAAGAACACTCTACCCACACCTCAAACTTTCTTGTATTCGCATACCCGTAGGATGAATAACTTATCTATGATCCTATCCCATACCTTTAAATGTATTTCATAAGAAGATAAAGTATTTAATATTCAATGAATCATAACAAAATATCCAAAACTAGCCTAGCGAGAAAAAAAAATCCCCTTTCTTTTGTCAAATATGAATCAAGATAAATGAACATGAAATTATGGACAGTTCACGTGGTAAATTCACAGGTGTGTTGATCCAAACATTTACGGTCCACTTGTTGAAAACACTGCTGTTAACCAAGCCTCTCACTCTGTGGATCTTTTCTTTTTATTACAATAACTGATTAGTGATTATAATTCTAATCAGTTCTAACCCGATATAACCGGTTTCCCTAGACCATGCAATACAGACTGATATCAGATACTCATAACATTGGTGAACGTTGAATTTGACGCAAATTTTTACTTAGAGCAGGACACATGGTTAACGGTTATCGTCCAAGAAAATGGAGTCGGCGACCCGGGTTCAATTCCAGTACTGAGCTGTTTGCTTATCACTTCGTGGTGATACCCTTAAGAAAGGCATTGACCGAACTCTTTTCCCTCCTTTTGTGTGTAAATAGTTGGGCAAACTGGATTCTTTAGCTTTGATATGACAACCAGTCTAGGAGAAGAAAAATTCTGCATTCAAAACCAGTTCCAACCTGTTTAAAAACTGCCCGTGTTAAAGGGTTGGGTAAATGCATTCTTTATCACATGTAGAGCAATTTAAATTTTTTTTTTACTAATTCCTCTTTTTTCAGGCGGGGTGGGGGTAGTTATGGCTACCGTGCTGGATTGTGTCATTGTTGCAAACAATTTTTAGTTGGGTTTTATAGCATATCAACCATTGTAGGTTATTTAACGCTAAATCCTCTTTATACATATATATTAGATATATATGGTTTGGTTTGGTTGGGTTGGGTTTATGGCATATCAACCATTGTTGGTTATTTAATGCCAAATCCTCTTTATACATATATATTAAATATGTAGGATTTGGTTTGGTTTGGTTTGGTTTCATGGCATATCAACTATTGCAGGTTATTTAATGCCAAATATTCTTTATGCATATATATCAAAAATATATAATTTGGTTTGGTTGGATTTTATGGCACATCAACCATTGTATGTTATTTAATGCCAAATCCTCTTTCTATATATATATATATATATATATATATATATATATATATATATATTAAACATATATGATTTGGTCTGGTTGGATTTTATGGTACATCAACCATAGTCGGTTATTTAATTTCAAAGCCATTTTATAAATATATTAAAATATATAATTTCTAAACATATTTTGTTGATAACATTTTTTAACGGGTTTTACTTATTTCTATTTTATACGAATATTTCCATCTACCATTAATCATTTGTTTGCACACAGTTTAATGTTTGCAACTATTGCTGTTTACTACTAATAATTTACCTAAACATCACTCATTAATTTAAATTGTTAAATGATCTGACAGTTTTATTTCAAACAATTCAGTTTAGCATAAGTGAACAGTTTAGTTCTATTTGATCCATAAATAGAACCCTCTCAGGTGCTATCACTCCAGGCCAGAGTGGACCTGGAAGAGATGAAAATGAAGGGGTACTCTGCATTCCACAAAGTTCCAACTTTACTGGAACCTAACCATTAGATTGTTTGTGTCATATCCAGGACACTCGTTGGTGAGGTAATCTTACCCCTCTGCAGAGATGCAGTCAGTGTATTCTGCACCCTAACTGACTGGGTCATGCGGTAAGCGAGTTCGAACTCCGATCACATAATCCTATTCACTTTAGGATAAACACCTTTGGGAAAGGCATGAACCTCCGTTATCCCCCATCTGTGGGTTAAATAATGTTACTATAGTTCATCTACAGGGATGGCTTTAGTATTAAATAACCCATAAAGCTTGATATGCCATTTAGAAACGAGTCTTTCTTTCTATTTCCAACATGGATAAATCTTTTAATGTAAAGAAACTTGTTAAATTATTGAAAACGCAGAACGTTAAAAATGGAAGCGTTCGAGGCATAACGATTATCATCCTGTAAAGTGAACCCAGCTACCCGAGTTCAATCCCTGAATAAGGCTGTTTGCATTTCACAATTCGTTTATACTGATGGGAAAAGTATAAATTTAGCTATTCTTCTTCCTGCTATGGGTAAATAGTTGGGTAGACTGGATTCTATGACCTTGGTATAGCAACCGGTCTAATAGGGGAAAAATCTGAATTCAAACCAATTGTAGACCTGGAGAGAGATGGGCACCTATTAGTTGTTCGTACCCAAGACACGCTATATATATACATATATATATAGCGCCCACATTAACCAGTGAGTTATTGGGCGGGGCGTTAAATATTCATTCTTTGTTTCAGGGTTTTCTTTTATCCGAGGGAGAGTTCCCGTGGTATAGGGGAAAAGTGCTGCACTGCGACCTTCATGTAAGCGAGTTCGAACTCCAACCACGCTATTACGTTCATTTTCGGATTAATCTTTTTGGGAAATTAATTGACTAATTTCTGAGGTTTTAGGTTTCTTTCTTTGATGGCATATCAACCGTTGTAGGGTTAAAAGGTGGGCGTATGCAGCGAGCTTGGTCGTACAAAAGGGGGCAACGTTGGAGTCATCCTTCCCTCCTCTTCCTGAGCATGGCGACAACGGACTGGGTCCTTCGGAACCCCACCGCAGGTAAGTAGGATCTTAAGTATCTTCTAGTTCTCCCTGAACCCCTAGCTAGTTGTATGAGTGGAGCCATTTCCCCTCTTAGTCAATTGTTAGATTCTCAAGATCCTACCCATACCCTATTCTTTTTTCTCACTAATCACTTGCCAGCCCGCCTTTTTTTAAGGATCTTGAACATACACTACAATATTCCATAGTGTCCCATTTCCTGCCCGTCCCCCTTCCCCTTTTTCTTTTATCCCGATTAGCATAGGCCCCACCCCAATAGGGAAAGCCCGGCTTGTTTTCGGTCCACTCTTGGGACCGGAAAACAGTCAGCTCTCCATGTTATAGAGGGGGGATGGGAGGGAAACCAACCTGGGTTTATTTTATGTTTTCTGGGGCTTTTTTTCTCCCATCATACCTTTTTGTCCAATCGTATATATATTATTTCATCTCATTGGGTTTTTAAGTAGGTCCATAGAGCGAATGAGGTATTGTGGTGGCTGTTGGTATGTTAGGTGACGAAAGGATGAATTTATTGTAAAGTGCGAATGAAGATAATTGGAACTTGCTAGGGCTCCCTAGATAAATAAAAGGAAAAAATGCAGTTTTCGTCCCTTTCCCCTCCCCTCAAAAAATTTCAGGCCTTGTGCCCACTTTTTAATAAATCTTTGTATTTACGAAAAGAGAAATAAAATCACTTAACCATTACACCAAGAAGACACCCCCCCACTAATTTCTGCGATGAAGTTTGATAATGATTTCTATTTTGAATATTCGGACAACTGATCTCATTTTTATTGTTATAATCGCAACGTTTAGACCGATATATCCTTCGACCTTCTTCAGGTATTTGTGTCAAACTCGGTTGTCCTCACAGAATCTCGAACTGAACCCTTTATTTGAACCACAGGGGTAAACTGTTTCAATCCTGTTAACCGTGACCGGATACAAATGTTAAGTTATAAGTATTCCTTGTTAGTCCTACCTGTTGTTGGGATTGAACCTGCAACCTCCCGATGATTTCACTCTGAAGCGCTTTCCAATTAAACGCCAAGAACACATGGTGCAGTGGATAAGGTGTTTAGTTGGAAGTTTTAAAGTCTCTCTTTGAATTCTATTAGTGTGAGGATTATTTATGTGTAGATCACATTTTGTTTTTGTCTATGTGTTTGAGAAGTAGACGAGGGGTTTAGGTCGACTGAAATGAATTATATATATATATATATATATATATATATATATATATATATTTACCAACCCCTCCGCTCGGGCAGGATATGACACAAGGTCAATTTTTAAGCGGAGTTTAACAGGTTTCAATTCAGAGTTTTCCTTCTCCTAGACTAGTTGCCTCACCAAGGCTGAAGAACCTAGTCCGTCCTACTATTTACCCCTAGCTGGAGGGAGAATAATTAGATTCATACCTTTCCCAAGGGTATTAGTGCTATGTGAAAATGCTATCAGTCTCGTCCAGGATTTGAACTCGTCAATTATATATATATATATATATATACTCACACAGACATGTATTTGTGTGTGTGTGTGTGTGTGTGTGTGTGTGTGTGTGTGTGTGTGTGGCGTAAGAGTATGTAAATGTATGAATAAAACTGTTCTACAAATTCCAAAGAATTTATTTCTTTATCTTGAGTGAAGAGTCTGTTGATAAACAACAAACGTGACAATGTCTTTCGTTATAAGAAAAAGTAATAATATTTAGAGCGTTCACACTCCCTAATTTCAGAAGAAAATGAATAGTAGTATGCATCGTTTTCCATCTAAATAGCATATTTTGTATGTTTAAAAGATATTTATGCGTGTATGTCCATATGTAGAGGTAAAGCAGATTTATACATTAATATGTAAGAGTAATGAAGCTGAATAAGCAGCAACAAGGAAATGTAATATTAGTTGACACGTCGCTGTTAAAAAAGGATTTACAAAAGGAAAGTTTTTTTTCTCGATGAAAATAATAAAGCGATTAAATTCATTCTTGAAAGAAAAGAATATTGAATTTTCATCTAAAGGTATAAAAAGGAAATTGAGTAGTATGGGAACGAATCTATATCTACTGAGCTATGTCTATTTCATCTTTTTATTCATAAGATTTTGATAGGCTCCAAATAAGATAAAATGGGGATTGATTAATCCGCAATTCTCTGTGGTTAAGATATATCTTTAAAAATGTCGGGAGGAAAAGATTTCTCAAATTATGTTTTGATCGAGTTTTGATCCTGCTTTCTTCATGATGCTTAGATTTCAATTCAGATAACTTTATGAATGCCGAGATATTGGCGTTCATGTGCGAATGGGAGGACAATCTTCTGTTAACGATACATATATATATATATATATATATATATATATATTATAAGAGTTTTGGGTTGTCACTAAATCACTTTGTGGGTATGTGTCGAACCAAGTGCAATATATATCTCGATAGAGCCATATTATGATAATAATAAATAAATATATTATATATATATATATATATATATATATTATATATATATATATATATATATAAATATATATTCCATGAATATTATATATATATATATATATATAATTCATGGAATATAGACTGCGACCCTGGTTTCATGGAGTTTTTTTTACAAAACAACAATCATCAGGCAGTTAAGAAGATGGAATGAGTCGAGGTTCGTTTAAAAATGTTATTTAAAAATGTGTTCAAAAATCGTGTACTTAACATATATGTATAAAAAGGATTTGGCATTAAATGAACCTACAAAGGTTGGTATGCCATAAAACCAAACCAAACCAAACCAAACCAAACCTGGCCCAGCTGTGTTAGTTGAGGAAGAAAGTAATATATGCTTGGTTGAGTGGGACCTTATCTCCAGACAGCATCTGCTCTTTCGTCTAAAAGAAGTAAAGGTTAGGTTTATTGTTCAACGCTTGAATTTCCCCTCGACGGAATCCAAGTCATTTTTAAAACTGCTGCAGGAGAGGCTTACTCTCCTGTATTAAAACAACCTTGTGTTACATTTTAACTCGGTAAGAAGCAAAATCAATATCTACTCTATGAAACAAAAAATCTATCATGTATGACTTAATTTTCTATAATCTATCATATATGAGTTAATTTTCTATAATCTATCATGTATGCCTTAGTTTTCTATAATCTATCATGTATGACTTAATTTTCTATAATCTATCATATATGAGTTAATTTTCTATAATCTATCATGTATGCCTTAGTTTTCTATAATCTATCATGTATGACTTAATTTTCTATAATCTATCATATATGAGTTAATTTTCTATAATCTATCATGTATGCCTTAGTTTTCTATAATCTATCATGTATGACTTAATTTTCTATAATCTATCATATATGAGTTAATTTTCTATAATCTATCATGTATGAGTTAATTTTCTATAATCTATCATGTATGAGTTAATTTTCTATAATCTATCATGTATGAGTTAATTTTCTATAATCTAACATGTATGAGTCAATTTTCTATAATCTATCATGTATGACTTAATTTTCTATAATTTCAGTTACCCTTCCTACACAATAATTCTTTGAAACAGGTCGATATAGATTTCAATAACATTTAAAACAAAATGTCTCGTGATAGCCCACGGAGACGATAGAGGTAAGGCTAATACTATCCTCCCGTTGAATTGACAGTATCAAGCCGTCAAACAAGTGACCGTTAGGAAGGAATGTAGGTCACAGAGGGGATAAACAGATGTTGGTACTTAGTGACCTCAGGTCACCGGACATCGGAAGGAGAAAGAGAGAGAAGCCAAATGATTGGCTGGGACCCCAAAACAGAAGTGAGGCTCCCTTCCCCTCAGCAGAAGTAAATAGGAAGAAATTTAGTTTTTGAGCAAGGCTCGTGGCAGACGAACCATAGCCATTTTACTCCGGGTTGAAGACAAAAGATTAACTGAGACACGAAGGACTCCAAATCCTTCAAGCCAGTATTAAAAACAGAACAAAGTCTATTGGCCCGTGAAAGAAGAAAATTCTCCAGTGGAACCCCGTCGAAAATAAGATAAGTAACTTTGGGGACATTTTTCCTTTATACCCAAATTTCGTTTACCACTCTCTCTCTCTCAATTTGAAGAAAGACAAAAGTCAGAAAAGACGTTTATATTCATGGACTGTCCAATTATATGTTTTGACACTCTGAACGTGTATATATAAGTAGTAAAGGATTTTATGTATTTTCATTTTACCATGTGGTCTATGCTGGTACTTCATGCTTTCTTTTCAGCTTCTATTCGCCTTATGTTATCTTGCTTAGAATTGTCCTATTAATTCCTAAAGTATCACACGGGAAACCGGAGTTGCCGACTTCTACATATTAATATTATTACGACTAAGACCTATAGGCCCGTATTCTTCTGTTATCTAAGGGAAAGAAGTTTAGCGGCCTGGTGGGTGTGTGATAGTGTGAAATTTGGAACCCCTTTGCCAGCGGCGGTCAGTCTGGCTCTAAATTGATCCCTCACGTAATATGCCAGTTCTTATATGCCTGAGAGAAAAACTCTGAACAGGACTTATTCTGTAGGGGATCAAGTGCCAACCTGCCCCGTCTTCACACGTGCGAAAATAAAGTCCCGTTTGGGATTTTAGTCGATTTGCCGTCATAAAAATGTAATGTATGTAAAATTGGATTGTTTCAACTTTTCATCTTTTGATCTTAAAGTGAAACCAACTAAAATACAGTCTACTCTTTTCTGGGGAGAAGGTACAAATTACCAAGCTTTCGGAAAATTTTATTATGCTGCATGCCAAAGAAAAGACGTTTGAGACCCCTGCTTTCAGAAAATCAAGAAGCGAACTAGTCATTATGTCTCACTTTCGCTTTAGTCATACAAGATTCACTCTTTCATACCGAAAGGGGAGGAACAACCACAGTGTTTGACATCCCTATCGCCTGGCATCGTTAAACATATTCTTATAGAATGTAAAGCTTTAGCTCTCATCAGAAAGATTTTTCAATGGGAATAATTCGAGAAAGTCAAAATGTATGACGTTCTGTCCTTCTTGAGAGAGACAGGGTTGTACCAAAAAATATGAATTGAAACTATTTAATGGCGTGCAAAGAAATGAGATCCTGGTTATCTAAAATGTTTTCAAAAAGTATTCGTTTAGAAATCTCATGTGTGTGCGAACACACACACACACACACACACTCATAAGCACACGTAAAGATTTCTACACAATCCCAACGGTTTTTGACTGTATTATTCGATTTTCGATTTATTCATTTCATTTCATTATATGACTGAAGATCGTTGTTGGTTACAACTTCATAAAACCAAAGGTCGCAGACAAACTTCCATGGCATTAAATACATAAATCTAATATATATATATATAAACAGAATTTGGTATCAAATAACCTATTTGAAGTTGATATGCCATAAAACCCAACCAACCAACTAACAAAATTGAGACCCCTGTTGTAGGTCAACATTGCATAGTCTATCCTTGTGCCCGAGGGTGAACTAATATTCATGGTTAAGATTAGACTATAGGGACCGTTCGTTTAGGTGTAACTTTTAGAAACACATACACACACACACACACACACGCACAAATACAGAATCTTCGACATAGCGATATAGATAAATATTCTTCCCATCCCAAAATCTCCTCAATTCCTAAATTTGCCAGTGTAAGATGTTATCTTTTAAATAAAAAGAGAATTCGTCCGAAAAGTCATTTGTGTAATGAACGACAACCAGCGTTTGGCGATCTTAGAGATTAAAGAATTATACGCTTGGATCGTATCAGTGGCGTTTTTTTCAGAATATTTGTAAAGGGTCACCCAAGTTGAACTCATAAGACACTTGCCTAGATTTTAAAAGTATTTCTTTCTTTTTTTAACAGGTGAGACATCGCTACGTACGATGAATATTCATTATTTTGAGTTCATCTTAGTTCACTATTCTACACAACCGTATCCACAAGCACAAACTTCAGTTTCTTTCTTTATCATCCCCTCCTATACATATATATATATATATATATATATATATATATATATATATAAGCTATAATATATTCTTTACTAGCTGATGTACGTGGTGTATTCAATAAGTTTCCAGACTTTTTTTGTACAGGCATTTAAAATTGTCGTAGACTCTTGAAAATTCACTATGTTATTGCTATACATCTTATGAGATGACTGACCAACTTTTATGATTTCAGGTTCAAATGAACAGCTACAGTGTCATATTGTCATCTGCTGATTCATGCAGAAATATACATATATATACTGGATACATACCGATGCAATGAACCGCAGACGCACGCAATGACAAAGACGCAGGAAGACTTCTTTATAAAAATATTTACCTCTCACTTTATTTGTAAGGGTTAGAAAGGGTTGTGTGGGGTTTTACTGTGAGAAGGAGCTGGAGACCGAACATAACTGAAATATTTTGACCCCAAAGTTATGGCCGTCAGCGTTGTGTCTTTCTCGTTCTCCAGGGCTGCTCAACCGGAGGCACAGGGCCCACTCTGCTAAATGATGGCTTTCTTTACTGCATCTTATCAGCATCTTCTCTGGACCCCAATTGATCAGGGCCCCAATCACCTTCGGCCTGGTGTGGCTTTCCCTACCACATCTCCTCTGGAACTCTCTGGGACTCAACTCGCCGTCGAACTCAACTGAGTTATATAATCGTTCGACGCCCACTCGATCTTTGAAATCGAATGTTTAATCGTCATCAAGCGGAAATAACTGTCATGCAGTTCAGAGGTCACTCTCTTCCGGTGCATCACTCTGTAGTGGCACAGTGGGACCTTCACCTTGTCCCATATTATCAGCCTTAATCCGCCCACTTGATCTCTTTCGATTACTGGCCATTGGAATGTGTCACTTCCTTCCGGTGAATCACATTGGAATAGCATTTTTGGGCCGGGTCGAAGGTCAAAATATTACAACAGCAGCAATTGGAATACACCCTAATAAAACCTGATTGTTACAGCTGGTGAATTTCAAAAATGCAATCTGGACGTGAGGACACTTTCGAAGAACGATATGCAATAAAATTATGCTTTCAACTTGGAAAAAATGCAACAGAAACGTATGGAATGCTTCAGACTGCTTTTGGAGCATCTTGCACGAATCGAGCATGAGTTTTTGTTTGGCATAAGAGATTCAAGGAAGGCAAGGAGTCTGTGAGGGATGATGAGAGGTGTGGGGGAGTAAATAAATCAATACACCAGAGTTGATTGGCCAAAAGGTTAGGGTTAGGGTTACTATGTTGACGTTTTAAGGGAGTTTAGCAAGAGATTCCGTCAGAAGAGGCCAGCACTCTTCAAATCGGATCAGTGGCATTTCCACCAGGACAATGCACCAGTCCATAACTCCATCCTTGTCACAGACTATTTAATCAAAATGGGCATCAAGACTGTTCGTCACCCTCCCTATAGTCTAGACCTTGCTCGCTGTGACTTTCGGTTATTCCCTAAGCTCAGAGGCTGTCGTTATGAGACAATTAAGGAGACGAAAGAGGCTGTGACAAAAGTCATCGACACGACTTCCATGGGGCCTTCCAGAAGTTGTTGGAACGGTACAACAAGTGTGTTGCAGCCGGAGGGGATTACTTGGAAGGGGACTATAGTTTCATGTGTGTACTATCAATAAAAGTGCCCATACGAAAAAAGTCTGGAAACTTATTTAATGATCCTCGTACCTTTCTACGTCGAGCAAGAAGTCAAAACAGCGGAATCACGACTAGTTTTAATAATTGGAAAACGATATCTTAGAACTGATGATTTACCTTACAAATAAACAGACGGAAGTAATGAATTGGCGAGAAGTAAGAGGAAGAGTTGACGAGAAAAGTGTTAAAGACATTTTATAATGCTGTTGCTATATTCAGGATTGACCTTGTTTAAGAAAGGTTTGTTAATCTTTATATAGTGAGCCTCAAGAATTCGGAGTTCTTGATTGTTTAAAGTGCCTTTTTTAATTCATTCTGTCTCGATGTCAAATGACTCGTCTGAAAACTTGAATGGATCAACTATAAAGTTGGTAGAAACAAAGTGTCTGTACTATGTAATCTAATTAGGTGTCCTCGTGGTGTAATGGTTAAAACGCTGGACTGCAGAATCGTAGTCCGCGAGTTCGAATTCAAGTCGTGTTATAATATTAACTTTCGGAAAATACCCTTGGAAAGCTATGAGCTCCCTTATATTACCAACTGTTGTTTAAATAGTACCACTACTGTTCTTCCAGAAAGGTGAATTTGGCATTAAATAACCTACTTAGGTTGATATGCCCTTAAAATAAAGGCACCACCACCACCTTATTTAATCTAGAAAATTAACACGCTTTATGAATATTTTAAAATTTATTGGTCCGCTAGGAGATTTACATTTTTTAAGAATTATTTATTTCGTTCATACATACATGTATGTTTCCTGCTTGTTGTTGTCAGAGAAAAAATATTCGACTTAGAAACCTACACGAGTGAGTTCGAGTCTCATTAGCTGCCTCTTTTATATGGCTTTGTGCCACATCCTAGCAAAAAAACCTAGTAAATTACAAAATGTTCTCTGACGAAAGCAACAAGCTGGAAACATACACATATGTAAGAAATAAATAATTCTTAAAAATATAAATCTCTTAGTGGACCAATTCAGTTTGAAATTATTATTTTCTTCTCTCTTCGGATCAACAAAAACAGAAAATATTTTTATATATATATATGTGTGTACGGTGTAACAGAAAGGCTCCATTGGATATATTCCTGGTTTTTGTATTTATGTTGCTATTTACTAAGCTTTGCTTAGATATTGCAGTACGTGCTGTTGCTTAAGTGGTCACCCATCTAAATATTGAACTGGTTCATGGCTGCTTAACTTGGGTGATCTATTGGGAACATGTCCTTTCAACATATCTTCACCGTTAACTTATTATTGACCGTAATACCATAAAATAGCACGTTATAGCGCGATTTTTGTAAGTGCAAGTGTTAAAATGCTCTATTTAAGAGAATAAAGCAATTTTCAATCCAAGCTTCAAGTAAATAATTGTTCAGGATAGACGTTCGCGCTCTTGCTTGTCGTTACAATAACGATATCTCTTAAATAATAATTATAGAGTATATCCCCGTATAATGAAATCTCCTCTTCTTCACCACCCCCATCTGTGAGTAAACGGGGCTCAAAAGCTTAGAAGAATTCAAAGTTTTCATTTTCTTTGACTGATTAAAAGTCAAAGAAAATGAAAACTTTGAATTCTTCTAAGGCCCTAATGTCGAGTTGTATAGCGCCTTGTCCTTTCTTAGGACATCAGTGTCGGGAAGAAAAGAGACCTGCTGCATAAGCAACTGACAATCATCAATACTATCTTGCCCTGTTCTGTGTCGAGATTCAAACGCAGGTTAATGGGCTCGCGACACAGATGGATGTCAGAAAGTATTGATTCGCTTACCCCACTATGATCACACGAGTAGGATATG
>OY757928.1:81912662-81955162 GCA_963585895.1 Sepioteuthis lessoniana
ATTTTTTCCAAGTTTAAAACACAATTTTATTGCATATCGTTCTTCTAAAGTGTCCTCTGTCCAGATTGCATTTTTGAAATTCACCATCTGTGACAATCAGGCTTTAGTAGTGTGTATTCCAATTCCTGTTGTAGCTGTTCATTTGAACTTGAAATCATAAAGGTTGGTCAGTCATCTCATCAGATGTATAGAAATAACATAGTGAATTTTCAAGAGTCTACGACAATTTTAAATGCCTGTACAAAAAAGTCTGGAAACTTATTGAATACATTACGTAATTCATAAAGAGTTAGATTCAACTTTGGAAATTTTATGTGAGTCCCCGTGGCTGACGTGCTAGATTGTGACATCGATGTAAAAGAGTTCGCATTCTAGTCATACTATTGATTACTTTCGGGCAATTATTCTTAGGAAAGGCATGGACTCCATATTGTTCTAGCTATGGGTTAAATAGTACCACTACTATTCTTCTACAAGAATGGCTTTGGCATTAAATAACCTTTGAAAGTTGATATGTCATTAAAACAAATAAAGAAACCAGTCTATTCATATCTTCATTTGTATATATATACGTATACCTTGAATATACGCGCTTAAACCGGCGCCAGTAGGTGTCGTCAGTGATGTTTAAACTTCTGGGTCGTTGGGGAGTTTCGGGTCTTGCAACATCATACTCCCCTCACCGGAACGACCCCCTCAGAGATGATCAAATTCTAAGTCACCTATCCTATAAGACGCAGAAACAAACGTATGGCTTGGACGGCTCGAAATAAATAATCCCTCAGACCTGGCCGAGCATTCGGGTGGCAGCCGTTAATTCCTATAAATATATATATATATAAACATATATATATATATATATATATATGTGTCTCTCTGTCTCTGTCTCTCTCTCTCTCTCTGGAGTCCCTGTGGTGTTGTGGCTAACGTGTCAGACTGCGACATCGTAGTAAGCGAGTTCGAACTCCAGTCATGCTATAACGTTCACTTCCAAATTATTACCCTTGGGAAAGGTATGATCTCACTTTTCCTCTCCCCCTGTTAGGGGTTAGATTTTGCCTCTACTGAGTTTTCACAAGAAAATCAAGAAACTTAAATAAAAAAAATCACATAGCAATTCCTCCCTTTGAAATATTATTCTTGATGTAGTTTTTTAACAATCACACTTCAACATGACAGGCATTATAGTTCATTCTCGACTTTCTAAATAAAAGATTAAGGTGATGTTATTAAAATATGTTTCTCGGTGTTACTTTTATGTGTATTTAACTAAATAATTCTATCGTTTGTACAACGTGAATTATTTGAAAGATTTCAAAGTTATTAACTAAGTTTTGCTTAGATATGGCACACTTGTCTCAGGTTGCATACATTTCCCACTCTTAGTAGAAGTTGTCACCCATCTAAGTAATGAACAGTTTCATCGCTGCTTAACTGCGGTAATAATAGAGAACCAGTGCCTTCAGCGTAAGTTGATAATAAGGATGGGTTAAAAGTTTCACAGTTTTGGTAACAGTTGGATTATTGGTCTTGTGGGTAGAGTGTTCGCCAATGGTCCGGGAGACTTCCTTTTTCTGCTAATACAAAACGTTTACCTATCACCCGTTGTTTGAGTTGTTCTTCCACCGGTCTTATCTGAAGACCACAACAGTATATAATTATCCTCTTGGAAAAAATAATAGTTTGGCATCTTTGATTTAAAAGAAAATTGAGGTTTTTCACTGAAGTTAGGTCATTGTGTTTCTTTTAATGTCCTCCAATGTTCTCAAAAGTTATCGTTTCGACCATAGATTAGGAAAAAAGAAAAAGTCACACACAGCCAGGACCGCAGAGTAAGGTGGTTATTGCGTTTGCATAAATCTCTGCTTCGCCGATAATTGATAATTCAAATTATTGAGACTGCTGAAGTAAACCGAAAATTGGAGCTAATTCATCGAGGTGAAGTCCAGTCCCAACGCCTAGACGACAGTCTAGACCTAATAACTTTTTTACGTTAGGAGCTGAGCAGTGCACACGACTTCATTTAAAACTTTTAAAATGAATTAAAATAAAATGAATTTAAATACAGAGTTGCAAGACTTATTAAATATCTTTCGGAGGAAGACTGAAAGAGAGAGAGAGAGAGGGGGGGAGGTTGAGGTTGAGAGGGTAGCTGATCTGGTTGCATAGTTTTCACCTGTGATACTAACCTACTTTAATTTCTTAGCTGCCACACCTTTACTCATTTTCGGTTCAAGCGAATGTTTCTCGTGACAGATTGTAATCACTAATAATCTTTTCCCAATATATTTAGGACGAATTTTTATCTAATTATGAAAGAAAGATCAAGTCATACCGCCCTGTAAGTACACATTAACACAGACAGATACACACATAGATTTGTCAAAACCTCCATATATATATATATATATATATATATATATAAAGAAAAGATGAAAGGACTTATATATATATATATATATATATACATACATTCCTTCATATTCAATAGCTCGTTTGCATATATATATATACATATATATGCGTTCTTAAATACGGGATTTTGTTATTCCAGCTGTAATTTGACTAAATAGAGGGACAGATTGAAAAAACTGGTCTACGTTTGATGTTATTTTGATTTGAAATGATACTAGATACATTTCCAATGTCTGAATGGTAACAAAAAATATGCGGGTGAAAAATACCGTAATCTTCATGAATGAATTTATGAACATAAAAGAGATTTAAAAAAAGGAAGCATGAATAATAGATTGGTCAGATATAATCGTGAAATTGATCACAGATTTGATTTTAAAGATTCCAAATTTTTAGTTGCTAAACATAATAAAAATGCTGGAAAGTTGTCTAATGTCGTATTATTTTAAACCACAGAGAACCGGGGAGGGGGTCAGTTAGTCTTCTTATCTTCTGTTTAGTTGTATCACAACTTTTCAGTGTGGCTAGACACATAGGACGCTTCAAGCTGGGGTCAGAAAGCGCCTAACTTTACGTTAAATCGATAAGTTACCGCTCAACCATTTAGGCGACATACGTCAGCTCATGGAATTTTACGTATTTTGTATTAACTTCTGTTTGTTTATATTTTATGCAATCGGATATATCAGAGTGTTCAATTCGTTAGAAGAGCTTTGCATTACGCGGGTGGCAGCCGTTAATTCACAACTCTTCAGTGTAGCTGGACACGCTGGATGCTCCAATCTGGGATCGAAACCCGCCTATATATATATATATAAGGAAAGTGATGAAAGATTGAAGCATATTTCCTGTTGATTGCTGCCAACAAGTTTCGATCTTAGATTCTCATCAGGAAAAAGGTTTTATAGGAAAAGTTTTTTACAATTTTTTTCCGAGTAGATATGAGAGAAGCGAGGAAAAACTAACTGTTGACATTGTATATATATATATATATATATATATATATATATATACAAACAAATCCTATTAAATATCACGGACAATAAACATATCATTAGTTTTCATTCAAATTTTTTTGTTCTTTATAGCTTAGCACAAACACAGGGTAAGGGAGTGTAGGAAGTCCTCCCCCACTTCTCTCTCTCTTTCTTTCTCTCTCTCTCTCTCTCTCTATATATATATATACTGGGTGATTGAAAATTAACTACCTCTTTTAAATCAGCTCCTTTAAAAATTGTATTTAAGAAAAAAATTATAAGAATTTTGAAATATGGAATTACTTTTCCATCACTCTTTATATATATATATATATATATATATATATATATATATATATATATATATATGTCTTATTTTCTTAACTGCCTGATGATTGTTGTTCTGCAAAAAAAAACTCCATGAAACCCGGGGTTCGTAGTCTAAATTTCATGAATTAAATATGTATATTTAATATATATCTATTTATTATTATCATATAATAGCTCTATCCAAGATATTGAGCACTCTCCATATAATATTGCACTTGGTTTGACAGAAACCCGCAAAGTGAATTAGTGACCACCAACACTGTTATAATATATATATATGTGTGTGTGTGTGTGTGTGTGTGTGTGTGTGTGAAGAAAAATATTGAAAAATAAAGTAATTCAAAGTAGAGAATTTAATATGAAAGAAAGTCGACGTTATAATGTTTTGGTTTTAATAAACCATCATCAGGTCCAAGAAAAGATGTTATGAAGTGACCTTAAATCACTAATGGATGGTTAACGAAATACAAAACAAAACGAAGGAAGAGATTGTATATAAACAGATTAAAGGGTGGGTATTAACCGTCTGATCAATAAGTCTACGTTCATATTTCAAAAATACTATGGACTGTATAAGGTAATGGTGTAGAACTAATAGAACCATCAAGAGATACAACGGCTCAAAAAAAGAAAAAAAGAAAGAAAGAAAGAGCAGAAAGTAAAGAAGAAGAAGAAGAAGAAGAAGAAGAAGAAGAAGAAGAAGAAGAAGAAGAAGAAGAAGAAGGGAAAGAAAGATAAAAGAAGGAAGTGAGAAAAGAAAGGAATGAAAAGAAAAGAACAAAGAGAGAGAAAAAAGAAGAGAAGAGAGTGTTGAAAGGGAAGAAAGAAAAAGGAATGGAGTGATGGAAGAAAGAAGTAAATATACGAACGTATCATTCGTATAGAACTGAATATGGTTAAATCATAAAAATATCAAACGTATTTGAATTGATATGTCTTTAGATTGAAAGAAGAAAAACTTTTTCTGCCATATATATATATATATATATATGTGTGTGTGTGTGTGTGTGTGTGTGCGTATCCGGCAAGTATTTTTTCTTTCTTTCTTTCTCTTTTTAAGCTTTGACATATAAAGCTACCAGATTTTGTGAGTATATTTCCTATTTACTGGGCTCAGTGGCAAGTTTTAACGTAAAAAAATTGCTCCTTGTCCATATTTACCAACCCTTCCGCTCTGGCAGGATATGACACAAGGTGAATTTTTAAGCGGAATTTAACAGGTTTCAATTCAGAGTTTTCCTTCACCAAGGCTGAAGAACTCAGTCTGTCCTACTATTCACCCAAAGCTGGAGGGAGAATAATTGGATTCATACCTTTCCCAAGGGTATTAGTGCTATGTGAAATGCAATTAGCCTGGTCCAGGATTTGAACTCGTGTCGACGAGTCCATTTCCTACGACGATAACCATTATACCACGGGAACCTCGAAAATAGCTCCCTGTGAAGGAATGAAGACTCAAATTGAGAATTTCTGTAAATGATAAACAATCATCAGACGCAAACTTAATGCTCGGAATATCTATTTTTCTTGCTTCGTAAAAATCACTGAGAAAAACATCTTAACGGTAAATTTGAGGACGGGGTGGACATTCAAAGAAATATAGTTGCTTAGTTTCTCATCGTATCAAAACAGCTGATTCAGAAGCGCTTCTACCAATCGGAAACTCACTGGAATAAGTATATGGAATGCTAATAATTTCGAAGAAAATTCTGCTTCATTCACTATTGATTTCTGTTTTGATATATACTTCAGTTTCAATACTTTTTTGCACAAGAAGTTTGATAATCAATAATACTTAATAATATCCGTTTTGATAAATGATCTACTATAAATAGTGATAATTGTACTTTACATGAATATTAAGTGTGTACTCATTCATGAACTATAGCGTAAATAATACCGAATAATATCCGTTTTGATCGTAAAATGATCCCCTTGAAAAGTCTTGATAGGAACCACACAATGACGTCACGTTCTCTTTTGGAAAAATACAAGAAGCAGCACTCCACAAGACAACAATTGTACGGCTATTTAACTCCCATCTCACCGACCATTCAAGTAAGACGAGCACGACTGCTGAAGAAGTAAGCGATGCTATCCTATGGACTCCAACATATGGACACACCAGAGTTGGCTGACAAGCCAGAACTTCCATTTATCAGCTCCGTTTCGTCTAAAGGATTTATCAAATGCGATGGAAACAGATTGCAAGATGATGATGAGAAACAATAATATTCTGATACCAATGGCTTAGAAGAAAAAGTTTTTTTTTAATAAAACATGTCGAATAAAGAAATGTAACTTTTAAATTAAATTGATTATCAAACTTCTTGTGCAAAAAGTAAACTGAATTAGGGTTGTACTTTTTTTCGACGGTTATATATTCATATATGTGGTAACAGAGTTTCAACACTGAAGAGTTTGGTTACAAACAATACCTAATACTATCCGTTTTGGATGCAAAATTTTCTGTTAAAAATAATAAAATCTTGGTTCGTTTGGTTTAGAAAAAAAATTAGTTTTATGAATAAATTGTTTGGATAATATCTATACATGCTTAATATAGAACTTACAAATCTTGGTCAGACTCTTGCTTACTTACCTAAGAGCAATATGGTATCCGAATGCATATATACATTTTCTAAGTTTTATTTAACTTGGCACCCAGTGAGAATCGAATTTACTTATAATGGACAGCTAGACTTGCTCATTGGCGCATTTTGAGTAATGTAAACGACGCAAAACGCCTCAGATATATGAATATATGCGTATATTTGCCCAACCCCTCCGCACGAGCAGGATGCGAACTAAGGTCAATTTAAGACGAGTTTTACTGGTTTGAATTCAAAGATTTTTTTCTCCTAGACCTGTTGCCATACCAAGGTTTAAAAGCTGAGTCTGACCTGCTATTTACCCACAGCTGGAAGGAGAATTGTTGGATTCATATCTTTCCTAAGGATATTAGTACCATGTGAAAAGTTAACAATCTCGTCTAGGATTTGAACTAGTATCGCCGTATCCGGGTCTTAAGACGGTAGCCATTACGCCACAAATTTATATGTGAAGTGTCTAGTGGAATGGTCTTTCAGATTTAAAATTGACGCTGCGGAAAGATCTTGGTCGACACGGAAGAGTTTTTCACTCTCATTCAGTCTAAAGTGATTTCCATTTTAAAGTTAAACGTGTCTGTCTGAAATTCTAAATTCACAACGAGGTTTTCCTTTCAGCGACTGTCCTGTATCGACTCACTTAAAAAAATTGCTGCGTTGAAACGATAGCCACCGTTTTAAGAATAATTTTTTATCACAAACATTCCAACATTCTTTGATAGTAACTAAAATGGCGTGGTTGATGCTACTCGTAAACATTCTTTTGAAAGTGTTTGTCGTGTAATGGATATTGTCGTGAGAAATGGACATGGTGACTTGATCTGAATATTAATTTTATTGCAGACTTTTGTCCTCATCTTGGTAGTTTTTTTGTTGTTTTTCTCACTACGTTTCGGCCAAATTCCACCTCTAGCCATCTTCAGGTGATTAACCGCGACCTCGGATAGGAATGCTGAGTCTTGTAACCGTATCCACAGTAATTACTGCCTTCCATAGTTGTTGTCTACGTTTCCAGATGAGCATTGTCAGAAGATAGCGGTTTCAATTCCTACCCAAGCCGGCCAGAGGGTTACTTGGTCAAAAACGTGGTGCGATAAACAGTAATTACTGGGGATACGGTTACAAGACTCAGCATTCCTATCCGAGGTCGCGGGTTAATCACCTGAAGACGGCTAGAGGTGAAATTTGGTTGAAACGTTGTCAGAAAAACAACAAAAAAAACTACCAAGATGAGGACAAAAGTCAGCAATAAAATTAATATTCAGATTAAGAAGCCTCGTCTCAAAAAGGATTCCCAATAAAAACAACGGTGACGTGAGTTCAGATCCTGGTCGAGGTTGTTCGCATTTCACATTACACTAATTCCCTTGAGAAAGGTATGAATTCAACTATTCTGCCTTTTGATAAGATAGTGGGGCAGACTGGCTTCTTTAGCCTTGGTATGGCGACCAGTCTAGGAGAAGAGAAACTCTCAATTTGAACCGGTTGAACTCCACATAAAAATTGACCTTGTGTCACATCCTGCTCATGGCGGAGTGGTTGGTAAATACATACCTCCCATTCGCTCCTCCCTACCCGACCTGATATCACGGCAATTCTGAATCCGGAAGACCATTCAACCGGACGGTGGTATTTCCCATACGACTGTACATCAATAAGTCCCTATTCTAACGACTGATATTCCAAATAAATTTTCATAGTATAATTTTCGATCTATGCTTTCCCCTTCTTACCTACCAACCCTGTCGGCGGGGATTAGAATATGCTGATTATATCTCCTGTAGTGGCATACACATCTAATGTTTATGCTCCAGTTCTGGTGATCTTTGGTTTGGTTTGGTTTGGTTTTATGACAAGTCAACCATTGTTGGTTATTTAATGCCAGATCCTATTTATATATATATATATATATATATATTAAATATAGGTCTTGTAAAGACGTTTATTCGATACATAGTTGAATGATCAAACAGTTCTGTTTCTAACAATTCAATTCAGTTCAAGTCCAAAAAGTTAAATGGTTACAAGAATTACAATGTATCACTAACAATTTAATTAAACACCCGTCATTTGTTTACTCACAGTGAAATGATCAAACAGTTCTATTTCAAACAATTTAATTGGGCATAAGTCAACGAAGTTAATTAGTTTCAAGTATTCCTATGTTTCATTAACAATACAATTAAAGTCATTTTTTCCACACACTTAAATGATCAAACTGTTCTATTTCAAGAAATTCAGTTTAGCATAAGACATTTGTCTGCACGCTGTTTAAATCCCAAACAATTCTGTTTGATCCATAGATAGGACCCTATCATGTCCTACCACTGGTAGCAATGGCAAAGAAGGGGTACTCCGCATTCCCCAAAGCTCCAGGATTATTGAAACCTTACCATCAGACTGATTAGCGTCATATCCAAGATACTCGTTGGGAGTGGGGTCTTACCCCTCTGCAGAGATGCAGTCGGTGTCTTCTACAACTCTAGCCGACTGGTCTCGGTGATCTTTGGATTGTGGAGTACTCCTTTATTGCCATTATTTCCTGGTCTACAACTGTCAGAAAGTGGCTGTAAGGAGTATTTTTAGGGCCCTATTTGTGTGTCGAATAGATGTTCATTAATTATTCGTATTCAATCGGACTGCGTGCCAAATTTTTTTAAAGAAACAACAACACTAAAAAATGTAAATAGGAACGTACAATGAACACGATTCCCTAACACTTAGGCATGAAATAGGCCCAGGCGGGTTGACATGCCGTTAAATTCAATCAATCAATTCTTACCCACTTATTTCGGGTTGACTCGCTTTCAAATATTAATAAAGAATCTTTAGTAAAGAGGTCTTCTGTACCTGTCTTCAATAAAATTACCACAACATTATTCCAAATCTAAAGTGTCTCTAAACTTCTGGCACGGGAAGGATATAGGGTATGGTTTTCAGTTCACACGCTTCGTTGTGGGGGTGCATCTAACACCCGCGCATCCGGCAAGTATTGGGTTAATATTCACCTCTGAATAGGGGACAAGGAAGAGATTATGTTTAAAAATAAATATTCGTTGTGTTAAATAAATGCTTATTTCTCCATTTGGTCACAAACTTACCAATGTACTAACGTATATACACACACTAGCAAGCTCATATTTATGAAATAACACAGATTATAAACCTGATTTTGATCTAATAATGTTAATTTGAAAACTTTTAAATGAAATAATTTCCGGTGGCATCAAAAGGAAGCAGATGTTTTTCAATCTTGTCTCCTGCATTAAAGTGACTTCCATCTGTGAAAATGTTTCTCTTATGTTCTTAGTATGATTTCCCAGTTGGGAAATTTCCCATATTGATTTCAAATCTAATTAAACACTAAATACCTTATTTTCCTTGAGGTGGCCGAGTAATCATATCACATATGGTTGATGACAATCAAAGCGTTGGCAAACTGCCTTTTCTACTCTGTTTGAATCTTTCCCCCTACGCAAGGGGGCAGGGGTGCTTAGAACACGCCGACTGTACCCCCAGCAGAGAGGTAAGATTCTTCCCCCCCCTCGCTAAAGGAGTGTCCTGGTAATGACACTAAACTGCATCTGATGATGAGGCTCCAGTTTTTGTGATTTGAACATTGTAGAGAACACCCCTTCATTGCTATTACTCTCAGGTCCACTCAGACATAGAGTTAGGGTACCAAAACAGCAGGTCAAATAGATCTTTTTAAAAATTATTCGTATGTGATAGGATCGTGTGCAAAAAATTCTTTAGAAAAAACAACAGAAAACATGGTGGTAGTCAACGTGACGTAGTGGCTAAGGAGTTTGACTGTCACATTGTAGTGAGCGAGTTCGAACTCCAGTCACGCTATGATGCTCACTCTCGGACTAAAAGCCTGGGAAAAAGTTTCTTATGGGTTGAGAACTACTACCACTGCTTTATTACAAGAATGATTGGTTGGTTGGTTTGGTGTTTTGTTAAATGGCGTATCGACCCTTTTCGGGTCATTCAACGCTGAATTAAATTTGAAACAATTCAGTTAAATATAAGTATAGTTTTGTTTACAAACCGTTAAATGTCAAAACAGTTCTATTTCAAACAACTCAGTTTAGCATAAGTACACCGTTTCAATGTCAAAAATAGTTCTATTTCAAACAATTTAGTTTAGTATAAGTACACAGTTTAATTCTATTTGACCCTTACATGGGACCCTATCAGGAGCCACCACTCCATACTGGGAGCGATGACAAGGAAGGGATACTCTGCATTCCCCAAAGTTCCAGCATTATATAACCTCACCATCAGATTGTTTAATGTCATTTTCAGGACACTGGTTAGAGGAGTCTTACCACTCCACAGAAATGCAGTCGGTGTATTCTACTGTCCCAGCCAATTGGGTAATCTACATGAATGGCTTTGGCATTAAACGAACCATGAAATTGATAAAGCGCCTCTGGTGGTGTAATGGTTAACAAGCTCGACTAGCAAACATACACGGGTGAGTTCGAGGCTTATTGGGTGCCTCTTTCATATGGCCTTGTGCCACATCTAAGTAAAATGCTTAGTAAATTACAACCATGAAATTTGATATGCCACTAATCAGAGAAACCTTTCCAAGCCAAACAAAGAATGTAAATATGAACGTTTAAAATACCCCTAGACTGGTTGACATGCCGTTAAAATGAATAAATCAATCAAACGAGTTTTGAGAGGCTAAATGTCCAAATAACTTTTTGATTTACGTATTATTCCCTTCTACAACGAAAGAAGTAGAATAACAACTCCTTCCCTTGAATATAACACTATGGTGACATTTGATGGTGAGGCTCCGGTTCTTGAACATTGGGGAATGTGAAGTACTTCTTCATTATCATTACGCTCAGGTCCACTCACACCCAGAGTGATTGTTAGTTGGTTGGTTGGTTGGTTGGTTGGTTTATCAACCTTTGTAGGTTATTTAACGCCAAATCTATTTTTATACAAATCATCATCATCATCACCATGTCGTGCCACTAGCACAGATATCCCTGACCCTCTCTCGCCACTTCTCCCTAGCGTTCATCGCCTCTGGCAGGTCTTCAGGGCTACATCCTGTATCCTTACATAGCTGCTGTATGTATGTTCGAGCTGTTCGTCCTGCTTTTGCTCGGCCATACGTGGGGATCCATAGGAGTACATCACTTATGAGCTCGTCCTTGCTTTTCCAGCAATGTCCTGCATACAAATAATCAGTTCTATTTCAATGAGAACACAGTTTAATTGTCAAAAACATTTCTATTTCAAGCTATTTAGTTTATTCAAACAGTTCTAATTTAGCTAATTCAGTTTAGTATAAGCACAGATTTTGTTTACACTCAGTTAAATGTCGAAACACTTATATATTAAACAATTGAATTAAGTGGAAGTACAGGTTCAATGTCAAAAACAGTTCCATTTCAAACAATTCAGATGCAGTTAGTTATATTTAACCCATAGATAGGGCCCTATCAGGTACTACGATTCCAAACCAGAGTGGACCTGGGAGCAATGGCAATGAAGGGGTGCTCTGCATTCCCTGAAGCTCCAGCATAACTGGAACCTCACCATCAGATTGTTTAGTCTCATATCCAGCACACTCATTAGGGAAGTCTTACCCCACTGCAGAGGTGCAGTCGGTATATTCTAGAGTTAATGTCAAAACAGATTTATTTCAGATAATTCACTTTAGCATAAGTACACATTTTAGATGTCAAAACAGTTCTCTTTCGAGCAATTTAGTTTAGCTTAAGTACGCAGTTTAAATGTCGAAACAGTTCTATTTTAAACAATTCAGTTTAGCATAAATACGCTGTTTAAATGAACCCCCCCCCAATAAAGTCAAGAAACCTCGGTTTAGTTCTATTTAACCCATAGATAGGACCCTTATCAAATGCTGCCAGTCCGGGTCAGAGTGGACCTGGGAGCAATGGCAATGAAGGGGTACTCCGCATTCCCCAAAAGTTCCAGGATTACTGGAACCTCACTATCAGATTGTTTAGTGTGATATACAGGACACTCGTGGGTGTGTGTGTGGGGTCTTATCCCTCTGCAGAGAAGCAGTCGGTGTATTCTGTAGCCCCAGCCAATTGGGCAAAGAGTGATATTAGGGTCTCATCTATGCATCAAAGAGATCTTTAATCGTTTACTATTTTCAAAATCATTTAACTGTGTGCAAACAAATGATTAGTATTAAATTGAATTATTAACGTTTGATAATAATACTTGAAACCATTTAACTGTGTGCAAACAAATGAGATCTGACTCGTTTTAATATGTTACATACAAACTATAAATCCACCAATCATATATTTGATTTATATGTATAAACAGTTTGGAATTAAATAACCAACATGTGTTGAAATGCCGTAAAACACAACCAACCAACCAACCAATGGCCTTTTATAGAATTTTTCTTTTCTTACGAAACAAATTATATACACCAATAGAAATGTGTAGAATGAATCGGTTGAAAACTTATGATCACAACAGCAGAAAATGGGTCAGTTTCGAAAAGTTGTTTTTTTTTTTCACAAAAAGGAAGCGTAGAATTCCTTTTTGTGAATATTTGCAAACATGGGAGACCGGGGTTCAATTCCAGGTCGCGTCATACCAAAGACTTTAAAAATAGTACTTGATACCTTCTTGCATAACACTCAGCTATATAAGGTATATATTAAGGGTAAAGTGGAGCAATCCAGGGAAAGGATTAGGGCCCTCCCCAACACCTCGGCGCTGTAGCAATTGAAAAGGGAGCCTTCTGGTTGCCCTCGACTAAGGGAGACAACTACTATGTTATTTTAAAAAATGACGTAAAAAAACAGTAAGCTTAGTGGAATATTTTTTGTTCGTTTGTTTACGAAACAATTAACATGAAAAAATAAAACAAAAACACTCTTAAGAAACAATAAAAATATACAACGAGCACGATTCCCTAGAGTCCAGGCATAAAATAACTCCAGAAGGTTTGAAATGCCGTAAAAATCAATCAAACACTAAGCTTTTCTCTTTCTTTCTTTCTTTCTTTCTCTTCGAAACTTTTGCTTGGACAAGAGTCTAGTATCTGTTCCCAGGAACTTTTGCTTTATATAAGAGTTAAGCATCTGTACCTGTCGAATATAAGTATTTACCCAACCCCTCAGCCACGGGCATACAAGGAAATGTATGTAAATTCAGATTTTAAGGGGAGTAAAAATAGTTTGAATTTAATGGTTTCCTTTTTCCAGATTGACTGCTTAAACATGTCTGACCTACTTTACCCGTAACTAGGTTGGAGGAAGAGATAAGTTTATTCCTTATAAGGTCAATAGCTCGAAGTGAAATCTAAATGGCCTAGTCCAGGATATGAACACTGGTCACCGATTCCATTTCGTACGTCGATTACTGTTACGCTAAGCGCAACTCAATGGAGAAGTGTCGTATTTGGAGGGGACACAGAGTTTCATTGTTTCGTAAGAAATAATATCTAAATATATCAATTTTTATTGCTTTATGTTCCACTTGGTAAGACCAAACTCTTATTGCTGTAGCTGTTCAAGTTTATAATACCCGACTTCTCAATTCTATCCGACTTGAACAAGGGAAAAATCTTTGAAAAAATCGGAACTGTTTTCAGAGAAATCGATTCACAACATCACAGATTCTGACTATCTGTCGAATCATCGAAGTACGAGCCAAAAGACTTGAAATTATATTATAGTTCTTGATTTATTCAAGGCATTTGATTCCATACACAGAGAAAGGATGGAGCAAATACTACAGGGTCTCCCCAATAAAACTATTACCGCTATAATGATACAAAAACAATGGTTCGATCACCCGTTGATGAAACCGACTTCTCCGACATTATCGCTGGAGTCTTGCACGGTGATACATTGGCACCATATTTCTTTATAATCAGTCCAAATTATGTACAATGAACGTTAATAGATCTAATAAAAATAGTTCAACATTTAAAAAAGACATGAAGCAGATGATATCCCCCAGAAACTATGATAGATACTAACTACGCAGATTATCCAGCGCTTTTCACAAATACATCTGCCCGAGTCAAATCTTTACAGCATCGCCAAGAGCATGTAGCAGAAGGCATTGGCCTATATGTGAACAACACCCCGCCCCGGAATTTATGTGCTTTAAACAGGAAGGAGTCTTTAATTTACATCGGTAGCAATATCTCATCTATAGAAAATGATGTCAACGTACGCGTAAAGAAGGCACGGATTGCTATTAAAAAGCAATTGATCATATATAAATCTGATCCCTCTGATAAAATAAAACGATATTTTTTCCAAGCCGTGTGTTTGTCAATACTACTGTATGGTTTCAACACCTTGAATTTAAAGAAATGTAATATATAGGTCCAAAAATACGACCAAGATATGAATATGCGAAATAGACAAATTCATAAGGATGCGGAAAACGATCACAAATATTCATAAACAAATGAATCCGAAAAACACGAAACACTTACGATTCTCTTTTTTGGTTCAGGTACGAAACTTTTTATTATCTTTTTGAGTTTAAGGTTTTTCAATACGAGGAGAGTGAGAGACACAATTTCTTTCTATGCTGACTTTTCCATCTGACCCCACCACGTGCGGCACCCCGCCGCAAACTACTGGTCTGGCCGCGGCGAGCTCCGAAATTCGACTTGCTTCGTCCAAGCCCAAATCTCAACTAACTGTTTTTTTTAAATCCCAAAATCCTCAGCCCATCACCTGCAGGCACGACGCCATACACATCCCCAGTCCTATTTCTCATCTGGGGTTTTTATTGTGACATCTGTGATTGTTACATCCTCCCCGCACGCGCGTGAACAACTGCACTCAATGTGTGCACCTAACTAACCCATGCACTAAGCCGAAAGCTTCTCAGCCCAACCAAACCAAAAGGCAAGATATATAAAACGAAAAATGATAATATAAAAAAAAAATCCCTCCGCAATTATATAACAGAAACGCATAAAGAAAAAGCTAAAAGGGAAATACATGAGAATGCTACGTGCTGTTTTGAACAAATCCTACGAGCAACACAACATAAAACAGCATCTGTTCGGCCACTTATCACCCATCTCAAAAACCGACCAAATAAGACGAACAAGACATACAGTGGCACAGCTAGTGAAGTTAGAATGAACTCATAAGTGACGTTCCTTAAGATGGACGCGCCAGGTTTGGCTGACCAGTACGAAGCTCTGTGCGGACATTGGATGCAGTCTAGAGAGCCTGCGGAAAGTGATGGAAAATAGGGGCAGATGGTGAGAGAGTCCCGAAACTCTTTGCTATCAGCATAACTTAATGATGACGATGATGATGATAAATAATAAAATCCTTTCATCTTTGATTTAGAATATAATATTTTATAAAAGAATATTCAGAAGTGTGCTTATTTATCGACGATGCGGTACATTATCAATCTCTACCCCGGAAAATTCAAGTAAATTAATCCAAAATTATTCAAATTAAAACATATATATACACAGACACACACACATATATATATATATATATATATATATATATGTGTGTGTGTGTATGTGTGTGTATGTAAAGAAAAATTTATAACAAGGTAATCCAAGTAGAACCGAAATGCTATAGTGTCAACTTTGCTTCTCAATAAACCTTTCCTTCTACTTGGATTAGCTCGTTATCAATTTTTCTTTATATATTGTCGGATTACACTACATTATTCACTTCCATATATATATATATATATATATATATGGAGCAAATTAAAAAACAAAGTAATCCAAAAGTGATGAATTTATTTCGAATCAAAGGTGACGTTAAAACGTTTCGGTTTTATTGAACTTTCATCAAGACTTTAAGATATATATATATATATATATACTGAGAGAGAGAGAGAGAGATAGAGAGAGAGAGATGTGATATTGATTTTTTAAGATAAATTTTCGAACGCTAATTACATCACACAAAATTGGGGTAGAACGCTACCGACGAAAATGTTTTAAAACCTTTTTTCATATTTTTCGCGTCATTTAATCATACGAGCTAATTTAGGTCCCAAAACTGAAACGTCAAATATTGGAAAATATTTCAATAAATAAAATCATTCTCTGAAGACCCTGCATTTTTCATCTCCGTACATTTTCACACACACACACACATACACACACACACACACACATATATATATATATATAGAGAGAGAGAGAGAGAAAGTCTGTTATATTTTGACCTTCGACCCAGCCCAAAAATATTATTCCAAGGTGATACACCGGAAGGAAGGGACACATTCCAATCGCCAGTAATCGAAAGAGATCGCATGGGCGGATTAAGGCTTATGATATGGGACAAGGGGAAGGTCCCATTGTGCCACTACAGTGATACACCGGAAGAGAGTAACCTCTGAACTGCATGACAGTTATTTCCGCTTGATGACGATTAAACATTCGATTTCAAAGATCCAGTGTGCGATCGTGTGGGCGTTGAATTATTATATAATTGAGTTGAGTTGGGTGCCAAAGCAGTTGCCAGTAGAATTCCAGAGAGTTAAAGACGAGATGTGGTAAGGAAAGCCACACCAGGCCGATGGGCCTTGAAGCCCTGATGAGCTGGGGTCCAGAGAAGATGTTGATAAGATGCAGTAAAGAAAGCCAGCATCCAGCAGTGGACTCCAAGACCTCTGGTTTAACATCAGGAGAACAAGAAAGACTCAACGTGACGGTCATAACAGTGGGGTCAAAATATGAAGTTTATGTTCGGTCTCCAGCACCCTCTCACATGCAAACCTTGAACAACCCTTTCGAACCCTTGAAATAAAGTGAGAGGTAAAATATTGTTAAAGAAGTCTTCTTGCGTCGTTTCTTCCGGCGTTTTCCTTCATGCGTCCTTTATTACTGCGTCTGTTATCATTGCGTCGGCATGTATCCAGTATATATATATGTATACAACAAGTCGAGCCATAAATAATCTTTGTTTTTTAAAAGCAAGTTGTAATCATGCATTTCAAATTTCTAATGTTTTAAACGCTACTGGAAATTACCTGATTGAAGAATGCCTTTCTTTGTCATCAATATTTCAATAGTGAAAGGGTGTTCATCATTTTTCGATCTTTGATCTCACACCCGATGGTTTGTGAGACGTGAGACTCAGCAGATGTTTTGTAGGGCACTGCTTCCAGGATTTGTTCATTATTCTTAGAAGGAAACCTCTTATGATCAAAAACTTACAAGTTTAGCAGTGGAAATGTATCAAAAATAAAATATGTGACCTCTCGAATCTTTCAGTCATCTTGCCTTGGCTTCTGTGGGAGCAGAGTGTGTTATACGAGTCATACACTGGTGTAGGATTGGAAACCGTAGGATGCAGTGCAGTTGATGTGAAGCAAGGGAAATAAATCCAAAAGTGGGTGAATGATCAGCTTCACTTCATGCTCAAAGGCCAACGGTCAGGTTCAAATAGTTCAGTCAATAAACTACTAGTATTTATCAATAATAAGTGTGGCGTCTATTTATGAGATAGATAGCAATTGAAAAGGTACCATAACTTTAATTCAAATGAACTTTCATACCGCAACGCTCTTAATAAAGGTGTACTCGGGAGACTTGGGTTCAATCCCAGGTCGCGTCATACCAAAGACTTTAAAAATGGTACTTGATACTTCCTTGCTTAACACTCAGCAATATAAGGTACGTATCGATGGTAAAGTGGAGCAATCCAGGAAAAGGAGTAGCGCTCTCCCCTACACCTCGGTGTAGTAGCTATTGAAAAGGGAGCCTTCTGGTCGCCCTCGACTAAAGGGAGACAACTTTACTTTTTGCTTTTTTTTTAACAGAGCTCAAGATCTTTCGCAGCACCACGGGATGCAGTTTAGTATCATACACGGGAAACTATTGAGCAGAGATTACCGCACTGCAGGAGATACAATCTATGTAATTTAACCCCAGCCAACAGGGCGTAGTAAGCTAGTATATAAATTGTTTGCATTAGATCAGAATACTCAAACCATACAACTGTGTTCATTTGGTTTGGTTTGGTTTGGTTTTATGGCATATCAACCATTGTAGGTTATTTATAAAATGCTTTTTATAAATATATGTTAAATATGATTTAGAAACACATATTGTAGATAACATTATTAAACGAACCTGGGCTCATTTTTTGGCGCACAGTTAAATGGTTTTTCTATGTATCACAAACATCATTTGTTTACACACAACTGAATGATCAAACTGTTCTATTGTAAACAATTCAATTTAGCATAAGTATACAGTTTTGTTTACACGCTGCTAAATAGAAAATCAATTCTCTTTCAAACAATTCAGTTTAGCATAAGTGTAGTTTAAATATCAAACAGTTCTATTCGACCCGTAGATAGGACCTTATCAAGTGCTATTACTTCGGGTCTGAGTGGACCTGTTAGCGATGGCAATGAAGGGGTACTCCGCATTTCCCAAAGCTCCAGGGTTACTGGAACCACACCACCAGATTGTTTAGTATCAAAACCAGGACGCTCGTTGGGGGAGTCTTACCCCTCGTATTCTCTAGCCCCACCCAACTGGGCCACACTCGTTGGAGGGGTCTTACCGTGAGGCAGAGATGCAGTCGTTGTATTCTATTCCATTTCAGTTCAAATTATCTGTATTGAATAAGAATACTTGAAACCATACAACCGTGTTCAAATTATTTGTATTTGATAGGAATACTTGCAACCATATCACAGTGTAAAAACGAATGATTATTGGCAAATTCCTGATACTAATCACGATTTATACACAATTATATGGTTTCAACTTAATAATACGCTCCAGTCGGCAGGAGCCCTAGAATATACCGACTATATCCCAGCAGAATGGTGAGATACTCCCATTAGTATACTAGATATGACCCTAAACCATCTGATGGTGGAACTCAAGTTCTAAAGTTTTCGCCTAGTGAAGTACCCTCTCATTGCCATTAATAGGACAAATACAACTGTTTGACATTTCAACAGTACGCCAACCAATTATCGATGTTAAATTGCTAGTTTTAGATTACAATACTTAGAACTATTAAACTGTGCCCAAACGAATGAATAATGTTGAATAGAATTAATAGTGTTGAATCTCAATTCTTGAAACCATTTAAATCAGTGCAAAAATTGAATTAACGATATTACATAGGAAAACATAGAACCATTTGACTGTGCAAAAGAATGTATAGTGCTGAATAGAATTATTTGTGTTACATAGCAATACTTGAAACTATTTAACTGTGTGCACACAATAGCAGTACTTAATTGTGTGCAAACAAATTAGCTGGAACTTTTTTTTTAATTGAATTTTCTAGAAACTATTCACTTGAAAATTATATTCGTATAATCATCTAACTATGTGCAAGCAAATAATTTATACTAAATAGAACTATTTACGTTAGAAATACTCAAGTATTTCTACCTAATGCTGAAAATTTCAAAGAAAACCGTTTGACCCATCGACTCCAGTTTAACTGAGACGCAGATTTGGTATGGTTTATTTGGTTGAGGGTTATATAGCGTAACGAGACTGGACGAGACTGATTGCATTTCACATAGCACTGATACCCTTGGGTAAGGTATGATTCCAATTATTCTCCCTCCAGCTATGTGTAATTAGTAGGGCAGACTAGGTTCTTCAGCCTTGGAGAGGCAACTAGTCTAGGAGAAGGAAAACTCTGATTTCAAACCTGTTAAACTCCGCTTAAAAAAACTGACCTTGTGTCGTATCCTGCCCGAGCGGAGGGGTTGGGTAAATATGAAATATGATAGCGTAACGCTTACCGTCTAAGGAAATGGAACTGAGTTCAAATCCTGAACGACACTGTTTGCATTTCCCGTAGCGCTCATACTCTTCAGAAAAGTATGTATCCAAGTTCCACATGAAACACCTGAAGAAGGCCGAAGGACATATCGGCCGAAGCGTTGTGATTATTACAATTGAGATGAGGTCAATGGTCTGAATATTCTAAGTAATAATAATTATGCATACAAATATTCTCCTTCCAGCTAAAGGTAAATAGTCGGGCAGACTTTAATCTTGAAATGATAACTGATATAGGAGAAGGAAAATTCTGAATTTAAGCCAGTAGTAGATCTGGAGAGGGATGGGCTGTGCGAGGCTAAGACATGCCACATGAATAGTGCCCTTAAAACAGGTTACGGGAATGTATTTATGGATGGCAATTACACAAGAATGCTGCGTGCAATCCTGAACAAGTCCTGGCAGCGGCACCCCACGAGACACCAACTGTACGGCCACCTGCCCCCTATCACGAAATCTATTCAAGTTAGGAGAACCAGACATGCAGGACATTGCTGGAGAAGCAGAGATGAACTCATAAGAGATGTACTCTTATGGATCCCCACACACGGCCGCGCAAAAGCAGGACGACCAGCACGAACGTACATTCAGCAGCTGTGTGAGGATACAGGATGTTGTCCTGAAGACCTGCCTAGGGCGATGAACGATAGGGAGGAGTGGCGAGAGAGGGTCAGGGATATCCGTGCTGCCAGCACGATATGATGATGATGATATCGAAAGTTGATTCTTCTAAAAGGGCGATTATAACTTAAACTATATTTTCAATATCCCGCTGCAATCAAAATCATTCGTTTTATTGTATAGAATAAAAAAAATAAATTATACAAGAATTTCGATCTAATTTCTAATTTTCATATTTATATAGTATCAAGTGTTTCAATTGAATATTAATAATTTTAAAACAAGCATATTTGGACAAAAATGGGACCCTAAAAATTACAACCACTACGGGTCAGAGTGAACCTGGGAGTAATACCAATGAAGATATACTTCATACTACCCAGAACTCCACCTGGGTGCAGTTTAGTATCAAACTTAGGATACTTTAAGAATGGTCAAAAACAATTACCGACGCTGACTACGCCGATGACATAGCGCTTCTGGCAAATGCACCCGCCCAAGCCGAAACCCTACTGCATAGTCTTGAACGAGCTGTCGCAGGCATTGGTCTCCATGTAAATGTACACGGTATACGTGTTTTAATCACACAGGTGACATTTCCACACTAAACGGCAGCTCTCTGAAACTAGTTGATAAGTTCACCTACCTAGGAAGCAGTGTCTCATCAACCGGGACTGACATCGACACGCGACTAACAAAGGCATGGACAGCTATCGATAGCCTTTCGGTCATATGGAAGTCAGACCTGACCGATAAAAGGAAGCGCAGTTTCTTCCGAGCAGCAGTCGTGTCAATACTGCTATATGGATGCACTACATCGACGCAAACTAAATGGGTGGAGAAAAAGTTTGACGGCAACTACACAAGAATGCTGCAAGCAATACTGAACAAGTCCTGGAGGCAACACCCCACAAAGCAGCAGCTATATGGCCACCAACCACCCATCACGAAAACTATCAAAGTTAGACGAATCAGACATGTAGAACACTGCTGGAGAAGTAGGGACGAGCTTATAAGTGATGTTCTCCTATGGACCCCCCCAAATGGCCGAACAAAAACAGGGCGACTAGCTCGAACCAATATTCAGCAGCTCTGTGAGGATACGGGATGTAGCCCTGAGAACCTACCAGAAGCGATGAACGATAGGGAGGAGTGGCGAGAGAGGGTCAGGGATATATATGCTGGTGGCACGACAAGCTGATGATGGGGATGATGAATAATGTATTTGTCTTCAAGGGAAGATAAAGTTTATTTGAAATTACGGTGAGAACAATTTTATTATTATTTTCTCCTGGCAAATTTTTGACGCCAGTTTGAACAGGCTGAGTGGCAGCAAGTTTTTTTTAGATCTTTTATACTCAACTAAGTATTTTAGCAGATCTTCATGTACCTGAGTTTTAGTTCTCAAGCGAGATCCAAGGATTTGTTTATCTTTTCGCCCGCTTATATTTTCACTTTGTTGTCTGCTGGAACTAAATTGGAACTTCACCATTGGATGCAGTTTTTCTGTCGCACAGAGGTTATTTAGGGTTTTTTTTATTGGTGGAAAGGTCTTATCTTTCGGGAGGGGATGCAGTGGGTAGATTCTCAGTCCTTTCGATAGAGCTGGAACTACAGATGTGTTTTAAACTAAAATAAGGATAATTTAAATACTGATTTATTGTCGCTGATAGATCATTTCCTCTGATGAATAAGAATATGCTGGTTTGGTTATAACGTTTATTCTGAGTGAAATTGTGATCAAGGAAGATGTGTCATTTCCCTTACGGCACTCTGGATAGTGGATGTGTCGAACATCAAAGTATAATTCACAGTTAATGGGTCAAAGGTCTTCAGAACGTCTGGGAAAGTAAAAAAAAATCCACGCAAGTTCGTTCATTGCAAGAAGGAGTCATGTTGGATTTGAGAGATTTAGATTCTAAAACTCATTTAGATTTGTTTATGATTCGTTGATTTTAATGGCATGTTAATCCGTCTGGGGTTATTTTATGCCTGGAGGCTAGGGAATCGTGTTCTATTTGATCTTATACATAGGACGCCAACAGATCTATTTGACCCATAGATGGGATCCTAACAGATCTATTTGACTTCTGGATGGGATCCTATCAGATCTATTTGACCCATATTTGGGATCCTAACAGATCTATTTGACCCATATTTGGGATCCTAACAGATCTATTTGACCCATATTTGGGATCCTAACAGATCTATTTGACCCATATTTGGGATCCTAACAGATCTATACATGGGATCCTAACAGATCTATTTGACTTCTGGATGGGATCCTATCAGATCTATTTGACCCATATTTGGGATCCTAACAGATCTATTTGACCCATATTTGGGATCCTAACAGATCTATACATGGGATCCTAACAGATCTATTTGACTTCTGGATGGGATCCTATCAGATCTATTTGACCCATATTTGGGATCCTAACAGATCTATTTGACCCATATTTGGGATCCTAACGGATCTATACATGGGATCCTATCAGATCTATTTGACTTCTGGATGGGATCCTATCAGATCTATTTGACCCATATTTGGGATCCTAACAGATCTATACATGGGATCCTAACAGATCAATTTGACTCATAGATAGGATCCTAACAGATCTATTTGATCTATAGATGGGATCCTAACAGATATATTTGACATAGATGGGATCTTAACAGATCTACTTGACTCATAGATGGAATCCTAGATCTGAAACATCTCTCTTTTTCCCTCTCTCTCTCTCTCTCTCTATATATATATATATATAAATGTATACATATATAATTCCATAAATAATGGAATTCATTTTCTCTTCTGTTTTCCTGCAATTTCCTCTACCTCTTCTTTCATTTTTTCTTTCATTCTCATTGTCTTTGCATCATTCATTCATTCATTCTTTCTTTCTTTCTTTCATTTTTTTCTTTCTTTTTTTTTGTCTTTCATAATCATTTTGTCATTGCTTCTTTTTTCTTCATATCATTTTTATCTTCAACTAATTTCCAAGTACCATCTTCTTTTTTTCTTTCTTTCTTTCTTTCGCATTTTCTTGGTTTGTTCCTTTTTAAATTTCCTTTCTTTTTTCATTCTTTTCTTGTCCCCGCCCCGTTTTCCTTTCTTTTTTCTCACAATTCTTTCTTTCTTTCTTTCTTTTGCTATATTCTTTTTCTTTCCCTTTTTTATCTCACAATTCGTTTATTTTCCCATTCATTCATCTATTTATTCATTTTCTTCTTTTTTTTTCTTTCTTTCTTTCTTGCATTTGTTATTTTCTATCTTTTATTCTATTCCTTTCTTTCTGCCTTTCTTTTCTATTTTTGCTTTCTTTATTGCATCCTTCTTTCTTTCTTTCTTTCTTTCTTTTCCTATTTTATTTTTCCTTATTCTTTCTTTCTTTCTTTCTTTCTTTTGCTATTTTACCTTTCCTTATTCTACTCTTTCTTTCTTTTTTTTCTTTCTTTCTTTCTTTTTTTCTTTCTTTTGCTATTTTACCTTTCCTTATTCAATTCTTTCTTTCTTTCTTTCTTTCTTTCTTTTGCTATATTACTTTTCCTAATTCTATTTTTCTTTCTTTTTTTCTTTCTTTTGCTATTTTACCTTTCCTTATTCAATTCTTTCTTTCTTTCTTTCTTTCTTTCTTTCTTTCTACATCTTCTAAGTTAATAGGCCATCAATCCAATCGTATCGCAATCTTCAATGAAGGATGGAAACTGGCATTTTATTCCTTTTTTTTTTTTTTTACATTTTTAAGTTTTTATTCTGGGCGGGATGAAACAAAGCGGGTGGTAGTGCGATATGACGAAGGTGGAGGTAAGGGGAAGTGGGTGCAGGACCATACTCACCAAGGGAGACAGTATTTTGTTAGGGGGGAAAAGAGTGGGGGTGAAAAGAAAGGGATGGTATTGGTGGTGGATAATTATTCGGGTGGCTGAGTCTAAGAGAGCAGGATGCTGGATATTTGGGGTCCCGTCTCAATTCGCAAAGGGAGGAGACTGCGAACCAGTCAACCAACTGAACGAGACACGTTAAAATGCCGCTTAGATCAGAACCATATGCTGTTAGCCATGACAGCCTTCCTCCACAGGCCTTCCTTCCTGTCACACTTTTGCTTTTCATACAACTGCCTTATGTTTAGGGGTCCCTTCTTCATAGAAAGTTTTATTTACATTCTAAGGTCTGACACTATTCATAATCAACAGATCTTATTCTATACTTAAAATATTTCATAAAAATATTTATTGTCCTCGGTATTACATTAAACTGTTTGATGATGAGGCTGGAATCTTGGAGCTTGCGGAATATGGAGTAATCCTTACAAGTATTTTCAGGTCCACTCAGTCCCAAATAGGAAGTACCTGTTAGATTTGATTGGTTTAGTTTTATGGCATATCAACTGTTGTTGGTTATTTAATGCCAAATTAATTTATATACATATAAACAGTGCTATTTCAAACAATTCAGTTGAGTATAAGTATATTTGTTGCGTTCTGGTTAGTGAATGCTTGTAGTATTAAATAAAGGACAAACCACGATATGTGAGGAAATAGAGTTATATTCTCAGGAAAAAGTATATACAATAGAGAGACTATTCGTAGACAAGAACATAGGATTAGTGAACGCTTGTAATATTAAATAAAGGACAAACCACGATATGAAAGGAAATAGAAATATATTCTCAGGAAAAAAGTATATACAATAGAGAGACTATTAGTAGACAAGAATATAGGCTGAGTGAATACAGAATAAAGATATAGTCCAACGATAGTATTGGCTTCCGTTATAAGAAGCGGCGGTATTTGTTACTCGCCCCACCTAACGAGCAAGTGTGGCACAAGGACTTTTTTTAGGTGGGACCGGACGCAGGGCCGTAGCCAACACGCGCCCGGAGTTTCCCAGGCGCCGGGCGATTAACCCAACCCCACTCGGGAGGGGGTAAAAGCCTGGGGGGAAGGCCCCCTGAGGCCGAAGGAAAATATTCCAGTCACCGAGCCACACCCGGCCAGATCCATGCCGCCGCCAGCACGGCCGACCGAAATGCGACTCGGCAACTGAATGCCATTTCACGTTATGCGAAATGGCTCTTCACCCTCTAGTCTACCCTGCTATATATGACAGATGGACTAGTTCATTGTGCGGAGAAAGGTGGGTGATACCCAACATTATTTTTGTTTGCACTCAGTTAGATGTCAAAACAGTTCTATTTCAAGCAATTCAATTTAGCATGCAAAAGCAGTTCTACTTCAAACAATTCCGTTTAGCATAAGTACACACTTTAGTTCTATTTGACCAATAGATAGGATCCTATTAGATGCTACCAATCCGGGCCAGAGTGGACTTGCGAGCGATGACAATACTCCGCATTCCCCAAAGCTCCAGCATTCTGGAACCTCGCCATCAGATTGTTTAGTGTCATGCTAAGGACACCCGTTAGGGGGGAGTCTTATCCCTCTGCAGAGATGCAGTCGATGTATTCTACAGCCCCGGCCGACTGGTCAACATTTCGTACATTCAGTCATAAATGATCAAACAGTACTATTTCTAACAATTCAATTAAGTGTAAGTCAACAAAGTTAATTGGTTCCAAATATTTCTACGTTTAACAAACAATTTGATTAAACATCAGTCATTTCTTTATTCACAGTTAAATGATCAAACAGCTCTATTTCAAACAATTCAATCAAGCATAACCCATTTGTTTGCACGCAATTTAAATTTTAAACAGTTCTTTTCAACCCATTGATTGGACCCAATCAGGTGCTACCGCTCCAGGCCAGGGTAGAATTGGGAACGATTGTAAAGAAGGGGTACTCCTCATTCAGTGGATTTTGGATCATGCCCCACATTGGTATTTCTAATATTCTGATGCCCCCCTGTAATATTTAATTGTTACATATTCAAAATTTTACGGCGATTTAAGTGAAGGAAGCTTAAAAGGCCATTAACACCAACATATTACTATTGCCCAACGTTGGGAATTTCTAGTTTTAATATCATATTCAGGACACCTGTTGATGTGGGTTTTACCTTCTCAGCGGGGTAAGTATACTCATGGTTTTAGAAAAGCATATCATTCCGGGAAAAATCCGTTTACAGAGAGGTGAAACCTACCCAAAAAAGTTATCTTGTAAATGGCAGGCTCAAGTTTTTTGTGTACCTCAAGATACCAGATCAACTTTTGAGTACCGCTCTATCTCAGATCCACTCTGACCCGGAGTGGTATTAACTCTTAGGATCCCATCTAGGGGTCAAATCATCATCATCATCATCATATCGCGCTGGTAGCACGGATATCCCTGACCCTCTCTCGCCACTCCTCCCTATCGTTCATCGCCCTAGGTAGGTCTTCAGGACAACATTCCGTATCCTCACATAGCTGCTCAATATATGTTCGTGCTGGTCGTCCTGCTTTTGCACGGCCATGTGTGGGGGTCCATAAGAGTACATCTCTTATGAGTTCGTCCCTGAACGACTTATTGCCCAGTTGGCTGGGACTGAAGAATATACCGACTCACCATCGGCTACAGTGTTATACCCAGGAGAGCTTACCCACTCTGTAAAGGAGGCGATCCCTCGAATGTATTTTCCACCAACAAGATTCTCATTCCAACTGATTTCTTTCTATGTTAGAGTATCATCTTAGTTTCATTTCAAGATTATGTTGGAGGTTGTAATAGCGACACGTAGGTGTTAGTAGATATGCATTTGGAATATCTATGCAAGAAAAATGCATATTAGAAGCGTATATAAACGTAAGTATTGTGGGATGTGCCCGTGGTGTAATGGTTATCGTCGCAGGATATGGACACGGCGACACGAGTTCAAATCCTGGACCTGAAAGGTATGAATCCAAATATTCTCCCTCCAGCTATGGGTAAATAGTAGGGTAGACTAGGTTCTTCAGCCTTGGTGAGGCAACTAGTCAAGGAGAAGGAAAACTCTGAATTGAAACCTGTTAAACTCCGCTTAAAAAATTGACCTTGTGTCATATCCTGCCCGAGCGGAGGGGAAAAAAAAAGAGGTGCCCGTGGTGTAATGGTTATCGTCGTAGGTGGAATGGACACGGCGACACGAGTTCAAATCCTGGACCTGACTGAGTGCATTTCACATAACACTAATACCCCTTGGGAGGGGTTGGGTAAATAGGATGAACGTCAGTATTGTGTGTATGAGAATGAGTTGATATTTCGCACATGTTTCTTTTGAATGATTTACTGTGATTCAAGAAACAGCTACTACGCCCTGATCTGCTTTCAAGTCAGCTTTTCCATCTTCTTCATTTCGAATCACCGTTTGTTTAACCCCTTCTTACGTAAACGGGAAAATACTAATTCAGGGTAGCCAATGCCATTTTGGTCTCATAACGGTGGTCCACGCGCGCATACACAGCAGTTGGCTGGGGTTATAAAATACAGAGAGCTAAGACACCCAGCCCAACGAGTGTCCTGAATATGAAATTAAACCATCTGATGGTGAGGCTCCAGTCTTGGAGTTTTAAAGAATATTGAGTTCCCCTTCATTGCCATTACTCCCAGGTCGACTCAAATCGGGAATAGAATTATTTACAATATATGTATATACAATTGTTGGCAATCGTAGTCGAGAGTGACTCGAAAGCTCCCTTTTCTATAGCTCCTACACCAAGGTGTAGGGAGGGCTCCACTCCTTTCGCTGGATTGCTCCATTTTACCCAATGAGTTGAGTGTTTGCCAATGGTCCAGGAGACTGGGGTTCAATCCCGGGTCGAGTTATACCAAAGACTCAAAAAATGGTACTTGATCCCACCATGCTTAGCACACTGCATTATAAGGCAAGGATCGAGGATAAAGTGGAGCAATCCAGGGAATGGAGTAGCGCCCTACCCTACACTTCGGTGTAGTAGCTATTGAAAAGGGAGCCATCGGGTCTCCCTCGACTAAGGTCACCAACTTTACTTACTTTATATACTATACATAAAAGTATTTAACTGTGTGCAAACAAATAATTGATATTAAATAGAATTATTTGTGTTAGATAGCAATGCTTGAAACCATTTAACTGTGTGCCAACGAATGTTGAATAGAATTGTTAGCAATACTAATAGAGAAAAATTGAAAAACAAAGTAATCCAAAAAGAAGAATTTAATATAAAAGAAAGTCAACGTTATGACGTTTCGGTTCTAATGAACCATCATCAGAACTAGGAAAAATGATATCGAGTTACGTAAAATCACAGATGGAATTTTAATGGAATACAAAACAAAAAGGAAATATTAAATATACAGAGAAATGGGGTAACAGTTTTGTCAATAAATCAGCGTCCGTATTTTAAAATATGTCACGAGAAATTATTTACTTCAATAGCAATAATTGTAACCCTTTAACTGTGTACAAACAAAAGTTTGAAAGTAAGGTTACATAAAAACTATTCGCTCACAATTCATATATAGTCATCCACAGACAAACTGTTTCGTTGTATCACAACTCTTCAGTGTGGCTAGACTCACAAGAAGCTTCAAGCTGGGATCGAAAACTAACTGACGTAAAGTCAGCCGGATATTATACCCCAGAACTACCGTCATTCTCAGCGTAAGTGAAGGAATGTTTTACGTATACCTTTTCACATGTACGTTATCAGCTACCTGAAGTGATCAATTCTTACAGGATTTGGCATTGATTAAACCGCAATGGTCGATATGCTATAAAACACCACAAAAATACGTACAGAAAAACAGTGTGCAGAGTGTTCACCAATGGTCCGGGAGACCAGGGTTCAATCCCAGGTCGAGTCATACCAAAGACTTAAAAAAATGGTACTTGATACCTCCTTGCTTAACACTCGGAATTATAAGGTACGCATCAAGGGTAAAGTGGAGAAATCCAGGGAAAGGAGTAGCGCCCTCCCCTACTCCTCGGTGTAGTAGCTATTGAAAAGGGAGCCTTCGGATCGCCCTCGACAACAGTCGCCAACTTTACTTTATATCTATTTGGAGTGTCTTTTTAAAATTATAGATGGGATTGGCTCATTCTGTTTGGATCAAACAAACACATCCTCGAAGATGACCAGCGAAATAGTCGAAAGCACTTGTGCTAATATAGGATACTTTCTTTACCAACCTAACCTCGATATTAGAAGACTAGTGAGAAGACTTGAACGTCTTCACATGAAATTTTAAAAAAAGAAACAATCCCCGGTATTCAAACAAACCTACGTAGACAATGAATATTTGTATGTGTGTCTGTGTATGTGTGGAGAAGAGAGAGAAAGAGAAAGGGGGAGAGACTTTGTGTATGTGTGTGTGTGTGTATGTGTGGAGAAGAGAGAGAAAGAGAAAGGGGGAGAGACTTTGTGTGTGTGTGTGTGTGTGTGTGTATGTGTGGAGAAGAGAGAGAAAGAGAAAGGGGGAGAGACTTTGTGTATGTGTGTGTGTGTGTGTATGTGTGGTGAAGAGAGAGAAAGAGAAAGGGGGAGAGACTTTGTGTGTGTGTGTGTGTGTATGTGTGGTGAAGAGAGAGAAAGAGAAAGGGGGAGAGACTTTGTGTATGTGTGTGTGTGTGTGTGTGTGTGTGTGTATGTGTGGAGAAGAGAGAGAAAGAGAAAGGGGGAGAGACTTTGTGTGTGTGTGTGTGTGTGTGTGGTGAAGAGAGAGAAAGAGAAAGGGGGAGAGACTTTGTGTATGTGTGTGTGTGTGTGTGTGTATGTGTGGAGAAGAGAGAGAAAGAGAAAGGGGGTGAGAGTTTGTGTATGTGTGTGTGTGTGTATGTGTGGTGAAGAGAGAGAAAGAGAAAGGGGGAGAGACTTTGTGTATGTGTGTGTGTGTGTGTGTATGTGTGGAGAAGAGAGAGAAAGAGAAAAGGGGAGAGACTTTGTGTATGTGTGTGTGTGTATGTGTGGAGAAGAGAGAGAAAGAGAAAGGGAGAGAGACTTTGTGTATGTGTGTGTGTGTGTGTATGTGTGGAGAAGAGAGAGAAAGAGAAAGGGGGAGAGACTTTGTGTATGTGTGTGTGTGTGTGTGTATGTGTGGTGAAGAGAGAGAAAGAGAAAGGGGGAGAGACTTTGTGTATGTGTGTGTGTGTGTATGTGTGGTGAAGAGAGAGAAAGAGAAAGGGGGAGAGACTTTGTGTATGTGTGTGTGTGTGTATGTGTGGTGAAGAGAGAGAAAGAGAAAGGGGGAGAGACTTTGTGTATGTGTGTGTGTGTATGTGTGGAGAAGAGAGAGAAAGAGAAAGGGAGAGAGACTTTGTGTATGTGTGTGTGTGTGTGTATGTGTGGAGAAGAGAGAGAAAGAGAAAGGGGGAGAGACTTTGTGTATGTGTGTGTGTGTGTGTGTATGTGTGGAGAACAGAGAGAAAGAGAACGGGGGAGAGACTTTGTGTATGTGTGTGTGTGTATGTGTGGAGAACAGAGAGAAAGAGAAAGGGGGAGAGACTTTGTGTGTGTGTGTGTGTGTGTGTATGTGTGGAGAAGAGAGAGAAAGAGAAAGGGGGGAGGACTTTGTGTATGTGTGTGTGTGTGTATGTGTGGTGAAGAGAGAGAAAGAGAAAGGGGGAGAGACTTTGTGTATGTGTGTGTGTGTGTGTATGTGTGGTGAAGAGAGAGAAAGAGAAAGGGGGAGAGACTTTGTGTATGTGTGTGTGTGTATGTGTGGAGAAGAGAGAGAAAGAGAAAGGGGGAGAGACTTTGTGTATGTGTGTGTGTGTGTGTGTGTGTATGTGTGGTGAAGAGAGAGAAAGAAAAAGGGGAGAGACTTTGTGTATGTGTGTGTGTGTGTATGTGTGGAGAAGAGAGAGAAAGAGAAAGGGGGAGAGACTTTGTGTATGTGTGTGTGTGTGTGTGTGTATGTGTGGAGAAGAGAGAGAAAGAGAAAGGGGGAAAGACTTTGTGTATGTGTGTGTGTGTGTGTATGTGTGGAGAAGAGAGAGAAAGAGAAAGGGGGAGAGACTTTGTGTATGTGTGTGTGTATGTGTGGTGAAGAGAGAGAAAGAGAAAGTGGGTGAGAGTTTGTGTATGTGTGTGTGTGTTTGTTTACGTGCGTTTGTGTGCAGTTTTATTTACTTTTAAACCTTGTCGGATTTTTTCATGCAGAAGAGAGTTACCAATGTCGGTTCAGAATGCACATGTGTTTTTAAAAAAATGAACGAATGAATCTTTAGAGCTCAGAACTTGAGCCTCACCACCTGATGCACTTAATGTCCTATCCAGAACGCTATATATATATATATGAATATATATATGTGTGTGTGTGTGTAGCTCTGTGTGAACGAAAAAAATCATCGACAATAAAACGTTGGAAATTTTTTATTATTTAACAGGGAGTTCCTTGAAACTAGTAGACGAATTCACCTACCTAGGGAGCAGCGTCTCATCAACTGAAAATGACAATAATACGCAAATAGCAAAAACATGGTCAGCAATCGATAGGCTGTCAGTCATATGGAAATCAGACCTATCCGATAAAATAAAACGCAATTTTTTCCAAGCAGCGTTCGTGTGCATACTACTATATGGATGCACCACATGGATGCTGACGAGGCGCATGGAGAAAAAGCTTAACTGAAATTGCACAAGAATGCTATGAACTATATGGAACAAATCCCGGAAGTAGCTTCCCACAAAACAGCAATTATACGGTTACCTACATCCCATCTCTAAAACCCAAACCGTTCAAATCGGACGAACAAAGCATGCAGGACAGTGCTGGAGAAGTAAGGACGGGCTCATAAGCGACCTTCTCTTGTGGACTCTTTCACACAGATGAGTAAGTGTTGGACGTCCGGCTAGAACCTGTCTGCAACTCTGTATTGACCCAAAATGTAGTCCAGAGGACATGCTGAATGCGATGGTTGGTTGGTTGGTTGGTTGGTTGGTTGGTTTTTATGGCATATTTTCCCTTGAAAGTTTTTTAATGCCAAATCCTGTTTATACATACGTATCAAATATAAATTATTGGTGAATGCATATTTTGTAGGTAACATTTTTTAAAAAGCCAGAGCTCATTTGTGTGTACACAGTTAAATGGTTTCAAATATTGCTATATAAGACTAATAATTCTATTCACTATTAATCATTTGTTTGCACACAGTTAAATGGATGTCCATATATGATTTTTAAGTGAACAGTTTTTAGGTAATCTTATTTTCAAATGAGTTAGATCTAATTTGGTTGCACACAAGTATTGTTGTTGTTTGCACACAGTTAAATGGTTTCAAGTATTCCTATCAAAAACAAATAATTCTATTTAATATAGATCATTTGTTTGCACACAATGAAATGATTCTGAGAATTGCTGACAGTTATAGTTTTATTTGCGCACAGTTAAATAGTTCTTAGTATTATTATGCAATACTAATAATTCATATTTTGCATTATGATATCAATTATTCCTATCAAACACAATTCTATTTAATATTAATCATTTGCTTTCATTTTTTAAATAGCTTGAAAAACTGATATCTAGCATAATTAGTTTTATTTGTAATCAGTTAAATTGTTTCAAGTATTCCTATCTAACCCAGATAATTCATTTTACCATCAGTCATTTGTTTGCACTCAGTTATATGGTCAAACAGTCCTTTTTGACCGACAAATAGAACTCTATCAGGTACTATGACTTTGGATCAGAGTGGACCAGTGAGTAATTGGAATGAAGGTGTACTCCACATTCCCCAGATCTCCGGAACTGGAGCCTCATCATCAGGTGAGGTTTAGTATCATACCCAGGACACTAATTCTATTTGACCCATTGATGGGACCCTAACAGGTACTACCATTCTGGGTGAGAGTGAACCTGGTAGTAATGGCAATGAAGGTGTACTCCACATTTCCCAGATCTCCAGAACTGGAGCCTCACCATCAGATACAGTTTAGCCAAGACAGTAGTTCTATTTGACCCATAGATGGGACCCAAACAGGTACTACCACTCCGAGTCTGTAAAATTGGGAGTAATGACAATGACTGGTTACTCTGCATTCCTTAGAGCACCAGAACTGTTACCATCATAACAATCTGGAAAAAAATTGTTGAAGATTAAAGGGAAGAAATTCTTGTCAGGTTTCATATAGATAGTTATAAACTAAATTAATATGTACTGGAGATGTTCCGCATAGTCTTATTGAGGTGGGGAAAGAGTTTGTGCTAAGATATGGATGCTGAAATCTCACGGAGAATAAAAGATCAGGGTAGAAAGAATTTACCATAATCAAAGATGCCTGCGATGTTTTAGGTAAGCGAAACGTAAGCTACCACAAAGAAAAAAAAACAGACACTGCTTACGACACAGAGAATTAAAGAAATATTCATTCTGGGAATACCATTGTGTGAACTTTTTCGATGTAAAGTATATCAAGAAAAGAGTGGAGTGAAGGAAGTGATCACGGAGTACTGAGGCGGAAGTTTCGCTCAGTCCGACATGTCACAAGGTTTACAGACAACAGGTGGACCCATGCAATTTTTAAGTGATATCTGAGAGACCGGAAACAATCACTCGAAAAACCGGAAATGATGTTGGGAAGATGAAATTGTCAAGTGATTCAGGGTCAACATAGATTGTGGCCAGCGATATGGAATACTTCAGATGACCTTGCCAATAAGGGAAGAAAGTTATCAGAACTTTAATTTGGCACACATACCAAAATCTTGCTCTATTCCTGGTGTTATTTTGCAACCTATATCTGTCATGGCTTCTATCGAAATAGATTGGCTTTTTTTTTATATAATACAACATGTGCAATCACATTCCTAAAACATTTAATTAGAGAAATTTGGAAAATATGAACATTTCCGACTGTCGTTTTACTTCATTATGCTGCAAGAATTAAATGCATCGATTATGATAATTGATTAATTTTAACGGTACGTCAACCCAACCAAAGTTATTTTATGACAAGAGGTTAAGGAATTGGGTCCATTGTACGTTCAAATTTAATTTTGTGGTTTTTATTTTTTGGTATATAATTTTGTCATTTAAAAATAATTTTTAAACAGATCTATCTGACCCATAAATGAGATCCTAAGATATACTACCATTTCGGATCAGAGTGGACCTTGGAATAATGGCAATGAATGGGGTGCTCCATGCTCCCCAGATCCCCAAACTTGAAGTCTTTCCATGAGATGTAGTTTAGTGTGATACATTCGTTTTGGGGAGGGTGTTAACACTCTTCCGAGGATACAGTCATCATATTCTAAGATTCACCGACAGGAATAAAGAATTGTCGCAGAAAGAACTTTGTTCATTTTGCACAGTTTGTGAATTGCTGAGTTAGGCAGAAAAATCCATTTCGTGTTGGGTTTCGGTTCACCGATAAATCACCCCATGGTTTTTGCTCTTTACATACGTTGTCAAAACGTTAGAGTTTTGACCGTTGGTTTTGGCCATTCAACCCGAAGCGGTTTCCGGGGCTAAATATAAGCCAATGAAAAGCGCTCTCTTCCTCTTCTACATTCTCTTCGCTGAGGGACCAAGACGTGCTGACCGATTCCTCCAGATAACCGAGGATTCAGACCACATACCTTGAGGATTTTCTCCCTGTTTCGGCTTGAAGAAGAGCAAACTTTTACCCAACACTCCAAGTATTCATGAGGAGAACTGTTAACTTCTCCTCCTTGGTTTATGAATAACTATACCACTAGTTGCTTGTGTGCGACATTTACACACACTCGTCAACAAATAATGCCGTGAGTCCTGCTTGTCTTCAACTCCACTCTTATCAGACATAGCTTTCTGCATCTTTCTTCACATAACCAGGAGCTTGGACAATTTCCGTTGCCTCCAGCTGAACAATAAAACTTTGAAACTTGATAGTTCCGTCTTTTTTCTATTTTTGTTTATAAAACGGTAAAGCTGGCCAAATCAACATTTGAAATCCGCCCTACCGTTATGGAATTAAAAAATTATGACTCGAACATAATATTCAGGAGTACCAAACAGGACTTTGAATTTCTTTTTTTAAGCAAATCTATATGGATTTCCCGTATCGATCCCCACATCAGCTGGATCAACAATATTTCTGGTATCCATTACGGTGGAATTTCATCTTGCATTTGGCTCATGTCAGTCAAAATTTAAAAAAAAAATCTTACGAACGAATAAAAAAAAGCAACTTAATTATGGATTTATTGGTAAAAAAAAATATGTAGGAGATAATTTAGTATCGGTAAAAACTTATGAATAAATTAAACAAAAATAAAAAAAAACAAACTTAATCATGGATTTATATGAAGCTCTGTAAAAAAGAAAAGATATAGGGGAGGTAATTCAGTATTAGTTAAAACTTTGACTCCACGTCAGAAATTTTGCTCCACATTATCCAACCTTTTCTAAGTAAAATTTACATTTTCCACGAATAAAAATTAGTCGAAATAAGGATTTCTATTACAAGACTAATTAGCTTTTAACTTTTTAGAATTTCCGTTAATTAACTTTTAAAATTCACCTATTAGATCCTCTTAATTAAACTGGTGAGACGCCGAATCAACAAGATGCATGTGGGGAGAATTATAAGTAGTTTCGTATTTGCATTAAATGCCAAGCAACGGATACTTTTATCTTTGATTATATTAATGCTGTTTTCTTCCTTAAATCAAATACGAAAGATAAAACCCATAAATCTTAACTAGATATTACTAAAATTCTCATTATGTTTTTGTGTTCGTGCATATATATATATATATATATATATAGACGGTTGGGTGTCCCTATATTCAGTTTGTGTAGCGTCTTCTCTATTATGCCGAATAGAGACAGAGAGACTAACAGACAAATAGATAATTAAAAGACTGAGATAGATAAATAGATAGATGGGAGTAAACAAACGATAATTACTACTTATAATTCCGGCGCTGACGTGGTTCGCTTGTTGGCTGAGCCGTATGAGACTACGTCTCACGTAAGGTTGGACGGGTTTCCATTCTCAGCCTTCAAGCGTCCTCCGTGTCTAACCATACTGAAGAGTTGTGATACAACGAAACAGTCTGTCTGTGGATGACTATATATATATATATATATATATATATATATATATATATGCACGATTTGTCAACGAATAGTTTGTAGTTAAATTTTTATTTCAGTTAGTTGTTTTCTTAGATAGTTAAGAAGAAGTATCACTGTCAAACAGTAATAATTCTATTTGATATTTATCATTTGGTTGCACACAGTTAAATGGTTTCAAGTATTTTTATCCAACACTAATAATTCTATTTAATATCAATCCTTTGTTTGCACACAGTTAAATGGTTTCAAGTATTTTTATCCAACACAAATAATTCTATTTAATATTAATCCTTTGTTTGCACACAGTTAAACGGTTTCAAGTATTTTTATCCAACACTAATAATTCTATTTAATATTACTCCTTTGTTTGCACACAGTTAAATGGTTTCAAGTATTTTTATCCAACACAAATAATTCTATTTAATATTAATCCTTTGTTTGCACACAGTTAAACGGTTTCAAGTATTTTTATCCAACACTAATAATTCTATTTAATATTACTCCTTTGTTTGCACACAGTTAAATGGTTTCAAGTATTTTTATCCAATACAAACAATTTGCTCAACTTGTACTCAACTGTACGATATCAACAAATAGTAATAATAATTCTTCGTATGTATGTACCATAGCCAGATACGGCCATATGTGAAATGTCCATCTAGAAAACTTAGAACATAGGAATCTCGAAATACGAAAAACACGTAACGACTTCTCAGTTCAGGTACGAACCTTTTATTACTTTTGAGTTAAAGGTTCTTCGACATAAGGAGAGAGACAATCTTTCTATGCTGTCTTTTTCATCTGGACCCCATCTCGTGCGGCGCCCGTAGCGCGCAAGTTCGACTCGCCCCAGAAGTCGAACCGTCTTGTTCGGTGTCTAGCTTCAACTCTCCTAACTTTTCTTTGAAATCCCCCAAATCCTCCGCGCTCTTCCGGTGCGTGACGTCACTCGCACTCCGTCATCCTGTTCCTCATCTCGGGCTATTGTGACATTTCTGAGTGACACTTCCGCTCTGCGCGCACACGCGTTAACACCTGCATCAAGTTTGCACCTAACTAACCCATGTGCTGAGCCGAAAGGTTCTCAGCCTAACTAAACCCAAAGGCATGAACCGAATTACCTCGGCCATTATATTACATGTAATCACCTACCCCTCCGAACAGACCGGATATGACATAAGGTCAATTTTTAAGGATTGAATTTTCCTTCTCCTAGATTCGTTGCCAAGCCATGGTTAAAGAACCTAGTCTACCCTGCTATTCACCCATAGCTGTAGGGAAAATAATTGGATTCATACCTTTCCCAAGGGTATTAGTGCTATGTGAAATGCAATTAGCGTTGACCAGGATTTGAACGCGGTTCTTCCTGTCCATTTCCTATGAGGCTAACCATTACACCACAGGTACCTCCATTAAATAATAATGATAGTTGATAAATGATTGAATAGTTCTGCTTGATCCCTTGATGGTACCCAAACTAATACGGGATCAAGAGGTTCTCAGAATAATCTAGCACACATTCTTCAAAGTTTCCGAACTAGAATCTCCCCATCAGATGCAGTTTGGCGACATACCTAAGACAATTGCTGGAGGGGAGGCTCTACTCCCTCTGTAGGGATTCACTTCGCGTATTCTACTCTGTCATTTCAATCATGTTGATTCATGGATGGTTTTCAATATTTTCTAAGTGTTTTAATTTTTTCCGGTTTTTGTACATTACTTTGGGATATTCCAAGCGCTGATGATCAAAACTGTGGCATTCATATTCAACATTTTTCTTTATTTCATTGAAAAGTTCCTTTTCCTTTCTCTTGGTTTCATATTCATGGACCGTGAAGTAAGAAGGAGATCAAGAACCTAGTAAATTATCAAATAGATTAGGTCTTCTGGCCTGGATTTGTGATACGTTTTCATCCCATACTTACAGGAAAAAAGTTTTCATTGTTGATTTTATGAGTGATCATAAAAATTGTTTCTACATATTTATTTCATATATTAGGAGGCGCATGGTGCAACGGTTATTACCGAAACGAATTCAAATCCTGAACGAAAGTGCGTTTCACTTCACGTTGGTTAAAGGCATGAATCTATTCATCTCCCACTAACCCAAGCTATGGGAAAATAGTAAGGCAGGTTGAGTTCTTTAATCTTGGTTTGTAAATAGTCAGGGAGAAGGAAAACTCTGAATTCATATCAGCTGTATTTCGCTTAAAAATTGACCTTGTGTCACATCTACCCTTAGCGGTGGGGTTGAGCAAGAGTAGAGTGTTCGCCATTGGTCCGGGAGATCGGGGTTCAATCCTTGGTCGAGTCATACAAAAGACTCAAAAAATGGTACTTGATGCCACTTTGCTCAGCACTCAACATTATAAGGTAAGGATCAAGGGTAAAGTGGAGCAATCCAGGGAATGGAGTAGTGCTCTCCCCTACACCTCAGTGTAGTTGCTATTGAAAAGGGCGTATTCGGGTCCCCCTCGACTAAAGGGAGACAACTCTACTCTCTACTTTCTATGTGATATGAAGTAGATTTTTGGAAAAATCAGATGTGTTCCGTTTCAAAGCAATTAGACTATTTTGGTATGGATAAACATTGATTTTATTCAGCAGATTTAATTTTATATATATATATATATATATATTATAATCGGATGTAATGTCATGGTCTGGTGTTATGTATCTTTATATATATCGATTATATGGAAATCAGACCTAACCGATAAAATGAAACGCAGTTTCTTCCAGGCAGCGGTCGCATCGATATTGCTATATGGATGCACTACATGGACTCTAACAAAACGGCTGGAGAAGAAGCTAGACGGCAATTACACAAGAATGCTGCGAGCAATCTTGAACAAGTCCTGGCGGCAACTCCCCACAAGACACCAACTGTACGGCCACCTGCCTCCTATCACGAAAACTATTTAAGTTAGACGAACCAGACATGCAGGACACTGCTGGAAAAGCAGGGACGAACTCATAAGTGATGTACTCTTATGGACCCCCACACATGGCCGAGCAAAAGCAGGACGACCAACACGAACATACATTCAGCAACTATGTGAGGATACGGGATGTAGTCCAGAAGACCTGCCAGAGGCGATGAACGATAGGGAAAAGTGGCGAGAGAGGGTCAGGGATATCCGTGCTACCAGCACTACATGTTGATATATATATATATATATATATAATGAGTAGAGCGTTCGCCAATGGTTTGGGACACCTGGGTTCAATCCCAGGTCGAGTCATACCAAAGACTCAAAAGAATGGTACTTGATGCCGCCTTGCTTAACACTCAACAATATAAGGTAGGGATCAAGGGTAAAGTGGAGCAATGCAGGGAATGGTCAGCGCCCTCCCCTACACATCGGCGTAGTAGCTATTAAAAAGGGAGCCTTCGGGTCATTCTCGACTAAGGTCGCCAACTTTACTTACTTATATTTGTATATACACACATATGGGGAAAAATACAAGGTTTTCAGAGGATGGTTTTATTTGTAAAAAGTTGACGACCTTAGTCGAGGATGACCCGAAGGCTCCCTTTTTAATAGCTACTACACCGATGTGTAGGGGAGGGACCTACACCATTCCCTGGATTGCTCCACTTTACCATTGATCCTTACCTTATAATACTAAGTGGGAAGCAAGGCGGCATCAGGTACCATTTTTTGGGTCATTAGTATAACTCGACGTGGGATTGAACCCCGGTCTCCCGGCGAACACTCTATTCATTAGACCAATTTTGCCAACGTTGCAGTTTTTTTAAGAAGGAAAACATTAAACCTTTATCAGGGGGTTTGAAATGATATAATGAGAAATTTTTAAAAACTTTCTATTTCTGTGGGTGGCGTTTTGTTTCAAATTGTTGTGATCAAATTTATATCCGGAAATTCATTTTCTAAAAATTTAACGTAACATTAACATGAATTCCATAAAAATTAGAAAGCAAATTATATTTAATTTAAGTATAAGATCTTTTTTCTTTTTTTCTTTTTTCTGTTTTATTTGGACTAAACCTCAATTCATAAGGAAGACGCCATGATATTCACCGGTTTTTTAAATAGCAGTTTAAACTATAACTAACAAATTCTTTAAAATAAATAAAAAAAGAGAAATATTTAAGAATTAAAATGTAAAGAGATTTCATGCCCAAATAAGTAAAAGTTTTTTTTTTTTATTCTTTCGTCTTTTCTTGCCGGAAACGAGGTAGGGAAGTTTATACTAAATACGAATGTTTTAAAATTCATCCGAAGAGGGTCACAATGACCAGAAATAAATCTCTAATGGAAACACTAAACTGAAGTTTTTTCTTCAAATTTATATAAAACACACACACACACACACACACACACACACACATATATATATATATATATATATTTGATTTAACATAATAGACATTTTTTGTCTACATATTTTTTTGTTAATCCTTTCGAATTGCCGTATTAATCTTATGATATTCGGCGGGAATTAGTTGATATATCTTCCATAATTGTTTATTTCCCAAGTACTTTCTGCCCGACTTTGGGCCATCATCAGGGGGAGGATGTATAACAAAAGTGATGTAACTTTTGTATGTACATTACTATTTTGTAAGAATGAGCGTTTGTACTGTTCTTTCGAGTTTCAAGATTTAATACATACTCCCCTGATGATGGCTCAAAGTTGGGAAGAAAGTGCTTGGGAAATAACTAATTATGGAAATTTTATCAATCAATTCCTGCCGAATATTGTAAGAACAATTCGGCAATTCGAAAGGATTAACAAAAAATATGTAGACAAAGATGTCTAATATGTTCAATCAAATATGTATCAATGAAGAAATGCTGCCAATATATATATATATATATATATATCATATCAGTTTATCTTTGTTCACATATATCTTACATCGTTGGCATCTATTTAAAACATTCCCTGACATATCTATCAATCTCTAGCAATGTCAGTCTGCTTCTTTCTCTTTCTCTTAGTCTGTTTGATCCATCTATCTGTTTAGCTATCTAAGTATTGAACAAGTCCTAGAGGCAACACCCCACAAAACAGCAGTTGTACCGCCACCTACCACCCATCACGAAAACCATCCAAATTAGACGAACCTGACATGCGGGCCACTGCTGGAGAAGTAGAGACGAACTCATAAGTGATATACTCCTGTGGACCCCCTCACATGGACGAGCCAAGGCAGGACAACCAGCTAAAACTTATATACAACAGTTCTTTGCCGATACGAGATAGAGGCTTGAAAACTTCCCGGGAGCGATGGACGATAGAGACGATGGTGAGAGAGGGTCAGGGGGATCTGTGCTAACAGCTCGAGATGATGATGATGATGATGATGATATATAAACTATGAAGGCAAATCATTGTTTTCTTTTTAAGGAAATATGTGACGTGATTTAAGATAAATTTTCGAATACTAATTACATTACGTCGATCTCAAACAGAACACTACCAACGAAAATAGAATATTTGAAAAGTTTCATTTTTTCGTTTTATTAAATAATTCAAAAATCCTGATGAAGGTTTGATGTTTTCAGATTTAAATAGTTTAAACTATCAATATAATCATCCACTGAAGACCTTTTTTCATATTTCTGTAATATAATTAAGGAATGATTTTTTATATTAATCATTTGTCGTTAATTATATTTTAGCATTCAGTTTGGTAAGGCTTTGAACTATTCGTTTCTCTTAGTCCAGGTACATAGTTAGATGGTGCAGTCTTACGCACCATTTGTCATAATAAACCTCCAGACAGGAAATGAGGCTGGAGTGTG
>OY757928.1:81957662-82007662 GCA_963585895.1 Sepioteuthis lessoniana
ACTGTGTACAAATTATTTGACTGGTGTCCCCTGGAGTAAGATCTCTCCCCACTCAAAAAAATGGGTGTCGGTTTATGACGTAAAACTACATCTGATGGTGGTGCAGCAAATTTTGCCCTCTAGAGTGTAAAATACTGATTTTGCCGTTACTCCCGGGTTTATTCTGACCCAGACTAGTAGCATCTGTTAGGGTCCCATTTATGGATCAAATACATCTGGTTTTAAATTATTTGTATTCGATAGAACCTGTGGAGGTGCCCGTGGTGTAATGGTTATCGTCATAGGAAATGGACACCGCGACACGAGTTCAAATCCTGGACGAGAATGATTGCATTTTCACATAGCACTAATACCTCTTGGGAAAGGTATGAATCCAATTATTCTCCCTCCAGCTATGGGTAAATAGTAGGACAGACTGAGTTCTTAAGCCTTGGTAAGGCAACTAGTTTAGGAGAAGGAAAACTCTGAATTCAAACCTGTTAAACTCCGCTTAAAATTGACCTTGTGTCATATCCTGCCCGAGTGGAGGGGTTGGGTAAATAGGATATTCGATAGAACTGTCCAAAAAACTACTTAAGCCTCTACACAAAACATGTAAATAGGAACGTATAATAAATGCAATTTCTTAACCTCTAGGTATGAAATAACCCTTGACAGGTTGACATGCCGTTAAAATCAATCAATTAGGAATGGCAATCGACAGTTTTTTTCAATTTTTTCCAGTATCAAGTGTCACTAAGATCGGCTTGTGATGTAACAGTAGTTTTCGCTCAAAATGCAACAATATGACATTGATGGGTTGTGATTACATAAAGAATAGAAATTCTGGCAAGATTTATATATATATATATATATATATATATATATATATATATATATATATATATATTATTCAGTCCAGTTAAACTGGAGTGGGGAATAATTCCGTCGGGACAAAAAATCATTCAACTATGAACATTTAAATTTTCCTGGTAAAGAGCTCAATGTAACTGACATCACAGAGCAACAATTCCTTTGAGAAAAACAAAAACCGGTCACATTAGGATTATAGATTATTTCCATCCTGTTATGGGTATTGATATGAATCAATAACACCAAAAATAACAGGACTTCATCAGATCCAACCAATTGATACAGCCAGAATGGACACAGGAGGGAAGATGGGAGGGAGTAGAAGAAGTGTAAAGAGTTTCCTCCCCATTTCGAGACCGAGAGATGATTTTTGTGTGGTTTAATAAGGTTATAAGCTCTTCTGAGCCCATCCTTGAGTTTTTACAATCAATGGTGAGCGATGAGTCACAGATTCTAGCATTGCATTTCTGAGATATTGAAACTTGTTATTTCCGGCCAAAATGAAGTCACTTAAATTTTCACTTTCTGCCTCGAAAATTTTCGTTTCCTAAACACTGAGAGACGACAAAAATAAATCAATATGGAGTTTACAAGTGAATGTCTGTAATGTAGTCACTGACAACGGCTATGTTGATGTAGTCATTTTGTCGGCTGGAGAGTAAAGAGCCCAAAACAAAACCCGCCTATTAGTCTCAGAAACTTTTATTGTTTTATTCACACTTTGTTCATTCTTTGCTTCCACAAGCTCGAAGAAATCCACCATGGATACCTCATGGTAGCTTCTTCGTTCCTCTCGGAATTTCAGTCCCTCATTCTGCGTTCACACCCCAGCCAGAAACCAAATAACGAAATCCCTGGTATATATATATATATATATATATATACGAGGCGCATACGATAAGTTTCCAGAATTTTTTCGTATGGGCATTTAAAATTGTCGTAGACTCTTGAAATGTTTATTATTGCTATAAATCTTATGAGATGGCTGACCTATTTTATGATTTCAGGTTCAAATGAACAGCTACAGCAGCAATTGGAATACACCCTACTAAAGCCTGATTGTCACAGCTGGTGAATTTCAAAAATGCAATCTGACACTTTAGAAGAACGATATGCAATAAAAATCTGTTTTAAAATTGGAAAAAATGCCACAGAAACGTATGAAATGCTTCTGACTGCTTTTCGACCATCTTCCATGAATCGAGCATCAGTTTTTGAGTGGCATAAGAGATTCAAGGAAGTCAGCGAGTCTGTGAGGGAGGATAAGAGGTGTGGGGGGAGTAAGGAAGTCAATACACTACAGTTGATTGACCAAAGGGTTAAGGTTAGGATTACTATGTTGAGGTTTCAAGGGAGTTCAGGAAGAGATTCCTTGGGAAGAGGCCAGCACTCTTCAAATCGGGTCAGTGGCATTTCCAGCAGGACAATGCACCAGTCCACAACTCCATCCTTGTCACAGACTATTTGACCAACATGGGCATCAAGACAGTTCTCCACCCTCTTCTAATGTCCAGACCTTGCTCCCTGTGACTTTTAGTTATTCCCTAAGCCCAGAGGGTGTCGTTATGTGACAATTGAGGAGATGAAAGAGCCTTTGACGGAGGTCTTTGACACACTCACACAAGAGGACTTCCATGAGGCCTTCAAGAAGTTGTTGGAACGGTAGAGCAAGTGCATTTCAGCCGGAAGAGATTACTTGGAAGGGGACTAGAGTTTCATGTGTGTACTATCAATAAAAGTGCCCATACGAAAAAGTCTGGAAACTTATCGTATGCACCTCGTAAATATATATATATATATATATATATATATATATATATATATATATATATATATATATATATATATATATGTATATATGTCTCGTTCTGGGATAATGTTCGCCAAGTCTTCATAATGTTTTCACTCTCGTACAATCCAGAGCAATACTAGACAATACTTCACTCTTCTCCGGACATCTATTTGAATGATTTATATATCTAATTTTCCAAGTCACGTGATCCCAGTAGCGCTATCCATTCAACGTTTGTGTTTGTTGCCTGCAGGTCCGTGTTCGATCACATGGGTTGGTATTCGTAAATTCTTCTTATACAAGTAATCAACACGACGATGACGACGATGATATCCTTGTCGTCGTTGTCGTGTTGATTGCTTGGATTCCTTAAACTCTCCCTCCCTAGCTCCCTTCTACCTCCTCTCTCTCTCCATCCGTCTTTATGTCATCACGATGGCATGTTCTCTTGGTGTCATCGAGTTAACGGATAAATTTCATCTTTTGCTGGTCGGTAAGCACTGGTGTGTCCATGTATAGGAGTCCACAAAAGAACATTGCTTATGTGTTCGCACCTGCTTCACCTGCAGTGCCAAACATGTTTTGCTTGTCCTACTTGGATAGTTTGTGAAATATATATATATATATATATATATATATATCAGTGGCGACTCTAGCCTATTTTTGTTACTCGTGTCCCCCCCCACACACTCTGTCAACTTCAGTTCCCAACCCGTGGTCCGTGGACCCAAAGTAAGTCATCATAGTTGCTATTGCGTGATTCTCCATTGTATAGCACAAAATGACAAACGTACCTTGCATGGTGTTTTTTTTTTGTAAACAATCAAGATACTATATAATTTGTAGTCTTGTTAATACAGTAGATAAGATAATTTTTTTTTCCCTTTCAAAAGTATAGAAGAAAAGAGAAGATGTTCATTACTATGACGAGAAAAATATGTTTATTAGAATAAAGAAATTGATGACAATATACACAGACATAGCTAGTAGTTTCAATTTCGCTTAAAATAAAGATTATTTGTTGAAAATGTATTCAAATAAACAAATTTTAGTTACAGAATGTAATATATGCAACATTCATTAAAGAAATAGAGATCTGTTCGTGAAAAAACGAATTAAAACACGCCGTTTAACCAACATTTATCATAGCGATGATGATGACATCGGCGACGGCTATAAACTGCTATCCCTCCTCTCTCTCTCTCTCTCTCTCTCTCTCTCTCTCTCGGTCCTTCTCCCTCTTCCCAAGCCAGTTGTCAGCAGTCACATTGTGCTAATTTTTTTGAGCATTGTATTCTGGCTTGCTTTTTCTATTGGCTACAGCCAAAAGCGAGATTTCGCTAACATTACTGTTATTATAAGGTTCTAGTGCCTGGCACGGATTACGCGTGTTTAACATTATAGCCGATTTTATGGGATGTTCAATGGATCTGACGGTGGCCGGACAAAGACCATCCGTTCAAAACAGCATCGTTGTATTATTCCCAGATATATTTATGAACTTTTGGCTACTTAGTTATCGAAACTTGAATAGATACGTAATTTAATTGAGACCAGACTAAGTATGTTTGCTTGAAATTAATGGATGATTTTTAATCCATTTTGAATAACATTGACCGAGTTATTGGTCGTGTCGGGCACGAGTAGCACTAGTCCCATCTCCGCCCCTGATATATATATATATTTATATATATATATATATATATATATATATATATATATATATATATATATATATATATTGAAGTGTGTATATTCAGGCCGCATGTTATTATTCAAGAAAGTTTTGATAAAGATGATGGAACTCTGTTTATTATTTTTTATTCTATTTTTTCAAGACTCCTTGTTATTTTTCTTGTGTCGAGATCTAGATGGTAAAGAATTTGTCCCACATCTTCTGGCCATACTTTCGACCATACTTTTGGTTGTCATCAGGGGTAGTGTAGTTTTGATTTGACAGTTGAGTTTCTACTGTTTTAATTATTTGTAGAATTTTGCTATGGAAAAACAATAAAAACTTAGACATGCCGTTAAAATCAATCAGCCTGAATCCGAATATACCAAATGGAAGCTCGAACGAAGATTGAAGTCAATATGATAAAGTGTTGTATAGTGGCCGATGTGATGAAGGAAGGAAGAAGAACACTTCTTCATAGAAATGTATATGTCTTTTTATTCATTCGAAAGAGGTCGAAGCTTCTGTGGTGAGTGAGACAGACGGACGTGGGGGGAGGCTTTGACTCTGGCTTTCACTGTTCCAACTGACTCAACTGCCACCAGCATCTGCATATATTATTTCATAACACCCACACACTTCCGACTTGATCACATGACACTCTTCCGCTTATTTACACAGGTGCACCTCTGATTGACGGCTAGGTCAAGGGTCAATATGTAACAAAAGCACTTAATGAATATGTGGCATTAAATGAATATATATATATATACACACTGTTAATTGGTTCCAAGTTTTGCCGATGTAACACTCACAATCCAATTTACTATCAGTCATTTGGTTGCACACAATTAAATAGTCAAACAGTTCTTTTTGATTTATAGGTCGGACCTTATCAAGTACAAATACTCTGGGCCAGAGTGGAGCTGAGAGTAATTACAATGGAGAGCTACTTCGCATTACCCAAAGCTAGAGGAAACTCATTGTAGGATTGGGTCTTACCCCTCTGCAGAGATGCAGTCGGTGTATTCTTTCTCAGTAGATTGAGCTGCAGTTTAAAGATTTTAAATTATTATTGGATGGATATTACAGAATATAAAATGTAAAATGAAAGCATTTTAATAACCGTATACGCTGGTGGTGTAACGGTTATCCAGCTAGACTAGCGAACCTTCACGAATGAGTTCGATTCCTATTGGATGTCCCATTCTTACGACCTTGTGCCACATCTAAACAAAAAGCTAAGTAAATAACTAACTCCGCTAGCAAAAATTTTGAGACAAGCAACCTTAGATGTTCAGCTCATTTTATTTTGCAGGAAATAAGCAAATAACAGATAATTTCATTTGCAATAATTTTATTATATCATTTTTACATGTTTTTCTCTGTTAGTATTTGACTCAGTCGACTGGGGCTGTAGAATACAACGACTGCATCTCTGCAGAGGGGTAAAACTCCCCCAACGAGTGTCTTGTATATGACACTAACAAACCGATAGTGAGGCTCCAGACTAATAGTAAAATGAGAATAAGGCGTGTAATCTGCACCCCCATTGGTCTAGAGGGTAGAGTGTTTGCCAATGGCCCGTAAACCGGGGTTAAATCCCAGGTTGAGTCATACCAAAGACTTTAAAAATGGTACTTGATATCTCCTTGCTTAACACTTAGCATTACAAGGCACATATCGGGGGTAAAGTGGAGCAATCCAAGGAAAGGAGTAGCGCCCTCCCTTACACCTCGGTGTAGTAGCTATTGAAAAGGGAGCCTTCAGGTCGCCCTCGAATACGGTTGCCAACTTTACTCACAATTCTTATCATCTGCTATTATTGTCATTATTATTCGAGTTTTTCACACGAGCATTAGCAGATGGTTTTTCACTGAAGTGTGAGTGACAGCAAGTTTCTGTAGTTCACCAGGACTTTTCTCAGTATTATGGCCGATCTTCCAACTCTTCTAGTCATCTTACCAAACCTTTTGAGACCGTTCCAAGCGCATCAATTATAACTGGTATCACCATTACTTTCATGTTCCATCGCTTTTTTTAGTTCTCCAGCAAGGTCCAAGTACTTGTCTCCATTTTCTTTTTCATTTTCACTCTGTGGTCCACTGAGAAGGATGATTCTTACTCTTTGAGAGTTTTTCACATCAGCGTTAGCTGATGGTCTTTCCCTGGAGGTTGATTGACAGCAAGTCTCCTCATGTCCCCAAGACTCTTCTCAGTATTTTAGCTGACCTCAACAATGCTGTAATTTGGATTGTCTCCACTCGTCCTCTTATTTCCAAGTCCTCTAGTTCTTTTACGAAGCCTTTGGTGACTGTCCCAAGAGCACAAATTACAATTGGTATAATCGTAACTTTCATGATCCTCAGTTTTTTTCAATTTCCTAGTAAAATCCAGGTACTTTCAACTTTACTCAGTGATCAACTGGGACTGCAAAGTCCACAATTCTGCAAATTCTCTTCTTCTTTTTTTTGTTGATGATTATAAAGTCTGGTCATCTGGCTAATATAAAGTGATCCGTTTATATCTCAAAATCCCTGAGGAGTTCGTGGATCACTTTTCTTCTTCTTCTTCTTCTTCTTCTTCTTATTATTATTATTATTATTATTATTATTATTATTATTATTATTATAGTTTTTTTCACATCAGCTAACGCTGATGGCCTTCCACTGGAGTTTGAGTGACAGCAAGTATCCTCAAGTCTCCAGGACTCTTCTCAGTATTCTGGCCGTTCTCAATAATGCTGTAGTTTGGATGGTCTCCACTCGTCCGCCAACTTCCTGGTCCTCCAGTCCCTTTGATAATCCTTTAGTTACTATACCAAACGCACCAATTACAATTGGTATAATTGTCACCTGCATGTTCCTCAGTTTTTTTCAATTCCTTAGCAATGTCGAGGTATTTATCCTTCTTTTCACATTCTTTCAGTTTTATTGGTCAGCCGGGACAGCAAAGTCGACAATTTTGCAATTTCTCTTTTTTTGTTGTTGATTATTATTAGGTCTGGTCTCTGGCCGAGATTCGGGGATCCTTCTGTATGTCAAAGTCCCATAGGAGTTTATGTGTGTAATTTTCCAGGTGCTGGGTTGTGCATATACCATTTGTTTATATGGTCAAATTTAAATTTCTTGCACATTTCCCAGTCTATAACCTTGCCGACCCAGTCGTGTCTAGTCTTATATTCCTTCTGCGCTAATTTGCTGCATTCGCTTATTATGTGATTGATGGTTCCATCTCTGTCACCGCATAGCCTACATTTATTATTATGATTAGAGTTTTTCACATCAGCGTTAGCTGATAGTCTTTCACTGGAGTTTGAGTGACAGCAAGTCTCCTCAAGTCTACAGGACTCTTCTCAGTATTCTGGTAGTTTTCAGTAATGCTATTGTTTGGATAGTTTCCATTCGGCCGCTAATAGATATTATTATTATTATTTTACTCTTTTGATAGCTTTTCCTACCAGCATTAGCGGATCGTTTTCCATTGGATTCTGTGTGACAAGTTTCCTCAAATCTCCAGGACTCTCCCCAGTATTCCTCTTAAATCCAAAGCTTCCAGTCCATGTACCAATTCTTTTGTAACTGTACCGAGTGCACCAATTACAATTGGTATCACTGTCATTTTCATGTTCAATAGTTTTTATTATTATTATTATTTTATCCTTTTGAGAGTCTTTACACCTGCGTTAGCTGATGGTTTCTCACTAGAGTTTGAATGATAGCAAGTCTCCTCAAGTCTCCAGGACTCTCATCAGTATTTTTTCATCAAAATAAATACGCACAAAATGTACGTGGACAAATCTTCCGTTTCAAATTTTTCTTTGTTCCGTTTTTACTTTTAATAAATCCCGTTTTTTTTTCTTTTATTGTATTTCATGGGGAAATAGCAATAAATTGTACAATAAATATTTAAAAAAACCCAGCGAAATCAATAGCAAAATTTAAAGTTTTATCATAATTAAAGAAATACTAGATGTAATTTCTGTTTACTTAACAATCCGCACTTAGATAAGTTCCTTTATTTTCTATTTTTATGTGTTGCTGTCATCTCAGGTACACCTTCCCCATGCAAATATGAGGTGACGATTATATTTCTTCTTACGCTATGAAACAGAGCAAAATCTTCAATTTTTGTTGTGCGTGTTGATTGTCTGTCTTCTCAAGTACACCATCCAGTCCAATATGAGTGGTCAAAACTACCACTTTTCGAGTTACCTGGCACAATATTGCTGGGTGGGTGAGAAAATGATATTAGCTTGATTCAAGGGAGCTATCTTCTCTCCAAGCATCACCGGCTCTAAAAAGAGTAAGGGATGAGGTTATTGCCTAGTGCTTGAGACGTCTCTAAAAGAGGATCTCGACAGAATTCAAGCAATTTTAAAACCACTACATGGGATGCTTGTTTTCCTGGGTCGCTCCTCTCATTGAAACAACCTTGTATCACATTCTAGTTTGGTGAGAAGGTAAATCAATACCTTCCCCTTCTCGCGAAATGAACCAAAAACAAATTCTTTATGTTCCGTTGTGTCTCCTCCCCATTAAAATAGATCTTTGAAACAAGCCGAAGTTGATTCCCCTCACGTTCTTTTAGGATTTTTTAAAAATATATATAAAACTGGACTATTCATAGATTTCAGTTTTTGATTTTAAATTGAAAGTGACTGAAATATTAAATTACGTTCTACTTTTCTCTGTAAAGAAACAGGATCAAGGGCGAGGGACAAATTACCAAGTTTTAGGAAAATTTTTGTCACGAAAATTGTTCTTCTGGGTGACATAGAAAAGTAGACGACAAAATCAGAATTAGCTATAAGCCTCCCATGCAAGGGTTTTAAAAATTGCTTCATCGGAATCCCTGTTAAAGGCGCCTCAAGCACTAGGCAATAACCTTACTGAAAAATCTTTTTATAGAAATCCGATGCTACAAGTGAAATTCATAATTTCAAGTAGTTTATTTTCTTTAATAGATTTAGGCCCTCGTTTAGGATATAATTACCGAAAGAATTCTTCAAATACCAGTTCGAATATTTTTCTTAATTCTTTGTTCAATTATTATACAGTTTGTATTGTCCTGAGGCAAACCTGGCGTTTGTAAATGTATAAAAGATAGATTCAACTGAGAAGGGAATAATACTGTTCCCATGAAGGATTTTGATAAATAGGCTTTCGGAAAGAAGCTGCAGGAATGTAAGATGCGTCTGGTATTGGGGAGGTTCAGAAATTTTAGAAATATTTTTTGGGTTTACTTATTTGTATGGAGGCGTTCTTAGCTTAACTGTTATCATTGTGCAAAAAGGATTAGGCGAAGCTCATGTTTTTGGGAAAGGGATAAATCTCTCTATTGTTTTCCCAGTTAAGTGTCATATACAAGCGTGTGGTTGCAAGAAAAATAAGATTTAGTTTATTTCGTTTATTGAATTAATAAAATAAACAAGCGAATGGAATATCTGGCCGGCTGACGGGCGGTTATCTGGTCGGCGGCAAGCTGTTGTTGCTCTGACGGTGTTGTCAGGTGACGCTCTCAGCGACGGCCGGGGTTCAACTGCCCGTGCGACCTCCGCTTGCCCTATTTATATGTTCCCGACTTTAAACACCGGCCCCAGAAAATACTATTTGTGGAAAAAAATGATTGGTCTGCGTTTTGTGTGTTTTAGTAGTTAAGAGTGTGAATAGTTAAGTGGGTGGATAAGGAGAGATTTAATGCATTTTACTATAACATAAGGGAAAATAGTTGTGTAGATTTGGTTTTTGGCCTTAATTAGGCAACCTGTCTTCAAACAAAAACAATTGTAAATAAAGTAAAGTTAGCGACCATAGTCGAGGGTGACCCGAAGGCTTCCTTTTCAATAGCTACTACACCAAGGTGTAGTGGAGGGCGCTATTCTCTTCACTGGATTACTCCACTTTACCCTTGATCCTTACCTCATAATGCTGAGTGTTAAGCAAGGAGAAATCAAGTACCATTTTTGAATCTTTGGTATGACTCGACCAGCGATTGAAACCCAGTCTCCCGGACCATTGGTGAACACACTACTCATTAGGCCAATGGCCTGGTCTAATTGACCTTGTGTCACATCCTGACCATGGTGAAGGTACTTGGAAAATATTTATATTCAGTTTCGTTTTAAAAAATGTTTTAATGTCAAGATTTCTCAAAAATGAAAAAGTTTTATTTTAAAAGAAAATAAAAGAATATTGATATAATTTATTGCAGTGGACATAGTAAGGAATGGTTTGGTTTGGTTTGGTTTGGGTTTTATGGCATATCAACCATTGTAGGTTTAATGCTAAATCATGTTAACACACACACACACACATATATATATATATATATATATATGATTTGTTAACTCATTTTATAGATAACATTCTTCAATGAGCCGGAGCTTTATTTTGCACACAGTTAAATGGTTTCAAGTATTGCTATATAACAGTCACAATTTAACATCAGTTATTTGTTTGCGGTTTGTTCTATTTGACCCAGAGTGGACTTGGGAGTAATGGCAATGAGTTCTCATTCGCCAAATCTCCAAAGCTGGAACTCCACCATCGGATATTCAAGTCACATCTTTGGGAGGGTAACCCTCTGTAGAGATGCAGTTGGTGTATTCTACAGTCCCAGCCGACTGGACGAGGCAAGGAATAAGGAAATTCGTAGTTGACTCTTATTGTTTTATATCACAAAATCACATCATTTCCTTCGCAACCCAGGAACTCGTACTTTGAGGCTCAGTATTCGTCCGTGGCGCACTAGTTGAGGTCCACTGAACTAGTGCACAAAGTATGATTTTAAAAAATCCAACAAATGTAATATCTATTATTACAACATTAATATCAGAACAAAAATTGCCACCATAATCGTTCGACTGGGCAACGGGGAACGACATTAAAAGACTAAACAGTTCAAAGAGAAATTGTATTCTCTCTATTTTGTCATATTCTGGTGTGGAGCATCTGCGACTTGGAAGCGATTTTAAGATGATGTGATTAGCCTCGGGCCATTTATCAGTGAAAACAGGCTGACTTAGAAAAACTTATTTTTGCCATTTCCAAGTTTACTTGGGTGGTATGATCAGGTTGTGTAGTTTTCCAGTATCTGTTCTTTGTGCAGAGCCCCATCCAACACACACACTCACCCTCTCTCTCCCTACCCCCTCTCTCCCTCTCTTTCGTTCTCCCTTAGTCACGCTCTCTCTCTCTATCTCACACATACACACTCTCTTTCTCTCTTTTCTTTCTTTCTCACTCTCTCTCTTTTACTTCTCTCTTTCATTCACACTCTCTCTCTTTCGTTATCACTTACACTCTCTCTCTCGTTCTTTTTCTCTCTACTATTCTCACTCACTCTCTCTCTCTCTCTCCCTTGTTTTTACTCACTCACTCACGCACTGTCTCACTCCCTCTCTCTCTCCTCTCTCTCTTTCACACAAACACACTCTCTCTTTTCTTTCTCTCTCACTCTCTCTCTCTCCCACTTCTCTCTTTTTTTGTTATCACTCACTCTCTCTCGTTCTCTTTCTCTCTATCATTCTCACACACTCTCTTTTTCTTTCTCTCTCTCTCTTTCGTCCTCTTTCTTTTTCTTTCACACACTCCCTCTTTCTCTTCTTTCTTTCTTTCTTTCTTTCTCTTTTACTTGTTCTCACCAACTTACTCTCTCTCTCTTTATATATATATCTATCTTTCTTTCTCTCTCTCTCTCTCTCTCTTTCTCGCTCTTTCTCGGTCCCTCTCTTTTATTTGTTCTCACCAACTCTCTCTCTCTCTATATATATATATATATATATATCTTTCTTTCTCTCTCTCTCTCTCTTTTACTTGTTGTCACCAACTCTCTCTCTATCTATATATATATATCTTTCTTTCTCTCTCTCTATCTCGCTCTTTGTCTCTCTCTCTCTCTATATATATATATATATTTATCTTTCTTTCTCTCTCTCTATCTCGCTCTTTGTCTCTCTCTCTCTTTCTCGCTCTTTCTTTCTCTCTCTCTCTCTCTCTCTCTCTCTTTCAAACACACTCTTCCCACTTCTCTCTTTGATTGAGTCATACGTACAGAGAATGATGTTCTTTATTATTACTAACATCGTTTATCCGTAACAGTGTCATGAGACACAACGAAGCTTAACTTTAATATTAAATAAATTTCTTTTCTTTTTTTTATCCTTCACTTTTGGATGGGTAAAGATTTTCTTTTCTTTATCAGTTATTCTTTTTAGAGTTTCAACCTTCCGTCCTTCCTTCCTTCATTCTTAAATGAGCTTTGCATTATGGGATGTTTATGGGGCGCATATCTGCCTTTACAACCTGCACGTGGCCACCACCCGCGTCACGTCCGGACCACACAGGACGATGCACGAAAGGAACGGCTATGACAGTAGTAAGTGTCGCTGTTGTCAGGTTTAGGATGCTCTAAGTGTTCTGAGAGAGAAGAGGGTGAAACAGCCGGTCAGAACGGCAAGATAAATAGCCAGCAAGGAAGATGGAATTACCCAGGATGCCATCGTATAAGTGTGTGTTCCATGATGCTATTGAGCGCTGGAATATACTGAGTAAAGCTATCTCGTTTCTAGCAAAGTGTTGACGTTTCTAGCAACGTGTTGACGTTTCTAGCCGCGTGTTAACATTTCTAGCAATGTGTTGACGTTTCTCGCAGCGTGTTGGCGATTTAGCGTGGTGTTATTTTTTTTTTTTGTCTTTTTTTTTTTGTCTTTTGAACTATAACTAAACCGTTTATTTTAGTTTGTGTAAATTTCTAAAATGAAGCTTGATAATTTTTAAGTGTTTCATGTCGAAAGTAAAATCCTCTGGGGGTTGCAGGTTCAATCTCAACTACGCTTAAACAACAAAGAGCTGCTTCACAATTGTCCCTGTTCAAGTTGAATGGAATCAGAACAATTTCCCCTGTGGATTCAATAAAGAGTTCGATTCGAATTTCTGTGTGGGCTCCAGAATTTGACATGAAAAACCTGAAGAAGACCGAAGGATGCATCGGCCGAAAATTTGTGAATACAACAATGAAGATAAACATCAAAATCCGAATATTATAAGTGATGTTTAATTTGGCACACTGAAGAGGGGATAATCAGGCTTAGTGAGATAAGAACTGTATTTATATAGTGTCTATAATTTTGAGAAGTTTGATTGACTTTATTTTTCATATACTTAAATGTCTGCGACGTTTCGGTTGATATATTCTCCAGCTCTCATAGGTTTATTCCTTGTATCAGTAGGACTTATAATATGCTGATTGTATCCTTTGAAGATTGGTAACTCCCACCCTGATGAAAAGTGTAGAGTACGCTGTTATTGATATTTATCACGCGTGCACTCTGACCCGAATTACTTGTTAGGGACCCATCTATGGGTGGATGTTGGTTGGTTGGGTTTTATGGCATATCAACCTTTGTAGGTTATCTAATGGTATTTTTATACAAATAACCAGTTCTATTTCAAGCAATTCAGTTTAGCATGAGTACACAGTTTAGTTCTATTTAACCCATAGATTGGACCCTATCAGGTGCTACCACTCTGTGTCAGAGTTGATCTGGGAGCGATGGCAATGAAGAGGTGCTCCGCATTCCCCAAAGCTCCAGCGTTACTGGAACCGCACCATCAGATTGTTTAGTGTCATATCTAGGATACTCGTTGGGGGAATCTATTCCTCTGTAGAGGTGCAGTCGGTGTATTCTGTAGCACCAGCCAACTAGGCAGGCTGTGGGTGAAATAGATGTTTTAAAATGATTTCTATTCGTATTGTATAGTCACCACCATGACCAGCTACACAAACACATATGCATCCAGAATCATAACGACGACACAATAAAGACGAGCGAAGACACTTCTTTAGAAAAATATACCTCTCACTTTATTTAAAAGGGTTGTGTGTGAGAGGGAGTTGGAGACCGAACAGAATTGCAACATATTGACCTCCCCACTCTATTGGCCATAACCGCGTTTCTTTCCCGTTCTCCTGGTCTGCTCAACCGGAGGCCCGGGGCCTAGCCTCTCTGGGTGCTGGTTTTCTCTACCGCATCTTATATCCAACTCATCTGATCCCCAAACTCATTCGGAGGTCCCGAGGGCCCCTTCTGCTGGGTGCTGTTTTCTCTACAGCATCATTTTCCAACTCTTCTGATCCCCAAACTGATTGATCGGGGGCCTGAGGGCACCCTCTGCTGGGTACTGGCTTTCTCTACCACATCTTGTCTCCAAACTCATTGAATTTCCTGTGCATTGAGTTATATAATAGTTCTACGCCCACTCAATCTCTTCCATAACTGCCCATCGCCGTCTTTGGAATGGCATGTTTGATCGTCATCGATCGGAAATAACTGCTATGCAGTTCACAGGTCACCCTCTTCCGATGCATCAGTTTGTGACTGTACCGTGGGATTTTTAACCCTGTTCCATATTGTCAGCCAAACTTGCCTACGCCAATGGAATATGCACTTCCACCGTCTTTGGAAGAAAAAGAAACAAGTACACAAAAAACGTAAGCATAAATGTACAATGAACTTGTTTCTGTAACCTTTAGGCGTAAAATAACCCCAGATAGGTTGACATGCTAATAAAATCAATCAGTCAATTAATAGTTGGTTTGCACTAGGAAGGGAAAAAGCAATATCTTAATTAAGTGGAAAGAATAAATTTGTTGAATTTTAAAAGGCGAATTATTCTAATATTATTGATAAATTTTATGGCATTGGATTAATTTAGAGAGCTATTGCAATGCGAAATAATTATTTGAGTCTAATTAATTTCAAAGTAAAAACTTCATCGTTTAATAACAAATGTTGTTGTTGTTGGCGACCGTTGTTGAGGGCGACCAGAAGACTCCCTTTTCTATAGCTACTACACTGAGGTAATATTGATTTTTATTGTATAATGATTGTATACAAGAAATAATAAAATGTTATTTACTTGTTTATGGACAATACTGTACTTTCATTTTTAATCATTTATACGCCTTCCTACAATGTCATATTTAAGATGAAGTCATTTTATAGTTGGGGCCACGCCCAATTGACTGGAAAATTCAGCTTTTACAAAAATATTTGGTAAATATCATTTAGGATTGCAAGCAAATTTGACCAAAATATCCGGGCTGCAACATTGTAAGCAAATCTTATCAAGGCGTGAATAGATATGTAATGAAAAAAACTAGCAGTCGGAAGAAGGGTGAGTTGAAAAAGTGCAACGTCTCTTCTTGTGAGCTAGGTGTAAGAGAAAATACTTGATCTAGCACCTTCTAAGACGGTGACGGAGGCAGGGCGGACGTTGTCACACACCTGAGGCCGGCGGAATATTCTGTGAACCCTCTATAAATATAAGACGACAGATTTCATGATTTTGCCTCTTTCTCTTTTAGTGACTGGGGTTTGAGGAGACAAGTGTTTGCATGAACCGAGAAGGAGGAACGAATCAAATATACAAGAAAATTCCTGTTCCAAGAAAGACAAAGCTGGTCAGTACGTAATATTCGTTATCCATTTTTCAGAGACTGAACCGAAAGAATAAAGCAACGAGATCATTACACTTAAAACGAGTTGTGTTTTGTGTTTTTTGGTCCGATATTTAGCCATTACCGGTATAGCAGTCGTTGGTGACTACTCTATATTTGTTAATGAGAGGAATGCGAACAAATGAAGCAAGAACACTTTTACAGCGACAAAAAATGAAAGAAAGATAGAAAGTGTTATATTTCCTGGGGGAAGTGCTTCCTATTATCCCTTTTTAAAAGGATAATAGGAAGAAAAATGGACAGTCGGTAAAAGGCGTTTGTGATGTAATTGTTACCGTCGTTGGAAATGGAAACGACGACCCGAGTTCAAATCCTAGACGTGTAACATAGGAGGAACGTGTTGTGTTGTAAAGAAAGAAGTACGCAGAAAAAGAAATACTCAAATTCGAAGGTAAGAGAAGAAAATACAGCAGTCGTTTATTACTCACTTAGGGTTATGATCGTTGCAACTCGAAAAGTTCATTTTAGTTACGTTCTTTTTCTCCCTTCCTTTTGGTGGTGACGGCGGTGTGGGTAAGAGCTGGTTGTTGACACACGCCTGACAGATAGGTCGTAGCAGACTGATTAGCACGGGTCGGGGCCTCGGAACCTTTTGACGCGCCTGTTTTGAAAGCTGCCTTCTACTCTCCCAAAACCTCCTGACTTGTTTTCTTATACAGAGATTTTGGGGAACAAATCGAAAATCCCCGAATGTTCGATGTCATCAGTGAAACTGTCGTGAAACACGTGATAATTCATCTGTGATTATTTTAAAATCACGTCTAACTTTGTAGGTCATTCTGCCCGCATGCACTAATCTCGTGACACCTTCACTGATTGACGACAGCGCCCGTCCGTAATATTACAGACGAAGCTGCTGTTTGCATTTAACACGGCTCTAATAACCTTGGGAAAGGCATGAATCTAACAATCCTCCCTCCAGCTATGGGTGAGTAGTAGAGCAGTTTGGAATCTTTAACCTTGGTATGGCAACAGGTCTTGGAGAAGGGAAACTCTTAATGCAAACCTGTTAAGCTCCGCTTAGAAATTGGCCTTGTGTCGCATCCTGCTTGTGCGGAGGGGTTGGGTAAAAATCAACAATAGTTTATTCATCGATGTATACGCTGGATATTAACTGAAGTCACTGGATGTGTAATGATTTGTCCGGAGTACTTTTGGGGACTTTGTGGACTCATGACCGCCTTGCCTCTATCCAGCATGCAATTCCTCACCAAAATGGAATTGACCTTGTCCTTTATAAATCTATATGGTCCAAGGGACCTAACTCTGTTTTAGATATTTGTTTGGCTGATCGGCCGAACAAGAAAGACTGATCCAGATCCCTGAATATAGTTTAAAACCTTCACGGGATTTTTGGTTTGATATTTACAAAGTAAAAAATAATTCGATAATATTTTTTTCTATTACTTTTTTCCAGTCACCGGAAAATCAAAACTTAAAAAAGAATTTGTGTAGTACAAACAATGGTCACCAGGGAGTCCCAAACTCACCCTGTTAGAATGGCTTAGAGTATGCTAACTTTTACACCACCAAGCCAACCAAAACCTTCTGGTGAGATTTCTGTTCCAAAGATCTGGATTATGTAGAGTAATCCTTTATTGACATTACTCCCAGGTCCACTCTGACCGGAGTGGTAGTACCTGTTAGGGTCTCATCTATAGTTCCTCTAGTTCTTTTCTAAAATTATTCGTTTTCGGTTCCGTAAGCACTTGGCATAAAATAACCCTACACGGACTGACATGCCGTTAAAATCAATCAAACACACAAACTTAGCAATCCTGAGTATATTTCCTTTTAGACATTGGAGATCGATCTTTGGCAAAGGGTTCTGCCGTTCCTCTCTTAAACAACTCTGACAAAAATTATAGAATTAGCAAACTTCGAGGTTGTCTACGCGGTTCTTTTTATTTAGCAGTAAATAAACAAATAATAAATACGACGCAAAACACTTTCCTTTAATAGCTGTACATTCTAGCTTCTTAAAATATTCCGAAAACAAACTAGATTGAACAATTTTATCTTATATTGTAATTTCTTCCCAAGTCATATAAACAATCAATCAAAGTTATAAACGTTAACCCTGACAAAGTTTATTAACTTACAAGTCTTCATAAAAAGATCAGCCTGGATTATGTCATAATCATTTATGTTTTATCCTCAGTAAGGAACAGATCATTGAAACGCAGTTTCTTCCAAGCAGCGGTCGTGTCGATACTGCTATATAGATGCACTATATGGACGCTTACTATACGGATGGAGAGAAAGCTTGACGGCAATTACACAAGAATGCTGCGAGCAATATTGAACATGTCCTGGACGCAACACCCGACAAAGCAGCAGCTATATGGCCACCTATCACCTATCACGAAAACTATCCAAGTTAGACGAACTAGACATGCAGGACACTGCTGAAGAAGCAGGGAGGAGCTCATTAGTGATGTTCTCCTATTCACCCCCTCACATGGCCGAGCAAAAGCAGGGCGACCAGCTCGAACCTACATTCAGCACCTCTGTGAGGATACGGGATGTAGCCCTGAGGACCTACTAGAAGCGATGAACGAGAGGGAGGAGTGGCAAGAGAGGGCCAGGGATATCCGTGCTGGTGGCACAACAAGATGATGATGGTGAAAGAACAGATAAATTGATATTGTTTACGTCATTTAATATCTCGTTTGGGTGTTAGGTGTTTCATTTTACTTACAACGGCAGATACTTTTAAAATGTTTTCTATTATTGGCGCCAACAAATTAGAATAATCGTAGCTTGTGTTATCACAAGACTAAAACATTACAAAGGCAAGTTTAGTGGTAATGCTTCGATTTCTAAATTCGGGTTTCATTGAGAATGCAACAAGGTTTCTGTTTATTTGGGGGAGAACTAACCCGGCTCCCAAACCCGAATACAACCCCCATTCATTGAAACTACCTTTTCTTTTATTTGTATTTTGCTCTTTTAACCTGTAAAATCTGCAAATAAAAGCGTGGTTCATACCTTCAAAAGAATTTTAACGACAGGCGAATGGTAACATCTCGGTTAATAGATGCAATAAGACTTAGCTTTCTTTCTACTTTGCTTGGGGCCGTTTATTTATTTATTTTTTAAAAATCGTCTCCTTTATGTTTGGCAAACTTGTTGATGGCTTCGTGGAACGGTTGATTTCACACGGACACAAAAGAGACATCAACACACAGAAGCCAACAAAGAAAATCAACACGAACAACGGGTGGCGGGTGATCTAAAAGCTCTGGCTCAGACGTCGAACTTACTTCATCGATTTATTTAAAAAAAAACTACTGAAATCTTGTACTAATAAATCATCTTGTACAATCAAAGTTAAAGAAGGCAATATATTCAAGTTAGCGACGAAAAGGAGCGCGGACAGATCAAGTTTGTGGCTTGAATTTTTATCAGATATTCTCACTGTATAATATTTCATCAGATATTCTCACAGTATAATCTATTTTTAAAGTGCATTAGACGAGGAAGAAGATTATGTTGAAAATCAAAAAATTGTAATATAAAGCAAATGTTTATTATTCGTCTACAGACTTACAGACGTTTCCACACATACAAACACACATACACACACACACACACACACACACACACACACACATATATATATATATATATATATATATATATGTGCATTATTTCTACAAATTTCTCAATCTAATCACAACTTCAATTTTAATTCTGCAAAGATGCTCATTTACATTCGTAATAAAAGTCTTAGACGAATTTTCGAAGCCGCTGCTATTTCACTCTTTAATTCCCTAAATACTCGTCCTGGCTTTTATAATATTTCTCCTTACTTGAGCAAATCCATTTTAAATAGCAACAATATATTCCATCTTTAGTTAATATTTTCCGTATATCTCATAATTTTCATGCTTTCTATTTTTCTTTTTGTTTTTGTTTTTCTTCCTCCTTTTGATTCGAAATCTTTCTCGTTAAACAAACGGAACATAAATTCTACACAATATTTCTAATAAGTCAAATGACGTAATTTAAAATAACAAACACTGATTCTCAAATTAAACGGCCAACTTTTTCTTGTTATAAAAATTTTCCCTAGGTTTTTGTGTTTTACATTTTTAAACATCCATCGTTGATTTAACATCACTAATATCATCACTCACAGTCCTGATGATGGTTCACTAGAACCGAAACGCTATAGTGTCGACTTTGCTTCTCAATAAATCTCTTCTACTTGCATTACCTTGTAATCAATTTTTCTTCTTATATATATATATATATATATAGGGTGTGGAAGCAAAATATGGAATTTTTTAAATGATTTTGTTTTAGTCTGTTTGTTCAGTTTTGAAAAATCGTGATAAATCTAAATTTTCATGATTAGCACTATTACTCAAGCAATATTTCATTAAAATTCAGCCCAATATGAGTGAGCAAGAAAAGAAATGACAAAGAATCTATGATTTGCTTAACGCCGAAACCAAGCCAAAAAAATTTTCCGAAGTAACTGGAGTTTTTTATGGCCTCCAACAAGCCCAAACCTTAACCCCATTAATTACGCTATGAGGTTCGTTTTAGAAAACAAAGCAAATACAACTTCCCATCCAAATATTGGTTCGCTTAAGGAGGAATGGAATAAAATGTCTGAAGAACTTATTCTGAAAGCATGCAAATCCTTTTGAAGGAGTGTTGATATAATAACAGAAAAAATGGCGGCCATATTGAGTAAATTTACTGTTTTATGTATATCATCTTAATTTTTGTGCTTTATTTTTAATATTAAAATTGATCTTGTTTTATAATAGAGTCGTTTATTATCATACTAGAATATTCCTAATTTTGCTTCCACACTATATATATATATATATATACGGTTGCTTATTTCTAATCCCCTTGGAACGACATGTCCCTGGAGGTGACCGTGTCCTTTCTAAAGAGTACGGATATAACTTGCAAGACACATTCAGACTAAATGCCCGCGCAATTATCATGACTAGTTCATTTGGCGTGACTTGTGTGCGATATGGACTATTGGCTCAGTCGTAGAGTTTCGGCTTTACAATCTGTGGTCGCTGATTCGATCTCCAGTGGTAGATATCACAATATACACTGCTGATAAGACCTAATAAGATTGAAACAGCTGTCCAGTGTTTCAGTATGTCGTGCGTAGGTGTTCTCTGGATTTTCTGGTCATGGTAATTCAATTTTACAATATATATATATACGTGGTGCTTTCAATGAGTTACCAGACTTTTTTGTACAGGCATTTAAAATTGACGTAGACTCTTGAAAATTTAGTATGTTATTGCTATACATCTTATGAGATGACTGACCAATTCTTATGATTTCAGGTTCAAATGAACAGCTACAGTAGCAATTGGAATATACCCTACTAAACTCTGATTGTCACAGCTGGTGAATTTCAAAAATGCAATCTGGACGCGAGGACACTTTAGAAGAAACTTGGAAAAATGCCACAGAAACAACGTATGGAATTCTTCAGACTGCTTTTCGACCATCTTGCATGAATCGAGCACCAGTTTTTGAGTGGCATAAGAGATTCAAGGAAGGCAGGGAGTCTGTGAGAGATGATGAGAGGTGTGGGAGGAGTAACGAAGTCAATACACCAGAGTTGATTGGCTAAAGGCTTAGGGTTAGGGTTACTATGTTGGGGTTTTAAGGTTCAGTAAGTAATTCCGTCGGAAGAGGCGAGCACTCTTCAAATCGGGTCAGTGGCATTTTCACCAGGACAATGCACCAGTCCACAACTCCATCCTTGTCACAGACTATTAGACCAAGATGGGCATCAAGACAGTTCCTCGGCCTCTCGATAGTCCAGATCTTGCTCCCTGTGACTTTTGCTTATTCTCTAAGTTGTCGTTATGAGACAATTGAGGAGATGAAAGAGGCTGTGACAAAGGTCATTGACACGCTCACACAAGAGGACTTCGATAGGGCCTTCCAGAAGTTGTTGGAACGGTAGAACAAGTGCATTGCAGCCGGTGGCGATTACTTCAAAGGGGACTAGAGTTTCATGTGTGTACTATCAATGAAAGTGCCCATACGAAAAAAATTCTGGAAACTTATTTAATGATCTTCGTATATATGAAAATATACAGAGATGAAAAAAACAACAACAAAGATCTTTCGAAGATGATTATATTTGCAGAAATATTCGCTACCGGCAAATGTTTCGGTTTTTAGACCCTCATTAGCGTGTGCAAGTTATTAAATTAACGCCCTGATGAAGGTCTATAAACTAAAACGTTTTACGTCGACAAATATTTATACAAATAAAATCATCCTCTTAAGACTTTTGTGCTTTTTTGTCCCTACACATGTATATATATATATATATATATATATATATATATAAGAGGAAATACGTAACATATTTTAAAATAAATCTTTGAACACTAATTATATCGCATCAATTCGAAACAGAATGCCACCAACGGAAATAGAATGTTGAAAACTTTCTCATTTTTACATTTCCTTCAAAAATTCACACGCCAAGATGAAGGTGTAATGTTTTCACATATAAAAACCGAAACACTTACTGTTGATAAAAAATTTTAAAAAATCTTCTGAAGACCTCGCGTTTATTGTATATCTTAATTACATTTGGATATGGAACCAGTTTCATAAAATATATATATATATATATATATATATATATATATATATATATATATATATATATATATATATTTAAAAAAATAAGTAAATCCGACCGTATGTAAACATAAAAATAAGAATAAATATTCGGAGATTGTATTTATTTATAAACTGACCTTTCGGTTTTTGGGTTAAACCTTCTTCATGGCGATATTAGAATTTGATGTTATAATGCATCATCCGAAAATTATTTTCAGATGAAAAAATGCATTGAAAAGATGAGACGATTCTGAAATTTCTACGATCATTAATCGTCTGCTATTTCAAAATGTTGTGAGGTAATTAAAATTTTCTCACACGTCAGCACATTAAACGATATCTTAAACATGGTATTTTGTATACAAATGAAAACATCCTCTGAATATATATTTTTTTTTCTAATTAAACACACACATACACGCATAGATAGTTTGGTAAATTTATGAATATAGAGTACACGCTATCAGTAAAAAACATATGGATCTAAATTAGCTTAGCCTAGACCTGGAGTTAACGATGCATAGTGACTGTCAGTTTCTCACCTATGGTCTGATGATGACATAGTTAAGAAAAAGACAGACACCAAGTGCGTTGACTCTTCTTATAATAAGTAGGGCGCAATATCAATGATAGATCTTTAAACAAAGTTAACTATATTAATCAGCTTTTTCTGAAAACCTTTCACGCTGATGAATGTGTAAAGCATGATACCCAACATAAAAATACATATACATATGTATTACATTGTAATGTAATACATACATATATATATATATATATATATATATATATATATATATATATATATATTTGTATATATATATATATATATATATATATATATATATATACCCGTTTTTACCTAATTTGAGGGTGCTGAATTCAAATTTGAAATCCGTTTTTACTCATCATCTCTAGTTTTTTAGATATGCATTGTGTGCATATACGGTACATAAAGGCGTATATGAATTCAGGGTTAATTCTAACATTGTGAGACTTATGGCTTATTTTTTAGTTATTATGCACTAAATGTAAGTGATAGCATTACATTATATATATATACATATATATATATATATATATCAAGACGGATTTTGCCAGTTAAGCCAGCAGGTCTCAATCCACACTCTGGCAGTCATTGGAAGAGGTTGTCTCGCAGGCGGTGCAGGAGGTAATACATATATATATATGTATTACATTGTAATGTAATATATATATATATATATATATATATATATATATATTTGTGTATATATATATATATATGTATATATATAAATATACATATATATATATATATGTATACATCCGCACTAAACGGTAGGTCTCTGAAACTAGTTGACAATTTCAGCTACCTAGGGAGCAGTGTCTCATCAACCGAGACAGACATAGACATGCGACAAGCAAAGGCATGGACAACTATCGATAGACTATCGGACATTTGGAAGTCAAACCTGACCGATAAAATGAAGCACAGTTTCTTCCAAGCAGCGGTCGTGTCGATGTTGCTATATGGATGCACTACATGAACGCTAACTAAACGGACGGAGAAAAACCTTGACGGCAATTACACAAGAATGACGCGAGCAATATTGAACAAGTCCTAAAGACAGCACCCCACAAAGCAGCAGCTATACGGCCATCTATCACGAAAACTATCAAAATTAGACGAGCCAGACATGCAGAACACTGCTGAAGAAGTAGAGACGAGCTCATTAGGGATGTACTCCTGTGGACCCCTTCACATGTACGTGCAAAGACAGGACGACCAACTCGAACCCACATACAGCAGCTCTGTGCCGATATGGGATGTAGCCCTGAGGAGCTGCCGGAAGCAATGGACGATAGGGATGAGTGGCGAGAGAAGTTCAGGAATATCCGTGCTGATAGCGCGACAAATATGTGTGTGTGTGTGTGCGTGTGTGTGTGTGTGTGTGTGTGTGTGTATTACATTGTAATGTAATACATATATATATATTATTTTTAAACAGAAGAATTATATATCAGAAATTGAATTACCAAGACCAGAAAATCCGACAACCTCTTAAACTGATACGTTCACCTCCAGGCTCACGTCTTCCCAAGTTGGAGATTCGCATCCACGTGATCATAAACTAATGGGCAAGGAAATAGATTTACATTTTTTAATAGAGGAACTATATATATATATTTATTTATTTATTTTTTGTCATCATCTTGGTAGGTTTTTTTATGATGGGATATGCTTATTGATTTTTTGTTTGTCAATGATAACACTGGTTTACAAAGAAATTGAGGCAAGCACAAAAATATCCGTTTTTACCTAATTTGAGGGTGCTGAATTCAAATTTGAAATCCGTTTTTACTCATCACCTCTAGTTTTTTAGATATGCATTTTGTGCATATACGGTACATAAAGGCGTATATGAGTTCAGGGTTAATTCTAACATTGTGAGACTTATGGCTTATTTTTTAGTTATTATGCACTAAATGTCAGTGATAGCATTACATTATATATATATATATATATATATATATCCTATTTACCAACCCCTCCGCTCGGGCAGGATATGACACAAGGTCATTTTTTAAGCGGAGTTTAACATGTTTTAATTCAGAGTTTTCCTTCTCCTAGACTAGTTGCCTAACCGAGGCTGAAGAACCTAGTCTGTCCTACTATTTACCCATAGCTGGAGGGAGAATAATTGGATTCATACCTTTCCCAAGGGTATTAGTGCTATGTGAAATGCAATCAGTCTCGTCCAGGATTTGAACTTGTGTCGCCGTGTTCATTTCCTACGACGATAACAATTACACCACGGGATATATATATCAAGACGGGTTTTGCCAGTTAAGCCAGCAGGTCTCAATCCACACTCTGGCAGTCATTGGAAGAGGTTGTCTCGCAGGCGGCGCAAGAGTGTCCCTTAACTATCGTGTTACACGTCTTTTGGGTTACTAAATATTAGTATTACATTTTCAAATGCACATTTAGTTTTACTTTGTTATATTTTCAGATTCTCCAATGACTTCAAGCACGTCAAAATGTCGAGGATGCCTCAACAAGACCAATTCTTTCTGCTACGTGTGTGGGGACTTCACAACAGTTGCACAACGTCGAACCATCACTTCCCTCCTCAGAACCGCCTACTTTCACTATTTTGACTGTAAAATTGGTGATCAGGACGAGTCTTGGGATCCACACATCTGTTGTAAACCCTGCTACAATGGACTAACTGCATGGTTTAATGGCAAGAAAGCGGCTTTCAACTTTGCAGTCCCGATGGTTTGGAGAGAGCCGCGAAACCACACAGATGATTGTTATTTTTGTTTAACTAATATAACTGGTTTCAATGCATCTTCTTGGAAAAAGATAAAATATCCCAACCTTCGATCTGCTATGAGACCCGTTCCCCATTCAGATGATTTTCCTGTACCCACACCTCCAGTAAATAAGGATCTTCTTTCCTCATCAGATGAAGAAATGCCTTCAAGGGAGGATTCTGCTGAGTCAATATCATTGGAAGATATTGAGTCTACATATTTTTCTGCATAAGCTTATTCATCTATACGTTTACATATACCATAAACTTATATATATATATATATATATATATATATATATATATATATATATATATAATTATCAAAATAATTCCAATAGCAAGTTTACGACTCTTCAGGATCGCACTGGTAAACTCATTTTTGGCCATATAGGAATTATTTTCATAATATTTGCTCTATCTCATGTATTGAGCACTTTATTACGTTTTAGCTTGAGAAATTCTGTCGGTGTTTTTTCTTTTGATTAGACATACATGCTTCTTAATTATTTTCAGGTAGCACGTGTGTTTTTCGTCATTTCTTTTTTTCCTGAATTTTTTCCCCAGATATCAGCTTGTAGAATTTGAAAATTGTACAATCTCGGTTTTTTTTCACATCAACAGAATTGTTGATTAGATATAACGATTAAAACATATATAATTTTCCCAAAAGAAAGCATTAAAAAAAAAAAAAAAAAACTTAAATTTATTATCCTAACGTGACCGAATACTGTTTTTTTCTTGCAATATATATATATATATATATATATATATATATATATATATATATGAAAAACAACTGAATCTAAAAGTGATGCGTTTATTACAATGGATAGTCAACATAAAACGTTTTGGTTTTAAATAGAATCATAAGTGTTAGATAACAATACTTAAAACCATTTAACTATGTGCAAACAAATGATTAATATAAAACAGAATTAAATAGTGTTGATTTACAGCATTTACTTGAGATCATTTACGTGTGTGCAAGCAAATGATATCTGGCACGTTTAAACATTTTAAATCGTATATATATATATATATATATATATATATGTGTGTGTGTGTGTGTGTGTGTGTGTGTGTGTGTGTGTGTGTGTGTGTGTGTGTGTGTGTGTGTGTGAAAAAAAGAAGAAAAACAACTGAATCTAAAAGTGATGCGTTTATTACAATGGATAATCAACATTAAAACGTTTTGGCTTTAATAAACCTTCATTCGGATATCAAGATGTTAAAAAATGTTCCTAACACAGCAAAAAAAGATCAAATTATCCTTCAATCAGCTTCATTTTTGAAAAACTGTTACGTGATTGGCACAGGCAATGATGTTTAAATGTACAGAATTTCAAGGAAATAAAGCGAATTGAATGATGTTAAAAGCAAAACTTGGCAAAATATGTTTGAGAGAAGAAGAGGAGCAAGAAAAGAAAAGAAAAGAAAAGAGAAGAAAAAAGGAAAAAAGGAAACACACACACACACACACACACACACACACACACACACACACACACACACATATATATATATATATATATATATATATATATATATACTGAGTTGGTCTGCAAATCATTTATAATTTAAAATGATCTGTGGACTAATTCATTATAAAATATTTACTTTTCACTCGTTGGGCCAACAGCAGTCTCTCTCTCTCTCTCTCTCTCTCTCTCTCTATCTATATATATATATATATATATATATATATATATATATCTATATATATATATATATATATATATATATATGTATATATATATATATGAAAAAAAATGGAAATAAATCAAACACTTTAATCTCTGAACATTTGCATATATATATATATATATATATATATATATATGTGTGTGTGTGTGTGTGTGTGTGTGTGTGTGTGTGTGTGTGTGTGTGTGTGTGTGTGTGTTAAAGCCATTAGTTAATGCAAATGAGAAAAGGTTGCAAGAAAATGAGCAAGACGCTCTTACAGCTCCAAATATAATGCCTCCTGTTTATTTCCTGGGGAAACGGCAACAGTTGCAGGATGCACAGGGTACCAGCAAAGACAACTCACTATTTCTCAACTGAGTAAGGAAAATGTCCACATAATCCATTTGCCTTCCACGCCCCGACAATGAGACTTAAAACATGCTGTTAAGGGAAAAAAATAATTTGGATGTGATGGCAATGAAGGGGTACACCCCAATTCCCTAGATCTACCAGCCCAGTCGGTTGGCGCAGTAGAATAAAATAATTGCATCTCTACAGAGGGGTAAGACCCTACTAACGATATGATATTAGAAGGTTAAGACTCCCTAAGATATGACATTAAACCATCTCATAATGAGGCTCTTGTCTTGGAGCTTTGGGAAATGTGGAGAACCTTTTCATTACCATTGCTCCCTGGTCCACTCTGACCCGGAGTGGTAGCTCCTAATAGTGTCCTATCTATGGGTCAAATAGAAGTGCTTGACATTAAAACTGAGTGCAAACAAATGACTTATGCTAAATTGAATTGATTGAAACAGAACTCTGACGATTAATTGTGTGTAAAAATGGTTGATGTTTAATTGAATTGTTAGTGATACATAGCAATACTTGGAACAATTTGACAGTGTACAAAAGAATGAATAATATTCAATAGAATAATTAATGTTAAATAGCATTAGTTGTAACCATTTCATTGTGTGTAAACAAGAGATTAATATTGAATAGATTCATAAGTGTTAGATAGCAATAATTGAAACCATTTCACTGTGAAGAAACAATAGCAATACAATGGTTGTTATGCCATAAAAACCCAACTAAACCAAATATCGAGATCTTCTAAATTAGAGCTTGACCGTCAGGTGCAGTTTAATGTCTTACCCCAAATCCCTGTTTTTGAGGGGGAGAGTTTTACTACCCAGCTGGGCATACAGCGTATTCTAAGCCCCTTCAACAGGGTTTCAGATTGAGTTTAATTCTAAAAATCAATTGAGACCGAGAATCAAAGAGAATCCGTTAAATACATGTAGAATAATTAGTGACTTCGATTGATTGGGAATTGTTTACTAACAAGATTTACTGGTCCACCATCGGAGGGTTGCCCAGTCGGCTGGGGCTGTAGAATACACCGGCTGCTTCTCTGCAGAGGAGTAAGACCCCCCCCTACGAGTGTCTTAGATATGACACTAAACAATCTGATAGTGAGGTTCCAGCAATGCTGGAACTTTGAGGAATGCGGAGTACCCCTTCATTGTCATCGCTCCCAGGTCCACTTTGGCCCGGAGTGGTAGCACCTGATAGGGCCCTATCTATGGGTTAAATAGAACTAACAGCATACTTATGCTAAAAGGAATTGTTTGACTAAACTGAATAGCTTGAAATAGAAATGTTTTTGACAATTAAACTGTACTTACATTTAAACTGCATGCTTATGCTTAACTGAATTATCTGAAATAGAAATGTTTTTCGACATTAAAACTGTATTTACACTTAACTGAATTGTTACATATAACTGCTTGAATAGTTAGAAATGGAAATGTTTTTTACCATTAAACTGTGTACTTATGCTAAACTGAATCGTTTTAAAAAGAACAGATTATTTACATAAAAATTGATTTGGCGTTAAATAACCTACAAAGGTTGATATGCCATAAAACCCAATAAACCAAACCAAACCTAACCATCGGAGGGTGGAAAAGAAAGGAACATATATATATATATATATATATATATATATATATATATATATATATATATATAAAAGGAGAAAGGAATGAGAGAGAGAAGGGCAGGTTTCCGAAATCATCATAGCAGCAGGCGCTAAAGTCAAAAAGAGAAACGTGTCAGCAGCGAATCAGCGTTGGGTTCTGATTGGCTGAAAAAATTTAAACGGTAAAACAATTTGGGAAGGGGTGTGTATGATAGAAAAGCATAAAAAGGAACAGTTGAATATCAGCCATAATGATGTGGAGACAGCTGAAAGTGGCGGTCCCTATTTTAAGGTGAGCTTCGAAAAGGGTTTTCATACCTATATGTAAAGTTATGAGGATGGACATCACGAACAAGCATGTGTTCGAGCTGCAACAGAAAACTAGAAAGATAATTTAAAGCCTGTGTCTGCTGTCTCTCTTCTCTCGACATTTTATTTCTCTTTGTCTAGCTTATGCGATCGACTAAGTTTTCATAAGCTGTTTCTCTCTTCTCGACGACTACTAAAATGTCTTGTAGCGAATAAACTTTGGTATTAACGACGGTATTTTGTGTGTTCGTCACTTCTTTTTTTCATCATGGTGGAAGTTATCACGAGGTCCAACTGACAATATGAAGCAGTACTACATGCATATAACCGTTATAACCATGTTGGCACAAATGTGTCATGGCGCAACAAGAGTCTGCAGAGAACTGTGGTGGCACAAACGTCTATTGAGACCGTTCATTTGAACACTGCAGCGTTACAACCATCTATTTGGTGTCGTTACGGTACACACGGACTTTCAAAGAGTAAACTCGAGTGATTTGGGACTTGAGCGAAAACCTCTATCATTAAGGGAAGTAGGGTGACGGATTGTTAATACAAAGGGTGTCATTTTTTTCCATCAACTGGCCAAGCTACATACAATTCGTTTTCCTTTTGAGATCAGCCAGAAAAAGAAAATATGACCTCTGGAAATAAATGTAAGTAGTTTTGGTGACCAGCGGGCTGTTCTTTCCGGAAGACCATTATCACGTGACAACTTTTCTTCTACATCACGAGTGATAACAATAATCTAAAAAAAGACTCTCTTGTACATATGGTTCTGCTTTTTACGCTGCCAAAATGTATCCTTCCTCTCTCTCCCCTCTCTCTCTCTCTCTGTTGATTCAGTTTAGTTCATTTCTTTGACGATATATCAACTGCTTAATGCTGAGATTGTAATCATAACTAGTTTCATTTTAAGTTTCATTGGATTCACTTTTTTATTTTCAATATATTCTTCGAACTGGCACTAACTCGTCTAGAGCCTATGTAATATAATGGCCTTGGGATTTCGTTTTATATATCTTGCCTTCCGGTTTAGTTAGGCTGAGAACCTTTCGCTAAGCGCATGGGTTAGGTAGGTGCAACATGTTCACGCGCGTGCGGTTAGGATGTGTCATTCAGAGATACCAAAATAGAAATCCCAGATAGAGAATGTGACCAAGGATGTGAGTGACGTCACACACCGGAAGCGTGGGATGAGATTTGAGAAAAGTCTGTGAGTTGAGTTCCTACTTCCGAAAGGAGGCGTTGAATTTTAACGCCCGAAGAAGACGGTTGTCTTTCGGAGCTCACCGAGGCCTTGCGGCGGGTGCCGCACGTGGTGGTGGTTGGGGGGGGGGCAGATGTAAAAGTCGTCATAGAAAGATTGTAATAAAAAGTTTCGTGCCTGAACTAAGAAGTCGTAAGTGTTTTTTTGTGTTTCGGGATTCCTATGTTATCTATATATGAGTTATGAACATTCTATGTACATTTCACGTATTCATGTATGGCCAGGTTATACCTAGACATCACTATTTTTGAATATAAATTGGTTAGCACTGCACGCATTTTTATTTAAATTTTAAATGTTAACATTAAAAGAAATTAAAGTATTGGTACTTTTTGATCACATCTTATATGTCTCCTCACGTTTCAGTAAATAGAAGAAGAAGAAGAAGAAGAAGAAGAAGAAGAAGAAGAAGAAGAAGATCTCTTCAATCCCAATGAGGCCTTTGTTCAAAATACGACTGAAAACCCTGCCAACGCCTTATAAATAAAGACATGCAACATCTTTCTAATTTTATGCAAATTTGTAAAGAGTGTTGGTATGAAAGAATTTATTCTCGAAAAAAAAAAAGAACTTTAATGTTTAATAAAGTACAATTGATTTCTGTTTTATGAATTAGATGCTTGTTAGAAGAAAACTATTTGATGTATTGTGTATATATATATATATATATATATATATATATATATATATATATATATATATATATATATATATATATAAACATTGATGTTTCTATCTTTCTTCTTTTTTATACGGGCTTCATTTTATCAGTTATTTTTATTTTATGTAACATCGTTTAATACTCGTGAAGAAAAATCAAATGAAAGACGTATATACACCGAAGTAACAAAATATATTAAATTTTAAATCAAGAGAATGATAACACGTCTTCATGATCAGGTCTCGCTTGAAACACTGGTTATCGCTTAAAAGAAAATATTCACGTTGGTAGGTTTTAAAATATGCTGACTCAATCCTTTGCAGAGTGTTAAGAACTTCACCCCACGGGCCAAATGGAGTATTCTGAGTAGTAATAGGTACTCCACATTCTCCTGATCTCTTGAACAGGAAATTCGTCTGTTTAATTAAATATACAGGACAAAAAATTAAAAATCAATAATACAAAGTAATTATGTATCAAAATTAAATGTTTAAGATCGATATGCAAGAAAACCCTCCCGTTCACACTGTCAACCGTTATTTGGTTGTTGATACGAGGTGCATACGATAAGTTTCCAGATTTTTTTGTATGAGCATTTAAAATTGTCGTAGACTCTTGAAAATTCAGTATGTTATTGCTGTACATGTGTAATTGCCGTCTAGCTTCTTCTCCAGCCGTAGTCCATGTAGTGCATCCACTGCGAGCAATCTTGAATAAGTCCTGGCGGCAACACCCCACAAGACACCAACTGTACTGCCACCTGTCTCCTATCACGAAAACTATTCAAGTTAGACGAACCAGACATGCAGGACACTGCTGGAGAAGCAGGGACGAACTCATAAGAGATGTACTCTTATGGACCCCCACACATGGCCGTGCAAAAGTGGGAGCAACTATGTGAGGATACGGGATGTTGTCCGGAAGACCTGCCTGAGGCGATGAACGATAGAGAAAAGTGGCGAGAGAAGGTCAGGGATATCCGTGCTACCAGCATGATGATGATGATGATGATGATGATTGCTATACATCTTATGAGATGACTGACCAATTTTTATGATTTCGGCTTCAAATAAACAGCTACAGCAGCAAAGGACACTTTAGAAGAACGATGTGCAATAAAATTCTGTTTTAAACTTGGAAAAAACGCCACAGAAACGTATGGAATGCTTCTGACTGCTTTTCGACCATCTTCTATGAATCGAGGATCAGTTTTTGAGTGGTATAAGAGATTCAAGGAAGCCATGGAGTCTGTAAGGGATTATGAGAGGTGTGGGAGGAGTAAGGAAGTCAATACACCAGAGTTGATTGGCCAAAGGGTTTGGGTTAGGGTTACTATATTGGGGTTTTAAGGGAGTTTAAGAAGAGATTCGTTCGGAAGAGGCGAGCACTCTTCAAATCGGGTCAGTGGCATTTCCACCAGGACAATGCACAAGTCCACAACTCCATCCTTGTCACAGACTATTAGACCAAGATGGGCATCAAGACAGTTCCTCAGCCTCCCAGACCATGCTCCCTGTGACCCCTAGACCTTGCTCCCTGTGATTTTGGGTTATTCCCAAAGCTCTGAGGCTGTCGTTATGAGACAATTGAGGAGATGAAAGAGGTTGTGACGAAGGTCATTGATACGTTCACACAAAAGGACTTCGATAGGGCCTTCCAGAAGTTGTTGGAACAGTACAACAAATGCATTGCAGCTGGAAGAGATTACTTCGAAGGGGACTAGAGTTTCATGTGTGTATTATCAATAAAGGTGCCCATACGAAAAAAGTCTGGATACTTATCGTACGCACCTCGTAGTTGGTTGGTTATTTAAAGCACATTCTTTTATATACATATAATTTAAATAGTTTGTAAGAAACCATATTTATATAGTTTGTAAGAAACCATATTTATCAACCCCTCTGCTCGAGGAGGATATGACTCAAGGTCAATTTTTAAGCGGAGTTTAACAGGTTTGAATTCAGAGTTTTCCCTCTCCTTCTCACCAAGGCCAAGAACCTAGTCTGCCCTACTATTTATCCATAGCTGGGGGGGGGGAATTATTTGGTTCATACCTTTCCCAAGGGTATTAGTGCTATGTGAAATCCAGTCAGTCTCGTCCAGGATTTGAACTCGTGTTGCCGTGTCCATTTTCTACGACAATAACCATTACACCACGGGCACCTCCTATAGTTTGTAAGAAACAATTTTTAAACAAGCCAGAGCTCATTAGTTTGACACAGTTAAATAGTTTCAAGTATTGCTATCAAGTACTTATAGTTCGATTAAACATTAATCATTTATTTGCACACAGTTAAATGGTTTCAAGTATAGTAAATGATTAAATAGATATATTTGATCTATTGAAGGAACTCTAAGTGGAACTACCACTCCAAGTCAGAGTGGATATGGAAGTAAGGATAATGAAGAGTTAATTACCATTTCTCAAATGTTGAGGACTGCATCCTCAACATTAGAAGTCATAACCGGGGTGGGGGGTCATCGTGTAAAAGACCAGTAGTGGTACTGTTTACTCTATAGTGGGGCTTTCATGCCTTCAAGTGTTTTAGTCCAAAAATAAACATAATTGCGTGACTGGAGTTTGAACTCGCTTACTAAGATGTCGCAGTCTAGTAAGTTAGCTGTGGTACCTATGGCACCATTCCACGGGTACTTCCTGTGTTACAGGATAGTACGGATTTTAATCATGTTAGTTCGAAGGGACAAAGCGTCCACGACAAACAAACAAACAAACAAACACCGCCTAATCGACAGGGGCAGTAGAATACACCGCCTGCATCTCTTCAGAGAAGTAAGTCCCCCGCAACGAGGGCTCAGGATATGACACGCAACTGTATCTCAGGTTGAGGATATAGTGCAGGAATGTGTAGTGACCCTTTATTGCCCTTACTCCCAGGTCCAATCTGAATCGCATTGGTAGCACCTGTTAGGGTCCCATCAATGGGTCGAATAGAACTATTGACTCATTTACGATATTTGAAACAATTTCACTGTATATAAAAAAGGATTACTTTCTGGTATATCAACCTTCTTGTGTTATCTAATGCCGAAGCCTTTAGTGTTGAAGAACAACAGTGATACTATTTAACCCATTGCGAGAGGAATAAGAAGTTCATGCCTTTCTCAAAAATATTACTCGAAAGTAAACGTAAAAGCGTTTGTGGATTACAAAAATCACATGATTAATACTTAAATAGAATTATTATTGTTGGATAACAATACTTGAAACGATTTAACGTTTGTACAAAAAAAAAATGATTAATATCAAATAGAATTATTAGTGTTGGATAACAATACTTGAAAACATTTAACTCTGTGTCGATAAATGACTAATATCAAATAGAATTATTAGTGTTAGATAACAATATTGAAACCACTTAACTGGGTGTAAATAAATGATTAATATTAAGAGAATTATTAGTGTTAGATAACAATACTTGAAACCATTTAACTGTGTACAAACAAAGGATTAATTTGAGATGGAATTAAATAGTGTTGATTTACAGTATTTACTTGAAATCATTCACGTGTGTGCAAGCAAATGATATCCGACTCGTTTGAAATTTTTTAATCATATATATATATATATATATATATATATATATATATATATATATATATATATATATATATGAAAAAAATAGAAAAACGACTGAATCTAAAAGTGATGCTTTTGTTACAATGGACAGTTAACGTTAAAACGTTTTGGCTTTAATAAACCTTCATTCGGATATCAAGATGTTAAAAAATATTCCTAACACAGCAAAATAAAGATCAAATTATCCTTCAATCAGCTTCATTTTTGAAAAACTGTTACGTGATTGGCACAGGCAATGATGTTTAAATGTATAAAATTTCAAGGAAATAAAACAAATTGAAAGATATTAAAAGCAAAACTTGGACAAATATTTTTGAGAGAAGAAGAGGAGCAAGAAAAGAAAAGAAAAGAAAAGAAAAAAATGAAAAGAAAAAAGAAAAAAAGAAAAGAAAGAAAAGAATACATGCATATATATATATATATATATATATATATATATATATATATATATATATATATATATATATATGTGTGTATTCTCTTCTTTCTTTTCTTTTTTTCCTATATATATATATATACATATATGTATATTGAAATGAGTGGGTCTGCAAATCATTTATAATTCAAAATGATCTGCGGACCAATTCATTATAAGATATTTACTGTTCACTCGTTGGGCCAACAGCAGTCTTTATATATATATATATATATATATATATATATATATATATATGAAAAAAATGGAAATGAATCCAACACTTTAATTACTGAACATTTTCACACACACACACACAAACACACACACACACACACACACACACACACATATATATATATATATATATATATATTTTAACATATATATATATATATTATATATATATATATACATCACATGGCATCAAATAACCCGCAAGAGATGATATGTCATAAAGCACGATCCAAACCAAACACGCACGAACGAACTTACACATCTGCTTGCATACATCGAAAAGAATCCCCTTGCAATCACAGATGCCCTGGCATTGGCACTTTCCGGTGGACAAATTCATGTGTCCAATTACACAAATAACTGCTAACTGTACACACCACGAAGCATGTAATTATCCACCCTCACAGAAAAAAGCAAATCCGGACGGGAGCCCATACATACATAGATATATACATATCAGAAAAGGGCTTTTAAAAGCTTGTTCATGTTTGAAATGAGTATAATATCTTTAAATCGATTTAAAAAAAGGGGGCTCCTCTGTTTCCTAGAACTCGTACCTGAAGAGTTCGAGAAAGAAATTGACGATAATAGCAATGCAAGAGGATGGATTTTAAAATAAGAGGATCATTAAATAAGTTTCCAGACTTTTTTTTCGTAGGGGCACTTTCATTGATAGTACACACAGGAAACTCTAGTCCCCTTCCAAGTAATCTCCTCCAACTGCAATACACTTGATGTACCGTTCCAACAACTTCTGGAAGGCCCCATGGAAGTCCTCTTGTGTGAGCGTCTTAATCACAGCATCTTTCATTTCCTCAATTGTCTCATAACGACAGTCTCTGAGCTTTGGGAATAACTAAAAGTCACAGGGAGCAAGGTCTGGAGTATAGGGAGGCTGAGGAACTGTCTTGATGCCCATCTTGGTCAAATAGTCTAAGACAAGGGTGGAGATGTAGACTGGTGCATTGTCCTGGTGGAAATGCCACTGACCCGATTTGAAGAGTTCCGGTTACTTCTCAAGGAATCTCTTCCTGAACTCCCTTAAAACCTCAACATAGTAACCCTAACCCCAACCCAAACCCTTTGGCCAATCAACTCTGGTCTATTGACTTCCTTACTCCTCCCACACCTCTCATTATCCCTCACAGACTCCCTGCCTTCTTTGAATCTCTTATGCCACTAAAAAACTGATGATCGATTCATGCAAGATGATCGAAAAGCAGTGTGAAGAATACGTTTCTGCAGCATTTTTTCTAAGTTTAAAACACAGTTTTATTGCATATCATTCTAAAGTGTCCTCACGTCCAGATTGGATTTTTGAAATTCACCAACTGTGACAATCAGGCTTTAGTAGGGTGTATTCCAATTCCTGCTATAGCTGTTCATAGAACCTGAAATCATAAAAATTGGTCAGTCATCTCATAAGATGTATAGCAATAACATACTGAATTTTCAAGAGCCTACGACAATTTCTAATGCCTGTAGAAAAAAAGTCTGGAAATTATTGAAGGCACCACGTATTTTATACATTTTAGATATGAACATGCTTTTAAAAGCTCCTTTCTGATATTGCAAATGCCACAAAATATCTATATATTGGTCCTGTGGGTAGAGTGTTCGCCATTGCTTTTGTGACCTTGGTTCATTTCCGGGTTGAGTCATATCAAAGACTCAAAAATTTGTAGTTGATGCCGCCTTGTATAACACTCAGCATTAAAAGGTACAGATCAAGGGTAAAGTAGAGCAATCCAGAGAAAGAATAGCATCCCCCCATACCTCGGTGTTGTAGTTAATGAAAAGGGAGCCATCGGGCCGCCCTCGACTATGGTCGCCAACTTTACTTACTTTTTATATATAAATAATTTATTTTATAATCACACAGGAATATATTTTCGCAAGGATTAGCTAGAGTTTATCTGTAGAGAAGCAAATCAAGAGACCAATTGTAGTAATTTACAAAGCTCTTTGCTTCGATGTGGCACAAGGCCGAATGAATTGGGCACCCATTGAGAATCAAACTCACTCGTGTAGGTTTGCTAGTCAAGTTTGCTAACCGTTACACCACCAGAGGTGCCCCAAGAGACCAATTGTAACTCACACAGACACTCACGGGCAAATATACGTACACACGCGTATGTTCCTTGCTGGCACGTGACATAACGGTTATTGGCTTTAGAAAATGGATTCAGCGACCAGTGTTCAAATCCTAGTAGATTTGGTTAGGTTTCTCTGCTTAATTTGTTATCTAATGCCAAATAGAATTATTCAGTCATCTACTATACTCGAAACAATTTCACTGTGTGCAAAAATGATTACTTTCTTGTTTTTAATGAAATATCAGCCTTCGTTGGTTATTTAATGCCAAAGTCAACCTTGTAGAAATATAGCATTGATTCTATCTAACCCACAGCTGGAGTGATTATGGAATTTATATCTTTCCCAAAGGTATTCGTCTGAAATTGAACATATTAGCGCGACTGGAGTTCGAACTCGCTTACGTACGATGTCGCAGTCCGGCAAATTAGCCACTATGCCTAGGGAAAAGATGCCACAAAGATGTATACTCCTACAGTATATTGACCAATACATTCTCGAGGATACCAAAGTGAGGCGGGAACATAAAGCCATAAAATGGATTGATTTCAAAAATGCTTATGATATAGTCTCGAAAAATTGGATAATAGATTGTTTGAAAATGTACAAAATACCCGAAAAAGTCATAAACTTCACCACGAAAGCCATGAAAAACAAGAAAGTGAAATTAACAGCGGGAGAAAAAACAAAGGTTAAATGCATTTTCGCCATTGATATTTGTAACAGCAATGATACCACTCAATTACATAGTTAGGAAGGGCACTGGGAACTACAAACTTGTAAAATCACAAGAAAAGGCTAACCACCGTATCATATTTACCAGCCCCTCCGCTCGGGCAGGATATGACACAAGGTCAAGTTTTAAGCGGAGTTTAACAGGTTTGAATTCAGAGTTTTTCTTCTCCTAGACTAGTTGCCAAACCAAGGCTGAAGAACTCAGTCTGCCCTACTATTTACCCATAGCTGGAGGGAGAATTATTTGATTCATACCTTTCCCTAGGGTATTAGTGCTATGTGAAATGCAATCAATCTCGTCCAGGATTTGAACTCGTGTCGCCGTGTCCAAGACTAACCACCTTATGTACATCAAACTCTCTTTAGAAAATGAAGAAGCTATAGAGGGTCTGGTACAAATAATAACATACATCCAGGATATAAGATGGAGTTTGGCATAGAAAAATGTGCCATGTTAATAATGAAAAGTTGGAAAAGAGAAATAATGGTAGGAATAGAACTGCCAAATTAAGAAAGAATCCGAACGCTCGAAGAAAAGGAAGCTTACAATTTCATGAGAATATTTGGAAGCTGTCATCATCCAACAAGTAGAAAAGAAAGAAAAAGTAAGAAAGGGGTACGTCAGAAGTACGAAAAAAAAACTTCTTAGAAACAAGCTGGGTTGCAGAAATTTAATCAAACGGATAAACATCTGGGTAGTGCTCACTGTAAGATATTCGGGGCCATTTCTAAAATGGATAAGGAAGGAACTCAGGCAGATGGACCAAAAGGATTAAAAGTTGACCCCTATGCAGAAGTTGTTGCATCCGAGAGAAGATATACACAGTTTGGTTAGGTTTGGTTTATTTTTATGGCACATCAACCATTGTAGGTTATTGAATACCAAATCTATTTTCATACGTACAAACAGCTCTATTTCAAACAGTTCAGTTTAGTATAAGAATAGTTTTTGTTTATACACAGTAAAATGTCAAAACCGTTCTGTTTCAAACAATTCAGCTTAGCATAAGTACAGTTTCAATGTCAAAACAGTTCTATTTCAAACAATTCAGTTTAGCACAAGTAGGCAGTTTAGATGTTAAAATAGTTGCATTTCAAGCAATTCTGTTTAACTTGAGTACACAGTTTAGTTCTATTCGACCCAGAGATAGGACCCAATCAGGTGCTACCACTCCGGGCCAGGGTGAACCTGGGAGCAGTGGCAATGAAGGGGTACTCCGCGTTCCTCAAAATTCCAGCATTACTGAAACCTCACGTTCAGATTGTTTAATGTCATATCCAGGACACTCGTTGGAGCTGTCTTAGCCCTCTGCAGAGAAGCAGTCGGTGTATTCTACAGCCCCAGCCGACTGGGCTGAAAAGGTTTAGTGGCATATTTAGGACACTCGTTGGTGGGCGATCGGTTGAGTGCCCCCACTCCAGGCCGAGAGGAAGAAGTGCTAAGTTGGGCATCGAAGATAACACTGCATGGTATGGTCAAGAGAAGAAGTTATGGGTCAATGTGGCAGTCTGACTTCATCTCTCTCCGTCTACGTCTGCCTCTCTCACATCACCGAAAATTTGACCTTTTTCGAGAGAAATAAAGACGTATACGAGGATCATTAAATAAGTTTCCAGACTTTTTTTGTATAAGCACTTTTATTGATAGTACACACATGAAACTCTAGTCCACTTTGAAGTAGTCTCCTCCGGCTGCAATGCACTTTTTGTACCGTTCCAACACCTTCTGAAAGGCCCCATGAAAGTCCTCTTCATCACAGCTTCTTTCATCTCCTCAATTGTCTCATAACGACAGCATCTGAGATTACGGAATAACCAAAAGTCACAGGGAGCAAGGTCTGGACTATAGGGATGGTGAGGAACTCTCTTGATGCCCATCTTGGTCAAATAGTCTGTGACAAGGATGGAGTTGTGGACTGGTGTATTGTCTTGGTGGAAATGCCACTGACCCGATTTGAAGAGTGCTGGCCTCTTCCCAAGGAATCTCTTCCTGAACTCCCTTAAAACCTCAACATAGTAACCCTAACCCTAACCGTTTGGCTAATCAACTATGGTGTATTGACTTCCTTACTCCTCCCACACCTCTCATCATCCCTCAGAGACTACCTGCCTCCCTTAAATCTCTTATGCCACTCAAAAACTAATGCTCGATTCATGCAAGATGCTCTAAAAGCAGTCTGAAGCATTCCATACGTTTCTGTGGCGTTTTTTCAAGTTTAAAGCACAATTTTATTCATATCGTTCTTCTAAAGTGTCCTCAAGTCCAGATTGCATTTTTGAAATTCACCAGCTATGACAGTCAGGCTTTAGTAGGGTATATTCCAATTGCTGCTGTAGCTGTTCATTTGAACCTGGAATCATAAAAATTGATCAGTCATCTCATAAGATGTATAGCAATAACATGGTGAATTTTCAAGAGTCTACGACAATTTTAAATGCCTGTACAAAAAAAGTCTGGAACCTTATTGAAGGCACCGCGTACATGGCTATAGAAGAATATTGAATGGGGTTGTCTTGGAGAAAAGACTGGAAACCAGAGGAAGAACGGAGACAATTCAAACAACGGATTTGTTAAGATTAGCCATGATACTGCGAAGAGTCTAAGAGATCTGAGGAATTTAGATGATTCTTAAACTGAACAGAGGACAAACTCAGTTAAATGAACCAAAGGACAAGAAAATTGACGATGATGCACAAGGTCTTGTGAATAATGGCAATCATGCAGTTCTACGCTGTCCCAGAGCTCTAAAATTGGAACCTCACTACTAGATGAAAATTTCTCTTTTAGGGAGGCTTCACCCCTCAGCAGAGGATACAGTCAACGTATTTCAAGCCTCACCGACAAGGCGACGTTTTCGGAGAAACAACGATATGCGCAAACTGCGATGAAAAACAACAAAGATTAAAAAGATGAATGAAAATACTAATCGGGGGTGGGTGCCCATGGAATAATGGCTAAAGTTCTGGGACTGTGAAATTGTAGCATGCGATTTCAAACTCCATCACGTTATTATGTTCCTGTTTGGACTACTACATTTAGGAAATAGTCTCTTCAATGAGTTAAATAGTATCACTGTTGTTTTCTTTAAGGATGGCTTTGGCGTCAATCAAATTACACACGAATATTGGTTATTATTTGTTATTATTATTAGTTATCATTTGTTATTATTATTGGTTATTATTTGTTATTTTTATTGGTTATTTGTTATCATTATTGGTTATTATTTGTTATTATTATTGGTTATTATTTGTTATTATTATTGGTTATTTGTTATCATCATCGGTTATCATTTGTTATTATTATTGGTTATTTGTTATTATTGGTTCTTTGTTATTGTTATTGGTTATTATTTACTATTATCATTAGTTATTATTTGTTATTATTATTGGTTATTATTTGTGATTATTATTGGTTATTTGTTATCATTATTGGTTAATATTTGTTATTATTATTGGTTATTATTTGTTATTATTATTGGTTATTTGTTATCATCATCGGTTATTATTTGTTATTATGATTGGTTATTTGTTATCATCATCGGTTATCATTTGTTATTATGATTGGTTATTTGTTATTATTGGTTATTATTTGTTATTATTATTGGTTATTATTTGTTATTATTATTAGTTATTTGTTATTATCATTGGTTATTATTTGTTATTATTATTGGTTATTATTTGTTATTATGATTGTTTATTTGTTATTATTATTTGTTATTATTATTGGTTATTTGTTATTATTATTGGTTATTATTTGTTATTGAAAACAAAGAACCTGAGACTAAAACTACAAGTCAAATTGAAGTGAAGGTGCCGTGGAGAAGTGGTTATAGCCGTAAGATATGGACACAGTAACACGAGTTCAAATCTTGGACGAGGCTGAATGCATTACACATGGCACTAATACTCTTGCAAAGGGTATGAATCCAATTATTCTCCCTCCAGTTATGGGTAAATAGTAAGTCAGTCAGGGTTCTTTAACCTTGGTTAGGCGACCAGTCTAAGAGAAGGAAAACTTTGAATTGAGACCCGTTAAACTCCGCAAAAACTGACCTTCTGTCGCATCCTGCCCGTGCAGGGGTGGGGGGGTAAATACAAACTGGTGTCTTCAGCTTTAATTAGTTTAAGAGAAGAAAGATTCTGTGTTAAAACCTGTTAAAATTGACCTTGTGTCGCCTTCTGCTGATTGGGGAGAGGTCAGTAAATACACACAAGTTAAATCAACACATAATGATGATTGACAATATCATATTTAAATAGAAAACGAGTGTAAAAATAAGCGTATTCAATTAAAGAAATAAAAGCAATTTGATACACTATGCTTATCTCTAAATTTTTAGTGCTTTTGAGAGCGCATGTATACAGAAGTATCTGAAAATTTAGTAGTGTATACAGAGAGGGAACATTGCCCTATTTGGTAAGAATATTTAGTTATATATGTCGTTATCTAGTAAGCTTAGCTGAGCGATAGCACGAGGCTATCAGTATGGGGCGTCCAATGAGAAGCCACCTCACGAACAATAGTTTCCTAACCACTGTGCCACGTGAGGCACTTGGGTGAATGTGTTGGTGATTGTTTTCGGCACTTTTATTAGTAGAATCTTGCTTTGACTTTATATTCAATTAGCAAATAGAAAAAAAAAAGAACTATTGATTGATTTTAACGGCCCGTTACCCCATCTGGGGTTATTTTGTGTCAAGAGGTTAGGGAATTGCCTTCAGTGTACGTTCATATTTATATCATTTGTGTATTTGTTTTTATGGGTTTTTTTTTTTTTACACACACAGAAAAAAACTTTTTTTTTTTGCTAATGGCAATGAAGGTGTACTTCACACTCCTGAAAAGGCTCATTAAAGATCAAAGTACATCCCTAAGCAAATTTTTATAAAACTTTTCTGTACCAAAGATATTAGGATTTTATCATTTCTAGCGGAATATAATACAATCAAAACGGATCTGATTAAGTATTATCCATTCTTGATAAAATTATTGTCTCTAATAATACAATAATACAATACACTTGTTGTACCGTTCCAACAACTTCTGGAAGGCCCCATGGAAGTCCTCTTGTGTGAGCGTGTCAGTGACCTTCGTCACAGCCTCTTTCATCTCCTCAATTGTCTCATAACGACAGCCTCTAAGCTTAGGGAATAACAAAAAGTCACAGGGAGCAAGATTTGGACTATAGGGAGGCTGAGGAACTCTCTTGATACCCATCTTGGTCAAATAGTCTGTGACAAGGATGGAGTAGAGGATTGGTGTATTGTCCTTGTGAAAATGCCACTGACCCGATTTGAAGAGTGCTGGCCTCTTCCCAAGGAATCTCTTCCTGAACTCCCTTAAAACCTCAACATAGTAACCCTAACCCTAACCGTTTGGCCAATCAGCTCTGGTGTATTGACTTCCTTACTCCTCCCACACCTCTCATAATCCCTCACAGACACCCGGCCTTCCTTGAATCTCTTATGCCACTCAAAAACTGATGCTCGATTCATACAAGATGATCGAAAAGCAGTCTGAAGCATTCCATAGGTTTTTGTGGCGTTTTTTCAAATTTAAAACACAATTTTATTGCATATCGTTCTTCTAAAGTCCAGATTGCATTTTTGAAATTCACCAGCTGTGACAATCAGGCTTTAGTAGGGTGTATTCCAATTGCTGCTGTAGCTATTCATTTGAACCTGAAATCATAAAAATCGGTCAGTGATCTTGTAATGTCTATAGCAATAAGATACTGAATTTTCAAGAGTCTACGTCTATTTTAAATGCCTGTACAAAAATAAAGTCTGGAACCTTATTGAAGGCACCACGTACCTCATCCCTTTTATTATGCTGTATAAGCCAACAAATTATTGCCACAAATTTTAATGAAACTTCAATAGCTTAGACTCACATAGGAAGAGATTAATTTACTTGATTATTGACGTCAAAGCTCCTTTATTCATAACTTTCTGAAAAGAAAATTTTCCGAAATACCAAAATTGTAAATTTATTTGATTTTTCTTTTCCTTGATTTGATAAATTAATTTGGGATTTATCCTTTGCGAATGAATTTTTGCAACAATTAAGGAGACTTTGACAACAATTATCACGGAAAATAATCACTTCCTATGTTTATCTAAGCTATTGAACTTTCGTTAAAATTCAAAATAATAAAAAATGGTTCAGTTTATTCACTTTCGTTTTGTTGCACTCCACTATTGTATAACCTGCTCATCTGTGCATTGTTTTATTTTTTATTTTTATTTTTTTTAAATGAAAAATATTTAAAGCGTCAGTCTCGATAGTTTTTGATCAAACCTCATTTTTCATATCTTGTGTTTAGCATTATTAATCATAATATTTAGACGGCGGAAACGTCATTAAATGCTTTGACTTTATAAGCAGTTTCGCATTTCTTTTCTATTCTTTGTGCATGTCGAAAACCGTGTTAGCCCCGTAGAAATTGTGCATTGTTGCAAGTCTAACTTCTCACCCGAGAACAGAGCAAAATCTCACGTTGCCAATGTGCACCTCATTAATAATGATGCGTAACTTTCCTTCCATATGCAATAAAGAATACAATTTCAAGAAGCATCATCATTTTTTGCTCACTGTTACTCGTTGACAGATCGCTAGGTATTCAATTATCGTCAAGGAAATGGGAATTTCATTCGGCCAGTGTAGTTTTCGTGTTGAAAAGACACACTTTAATAATGTTTTTGCCTCAATTTTTAAAAAATATATTTAATGGCTAATTTGCACACATCAAGCCCGCCGTTATTTCTCGTCTCCAAAACACGTGCCAACAAGATTTTTTTAAAAAGACAGCTTGATTAAACTCAGTACATTTACACGAATAACATGGAAATAAATACAAAATGGTTAACTTTAAAGGACTTTAATCATTATGTGGAATGCCAAAATATCCATTAATCATTTCCTAAAAAGAAAAAAAAATGCCATTTATTAAATAATTCGGTTTAGTTTGGTTTTACAGCATGTCAACCTTTGCGGGGTTATTTAATACCGAAGTCAGTCGTTTTTATCCAAGCAATTATATAGTTTCAAATTACTTATTCTTTTTTATCACTAAGGGTTTTCCGACTATTGTCTTCATCTTTATTGTTATTTCCACAACGTTTCGGCCGATATGTCCTCCGGCTTTCTTCAGGCCTTTTTCGAACTCGGGAACATTCCTGGAACTTCGAACTACGTCCTTTATTGAATCCACGGAGGTCGCCTGTTTTGATTCCGTTAGCCATAACCGGGTACAAGTGTTAAGTATTCCTGTATTGTTACTCGCCTGTAGTGAGGATTGAACCTGCAACCTCCCGATGATTGTCTCCTTAGAAGCTTAGGAAACCAACGCCTATAACCGTTACGCCATATATACTACAGACGTGTATCTGAGTTGTCCGATTTAATATTATATTTTTTCTTTAAAACAACTTAAAGTCTCGATATAAACATTATGTCGCTCCGTTGGCTGGAATTGTTGAATACGCCAACTCGAGGCTACCCGTTAGCCGTTAATGGTGACCCCTAATGCTTCAGGATGGGATCCTGGTGGCTGATGAGTCTGTGACTCGGCAGCCGAGGTGGTCGCGTGATCTGTAAAACTCCACTCTGGCCCTTAATCAGCTAGATGGGCGGTTGGAGAGACCCGATCCAACCTGATCAGGTCAAGCCAAAGCACTAATATGATTGTACCGATCGTAATGTTTAAATTACTCTTTGGCGAACAGATACGCAACCCTTTTTATCTTGAAGGTTCTTGAAGGCAGTAAGTTGGCAACCGTAGTCGAGGGTGACCTGAAGGTTCCTATTTCGATAGCTACTACACCAAGGCGTAGGGGAGGACGCTACTCCTTAACTTGTATTGGAACACTTTACCCTTGATCCATACCTTATAATGCTGAGTGTTAAGCAGGGAGGCATCAAGTGCTATTTTTTTTTTTAAGTCTTTGGTATGACTCCACCAGAGATTGAAGATAAATTACCCTGAAATAGCAATGCTTGAAACCATTTAAACTGTATACAAATAAATTATTAATTGTAGATGTAAATAACAATGTTTAAATAGTAATCCTTGAAAGCATTTAATTGCGTACAAGCTATTGACTAAAATTCGACTGAATTATTAGAATTATTGAATTGAATTATTTGTGTTGGATAACAATACTTGAAACCATTTAACTCTTTACACGCAAATGATTGATATCAAATCAGTATTAAATAGCAATACTTGAAAGCATTTAACTGCGTACAAGCAAGTGATGAATTGTTAGTGTTAGATAGCAATACTTGAAACCATTTAACTATGTGCAAACAAATGAGCTTTCAATTAAAAAACAAAGTCAATTACAAGCTATTCCTTTACAAACCACACCATTATATATATATATATATATATATATGCGTGCGTATGGGTAAACAGGATTTAGTATGAAATAACTCATAAGGTTTGACATGCCATTAAACAAACAAACAAACCTTCTGAACACAATACTTAGTTTCATATACATATTTACCAAACCCTCCGTACAGAAGTTTAACAGGTTTCAATTTAGATTTTTCTTTTTCCTCGACCAAGGCTGATGAAACCAGTCTGCTCAACTATTTAGAAAATGGATGCAAGGCACATAAAAAAATGAAGAATAAATTAGAAAACAGTACACAATAAACATGAATTATGTTATATATCTATAGATCATATAATTATCATTGATTTTTCTATAAGAAAAAAAGCTAATTAGCTCTAAAAATGCAGTTTATAAAGGGCAAAGCAAATTTTTAGATATTCATGCATGTTACTGTCTTCTTTATTTATTTCTGGCTGTCTTTGCTCCCAACCTATCCTTCAGTTGTTCCTTTCTTTTGTTCATAGGCGTTGGTTCCCTAAGCTTCTAAGGAGACAGTCATCTGGAGGTCGGAGGTTCCATCCTCTCTACAGGCGCGTAACAATACAGGAACACTTGTACCCGGTTATGGTTCCTGAGTTCGACAAACACCTGAAGAAGGCCAGCGGACATATCGGCCGAAACCTTGTGGAAATAACAATAAAGATGAAGACAATAGTCCGAAAACCCTTAATGATAAAAATCAACAAGCTTCGTTTCAGAAATTTAGACAATCAAACACCTAAAGAAGGCCGGAGGACATATCGGCCGAAACCTTATGGAAATAACACTAAAGATGAAGACAATAGTCCGAAAACCCTTAATGATAAAAATCAACAAGCTTCGTTTCAGAAATTTAGACAATCAAACACCTAAAGAAGGCCGGAGGACATATCGGCCGAAACCTTGTGGAAATAACAATAAAGATGAAGACAATAGTCCGAAAACCCTTAATGATAAAAATCAACAAGCTTCATCTCAGAAATGTAGACAACCAAACAGCTAAAGAAGGCCGGAGGACATATCGGCCGAAACGTTATGGAAATTACACTAAAGATGAAGACAATAGTCCGAAAACCCTTAATGATAAAAATCAACAAGCTTCATCTCAGAAATGTAGACAACCAAACAGCTAAAGAAGGCCGGAGGACATATCGGCCGAAACGTTGTGGAAATAACACTAAAGATGAAGACAATAGTCCGAAAACCAAACCAAATCTAAATACCTTGTTACATATTTATTTTTAAATCTTATCAATTGAATAGTATTTTTATATACTGTTGGTCGCCTAGTTGATTAGGGTTGTAAAACTTCCCCAACGAATGTCCTGGTATGACCCAAAACCATCTAATGGTGAAATTCCAGTCTTGGAGCTGTGGAGAATGTAGAGTATCCCTTCATTGCCATTGCTACCAGGTCAACTCTGTCCCGGAGTGGAAGGACCTGATATTCTTCGTGTAAACAAATGACTGATGTCTAATTGAATTGCGAGGGATACATAGCAATATGTGTAACCAATTAACTGTGTGCAAGCAAATAATTTATGCTTAGTTGTTGGTTTGGTTTGGTTTGGGTTGTCGGGTTTTATGGCATATCAACCTTTGTAGGTTATTTAACGCCAAATCCATATATGAATAACCAGTTCCATTTCCAACAATTCAATTTAGCATGGGTACACAGTTTAATTGTCAAAAACATTTCTATTTCAAACTATTCAAGCAGTTATATATAACAATTCAGTTTAGTGAAAGTACAGTTTCAATGTCAAAAACAGTTCAATTTGAAATAATTCAGTTTAGCATAAGCACGCTGTTTAAATGTAAGTACGGTTTAATTACCAAAAAACATTTCTATTTCAACCTATTCAGTTTAATCAAAGAATTCAGTTCAGCATAAGTATGCTGTTAGTTCTATTTAACCCTACTGTACCCAGTCGTCTGGGATTGTAGAATACTCCAACTGCATTTCTGGGATTGTAGAATACTCCAACTGCATTTCTGCAGATGGGTACGACTCCCCCAACGAGTGTCCTAAATATGACCCTAAACAATCTGATGGTGAGGCTTCAGTAATGCTGAAGCTTTAGGGGATGCAGAGTACTCCTTCATTGGCATCGCTCTCAGGTCCACACGGTCCCGGAGTGGAAGGACCTCATGGGATCCTATCCATGGGCCAAATAGAACTAAACTGTGTAATTACGCTAAACTGAATAGTTTGAAATTAACTGTTTTTACATTTAACTGTGTGTAAACAAAACTGTACTTATACTAAACTGAATTGTTTGAAATAGAATTGTTTTACATTTTACTGTGTGTAAACAAAAAAAAAAAAACTGTACTGTATTGTTTGAAACTTTTTATAAAAATGACTTATTTCAGCGTTAAAGGATCCGAAACGGTTGATACACCGTAAAACAAAACAGCCAACCAAGCCATGGTATAGGTTGTACATTTAAAAAAAACGTAAATGATCTCTAAAGAGATTTTTCCCGGAGCTTAAAATCCATGTTGTTGGGTCATTTTCCGTTAGTTACTAATAACACCAAGATATTCTCTTCCGAATCTCATCAAATCTTATAAAATCCCAAAGGGTTTCATCAAAAAAATGTTTGAGAGAGGTTGTCACAACGAAGCTGCTGCTTCCGTCGCCGCTGCTGCTGATGCTGTCGAGAAATGATGGCATCTCAATGCGAATAAAAACCTTCAACTTGATAATATACTGGAATCCATGTTTCAAATAATGGACGTCATTCCTTGTTAGTTTATATTGATGTTTATGTCTGCGTCTGCCTAGGACGATATTAAAGTTTGTCCTGTATTGTTAATGAATTAATATGTAATCTATA
>OY757928.1:82010162-82115162 GCA_963585895.1 Sepioteuthis lessoniana
TGGAATGAATCGAAAATCTAAAAAATAAAAAAAAAATTTTTCGTATTTTTTCGATTTTCGATTTATTTAATTTTCTTAACAGCCTGATGATTGTTGTTTTGCAAAAAACTTCATGAAACCCAGAGTCGCAGTCTAAATTCCATGAATTATATATATATATATATATATATATATATATATATATATATATATTGTCATCCACAGACTGACGGTTTCGTTGTATCATAGCTCTTCAGTGTGGCTAGACACGTAAGACGCTTGAAGCTGGGATCGAAACCCACCCAACTTTACGTAAGACTTAGTAAAGTAATATATATGTATTATAATATTGTGTATATCATTGTGAAATATATATATGTATAGATGCATATGTGTGTATGTGTGTGTGTGTGTGTGTGTGAGAGAGAGAGAGAGAGAGCATGTGCGATCACGCATGTATATAAGATGTGATAGAACAAAATATTTAAGTCATGTATTTTTCATATTTGTCACCTTTTGGGGTTCATTTTTTTTAATCATCTTCAAGGTCTAATAACAGGTGTTTGATAGTTCACCCGAAAATTATAAGAATAAAATCATAAAATGACGTCTTAAAATTTAGTTGAGGAAAAATAACAGAAATTTTGTTTATAAATCGAAATAAAATATCTGATGTCAGAATGATTTAGCAATTATGAAAACTATTTCAAATAATGGATATTATAACGATGACACTGCTGGAGAAGCAGGGACGAGCTCATAAGTGATGTACTCCTATGGACCCCCACATATGGCCGAGCAAAAGCAAGACGACCAGCTGGAACATACATACAGCAGCTATGTGATTATACGGGATGTAGCTCTCAAGACCTGCCAGAAGCGATGAACAATAGGGAGGAGTGGAGAGAGAGGGCCAGGGATATCTGTGCTGGCGGCACGACATGATGATGATGATGATGATGATAAGTGAATTAACTAAAGAACTTGTATCGTTACACGCCCGCAGTCAGGATTGAACCAACAAGAGATGATTGAGACCCAGCTTGCGGACAGTTTGCTTATTTCCAAGATATTTAAAACAGAACAAGTGCTTATGGGTTCAGTTATTTACTGGACAGTAAGATGTCTATTATCTAAAACCATACGTTGAATGGTATCGACTTGTTCATCAGTGATTGAGGGTTTTGGACCACTTGGGTTGTCTTTTGTGCTGCCCCTACCCAACTCAATTTCTGTGGCCCACTTCTTTATGACTGCCCGGGCTTTTGTTTATTTCATTTTTAGGTCAGTCACACGTCTCACCTTTGTAAGGGCCTCACCTGCATAGAAATCAAAACAGAATTTAGTTGTTGTTTTTTAAGTTTCATAAGAAGTGGTAGACTGTTACTACAACAAATAGGTTCAGCTACAAATCTTCTCTCTGGAAGAGGCTTAGAATTTTTTTGAACGACCCTCGTGTATAGGATTATTATCTTATTCTTCTCCAACCAGTTTTAATTTGTGGGTTTTTTTTATTGGAGTCCGAGTGAGATCAATTTTTCTCTGTTGTTCAGGACTCTTCTAAGTTTATTAGTTGATCTTTCCACCAGCCTCTCTTCCAAGTGTACCAATTACAATTGGCATTACCGTCACCGTTGTTTCCCAGCTTTTCTCTGACAAGATTTGCGTATTTGTCTATCTTTTCACTTTATTCTCTCAATAAATTTGCTGAAAAAATAAAACCCACTAAATGACAAGCACTTTTTTAAAATGAATTCTCGGTCTTGTCTTCTGGCCGGGACTGGGTGATCCGTTTGTATCTCAAAGACTCGAGTTATTGTTTTAATTCCCTAAGCTTCTAAGTGACCATCATTTGAATGTTGCAGGTTCAATCCTGACTCCAGGTGAGTAACAATACAGGAATACTTAACGCTTGTACCCAGTTATGGTTAATGAAATCAGAGCAAGTGACCGCCGTGGTTTAAATAAAGGACGTGGTTCGAAGTTCCGTGTAGGCTACCGAGTTCGACAAGAAACACCTGAAGAAGGCAGAAGAACTCATCGGCCAAAACGTTGTGAATATAACAATAAAGATGAAGATAATAGTCCAAAAACCCTGAATGATAAACATTTTTTCGTTGTCATTTTCTTGGATAGATTCTGGTTTGAGCAGAGTATGATCAAACTTTAATCATTTGCACAGCTCCTCGTGGATCATCTTTCCCACCCATTCATGCCTACTCAGGTATTCCTTTTGGGCGAGTTTGCTGCATTCACTCATTGTTATTTCATTTCTTGCGAGCTTTTCCCATCGCTAATGCTGATAGACTTTTATTGGAGTCTGAGTGACCACTAGTCTTGTTAAGTCTTCTGAGCACTTCTGAATATTCTAACCGAACTGAACAATGCTGTTATCTGGATGGTATCGATTATCCCTCTGATTTCCAATTCCACAAGTCTTTTTTTCCAAACATTTCAGGACCCTTTCAACAGCACCAACCACAATCAATATCACTGTCACCCACATATTCCTCTGGGGTTTTTGTTTTTCGGTTTTCTGGCAATGTCCGAGTATTCATTTATCTTTTCGCTATCTTTCATTATTACTTTGTGGTCTGCTGGAACGACAAAATCCATCAGATTGCATGTTATTTTTTCCTTATTCATGAACATTAGGTCTGGTTTTCTGGACGGGATTAGGTGTTCTATTTGCATCTCAAAATCACAGTGAATTTTATGTGTCTCCTTTTCTTGGAAAGGTTCTTTGTGCATATGCCACTTGGTAATATGGTCAATTTTTTTTCTGTTAGTATGATCAAATTTTCTACCCAGACATGTTTAGTCTGGTACTCTTTTTATGCTAATTTGATGTATTCGCTTATTATGTGAATAACCGTTTCATGTCCGTCTCCTCATAATCTACATTTTGTATTATGTTGAGTATTATCAATTTTAACTTCGATTTAATTGGTCTTTATGGTATTTTTATAAATGTTGCTATTAAAAGTGATACAGTTTTTGCTTTGATATTTCTTTTTCTTTTTAGCTTTATGATTACACAGTTTAATTGTCAAAAACGTTTCTATTTCTAACTATTTAGTTTATTCGAACAGTTATACTTCAGGTAATTAAATTTAGCGTAAGTACAGATTTTGTTTACACGGTAAAATGTCAAAATAGTTTTATATCTAACAATTCAGTTTAGTGTAAGTACAGTTTCAATGTCAAAAACAGTTCAATTTCAAACAATTCAGTTGAGCATAAGCACGCACTTTTAAATGTGAGTACAGTTTTGTTGCGAAAAAACACTTCTACTTCAAGCTATTCAGTTTAGTCAAGCAGTTCTAATTCAGCTAATTCAATTTAGTTTCAGTACAGATTTTATTTACACACAGTTAAATGTCAAAACCGTTCTATATTAAACAATTCAGTTTTGTGTAAGTATAATTTCAATGTCAAAAAACAGTTATATTTGAAATAATTCAGTTTAGCATAAGCACGCAGTTTAAATATAAGTACTGTTTAATAGTGAAAAACATTTTATTTCAAGCTATTCAGTTTAGTTAGACAATTCAGTTTAGCATAAGCATGCCGTTAGTTCTATTTAACCCATAGATAGGGCCCTATATATATATATATATATATATATATATATATATAATGAAGTTATGACTTGTCGTATCCATTCGTTGGATAATTTTTGTTCAACAAACGGATATACTACGTCTCCCGTGTATTTTCGTCGCTTCTTGTATAGCATATCAACTCTTAGAAACTATCCAATTATTTTTCTAAAAACAACTTTTCTACAAGAAAAATTCTGTGTCAATGACCTATGGTCGAAGTAGTTGTGAACAATAAAAAATAAAGGACAAGAAATATAATTATTTGTCTTATTACTTTTGTTCATCTTATATATACATATTTTTTTCGATCAGTAAGTATATCTATTTTTGTTCACATTAAACACTTGAGACAGGAATATCTTCTTTTTTATTATTATTTTTACAATCAGAGGAATTTTCTGTTATTTTGGTAAAACGCTTCTTTCTTGGAGTTTCCGATATGGTGCGAAAATGTATGACGTCATATTAAAAAGATTTTTTTTTTGCATGATATCTCGACTGTCACTTCGGCAGAAAGAAACGTCTGAAGGGATATCTTTCCATCCTCCTTAAGACAAAAAAAATTTCTCGAGATATATCTCATCTCAACTGCCGCTCCCAAACAAAAAAATTCTCACGGACTCTCTTAAGCAAATAATTGTCTGTAGATATTTTTTTTTTCAAACCGCTTAACGATAAAGAAATTTCTCGAAAGATATCTCGTCAGCCACTCTTGTAAAAAGAGATATCTCGTCAGCCGTTCTTATCGAAAGAAATACGGGTCTCTGGTAATTTAAGAATTATATTTCTCGGCTTCAAATAACTTTGCTTTTCACAGTTTCTTTAGCTTTATATATAGCCGTAACAATGCAACGGTTATCTATGTAATCAAGCGAAGTTCAAAACCAGAATGAGGATGTTTTGACTTCTGCTAATGCCCTTCATAAAGGCATGAAACCATCTGTTTTTCCACTCCCTTTTTTTAGTGAAGCATAAAGTTGTGTCGTTTCGGATATTTTGTTAAATGGTATATCAAACTTTGTGGATTATTTGATGCCAAAATCATCCTTGTAGAAGAACAGCAGTGATGCTATTTAACCAATTGCTAGAACGATATAAGGTTCATACATTTCACTGAAGGTATTTGTTCGAAAGTAAATTTAATAGCACGATTGTAGTTCGAACTCGCTTTCTTGGAAGCTTCATTCCAGCTCTTTAACCATTACTCAACAGTTTCTGTCTTTTAAGAATTGTGTGATTTTTTTTTTTTTGTTATTTTTTTAATAATACGCTACAAGCTAATGAAATTGCAAATGAAATGACGCAGAAATGATTAATGATAAATCTGATGAGAAAAACTGAATTTCTTTTAATCATCATCATCATCATCATCATCATGTCGCGCCGCTAGCACGGATATCCCTGACCCTCTCGCCACTTCTCCCCATCGTTCATCGCCTCTGGTAGGTCTTGAGAGCTACATCCCGTATCCTCACATAGCTGCTGTATGTTCCAGCTGGTCGTTCTGCTTTTGCTCGGCCATATGTGGGGGTCCATAGGAGTACATCACTTATGAGCTCGTCCCTGCTTCTCCAGCAGTGTCCTGCATGTCTGGTTCGTCTAACTTTTATATTTTCGTGATGGGAGACAGGTGGCCGTATAGTTGGTGCCTTGTTGGGTGTTGCCGCCAGGACTTGTTCAATATTTCTCGCAGCATTCTTGTGTAATTGCCGTCTAGCTTCTTTTCCAGTCGTTTCGTTAGCGTCCAAGTAGTGCATCCATACAGCAGTATCGATACGACCGCTGCATGGAAGAAACCGCGTTTCATTTTATCGGTCAGGTCTGATTTCCATATGATCGTTAGCCTATCGATAGCTGTCCATGCCTTCGTTAGCTGCGTGTCGATGTCCTTTTCTGTTGATGAGACGCTGCTTCCTTTCTTTTGATAACAGCACAAAATAATGTCATAAGAACTAAATATTTGTCTGAATTCTTTTAGATGAGGTTTGGTGTGCATTATTTTTAGTTGTAACTTTTTGGACTGTTGTCCTCGTATGAAACACAACGTTTTGGCCGTTATATCCTCCAGTCTTCCTTGTGTATCTGGGCATAGAAATAATCCGACCTGGGAAATGTCTCAACTAACAACAATAAAGATGAGGACAACAGTCCGAAAAGTCTTAACCAAAATTTGCCCAGTTGGCTGGGGCTATATAACACACCGACAGCACCTCTGCAGAAGAGTAAGACACCTCCCAATGAGAGTCCTGGATATGACACTAACCAATCTGATGGTGAGGTTCCAGTGATGCTGGAGCTTTGGAGAATGCAAAGCACTCTTTCATTGCTATTGCTCGCAGGTCCACCCTGGCCTGGAATGGTAGCACCTGATAGTGCCCTGTCGATGAACTAAATAGAAATAGAACTAACTGCATACTTATACTAAACTGAATTGTTTGAATTAAAACTGTTTGACTGAATCGAATGGCTTGAAATGGAAATGTTTTTGACAATTAAACTGTACTTACATTTAAACTGCGTGCTTATGCTAAACTGAATTATTTGAAATGTAACTGTTTTTAACATTGAAACTGTACTTACACTAAATTGAATTGTTTAATATAGAAGTGTTTTGACATCCAACTGTGTGTAAAGAAAATCTGTACTGATACTAAAGTGAATTAACTGAATTAGAACTGTTTGAATAAACTGAATTGCTTGAAATAGAAATGTTTTTGACAATTAAACTGTGTACTCATGCTAAACTGAATTGTTTTAAAATAGAACTATTTGCATAGAAATGGATTTGGCGTTAGATAACGTACAAGGGTTGATATGCCATAAAACCCAACCAACCAACAAACCCAACCAAAATAATGCACACCAAAAGCAAGTGTGGGTTTGGCGGTATCAAAGACGAAACGGTTTATGATGTAATAAACGAATGCAGAAAGTTGATATAAAAAAAAGATTATTGAGAATTTTGAAAGAGATCAAAGTTTGGCCAAGCTGACAAATGCAATATGGACGAACCAGGATCCCTCCTAGTAAATAAGACGCATAAAATCCTCTGGGATTTCAAGATAAAAAAGGATCTACAAAACCCGGTCAGAAGCCATTCTAGCAGATGATACGGTAGAGATAAAGAATGCGAAAAGATAGACAAATACGTAGATCTTGCCTGAGAGTATTGTATAGCCGTAATACAAATATAAGCAGAAACATAATCAAACATAATATACGAACTTCAATGAACAAACGAATACACTTCTTTATAAAAATATATCTCTCACACTTTATTCTCGAAGGGGTGATGTTTCTTGTGTTTGAGAGATGAGCAGGAGACAGGACAGACTGCTATATTGACCCCAAGTTCTTCTAACCATAGCACCACTTCTTTCGCCTCATCTTGGCTGGGGTTGCTCAACCGTGGGTCACTGAGGGCCGCAAGCCCTCAGTCTGCTAGCTGATTCTCACGCTGTCTCCAACTGACTCGAACCGCCTCGGGCACCTGGTTATATTGTTGTCTGACGTCCACCTACTTCCGCTGTTCTTCCGCTTATTTACACAGGTGCTTCTCTTGATTGACAGCTCGGTCGAGGGTCAATATATAACAAGAGCTGAAAACCTGAGAAATATGTTGGTGAAAATGACAGCAATTGTACTTGGGATCTTTGAAACGGTCGACAAAGTCATGGAAAGAAACCGGGGAAAGAAAAGTCGATAATGTAATACTATGTGGATCAGTGAGAAGACAGAGAAGAGTGCTAAAGATCCAAGGAGACTTGCTCTCAGACTTCAACCAAAAACACCAGTTGGAAATCTAAAACCTTGCAATTTATTTGTTTTTCTTTTTAATGATCTTGTGATATTCTCTATACGATTGTTTTGAGTAAAGCAGCACTTGCTTCTCTTGGTATTAATATTTTAGTCTAAAAACTTACATCGTTAGATTTTATGGTTTGGTTTGGTTTGGTTTGTTGGGTTTTATGGCATTCAACCTTTATAGGTTATTTTACACCAAATCCATCTTTATGTAAATAATCTGTTCTATTTAAAACAATTCAGTTTAGCACAAGTACACAGTTTAATTGTCAAAAACATTTGCATTTCAAACTATTCAAGCAGTTATATGTAACAATTCAGTTAAGTGTAAATACAGATTTAATGTCGAAAAACAGTTCCATTTCAAATAATTCAGTTAAGCATAAGCACGCAGTTTAAATGTAAGTACGGTTTAATTGTCAAAAACATTTCTATTTCAAGCTATTCAGTTTACTAAAACAATTAAGTTTAGCATAAGTATGCTGTTAGTTCTATTTAACCCATTGATAGGGCCCTATCAGGTGCTACCACTCCAGACCAGAGTGGACTTGGGGGTGATGGCAATGAAAGGGTACTCCGCATTCCCCAAAGCTCCAGCACTGCTGGAACCTCACCATCAGATTGTTTAGTGTCATATCCAGGACACCCGTTAGGGGGCGGGGTCTTACCCCTCTGCAGTCAGTGTATTCTATAGCCCCAGCATACTGGTCAAGTTAGATTTTAAATGAGCAGTATTTTTTAAAACTCTCTCTCTCTCTCTCTCTCTATATATATATATATATATATATAATCGTAAATATATTGTTGTTTGTTCATACCTATTTAGCTAGAATATAACTGTCAGGTGAATGCATTCTTTTAGGGGAAGAATGCGTGAAACTGACAGTTATAGATCAGCCAAAGGGAGGTGAGGTATTAAAAATTTATTTTAGGTTTTATCCTGTTCCATTAGCCAATAATGAGCACTATTCTAATTTTTAAAAAATAACACTTTCAAAAGTTATTAATTGATACGGGGTGGAACGATAAAATTGTCGTCCTAAAGAAAACAACACTACAGCTTTATCTTAAAACTTTTATTGAAAAAATCAATTCAGGTAACTTGATTATGTAGTAGAGCTGACATCTATTCAATGTAGCCGCCGTCATCCTCAATCACCGCCTCGATACGGATCCAGAACTAGGAGCATGCCTTTTTCACAAGCACCGGTGGGAGCTCGGCAAATACTCGGCGGTGATCAGGCTGGCTTTGGTGTTATGAGAGGTTGGTGATGTTCTCGACGTATGACCAAATGAAGTAGTCCAGTGGGTTCAAGTCGGAGGAAGAGGGGGGACAGTGAGAGAAGGGTACAAAGTCGTGGCACTCCTTCTGAAGCCAAGCCTGGGTCTCTTTGGACTTGTGGGACGGCGCCGCGTCCTGCTGCCACACCAGGGGATCACCACACTCTTCAGCACATCCAGGTACACTTTGGTGTTGACTTTCAAGCCGATTCGAAGATATGGCTCTCACTTGAAACCACACCAAAGACCATAACTGTGGCCGGAAACTTTGTTTTCATCACCCTGGGCACGTTCAACCGTCCGGATTTGCATTTTGAGGGTGCTGGCAATGGTCCTGTTGTCATAACTTGGATCGGTAGAGAGCATGAGTTTTACAGCGGCACATCTCCGATCTCGCTCGTTGAACATTGTGTCACTTTTAGACATGATAGAAGGCTCCTATCGCTCTTGGGATTTGTACACAACTGGCCAACTAGTAGATAATCTACAACAAAAAAAGAAAACCGGTTTTCATTAAACGGAAATGGAATCATGTCGTCTTTTCTAGGGCGACAATTTTATCGTTCCACCCTGTATATCATCACAATCAAGTTGTGCTGTTAGCACGGATTTCTCTGACTCTCTCTCACCATTCGTCCCTATTATGCATCACACCTGGCAAGCCTGTACAGTGCTGTTGTTAAAAAGTTTTTGTTAGTTGTCCAACACTGGCACGTCCATGTGAAGGAGTCCATAGGATGACGTCAATTATGAGTTTGTCCTTGCTTCTCCAGTAGTGTCCGGCATGCTTTGTTCGCCTTAGATGGTTTTTGAGATAGGTGGTAGGTGGCCGTACAACTGCTGTTTCGAGGGATATTGCTACTACTCGTAGTAGTCTAGTGCAGCTCCCGTCTTGCTGATTCTCGTTAGACTTCGTTAGCATCTACATGGTGCATCCATACAGAAGAACTGACACAACAGCTGCTTATTCTTGATAATCAATATATCTATCTATATAGATACAGATATAATTTGGTACATCCATAAAATAAAGAATGCTAAATACCGGTGACAGTTCGGATAGCGTTGACGCAGAGTCAACGGTGCTTCAGGACGGTCAGTTTCTCGCCTCTATGATAATATTATCGGTGAGAAACTAATTGCCACAGAGCAGTACATTTGCCTCTATATCTACACCATCTAAACGTATGTATATATCATTTATTACTTTAAAATGAAATCGATTTAAAATCAACGCGAAAGCTACTTGGCTTAACAACGACTGACCTTCATTTTGCAAAATGTCTTGATTTTGTTTGGTTCGGTTTTATGGCATATCAACCATTGTTGGTTATTTAATGCCAAATCCATTTTATACACATAAATAGTTCTGTTTCAAACAATTCAGCTTAGCATAAGTACAGTTTTTTGTCTACACACAACTAAATGCAAAAACAGTTCTATTTCAAACGATTCAGTTTAGCATAAGTACACAGTTTAAATGTAAAAACAGTTCTTTTTTAAACTATTCAGTTTAGTCAACAAAATTAAATTGTTCCAAGTATTGCTATGTATCACTTACAATTTAATTAAACATCAGTCGTATATTTATACACAGTTAAATATAAAAATAGTTCTAATTCAAACAATTCAGTTTAGCATAAACACACAGTTTAGTTGTATTTGACCCTTAGATTGGACCCTACCAGGTGCTACCACTCCGGGCCAGGGTGGACCTGCGAGCGATGTCAATAAAGGGGTAATCCGCATTCCACAAAGCTCCAGCATTACTGGAACCTCACCATTAGATTGTTTAATGTCATATCCAGGACACTCGTTGGGAGGGAATCTTACCCCTCTTCAGAGATGTAGTCGGTGTATTCTACAGCCCCAGCCGACTTGGCCAGCAAAATGTCCATATTTAGCAGAAATAATATGGTTCAGACGTGTAAGTTATTAATAATTGCGTTTAAGATTATTCCTATAATTTTTTGGCACTGAGAAATAACCATCTCAACGTCAATATATCAAAAGTTGTTAGAGAATTCGTTTTCTAAAAAACAACATATGTTTGGCAATAAATAACTATATGATATGTAAATGTATTTTTCACTATATTACGTTCACGATTTTCAGCTTATTATTTGCAGAAACATATCATTACTGAAGTTAATATATTTTGACTCACGAGGCCTAAAGACAAGTGCTTACAATAAAAAGAGATAGCAATGATGTAGGTTTGTCCATTTCCTGTGGTAACTAAATGGTAAAATGCTGTAAAAACTTTAAGGAGAGTGTTAAAATGCACGTAAATGTAAATAGAAATATGATTATTGTATCATTTTTTTGCGTGTGGGAGGGGGGTGCACGACAAACAGCGTACGCGAATCTTTGTCTGTCTTGATGGATTATGGATAGCTGTTTAGGGTCTAAATGCTTCTTGAAAAGTTATCAAGGATTCGCGTCGACGTTTGTAAATGTCACAATAGGCTGTAAATTGTTCATACGATCTTTTGTCGACATTTATCATTCCCTCTCTCTCTCTCTCTCTCTCTCTCTCTCTCTCTCTCTCTCTCTCTCTCTCAATCACACACACACACACACACATATATATATATATTTATTTATTTATATATCGTATTGAACAAAAAACAAACCTCTCATCCCCCCAGCAATGGGTTAAATAATACCACTGTTGTTTTTCAACAAAGATGGCTTTGGCATTAAATAACCCACGAATGTTGATGTGATACACCCTTGCGGCCAACCCCTGACTTATCAACTTCTTAAAACCAATACTATTCCTGGCCAGTGATTCATCTAGAGGGCACGCCGATGTATCTCATTTCTTTACGGCCACAAAAGAAATACAATTGTGAGAGTCGGAGAAAAGAAGAACAAACGAATAATATGGACTTATGTCAGTTCCAAGCGAAATAAGGTAGTTCTGTAACACCTTGCATTCCCCGTGCATCTGTAGACTATCGCAGGCGTGTATTTTTCGCGAAACCTCAACAAAAAGGCACCAACAATGCTGACATCTTCTCGCGTTAGTTAACCCGGTCTCTGTCTAGCTCATCAGGTCTTAGCAGTCGCCTTTCTGACTTCTGTTGACTGCCCTGCTTCCGTCCTCTCCTGCCTCGTTCTCTGACCGTCCCACTCTGGACTGCTAACTCCCGCCGACTGGTCCCTTCTGCTGTCTGTTGTTGACTGCCTCTCTGCGACTCCCTTCGCCAACTGAACCTCTGGCTTCTCTCGGACCTTCCTTTCCTCCCCCACTTCCGGCCTCGTCGGAGATCTCGGTCTCAGGTCTTTGTTCGGGTTTCGCGCCAAAACAGACAAAGAGATTGTCTTCCTGGCGCACACACTCCATAATGTCCCAATATGCCACTAAAGAAACCAAACAAAAAACAGACAATGAAAAAATTGAAGTATTTTTTTTACCACCAATTTTAATGAAACTTAGATGGCTTAGACACACATAGGAAGTGATTATTTTGACTTTTTTTCAAACTCAGACAATGGAGAGTTCTCGTGGTTAAAGTGCTGCACAGTGGCCTTGAAGTAAGCGAGTTGGAACTCCAGTCATAATATTACGTTCACTCTCGAACTTGGGAGAGGCATGAACCCTTTTATTCTTCCGGTTATGGGTTAAATAGAATTACTGTTGTTCTTCTACAAGAATTGCTTTGGCATTAAATAACCCGCGATGGTTGATATGCCATTAAATACAAAAAACCGAAACCAAGCCAATTGCGTACTCACCATTAACAAAGGACTAATCACACATTAAGATATAAAATTAAGGAGAAGAAAATTCCAAGAAATGAAAAAAAAACGATTTTTTAATAAATACATATTCAAATGAAGTTTTCATGGCTTAGACATATTTAGGAAGTGATTATTTTACTTGATTATTGTTGCCAAAGTTCCCTTAGATTAAGAATCTAAAAAGAACGTTTCTGCATTGCCTGAAAGAGTCAGCAAGGAGCATTGGTCATCACGTGATCTCAGGAGAAACAGAATTCTTGTGTTTCATCCAAAATGGTTCCATCTCCTCATTAAATGAACGAGTTCCAGAAATTGCTAGACCATTTTATATACATCGGTAGCAGTATCTCATCAACAGAAAGCCATGTCAAAATACGTTTAGGTAAAGGACTGCGATTGATAGTTTATCGACCATATGGAAATCCTACTTTTCTCATAGAATAAAACGGGACTTTTCCAAACTACGATATAGCTGCACCAATTGGAGTCTAACGGAACCCATGGAGAAAGAAACTAGATGATAACTAAACAAGAATACTACATGCTGTTTTGAACACATTTTAGAAGCAACACCCAACAAACAGCAGCTGTAAGGCTACTTACCACCCATCTCATGAGCCATCCAAATAAGACGAGCAAGACATGCTAAGCACTACTGGCAAATTTAGAACGACACTCCCACACAGTGACCTACCAGCAAAAACTTATATACATTAACTCTGTACGGACACTGGGTATTGTCTAGAGGACTTGATAAGTGTTATGGCTGATAAAGAGGGAAGTAATCTGTGATATCGATGCTTCTTCTTGATTATGATGACTGTTTTAAAAAGATTTTCGTTCACTAAATGTATTTTCTGACGAAGAAAGAGGCTCCCAAAGACCAGTGAAATAATTTCAAATGAATTGGCTATTTTTGATTTTATTAAATAAACGTTTGGATTCGTTAGGTTGAATTTGATTTTTATTAGTTTCACTATTCCCTTATTCGCTAAATTGTGTTCTAAAAAATAGCCGAGGCCATTGTTAGTTTCCGGCAGAAAAAAATATTTTTAATCGCTAATTATTTAATTCAATTTAAAAAGTCTTAATTTGATTACAAAAGCTACCAACAAAACAATTACTTATTCATCATCATTATCAAGTCGTGCTAATTGCAAGAACTCTCTCTCTCTCTCTCTCTCTCTCTTCCGTTGGGTCCTCTTGGCTGTACTCTCCGTCCGCATAGAGCTTATATATATATTTACCAATCCCTTCGCGCGAAAAGAATGCGACACAAAGTTTATTTCAAATGGAGCTGAACAGGTTTAAATTCAGATTTTTCCTTCTCCAAGACTGGTTACCGTAACAAGTTTAAAGAGTCAGTCTGTCCTACTATTTACACATAGCTGGAGGAAGAATAGTTAAAATCAAACCTTGCCCAATGGTATTATCGCTATGTGAAATGCAAACAGCCTCGTCCAGGATTTGAACTCGAGTTACAGGGTCAATTTTCTACGACGATAACCATTACCCTACGAGCGCATCCACAGAGGTGATATGAGTAAGTCCTTGCTTGTCGGTCAAACCTGGGGCATCCATGTATCGAACTTACTAAGAGAACGTCGTTTGTGCATTCGTCCTAACTTCATCAGCAATGCCCAGCATGTGTTGCTTATGTTACTCGGATGACTTGTAAGATGAGAGGTAAGTGGCCATACAACTGCTCTTTTGTAGGGTGTCGCTTCCAGGATGTGTTCGAAACAGCATGTAGCATTCTTATGTAGTTCCCATCTTTTTTTTTCACCATGCGTTTCATTAGAGTCCAGGTGGTGCATCCATATAGTAGTGTCGACATGGCCCCAGCTTCGAAAAAATCCTGTTTTATTTTATCAGAGAGATCAGATTTCCATTTGAACGATATCTAATGAATATTGGAGGTGCTCGTGGTGTAATGGTTATCGTCGCAGGATATGGACACGGCGACACGAGTTCAAATCCTGGACGAGACTGATTGCATTTCATAAAGCACTAATACCCTTGGAAAAGGTATGAATCCAAATATTCTCCCTCCAGCTATGGGTAAATAGTAGGGCAGACTAGGTTCTTCAGCCTTGGTTAGGCAACTAGTCTAGGAGAAGGAAAACTCTGAATTGAAACCTGTTAAACTCTGCTTAAAAAATGACCTTGTGTCATATCCTGCCCGAGCGGAGGGGTTGGTAAATATGATAAATGATTATTAGTCCACACCTTCCTGATGCGTATGGTGACATCATTTTCAGTAGATGAGATAATGCTGCGTAGGTATGTGAACTGGTCTCTTAATTTCAGTGAAATGACTCCTTACTTTACCAGTAGTGCCCAGCGTGTTTTGTCTGTCTTATTTGGTTGTTTGATTGATTTTAAAGGCATGACAACCGGTCTGGGGTTATTTTATACCTAAATGTTTGGTAATAATGTATGATGTATTTTTGTTATTTTAACCGGCTCATTAGCCTAGTGGGTAGAGTGTTCATCAAAGGTCCGGGAAACCTGGGTTCAATCCCAGGTCGCATCATAAAAATGGTAATTGATACCTCCTTGCTTAACACTCAGCAATATAAGGTACGTATCGAGAGTAAAATGGAGCAATCCAGAGAAAGGAGTAGCGCCCTCTCCTACACTTCGTTGTAGTAGCTATTGAAAGGGGAGCCTTCTGGACGCCCTCGTCTACGGTCGCCAACTTTACTTATTTTTATTGTTAGTAATTTTAAGGATGTGTTAAGATCGTCGTGGATCATGTTGCAGGATTATTTTTATAGTATTGATCAGGTTTACGGTTATATTTTTGAGTATAATTTTGTTCTTGTCAAAAAGGACAGAATATCATCCCAGTTGACATTTTTAAATCGATCTTTCAAATTATTTGCGTTGAAAAAGGGTTTTCTATTGAGGGCGAAAGCTCTACATTTTATGAGAAAGTGTTTAGCAATAGAAGGTGTTTGTCATGTGATACTATATGGTTGTTGTGGGCACTTCGGTGGTGCAAAGGTGCAAGCAAGACTAGCAAACCTTCACAAGTGAGTTCTATTCTCATTGAGTGCTCCATTCATACGGCCTTGAGTCACACTAAGCAAAAAGCTTAGTAAATTACTTTGGACACCTCGGTTGGTGAAATGATTGGCAAGTTAGATTAGCAAACCTTCAAAGGGTGAGTTAAGTCTCATTGGGTGCTCCATTCATACGGCCTTGGGCCCAATCTGAGCAAAAAACTGGGTAAATTACTTTGGGCACCTCGGATGGTGTAATGGTCTGCAAGATAGTCTAGCAAACTTTAACGAGTGAGTTCGATTCTCATTGTGCTCTCCATTTATATGGCCTTGTGCCACATCTGAGCAAAAAGCTTGGTCAATTACTTTCGGCACTTCGGGTGGTGTAATGGTTAGCAAGCTAGTCTAGCAACCCTTCAGGAGGGAGGTCGATTTTTTATTAAATATGTTGGATTTGATATTGTTGGGTTTTATGGCATATCAGCCATTGTCGGTTATTTAATTCCAAATCCTCTTTATACATATATATTAGATATATATGATTTCGTTTGGTTTGTTTTTATGGCAGATCAACCGTTGTCGGTTATTTAATGCCAAATCCTCTTTATACATGTATATCAAATATATGATTTCTGAACACATTTTGTTGATAACATTTTTAAACGAGCCACATTTTTTTCACACATATAAATGGTTTCACTTTTTTCTTTCTAATTCAAGTAATTCAATTTACTATTAATCATTTGTTTTCAAGCATTGCTATGTATAACTAACAATTTAATTAAACATCAGTCATTTGTTTCCACTCAGTTAAATGATCAAACAGTTCTATTTCAAACGAGTCAATTTATCTTAAGTCATTTGTTTGTACATAGTTTAAATGGTCAAACAGTTCTTTTTTACCTAAATACAGGACCCTATCAGATGCTACCACTCCGGGCTAGAGTGGACCTCGGATCAATGGTAATGAAAGGGTACTCCGCATTCCCCAAAGCTCCAGCATTACTGCAACCTCACTATCAGATTGTTTAATGCCATATACTGGACACTCATTTGGGGGTTGGATTTTAGCCCTCGGCAGAGATTCAGCTGGTGTATTCTACAACCCCAGCCGACAGGGCTAAGAAATGAATAAATATTGTCGTGCGTGTTGACTCATCGATGTAAAAGAATAATCTTTATACTTTTTACGTAACATATGCACAGACACGCACGCATACATTTAACTATTTGCAGAGAGAGAGAGAGAGAGAGAGAGAGAGAGAGAGAGAGAGAGAGAGAAAGAGAGAGAGAGAGAAATGCCTGCATGTCAAAAGTATTAAATACTGACTTTGTTCAGTAAGTGGTGATGCTGGTCGATAGAGTCTCGTTTAGAATGCTGCTGACAGTTGAACAGAGATTTCCTGACATCTGTTCGTAGCGCTCTTCAGTGACAGAGTGTTATCGCTTCCTGTCTGATAGGCTGTGCCTTTAAGAAAAGGATGAACAACTCCGTAGCTTAGGTTATCTCCCCCTGATAATTCAACTTACAAGTATGTCAGTAAGTCTCACTATCACATACAAATGTTATATAAATGAGAACCCCAAAAAACAAAAAAAAAACAAAACAGAAACAAACCAAAAAAAAAAAAAACAAAAAAAAAAAAAAAAACAAACAAACCAAAAAACAAAAAACAAAACAAAACAAAAACAAACAACCCCCCCCCCAAAAAAAACAAAAAAAAAAAAACAAACAAACAAACAAACAAACAAACAAAAACAGTTATTCTTTCTCTCGAATCACCCACATACTCACAGACTTTCTCTTTTTATACACCTAGAGAGGGGCAAAAATAATAGGAGTTATTATTTTTAACAATACAATAATAACTTATAAAATGTAACAATGATATAAAACCATCCAACATTTTTGTGGCCCAACTGCTTCTCTGCCGAGGGGTAAGACCCCACCCCCAACTAAACAATCTGATTGTGAGACTCCAGTAACGCCGGAGCTTTGGGGAATGCCATCGCTCCCAGGTCCACTCTAGCCCGGAGTGGTAGCACCTAATAGAGTCCTATCTATGGGTCAAACTGTGTACTTATGCTGAATTGAAATAGAACTGTTTTGAGATTTAAATGTGTGTAAACAAAAAACTGTGCTTATGCTTAACTGTATAGTTTGAAACAGAACTGTTTAAATGGATAAAAATGGATTTGGCATTGAATAACCTACAATGGTTGATATGCCAGAAAACCAAAACTATATTTTTATTGCAGTAAGATAATCTGTTCGTTTGTATGACGTTGCATTGAGGAGTGTTTGAACTGGCTAGGTTCTAATCTATTGGTTAAATAAAACCGTCCAATCGTTTACAAGGGATTATTATTGATACTAAAATAGAAATATTCGTGTCAAATAGCCATTCTTAAATATCCATGACTGTGTGCAAACAAATGAGCTCTGGTTCGTTTTAAAATAACGTTACCTACGAACTATTAATCGTAGAAGGCGAGTTCGAACGCTAGTCGCGCGATTATGATCACTTTTGGACAAATACCCATTGGGAAAGGTATGAACTCCTACTATCCTCCCAGTAATGGGTTAAATAGTACCACTAATGGTCTTCTAGATGGATGGCTTTGGCATTTAGTAGCCCCCGAGGGTTGAATTGCCATTAAACAAAGAAACCAACAAGAAACCTAACCTTATATATATATGTATATATATATATATATATATATATATATATATAAACAGGACCTGGTCTTAAATAATCTAAAAGATTGATATGCCATATCATATATATATATATACACAGAGAGAGAAATGGTAGATTTTTGTGAATCCGACAAGATGATAAAAATAAGTCGGAAAGAGGATAAATCAAACACTAACTACGGGTATATTTAGAAATAATACTTCGTTTTTTATTCAAGGACGAACATCTTCAGACTAAAATTTTTTTTTAGTTTTTCTTCATTTTAGCAATTGAGGCAATAGATAAAATAATGGTGAAAATGTAAAAAAAAAAGTATAAAGGGAGGGAAATGGTCTAAAGATAAGAGACAGACAAGGAAAGAACAGGAAGGGAAATATATATATAAGCTTGAGTGATGGTAGTAGAGGACCTAGCCTTGACCATCTACCCAGACGGTCACAGGCAAAACTAATAACAACTACCACCATCACTTGAATAAAGAAGGAAATATTACGACTGAACCCGTTGTAAGTGTTTGATTTATTCATTTTTCCTCCTATTCTTATCATATATATATATATATATATTAATTGGAATCATTTTGAGATGAGGCTTCTTAATATGAGAATTAATTTTTTTTTTATTATTTATTGCGGACTTTTTAAGACAAGTACAAAAAAAAAAAAATTCGGTACGGACCCGCCTACGGAAGACCAGATAAGGATTTACAAGATCAAAAAATCCGTCCTTGATCGTCCTTCGGCGCAGCGGATAGGGACGTTGAGTCTCTGCGGTTCCAGGTGAACATTATCAGAAAATAGAGGTTTCAAATCCTACCCAAGCCGACCAGAGGTTTACTTGGTCAAAAACATGGTGCGATAGACAACAACTATGGAAGGCAGTAATTACTTGGGATACAAGATTCAGCATTCCTATCCGAGGTCGCGGTAAAATCTCCTAAAGACGGCCAGAGGTGAAATTTGGCCGAAACGTAGTGAAAGAAGAAACAACACAAAAACTACCAAGATAAGGACAAAAAATGTCCGCAAAAGATAATTAAAAAAAATTAATTCTCATATATATATTAAATCATTAAATAAGTTTCCAGACTTTTTTTCGCATGGGCACTTATATTGATAGTACACACATGAAACTCTAGTCCCCTTCAAAGTAGTCTCCTCCGGCTGCAATGCACTTGTTGTACCGTTCCAACAACTTCTGGAAGGCTCCATGGAAGTCCTCTTGTGTAAGCGTGTCAATGACCTTCGTCATAGCCTCTTTCATCTTCTCAATTATCTCATAACTACAGCCTCTGAGCTTAGGGAATAAGCAAGAGTCACAGGGAGCAAAGTCTGGACTATAGGGACGATGAGGAACTGTGTTGATGCCTATCTTGTTCAAATAGTCTGTGATAAGGATAGAGTTTTGGACTGGTGCATTGTCCTGGTGGAAATGCGACTGACCCGATTTGAAGAGTGTTGGTCCCTTCCCAAGGAATCTCTTTCTGAACTCCCTTAAAACCTTAACATAGTAACCCTAACCCTAACCCTTTGGCCAATCAACTCTGGTCTATTGACTTCCTTACTCCTCCCACACCTCTCATCATTCCTCACAGACTCCGTGCCTTCCTTGAATCTCTTATGCTACTCAAAAACTGATGCTCGATTCATGCAAGAGGCTCCAAAAGCAGTCTGAAGCCTTCCATACGTTTTTGTGGCTTTTTTCCAAGTTTAAAACCCAATTTTATTGCATATCGTTCTTTATAAGTGTCCTCACGTCCAGATTGCATTTTTGAATTTCACTAACTGTGACAATCAGGCTTTAGTAGGATGTATTCAAATTGCTGCTGTAGCTGTTCCTTTGAACCTGAAATCATATAAATTGGTCAGTCATCACATAAGGTGTATAGCAATAACATAGTGAATTTTCAAGAGTTTATGCCAATTTTAAATCCCAGTACAAAAAAAGTCTGGAAACTTATTGAAGGCACCACGTTTATATACATATAAAGGATTTGACATTAAATAACCCACAAGAGTTGATATACCATGAAACATAACCAAACCAATATCAGATTACTTTAAAGCCTCTTATTTGCTGCTCTTCAAATATATCAAAGAACTTACTGCAACATTTTTTTTCAAGATAGTTTTAATTTACAATCATACCTCCCGCAAAAAAGGAAAAAAAGATGACAAAAAAATTTCAGTATACAAATACCCCCCCCCTAACAGAACATAAGTAATGTCATATAAAAACAAAGACAGTTACCATATATTTGCGTAGGTATTAATGCCATTGTTTTATTATTATCGTCACAAAAAAATTTGTTGTAAATTTCTCACTTCCTTCCTGTTGACTCGCGTTCATATCTCCGTTGGTGGCATATTTTTCAACGGCAATGAAAAAGCCTGAACATAACAGACATTGCTCCAATATTAAAAATATAATGGAATAGAAATAATCTTTGGCTTAGTACAAAGCATATACACAAAATATCGGGTAAAATATATTTAAAAATAAAACAATAAAACATAAATGAATAACATCGGACAGTTATTTATCTAACCTTGCTTTTCAAATTATGTAAATTAGAAATCCCATGACTGATAAATGCTATTTGTTTCTGAATATAATAAATTTTGCACGTTAATTCCACATATTAATGATTTAACTCCGGCCGCGTGCCGTTATTTATCCTACGCCCCACCAGCGTACGAATATGGCACAAGGCCGTTTTTAAGGTGGGTCCCGTCGCAAGGCCGAAGGCCAACGCGATGGGCAGTTCCAAAAATGCCTCGGACCCCGTCGGCATTCCCCTTTTCGGGGCGCCTCAGGCGCCGGGCGATAAACCCAACCCCTCCGAAGAGGGTTAAAGCCTGGGGGGACAGCCCCCTGAGGCCAGAGGTAATGTATCCAGTGGTGGAACACACCCGACCGAACCGTGCGGCACGCAATCACAGCCGGTCGAGAGCGCCCCACCACAGGACACAAAAAAACGTTCGGACTGTCAATGCTCAGTGGCACACTTGAGGTTGAAAAGCCCCCAGTTTCAGCTGGATCACCTTCGGGTGGGCGAGCTGCTTTTTTGACTCCTATGCACCCCTTGTATAGCATTAGACCTCACGGTCTAGTTCAAGCTATGTTCTGGCATACGTGCCCAGATCTAGATTTAGGTCCGTGATACTGCCTGACTCATTAGACTCACATTGCACTTAGTGGGTCAATGACAAGCAGGGTTCGAGTCTCGGCTCGTTCCCGACCTTTCCCTCCCCAGTATCCCCACTTTAATTGGCTTTCGGGCTTTTGATCTTGTGTCAAGTTCTGTCTGGTGGGAGGCAGCGACAAATATCGCCCCCGGTTTCGGCTGGGCCGGGCTACCTTCGGGTGGGTGAGCGGCATTATTGACACCTTTGACCCCTTGAATATCACTATATATAATATATATAATCACAATATAATACCCACATTGCAACAAGTGGGCCGCTGATCATCATAGTCCAGCAGGGCTCGAGCCTTGGTTCTTGCCCGACCTTCCTCGCCCACTAAACCCCCACTATAATCGACCTTGTGTCAAGTCCTGTCTGTTGGGAGACAGAGACAAATATCACACGTATTAATGATTTAATATCAGGTTGGCTGTTTTAATGGGTGCCAGAAATTCGCTTTTATTTATATAGATGATAAAAATATATATTCAAAATTATCATGTTATCTTTAGATTCTTTGACGCAGTAATTGTATTTTTTAACTTCTATAAGACTCTTATCTTAATAAGGCTTTAGCCACCTCTTATAATAAAACTAAAGTAAATGTAAAGTTGTCTCCCTTTAGTCGAGGGCGACCAGAAGGCTCCCTTTTTCAATAGCCACTACACCGAAGTGTAGGGGAGGGCGCTACTCCTTTCCCTGAATTGCTCCACTTTACCCTTGATACATAACTTATATTGCTGAGTGTTAAGCAAGGAGGTATCAAGTGCCATTTCTAAAGTCTTTGGTATGACACGACCTTGGTTTGAACTCAGGTCTCCCGGACCACTGGCAAACACTCTACCAAAACTAAAATAACCCTAAAATATTGTACTTTAACATCTTAAAGAGCCGTTTTTACTCGAGCTAAAGAATACACCGACTGCATCCCTGCAGAAGCTCATTATCCCACCAACGAGTGTCCTGTATATAACACTAAACAATCTGAGGGTGAGACTCCAGTAATGCTGGAGCTTTGGGGAATACAGAGTACCCATTCTTTACCATGGTAGCTCCTGATAGGGTCCTATCTATTGGTCAAATTAAATTGTTTGACATTTAAACTGAGTGCAAACACTTATGACTCATGCTAAATTGAATTGTTTGAAATAGAACTGTTTGATCATTTAATTGTGTGTAAACAAAAGAGTGATGTTTAATTGAATTGTAAGTGATACGTACTGTAACATAAACGTTCACGTGCATAGGAATCCCGAAACACTGACGACTCTCTTGGTTCAGGTACGAAACTTTTATTACCTTCTTGACTTTTAGGTTTTCGACACGAGGAGAGAGAGACACAATTTTTACTATGCTGACTGTTCGCTCAGCGTCAACTCTCAACTCAATGACCCAACCAACGCGCGTGCACCCCGCAGCTAATAACTGGACTCGTCTAGGTCAAAATCTCAACTAACTGCTTTTTTCAAAATACCTAAGAATCCCAGCCCATCGCTTCTGGGCATGACGTCATTCACATCCCCGGTCATATTTCCTATCCGGGGTTTTTATTATGACATCTGTGATTGTCACATCCTCCCCGCGCGAGCATGAACACCTGCGCTCAATGTGTGTCCCTGCCCGTGCACTAAGCCGAAAAGTTCAAAGCCTAACTAAACCGAAAGATAAGATATAACCAACGAAAAATGATAATATAAAAAAAATCCTTCCGCAATTATATAACAGTAGCAATATTTTTAATTATTTAACTGTGTACAGACGAATTTGCAATGTTGAATAGCAATAATTATAACCACTTCACTGAGCGTATACAAATGATTAATATTCAATTGAATTATACGCGTTTGATAACAATACTTAAAACCATTTAACTATAAAGAAACAATAGCAATACTATTGTGCTAACAAATTTGTTTTAACTTATTTAAAATGAAATTACCGACAAACTAATACCTTACATACCATATATATTCATTTAAATTTGTCCAAACAAATTGGTTGGTTGGTTGGTTGGATTTTATGGCATATCAATCTTTGTAAGTTATTTAACGCCAAATCGATTTTTATGAAAATAGAAATGTTTTTGACAATTAAACCGCGTACCCATGCTAAAGTGAACCGTCCGAAACAGAGCTATTTCAAGTGATTCAACTTCGTCAACTAGTTCTAATTCAGCTACTTACGTTCAATATAAGTTCAGATTTTGTTTACACAGTTAAATGTCAAAACAGTTTTATGTTAAACAATTCAATTTAGTGTAAATACAGTTTCAATGTCGATAAACAGTTCCACTTCAAACAATTCAGCCCAGCATGAGCACGAAGTATAAATGTAAGTACGGTTTAATTGTCAAATCAGTTCTATTTCAAGCTATTCAGTTTAATCAAACAATTCAGTTTAGCATAAGTATGCCGTTAGTTCTATTTAACCATAGATAGCGTGCTATCGGGTGCTGCCACGTGAGCAACAATTGATTAATATTAAATAGAATTATTAGTGTTCCATAGCAAACCTTGAAGCCATTTAGTTATGTGCAAACAAACTTGTTTATAAATAAAATTACCCGCAAAATGTTTGTTTACTAATCAGACATATATATGAACATGATTTAGTATTAAATAATAGCTACTGAAACTGTGTTATCACACTGGTTGGCGACTGATGAAGACAGGGTATCGCAGGTGCTTTCAAACGATGTATGATGAAAAAAAATTGAACATCATTTAGTATTAAATGACCGTCAAGGGTTGATATGCCTTTAAATCAAATAAATAAACCTTACAAGAAATCAAAGGAATGTGTCTAAATTATTTTATCTATGGGAATACTTAAAATCCGTGAGCAAAATTACTCTTAAGCGACACCTACACAAAAAGTATAAATATAAAAGCATTATCTGAGAATTAATTTTTTTTTTTTTTATTGCAGACTTTTTGTCCTCATCTTGGTAGGTTGTTTTTTTTGTGCTGTTTCTTCTTTCACTATGTTTCGGCCAAATTTCATCTCTGGCCTTCTTTAGGTAATTTTTACCGCGACTCGGGATAGGAATGATGAGTCTTGAAACCGTATCCCCAGTAATTACGGCCTTCCATAGTTGTTGCCTAACGCAACATGTTTTTTGACCAAGTAAACCTCTGGCTGGCTTGGGTAGGATTTGAAACCGTTATCTTCGGATAATGCTCACCTGGAACCGTAGAGACTCAACGTCTCTATCCGCTGCGCCACGGAGAGCGATCAAGGATGGATTTTTTTATCTTATAAATCCTTATCTGGTCTTCCGTAATCGGGTCCGTACCGAATTTTTGTAATTGTCTTTAATTGGAATCATTTTGAGATGAGGTTTCTTAATCTGAGAATTAATTTTTAAATTTTTTTTATTTATTGCGGACTTTTTATCAACGTTTCTATCCGGGGTCACGGTAAAAATCACCTGAAGAAGGCCAGAGGTGAAATTTGGCCGAAACGTAGTGAAAGAAGAAACAACGCAAAAAACTACCAAGATGAGGACAAAAAATCCGAAAAAAAAATTAATTAATTCTCAGATTAAGAAGCCTCATCTCAAAACGTTTCCTATTAAAGACAATTATAAAAGCATTATGTTCACAATTCCCGAATCTTTAGGCGTAAAATAACCCCGAACGAGTTGACATGCCGTTAAAACCGTACAAATGATTTTTATTAATGCGTATGGTATCTCGAAACTTAAGAATAGCTATTTCAAACTATGATTCAAATAATTAGTTGCTTAAAACCACATAATTACCTAAGAAAAAACTGACGTAATCATTAAGCAGCAAGACTTGACATTCCCCCAAAACCAACCAACCAACCAACCAACCAATCAACCTAATGTATAAATGCGAGAATAGACCTAAAACTTTTTTCCGTAACCTGGTTTACGTATTGGATCGGTACTTCTATTGCTTGTCTGGGACAGAGATAGAGTCTCCCAGACTATTTCTGTCTAAACGGGGAGTCAAGCTGTCTGTCTGTGTATCTGTCCGTCTCTTCTCGCTCTTCTTTTTCACTCCTCTTTTCTCTTTCGTTCGTTTATTATTTTCATTTTTCTTTCTTGTTCTCTCTCTCTCTCTTGCTCACTTACACGTGCGCTCTCTCTCTCTTGCTCACTTACACGTGCGCCCTCTCTCTCTCTCTCTCTCTCTCTCTCTCTCTCTCTCTCTCTCTCTCTCTCTCTCTCTCTGATTTTTTAATACGTTTGCTTTTCCTCTTTCGCTACCTTTTGTCAGTCACATTTTCCTCTTTCCCTTCACCTTTTCTCTTACAACACACTTTCTTGCTCTCTCTCTCTCTCTCTCTCTCCCTCTCTCTCTCACCCTCTTTCTTTCTTTCTTTCTCTCTCTCTCTCTCTCTCTCTCTCTCTCTCTTCTGTTTTTCTTTCTCCCTCAATTACTCCCAAGCTTTTTCTCTCTCACTATCATTGTCAATAAGTTTTTCTCTTTCGCTTACCCTTTTCTCTTTGCTATCTCTCTCTCTCTCTCTCTCTCTCTGTCTCTCTCTCTCCATCTTTCTATCTATCTCCTTATCTTTTATTTTTCCCACTGTCTACCGGTTTGTTTGTCCCCCCCCTCTCTCTCTCTTACACGTTTTCTTACGCTCTTTCTCTCGTTTTTTCTTTCTCTGTTTCTGTTTCTGTCTGTCTGTCTGTCTGTCTCTCTCTCTCTCTCTCTAACATGTTCTCTCTCTCTTTATATCACTCTCTTTCTCTTTCCCGTTCTCTTTTTCTCTTTTTCTCAGTCTCTTTCTGTGTCTCTCTCTGTTACACGTTCTCTCTCTCTTTCTGTCTGTCTGTCTGTCTGTCTCTCTCTCTCTCTGTATTACTGGCTTTTTACCTTTTCACTTGTCTTTTCTCTTTTGCTCGTTTCTTACTTTCAATTTCACTCAACCTCTCTCTCCCCCCCTCTCTCTCTCTCTCTCTTTCTTTCTTTCTCTCTCTCTTTCTTTCTTTCTCTTGCTCTTGTTCACTTACATGTGCACTTTCTCTTTCTCACTCGGCCTGTCTGTCTGTTCGACTTGTCTCACTTTCTTATACACTCGCTTTTCTCTCTCGCTCGCTTTTTTGCTCTCTTTATCTTTTCTCTTCCTCCCTGTTTTCCCCTTCTTTCTCTCTCTTTCTCTCTCACTTTCCCCCCCTTTCAATTATCCTTTCTTTTTCGTTTGCTTTCTTGCTTTCATTCTCTCTCTCTCTCTCTCTCTCTCTCTCTCTCTCTCTCTCTCTCTCTCTCTTGCTCACTTACTTATGTTCTCTCTCTCTATATATATATATCTCATTGGCCTTATTTCTATTTAACTTGTCTTGTTTTTACCCTCTTGTCTCTTGGTTACATACACGCTCACTTTCTTCCTCTTTCTTTCTTTCTTTTTTTTTTCTTTTTTTTTTTTTTTTTGCTTTTGCCTTCGCGCTTGGCTTTGGTCTTTCTTTTGCTTTCTTTTAAAAAAAAATAAAATTGGACATAATTTTATAAAAAGAAAAATGAAATTGTTGATGAGAAATAATTTGGAATTCTAGAAATATTCAGCAAGATCTCACCCCCCGCCACCAAAAAAAGAGGCAGAAAATGTTTGGGAAGATCGTAGAAACCAAAAGTTTATACGTTCTTATCTGAGACCCACCTGGCGTTCGTACCGAGTGGGTGTTATTGAGTTAACTGCCTGGTCTAGGGGGAGGGGCTTTCCCTCCAGGTAATACCTGCTTAGCAGGATAGAATTCAAAAATGAGAAATGCTGACGGAATGAAGCATTTTTGAGACAGTCGTGAATGAGTCTCGATTTAAAATGACCTTGTGTCAAACCTGGCTTAGTGGGAGGTTGGATAAATATCATACGTCTTTTTAAAAAAATCTGGTCTATGAAACGAACCCTTTTGTTCCCAAGGTGTATTTGAAGCTAACAGGATATACACTCAGTTTGTGAAAGTGGGTTAGTCTGCGTGTAGATGAGGTTTGTGTATGTACGAGAGCTTGAGTGTGTGTGTGTGTGTGTGTGTGTGTGTGTGTGTGTGTGAGAGTTAATGTGCTTGATACGTGAACACAGTACTAGGTTAATCTATCGACCATTTGGTATTGTCATACCTCTCTAATTTATGTGTTGGACCATATATCATCATATGAAGTTGGCTATGAACACCAATTTTCACAAGAATTTACACAGACACACACACACACAGACACAGACACAAACACACACACACACACACACACACACACACACACATATATATATACACTAAAAAGGAATTCGGAAAACATAAGCAGACCTACCGCTACAAGAAGTTTCACGCTTGCGCGGTCATTAGGCATAAACTGCAACATCCTGAAGGACTATGCTGATTTAGACATGGTAACATTGTGTGCATACCAATGAGATAGTTGATACCCTGATAAGATTTGCAGTCTTCAACCATCCTGAGATATACTAACTCTTATAAAAGTGCACCGTATCGTATGCATTTAGGAATGCAGAGATGGTGTGAACGCCCAAGGAGGATAAACAGCATATCAATATGGAGTCTGGATACAGATGATACATCTTTTATTTTGGAATCTGAGTATGTATTCATCTGTATATGTGATAATACATAGTACAGAATACAAACTGGTGTTATATATATATATATATATATATATATATATATATATATATATATATACGAGGGCGAGTAAAAAAGTAAAACCTTTTTCTTTTGTACAAATATAATTCATATTTACCAACCCCTCCGCTCGGGCAGGATATGAAACAAGGTCAATTTTTAAGCGAAGTTAGCAGGTTTGAATTCAGAGTTTTCCTTCTCCTAGACTAGTTGCCTCACCAAGACTGAATAACACAGTCTGTCCTACTATTTTACCCATAGATGGAGGGAGAATAATTGGATTCATACCTTTCCCAAGGGTATTAGTGCTATGTGAAATGTGATCAGTCTCGTCAAGGATTTGAGCTCGTGTCGCTGTGTCTATTTCCTACGACGATAACCATTACACCACGGGCACCTCCTTTAGTACAGATATAATTAGCAACACAGGAACATGTATCATATATCAAAATGATGCTGGTCCTCTGTGGATCACATCCCTACTTCTCAACATAGACTTCGTTTCTCTCCATTGCTTTATTTCACTTTTGAATGAAGGCATGTATCCTTGCCTCGTAAAATTATATTTATTGTTCATCACTGCAGTTTTAACTTCCTCGTCACTGGCATAATGTTTGCCCCCTTAAACCCTCTTTCATGGGGCCGAAGAAATGATAGTCCAAAGGCGCTAGATCGGGCGAATGTGGAGGATATGGTAAAGTTGTCCATCCGAATGTGGCGATTTTCTGTTATGTCCACATGCTTGCTAGTTGTCGAGCATTGTTATACAGAAAGAGGACATTATCGATTAAGGCACTTTCTATGCACTGCCTTGGAGATAATTTCTAAATTTATTTTTGAGATGCGTTTTTTGTCAAACTTTGTATCCGTATGTCAGTGCAAAGTGTTCACCGGATTTTCTGGTCACGGTAATTCAAATCCCTATATAATTCCTCTACTTAAAACAGAAAATGTAGATTTATGATCAGTAGTATTTATTATTATTTATAACTTCATGATTTCATCTATTAATGATCATAACCTTAGGTATATCAAATAGAAACGACAAAGAATCTATGATTTGCTTAACGCCGAAACCAAGCCAAAGTTTCTTTGTCTACCGTATACAAAGAAAAAAAAATTTTTACTGGAAAAGAGCCTTTTAAGAAAAAGTTGGAATGGAGTATTAAACAAAAAAAGAAAAAAAGCCTTTTTAACTGTTCTCGTTACGGCGATTAAGAAGGACTCCACAACGTCAATAAGAAAGCACGCTAATGAATTGAAAGTCCACGAGAAAACTGTGAGGACTGCAATTAAACTAGATTTAAGCCCAGACCTTAACCCCCTTGATTATGCTATTTGGAAAACGAAACAAATGCAATTTCGCATCCAAATATTGGTTTGTTTAACACTGCTATTGAGGGGGAATGGAATAAAATCTCTGGAAAATTTATTTGAAGGCATGCAAACCATTTGGATGGCATGCAAATAATTATACAATAATTGAAAAATATGGCGGCTGTATTGAGTAAATTTACTCTTTTGTGCCCATGTTCTTATTACGTTGTTTATTTTTAAAATGAAAATTTATATTGTTTTATAATAGAATCGTTTATTATTATATTATGATATTCCAAATTTTGTCTTCCGCTCCCTGTATGACAATGAAGGAGCCCTCTGCACTCCTTAAAAGACTAGAGCCTCAAATTAAGATTGTTTCGGGTCATTCGCTGGTGGAAGAGAGGTCCTACCCTTCCTTCGATGGCCCCTGCAGACATGATATATCTATTTCTATTCAATAATAATCATTTGATTGTAGACAGTTACAAAGTTTCAAGTAAATACGACTACTACTACTACTACTGATAATCATACTAATAATAATAATATGAGCAAGAAATTTAAATTTGAGCACATCAACAAATGGTATATGCACAACCCAGCGTCTGTCCTGGAAAATGACACCCAAAAACTCCTATGGGACTTTGACATACACACAGATCACCTAATCTCGGCCAGAAGACCAGACCTTATAATAATCAACAACAAAAAGAGAATTTGCAAAATTGTCGACTTTGCTGTCCCGGCGGACCACAGAATAAATCTGAAGGAATGCGAAAAGAAGGATAAGTACCTCGACCTTGCTAAAGAATTAAAAAAGCTATGGAACATGAAAGTGACGGTTGTACCAATTGTGATTGGTGCTTTTGGCACAATAACTAAAGGATTATTAAAAGGCCTGGAGGACTTGGAAGTTGGCAGACGGGTAGAGACTATCCAAATGACAGCATTACTTAGAACGGCCAGAATACTGAGACGAGTCCTGGAGACTTGAGGAGATTTGCTGTCACTCAAACTCCAGTGAGAAACCATCAGCTAAAACTGATGTGGAAAACTCTCAAGGAGTAAATAGAGGCTTGCTGTCACTCAAACTCCAGTGAAAAACCATCAGCTAACACTGATGTGAAAAACTCTAAAGGAGTAAATAATAATAATAATAACTGGGAAAGAGAAATGGGTAGAAAAACAACAGTATGGATATTTCAAGCGACAAACAGATGGAGTCTAACTCTAGAAGACATGTCTACGAAAGAGAAACCTTAAGAGAGAAACTGAATCTCTTCAAATAGCAACACAAAATAACGCCATAAGGACCAATTATTATAAAGCGAAAATTGATTATACGCAACAGAATAACAAGTGTTGGTTTAATGGTAATAGGAACGGAACAATAGATGATATAAAAAGCGAATGTAGGGAACTAGAGCAAAAGAATATAAAATTAGATACAACTGATTGGGGAAGGTGATCCGGTTGGAACTGAGCAAGAAAATGGAGTTTGCCCATATTACCAAATGACATGCACCAACCAGAATTCGTTCTGGAGAATGAAACGCATAAATTTCTTTTGTTTTTTGAGATACAAACATATCTCCTAATCCCGGCTAGGTGACCAGACCTAGTGATAATCAATAAAAAAAAAAAAAGAGAGAGAGAACTTAATGTATAGTAGACTTTACCATCTCAATGGACAGCAGAATGAAAACCAAAGAAAACGAAAAGAGAGACAAGAACTTTGATCTTGCCAGAGAACTAAGAAAGCCGTGGAAGATGAAGGTGACGGTGATGCCAATTGTAACTGGCACACTTGGATCGGTGTCTCTGAGGTGCAAAAAGAGAGCTGGAAGAGTGGGAAATTGGAGGACGAATCGGGACTATTCAAACTACACCACTATTAAAATCCGCCAGAATACTGAGAAGAGTTCTGGAGACCTGAGGAAACTCCAGTGAAAGACCATCTACACCCACTGGCGGAAAAAACGTACAAGCAGTAAAATAATAATTATTATCCTTAGAAAATAATTAAAACTTCGTGTACCTACCCTTGATATAAATAATTTATAATCGGTCGTATGGTTACAAATATTTCTGCTTAGTTCTAAAACTTTTTAAACAGATCTATCGGACCTATTGACTAGACCGTAACGGGTACTGTCACTCCGGTAAAGAGTCCACCTGGTAGTAATGACAACAGCGGATATTTTTGTCTACTTTTTTTTCTTTTTAGTTTAATAACAATAAACCCTTCGTGGAAGTGTCCGTGGTGTAATAGTTATCGTCATAGGAAATGGACACGGCAACACGAGTTCAAATCCTGGACGAGGCTGATTGCATTTCACATAGCACTAATACCCTTGGGAAAGGTATGAATCCAATTACTCTCCCTCCAGCTATGGGTAAATAGTAAGGCAGACTAGGTTCTTCCGCCATGTTGAGGCAACTAGTCTGAATTCAAACCTGTTAAACTCCGCTTAAAAATTGACTTTGTGTTATATCCTGCCCGAGCTGAGGGGTTGGTAAATATGATAAACCTTCGTGGGCTATTTAATGCCAAAGCGACACTTATAGAAGAATAGGAGGGGTACTATTTAAGCTATAGCTGGGAAGGATAAAGGGGTTCATACCATTTCCAAGAGTATTGGCCCGAAAGTGATCGTAATACCACGAGTGGAGTTCGAACTTAGTTCCTACGACATTGCAGTCTCGCACGTTAGCCATCCTCTTCTTTTCTCTTAAACGGTATTCACCTGATATCCGTTAAGCCAACTCCGGACTTCTGTTCGTGTGTGGAATCTCTTGTGGATTGGAGTCCGAATGTTGCCTCCAGTCATATTCGTGTCCGAATTCTGAATTTTCCGACTCATCGACCGATTTCTAAATCAACGTTAAAGAGCCCGGACTGCATTACGATTTACCCAATACTGCAGGAAGTTGTGGATTCGTGCCTTTTCCAAGAACATTAATGTAGAAGTGAAACGCAGTCTCTTCCAGGATTCGAACTCGCAACATCTTGTCAATTTCTTACGACGATAACTGTTATGGCTCAGTCGGCTGGGGGGGGGGGCTCAATACACCGACTGCATCTCGGCAGAGGAGTAACATCCCCTCCCAATGTTGTCACAATGCTGTAGAATACACCAACTGCATCTCTGCAGAGAGGTAAAACTCCTCCAACAAGTGTCCTGGTTATGACACTAAAAAATCTGATGGTGAGGCTTCAGTAATGCTGGAGCTTTGGGGAATGTGGAGTACCTCCTTGATTACCATCACTCCCAGGTCCACTCTGTTCCGGAGTGGTAGCACCTAATAGGGTCCTATCTATGGATCAAAGACCAGTTTATCATTAAACTGTGTACTTATACCAAAGTGAATTGTTAGAAATTGAACTGTTTTTACATTTAACTGTGTATAAACAAAAACCTGTAATCATGTTAAACTGCATTGTTTGAAATAGAGCTGGTTAATTCTTTATATGTGTGTAAACAAATAACTGATGTTAATTGAATTGTTTGTGGTAAAAAAAATACCGGAGAAGTTTTAACTGTGTGCAAACAAATGATGAATAGTATGTACAATTATTTGTATTGCATAGAAATGAATGAAACCATTTAACTGTGTACAAAAACGAGCATAGGCTCGTTTAAAAATGTTATCTACAAAATGTGTTCAGAAACCATATATTTAATCTATATGTATAAAAAGGATCTGGCATTGAATAACCAACAATGGTTGATATGCCGTCAAACCCAACCAAGCCAAACCAAACCAAACCAAACCACGCACCTCCATTTACCATTCGGCCACGCGCTTTCAGTTTACTACTTAGCCATAGGAACACATCCAAGGAACGAAGAAGTTCTTCACACTCCGCAGAGTTTAAGAACGCGAAATTCACAATCAAATGCAATTTACTGTCTTTTGAAGGGAGTCTTATATCTCTAAAGGTGTTATAGTCAGCATATTCAAAGCCTTGACGACGAGGGGACTAAATAGTGAAGTCCATTCCCACTGGATCCCCCAATTTTTTCCCTCTTGCTAAATGACAACTTAGCTGCCCCGGTAGCAAGATTCTGTTACTTAGTAAAACGTGAAAGGACCCAGTAATAGCAGAGCCATTTTTAAGTAAAGAACTATCAATCCCTCAGTATTTTAAAAACATATGTTCTTCTTGTACATGATATATCAAAAACCTTACGATTCCCAACTGTATCAATAGAGCTGTCTATAATTATAATTAAATGCTTCAATTCTTAGTTTTAAAATCCTAACTTGCATTCGAGATAAGGATTTGATTACGACGCACATTAACCCGGCAACAGAAACTGAGGAAGACGCCAAGGGATTTATTATTTAAATGTTGCAATCGCAAATGCATTAAACCCTAATGGGGATATTACTACCATCATCATCATCATCGTTACATCATGTAAGGAACGTAGATTGCTACTTTAGCCTTACGTATATAAGTTTATTTGTTTGGGTTTTATGGCATATCAACCTTTGTAGGCAATTTAATGCCAAATCCGTTTTTATATAAATAAACAGTTCTATTTCAAACAATTCAGTTTAGTGTAAGTTCCCAGTTTAATTGTCAAAAACCTTTCTATTTCAAGCTATTCAGTTAAGTCAAACAGTTCTAATTCAAACAATTCAGTTTATAGTTTATAGTAAAGTTTTTGTTTACACACAGTTAAATGTCAGAATAGTTCTATTTCAAACAATTCAGTTTAGCAAAAGACAGTTTCAAAGTCAAAAACTTCTATTTCAAACAATTCAGTTTAGCAAACAAAACAGTTCTATTTCAAACAATTCAGTTTAGCATAAGTACACAGTGTAATTCTATTTGACCCCTAGATAGGACCCTATCAGGTGCTACCTCTCCAGGCCAGAGTGAACCAGAGAGCAATGGCAATAAAGGGTTACTCCGCATTCCCCAAAGTTCCATCATTACTGGAGGCTAACCATCAGATTGTTTAGTGTCATAGCCAGGACACTCATGGGGAGGTATCCTTCTGTAGAAGTGCAGTCGGTGTATTCTGCAGCCCCAGCTTAGCAATTTTTAAAAAATAGCAAAGTGATGCTCTTTATAGAAACAGTTTTTAAAAAAATAAACGTTATTCAATGACCGGACAGGGCCCTATCAATGGGTCATATAGAATTGTTTGACTGTTTAAACTGTGTGCAAACAAATGATTTATATTAAATAGAATTGTAAGAAATAGAATTCTTTGATCATCTAATTGTGTGTAAACAAATGACTGAGGTTTAATTGAATTGTTAGTGACACATAGCAATGTTTAGAACCATTTAACTGTATACAAATAAAACTATTTGTGGGAAATACATGAAATAGTTTACCTGTGTGTAAAATAGTTATTGGTATTACGTAGACATATTTGGAACCATTTAAGTAAGTATAAATGAATGAATAGTGGAAATGAAATAAAATATTTATTACATTAACAAAATACAATACTCACCAGCGGCGGAAAGAAGGCAACCGCTGCTAGCAGTGACTGCATAGTTAGTATATTTTCACCCCCCGCCACAATAGTGTCCAACATATTTATGAGGAAGGGATCATACCCATTACTGTTCATAAATTGGGTATATAACAATAGTAAAAATCACTTCCAATGTATTTTTTATTGTAAAAATCATTTCTTATGCATTTTTATAATAAATATCACTTCCGGTGCATTTTTATTGTAAAAATCATGTCGAATGCATTTTTATAGTAAAAATCACTTTCTAATGCATTTTTATTGTAAAAATCATTTCCATTGCAGTTTTAAAGTAAAAATCATTTCCAATGCATTTTTATAGTAAAAATCACTTTCAAATGCATTTTTATTGTAAAAATCATTTCCATTGCAGTTTTAAAGTAAAAATCATTTTCAATGCATTTTTATAGTAAAAATCACTTTCAAATGCCTTTTTATAGTAAAAATCATTTCCAGTGTATTTTTATAGTAAAAATCACTTTCTAATGCATTTTTATTGTAAAAATCATTTCCATTGCAGTTTTAAAGTAAAAATCATTTCCAATGCATTTTTATAGTAAAAATCACTTTCAAATGCATTTTTATTGTAAAAATCATTTCCATTGCAGTTTTAAAGTAAAAATCATTTCCAATGCATTTTTATAGTAAAAATCACTTTCAAATGCATTTTTATTGTAAAAATCATTTCCATTGCAGTTTTAAAGTAAAAATCATTTTCAATGCATTTTTATAGTAAAAATCACTTTCAAATGCCTTTTTATAGTAAAAATCATTTCCAGTGTATTTTTATAGTAAAAATCACTTTCTAATGCATTTTTATTGTAAAAATCATTTCCATTGCAGTTTTAAAGTAAAAATCATTTCCAATGCATTTTTATAGTAAAAATCACTTTCAAATGCATTTTTATTGTAAAAATCATTTCCATTGCAGTTTTAAAGTAAAAATCATTTCCAATGCATTTTTATAGTAAAAATCACTTTCAAATGCATTTTTATTGTAAAAATCATTTCCATTGCAGTTTTAAAGTAAAAATCATTTCCAATGCATTTTTATAGTAAAAATCACTTTCAAATGCATTTTTATTGTAAAAATCATTTCCATTGCAGTTTTAAAGTAAAAATCATTTCCAATGCATTTTTATAGTAAAAATCACTTTCAAATGCATTTTTATTGTAAAAATCATTTCCATTGCAGTTTTAAAGTAAAAATCATTTCCAATGCATTTTTATAGTAAAAATCACTTTCAAATGCATTTTTATTGTAAAAATCATTTCCATTGCAGTTTTAAAGTAAAAATCATTTTCAATGCATTTTTATAGTAAAAATCACTTTCAAATGCCTTTTTATAGTAAAAATCATTTCCAGTGTATTTTTATAGTAAAAATCACTTTCAAATGCATTTTTATAGTAAAAATCACTTTCAAATGCAGTTTTATAGTAAAAATCATTTCCAGTGTATTTTTATAGTAAAAATCACTTTCTAATGCATTTTTATTGTAAAAATCATTTCCATTGCAGTTTTAAAGTAAAGATCATTTCCAATGCATTTTATAGTAAAAATCACTTCCAATGCATTTTTATAGTAAAAATCATTTCCAATGCAGTTTTATTGTAAAAATCATGTCCAATACAGTTTTATAGTAAAAATCATTTCGAATACATTTTTATAGTAAAAATCATTTCCATTGCATTTTTATAGTAAAAATCATTTCCAATGCATTTTTATAGTTTTGTAACTTAACAAAGGGTTAATAAATGTGAAAAAAGCAAAATAGAGGTTGTAACATTAACAAAATATAATACTCGCCAGCGGCGTTAAGAAGGTTAACTACAACTAGTGATGTACTACTTAATCAGTATATTGAGGTATTTGTCGCACGCCCCACCAAACAGAACCAAACCAAACATCGTGAATAATAACATAGAGTTACCTTCATCAATTGAAAGATTGACTCAATTCGAATGCTAGTAGAGAGGAAACAGACCATTTCCTTTAAAAGAGGTCCGATTCTTGACAGATAACATATGTAGAACATTACGCAATCTTCAATAACGTGCAAAATCTCTTGGTTTGGTTTGGTTTGATTTGGTTTGGTTTAATTTGGTTTGGTTTGGTTTCTTTGTTTAATGACATATCAATTTTCGTGGTTTATTTAACACTGAAGCCATCCTTGTCGAAGAACTTTAATTGTACTTCTAAACCAATAACTGAGGAAATAAGGGTTTTCCAAGAGTATAAGTCCAAAAGTGAACGTAAAAACGTGGGTGGATGTCGAACTCGTTTACAACGATGTCACGGTCCAGCACTTTAGCTATTGCACCCCTGGGACTCTCCCAAAAGTTGACGTGGGGGGGGTCCTCATTTCTGCGCACGCTGTGTTGCTTAAATTGGAATATATCTTTGATTCTCCCAATTACTTTACCCCTTAGAAAATAGAGACCCCTACCATGCACTCTACACCCAATCTCGAGATCTTGTTTAAATAAAGTAACAAAAACCATAAAACGTAATTTATGATTTACAGAATACAACATTTCCTAGGCAATAGAGATGTAAAAATGGGGATTTCCGGGTTGAAATACCGGCCGCCTGGGTATATCTACATTTAGGTCGTGTATCGTTGAATCTTGAAGAAAGTTAGTCGAAATGCAGAGACAAATATGAGATTAAGGAATGACATTTATGCTATTCAAGGATGGATTCATGCCTTCCAATATCCCATTGTATATTTTACAATTGCATTCATTCATCAATAGTCATTTGTTTATACACAGTGATATCAAGTTTTCCTATCTAATACAGACGGGAAGCCCCTTGGTGTAATTGTCTTCTACCGAGACAGTAAGGTCGACAGGTCGCAGCGTGAATTTTGTTGGGGAAATAAATGTTAAAATAGGAAGAATAAACGCTAACTCTTATCAAATTTACAAGTTAATAATTATAGTTGACAGTCTGTGTGATGAAAGGATTAGTTTGTAAGAGTTGTCGGCCATTGTTCGTGAGTTCGATTCTCATTGGATGCCCTATCTTTCTAACATTTTGCCAAACTCGACTTACCTTGGTAACAATAATAGTATGAATCTTGCATTCGTTCTCACCCTGATCACTATAATTCCTCAAAGAAAGTAACTATACATCCAAATCATAAAGTACTTATCTTTCTATATTTATTAGAAAATTATAACGTAATTAGAGGAAGAGTCCTTGTTTGGTTTGGCTTGGTTTTATGGCGTATCAATATGTGTAGGCTCTTTAGTGACAAATATATTTTATACATATAAACAGTTCTATTTTTAACAATCTTGTTTAGCTTGTACTTACACATTTTAAATGTCAAAACGGGTTCTATTTCGAGCTATTCCATTCAGTCACAAAGTTAAGTGGCTCCTTGTAAAAACGGTTCTATTTCAAACATTTCATAATTACACAGTTTAAATGTCAAAACAGTTCTATTTCTAACATTTCAATTTAGCATAAGCATAGTTTAGTTCTATTTGATCCATAGATAGGACCCTATCAGTTGCTATCATTCCAGATCAGAGTGATGCCAATAAAGAAGTGCTCCGCATTCCCCATAGTGTCATATCCAGGACACTCGTTAGGGGAGTCTTAGCCCTCTGCAGAGATGCAATCGGTATATTCTGCAGACTCAACCAACTTGGCCACCATCAGATTGTTTAGTGTCATATCTAGGACACTCGTTGGGGGAGTCTTAGCCCTCTGCAGAGATGCAATCGGTATATTCTGCAGACTCAGCCAACTTGACCACCATCAGATTGTTTAGTGTTATATCCAGGACACTCGTTGGGGGAGTTTTAGCCCTCTGCAGAGATTCAATCGGTATATTCTACGTCTGGGCTAGGGAGTCCTCGTGGTGTACTGGATAAAGTGTTGGACTGCGGTCCTGATGTACGTAAGTTCGAAATCCAATTGCGCTATTACCTTCACTTCCGGGTCGCTCACCTTATGGAAGGCATGAACTCTCTATATCCCCAAAGTGTGGTTTAAATTGTATCTCTGCTGTTTTTTTTTATAATGATAACTTTTTTATTAAATATCCCATGAGATTGATGTGCAATTAAACAAAGAAAACAAGTAACTAACCAATTATCAAATACAAAAAGAATTGTGAACAATTCTGTAGTTTAATGTGCTCTGATTATGTTGTTCATATCAAGAAAGTAAAAGTCAGATACGTGGTCACAGGAAAATCACATTTATTCTATTGTCAATATTACAAATTCCCTCTGAACCAGTCTAAAAAAAGTATGATGTGGTATTTCCAAGTCAACCAAAGAAAGATCTATATTTTGACAAAAGTAGCCCACTCCCAATTGATAGGGATCGTTTCACTATCTCTGAAATTAAGGTCACAACTTGTCGCTCTCACGGTAACTAGCAGATCTATTTTACATCCTCAAGTTTTATGTTAACAGGGAGAGTTCTTGTGGTTGAATTTTTGTTGTCGGTCACACAGTTGGGCAACAGAGTCACTGGTGTTGGTAGGCGGCTACTATATAAGAAGCGGCACAGATACCGACCGATCGTGTTGTACGGGTTAAACTGAATTGCTATACCCTCGCACAGAAATCAGGAGCCATAGACTCACGCAAAAACTACTTGAAAACACACACGATGATACAACACAGACCGCATTGTTCAGCAACGATGCAACTCATTACAAGGAAAATAAAACTTTCTTTAAAATATTTGTAAATTTTTTTTTTCTTCTTTCCTTTGAGTTGGACATTAATTTGTGTCGATTTGTTTGTTGTACTACTCAGCCTCGTCGGTTTCCATTTACTGGGTAACGAGTTTTGTTCAAGTGGCAGAGCCAGTTAACTAAAGATATGAGAGATAAAGAAAATCGTGACAACCGTACAGATAGCGTCACATTGATAGACAAGCTTCACTGAATCGGTATAAATGACTCTTCCTCACAAGACTCTACTGAATGTACTTGGTGTACATGATATCACAGTTGTCACGAGTCTCTTTTGAAGAAGGAAAAATGAAAATGCTAATAATACCAGAAGAGATATATGAAAAATAAGGAAGAACTGCCAAATCTTAGCTCCGAAGTCACATAAAATTCTGATACTTTAAGTGCAATGAGCTTGCTAAGCCCCTTTCTTCATCAAAGTTAATATAGAACGGTAAATAAGCAAATTCTAGTTTTATCATTATTTACTCGATAAGGAGGTGCCCGTGGTGTAATGGTTATCGTCGTAAGGAATGGACACGGCGAAACGAGTTCAAATCCTGGACAAGACTGATTTCATTTCACATAGCCCTAATACCCTTGGGAAAGGTATGAATCCAATTATTCTCCCTCCAGCTATGGGTAAATAGTAGGGCAGACTAGGTTCTTCAACCTTGGTGAGGCAACTAGTCCAGGAGAAGGAAAACTCTGAATTCAAACCTGTTAAACTCCGCTTAAAAATTGATCTCGTGTCATCTCCTGCCCATGCGGAGAGGTTGGTAAATATGATTATTTGCTCGATAAGAACTGCGACCACACAGGATTAATTCTCACTCTCACTCATTCACTTGTCCCGAAACCCGATTTACGATTCCAAAAGCATGTGTTGGGTAAGAAAAGCTTGGTGAAACCAATCCCTGTCCTGGTCTACAACTGGTTTAAATTCCGAGCTTTTCTTTCACGTGCCAAGGTTTAAAAGCTCAGATGTAGAGAGAATAATCGGATTCGTGTCTTTTCCGAGGTTACTAGAGCTAGATAAAATGCAAACAGCCTTGTCCAGGATTTAATGTACTTAACTGACCTTCGACTTATCCACTATGGCCATTTTTATCGTGGGAAGCCACGCCCAACGCGAGAATCATATGCAGCTATCATAAAAAATACTTGTTTCCTTCAGCATTTCGCATAATAGAGCACCTCAGGCGCCAAGCAATGAATTCAGTCCATTCCAAGCAGGTTTTGCCAAGTAGGGAAAGCGCTCTAGAATAAGATATCGCTCAATATCACCCACCCGAGGCTAGCTTCAGTGAGGGTATAGCAGATTTGAACGCGAGTTGCTGAGTCCATTTTTAACAGTAATAACCATTACGCTCCGAAGGCATCCTCTATTAATACGTAAGTTTACTCTCAGCAGTCATCAAAACAGGTTTGGTTTGTTTTATTCGTTTAACAGCATATCAACTCCTTATATCCTAATGCCGAAATTTGATTCACTTATTTTCACGAGATTTTTCAGGTTCTACAATATACGAGGTGCATACGATAAGTTTCCAGACTTTTTTCGAGTGGGCACTTTTATTGATAGTACACACATGAAACTTTAGTCCCCTTCGAAGTAATCCCCTCCGGCTGCAATGCACTTGTTGTACCGTTCTAACAACTTCTGGAAGACCCCATGTAAGTCCTCTTGTATGAGCGTGTCAATAACCTTCGTCATAGCCTCTTTTATCTCCTCAGTTGTCTCATAACAGCAGCCTCTGAGCTTAGAGAATAACCAAAAGTCACAGGAAGCAAGGTCTAGACTATAAGGACGGTGAGGATCTGTCTTGATGCCCATCTTTGTCAAATAGTCGGTAAAAAGGATTGAGTTGTGGACTGATGCATTGTCCTGGTGGAAATGCCACTGACCCGATTTGAAGAGTGCTGGCCACTTCCCACGGAATCTCTTGCTGAACTACTTTAAAACCACAGCATAGTAACACTAACTCTAACCCTTGGCCAATCAACACTGGTGTATTGACTTCCTTACTCCTCCCACACCTCTCATCATCCCTCACAGACTCCCTGCCTTCCTTGAATCTCTTATGCCACTCAAAAACTGATGCTCGATTCATACAAGATGCCCCAAAAGCAGTCTGAAGCATTCCATACGTTTCTGTGGCATTTTTTCCAAGTTTAAAACAGAATTTTATTGCATATCGTTCTTCTAAAGTGTCAGATTGCATTTTTGAAATTCACCATCTGTGACAATCAGGCTTTAGTAGGGTGTATTCCAATTTATTATTATTTTACATTGAGCTCTCTGTTGGGTTTTGAATAACATGGATATTGAAGAAAGAAAATCCTAAAATTGAATCGTTGCCACAATCGGCTGACTTGGGTTTGGCTAATATAAGGATACATACATATATATATATATATATATGAATTGTAATCGTTTGCTCAGATTTAGATAGTTTCAAGTATAATATATGATTGAATAGTTGTATTTGACCCCTAAATGGGACCCTAACATGTACTACCATACAGAATTAGAGTTGACCTGGGAGTAATGGCAAGAAAAAGTAACTACACATTCTCCAAAGCATAAGGACAAGAACTTTACCATCAGATACAGTTAAGTGTCATAATCAGGACGCTTGTTTCGTAGTGGAGGTCTTACCCAGTTGCAGTTGGCTTCTTCTTGGCCCCAGTTGACAGTATGTTAAAACTTTTAGTCATATCGTTATCAAACATAAAAAGACACATTATCCCATGTAAATCAAAACATTGACCGTTTTTCAAAAGACTTTATTTACCCTACATGAATAGTTATGGTTGGTTGGTTGGTTGGTTTTATGGCGTATCAACCCTTTTCGGGTCATTTAAGGCCGAATTAAATTTCAAACAATTGAATTTAGTATAAGTTTAGTTTTGTTTACAAACAATTAAATGCCAAATTAGTTCGATTTTAAACAGTTTACTTTAGCATAAGTACGCAGTTAAGTTCTGGGGAGCAATGGCAATGAAGGAGTGCTCCGTATTCCCCAAAGCTCCAGCATTACTGGAGCCTCACCATCAGATTGTTTAGTATCATATCTAGGACACTCGTTGTGGGGGGTGTCTTACTTCTCTGCTGAGGTGCAGTTGGTATATTCTACAGCCCTAGCCGATTGTACAATACATGCATATGCATTTTTGCGTCTGGATATTTGTATCGAAGGATTATAGTTTATCGAGTCACATAGATAGATAGATAGATAGATAGATAGATCCCAGTTAGTTGTTGCTGTAGAATACACTGACAGCATCTCTCTTGGCTATAACACTAACCCGTCTGATGATGAGGCTTCTGTCCGGGAGCTTTGGGGAATGTGGAGTACATCTTCATTGCCTTTGCTTTCAGGTCCACTCTGACTTAGAGTAGTATCACTAAATAGGGTCCTATCTATGGGTCAAATAGAACTGCTTGACGTTTACACTGTGTGCAAGCAAATGACTTACGTTAAACTGAATTATTTGAAATAGAACTGTTTGATCATTTAACTGTGTGTAAACAAATGACTGATGTTTCATTGAATTGTTAGTGATACATAACAATTCTCTAAACCGTTCAAGTGTATGAAAAAAATTATTGGTATTACATAAGAATACTTGGAACTATTTAACTGTGCGCAAATGAAAAATTATTGTTTTATACAATAATTAGTGTTAAATAGCAATACTTGTAAGTTCTAACTCATTTAGAAATAAAAATTACATACATCTAAATGTTCGCAAAAAATGAATTAGATTAAATTGAATTGTCACTGGTACATAGCCACACTTGACACAATTTAACTGTGTACAAAAAATGAGATCAGGCTCGTTTAAAATATTATATGCAATATTTGTTTACAGATCATATATAGTAAAGTTGGCGACCGTAGTCGAGGGCAACCAGAAGGCTCCCTTTTCAATAGCTACTACACCGAGGTGTAGGGGAGGGAGCAACTCCTTTCCCTGGATTGCTCCACTTTACCCTTTTATACGAACCTTATAATGCCGAGTGTTAACCAAGGAGGTATCAAGTACCATTTTTAAAGTCTTTGGTATGACGCGACCTGGAATTGAAACCAGATCTACCGGACCATTGGCGAACACTCTAGATCATATATATTCAATTTTTATGTATAAAGAGGATATTAAATAACCATCAATGATTGATATGACATAAAACCAGCTAACCATTTAACGATAGATATGTTCAACAGTACTTTGCCAAAATTCTTGCCTGGCTTCAATGGAATATTCAAATCAAGAGAATGATAAGCTTAAAAGATATCTTCGGAAAAAAATTCAATGTTGGTTATAAAATGCTTTTGGCATAAAGTTCCTTAAATTTTAAATCTCTGGTCGACGGGGTTTTGAATATACTGTATCCTTTGCTGAGAGATAAGACCCCCCCTAAAAAAGGGTGCCCGGATATGATACTAAACCGTATGTGATGGCGAGGTGATAGTTTCAGTGATCTGGGGAATTTTGATAACCTTTTCATTGCCATTACTCTTGTTGTTTTTAATGGCATATCAATCTTCTTGGATTATTTAATACCAAATCCATCCTTGTAGAAGGACAGTAGTGGTACTATTTAATCTATAGCTGGGAGGATTAGGGGGTTCATACCTTTCTCAAGGGGAATTAGTTCAAAAGTGAACGTAATCGTAGTACATGTTACCGATCTATGGAAATTTTATTAGACAATTATTTGAATTCGATTGGACAGTGAACAATAAAAAAAAAATCTTTAATCAAAAACTGAAAATGTTAATTTAGATATACAATGAACGCGGTTCCCTAACCTCTTAGTATAAAATAAACCTAGATAGGTTGTTATGCAGTCAACATCAATCAATGCTTTATATATATATATATATATATATATATATATATATATATATATATATAAAGATGGTTGTTGTCGGTCCAAAGAAAGAATAAGGATATATTTAAAATAGGAAGGTCCACGAAGAGATTTGTATTTTTTGAATTTATTTATATATATATCTATATATTGATAAATAATTTTTTTAAAATAATCACAGAAACGTGAAATTACGTTTTCCACTTTAAATGGTCAGATCATATTTTGAGGATTTATGATCACGTGACGATAGGATATTTATAGAAGGAAAATGTAATATTTATGAATGTGAAATCTTAATTAAGATTATATATATATATATATGTGTGTGTGTGTGTGTGTATATATATCGTGTATTGAGCACTTTATCACGTTTTAGCTTAGTAATTCTGTAGCTTTTTTTTTACTAATCATACGTGCAGTTTGATTATTTTCAAGTAGCACGTGTGTTTTTCGTCTTTTCTTTTTTTACTGATTTTTTCCCCGATATTAACTTGTAGAATTTGTATATTGTACAATAAAGGTTTTTTCACACCAACAGAATTATAGATTAGATATAAAGATTGATATATATATGTATATATATATATTTATACATGTATGTTTGGGTGTGTGTGTGTGTGTGTGTGGAGAAAATGTTGAAAAACAAAGTAATAGAAAGTGAAGAATTTAGTATGAAAGAAAGTCGAAGTTATACTGTTTCGGTTTCAATAAACCCTCATCAGGATTCAAAAAATATGTTTTAAAGTGTCGTCAGATCACCAATGAATGCTTAACGAAATGCAAAACAAAAAAAAGAGGTAATTATGTATATACAGAGAAGAGGGGAGTGGTAACCATCTGATCAATAAGTCAGCGTTCATATTTCAAAAATATCATGTGACTGTGTAAGGCAATGATGTAAAACACATGGAATCATCAAGAGATACAATGGCTTAAAAAGAAAAAAAAAGAAAGAGGAGAAGCTAAGAAGAAGAAGAAGAAAAAGAAGAAAGGAAAGGAAAAGAGAGAGAAAAGAAAAAGAGAGAGAGAAAAAAAGAAAGGAAAGAAAAGAAAAAAACAGAGAAGAGAGAGAAAAAGGGAAGAGTAGAGGGTGGAAAAAAGGGAGGAAAGAAAAAGGAATCGAGTGTTGGAAGAAAGAAGAAAAGAGAAGGAGAAAGTAGAAAGCATATAGACGTATGATACGTAAATTGTTAAATATGGTTAAACCTCAACAAAGTCAAACGTATGTGAATTGATCAGACGGTTAACGCCCAAGGGGGGTGTTAACCGTCTGATCAATGCACATACGTTTGACTTGTATATATAATTTCCGCCTTTGTTTTGTTTTGTGTTTCGTTAAGTATCCATCACTTTGTAATATCTTTTCTAAGTCCTGATGTTCCTTATCACGCAACACCTCCGCTTGGGCAGGATATGACACAAGGTCAGTTTTTAAGCGAAGTTTAACAGGTTTCAATTCAGAGTTTTCCTTCTCCTAGACTAGTTGCCTCACCAAGGCTGAAGAACCCAATCTGCCCAACTATTTACCCATAGCTGGAGGGAGAATAATTGGATTCATACCTTTCCCAAGGGTATTAGTGCTATGTGAAATGCAATCAGTCTCGTCCAGGATTTGAACTCGTGTAACCGTGTCCATTTCCTACGACGATAACCATTACACCACGGGCACCTCCAAGTCCTGATGATAGTTTATTGAAACCGAAACGTTATAACGTCGACTTTCTTTCATATTTAGTTCTTCATTTTGGATTACTTTGTTTTTCAACATTTTCTCCACATTGTCAGATTATTTCCCATTCATTAGTTCCATATATATATATATATATATATATATATATATATATTGACAGGTATAAAATTGTATTGTTAAGGTCTAATTAACTTGGCAATAATAAAAGTAAACAAAGAAATTGAATCAAAAAAGAAAATGTACATCCATGGATTAGTGCAAGAGCCCGCAGTGAGAACCAGACTCACTAACAATAGTCTGTAAGCCTAGCATTCTAGACATTACCCTATGCAATTATTTATGCTCAGTTATGTAAGTTTTAGCGTTCGCCAATGGTCCGGGAGACCAGGGTTCAATCCCAGGTCGCGTCATACCAAAGACTTTAAAAGTGGTACTTGATACCTCCTTGCTCAACATTCAGCAATATAAGGTACGTATCAAGGGTAAAGTGGAGCAATCCAGGGAAAGAAGTAGCGCTCTTCCCGACACCTCGGTGTAGAGGCTATTGAAAAGGGAGCCTTCTGGTCACCCTCGACTACGGTCGCCAACTTTTTTACTTATGTAAGTTTGCTAAGTCTGGTACAAAAGTCTGGCATTGCTTCCAGTGTCTTCTGTTTCTCAGTGCCACAGATAGCCTTGTGCCAGTCATTAGCTGTTCTGGAAAACTTTTACTGTAACAAGACATGTGCATATTCTTAATTTTGAATGGTTCGGCAAACACGTTTTTTTGTGTTTTTTTAATTTTGTTTCTATCATTTTTTGTTGAAAAGTCACGGCGTTTTGAAGTTGACAGTTTTATTGAAAAATTAATGGGCAAATTTTTGTGTGTAAATTTATCATCAAAATTGAGGTGAAATCTTTGGAATGACTTTCTTGCTCAGATATATGCTGATTTAAAACAAAATACATATTTGGTTCCCAGAAATCTTCTAATTTTTTTTAGGTTTGATTTGGTTTCTTTGTTTATTAAGCATGTCAACCTTCATGGGTTATTTGATGCCAAAATCATCCCTGTTGAAAAAATAAGTAGTTTAAAGCGAGAATAATCTTTTTTAAATACTTTTTCAAAGGTATTAATTTGAAAGTGAATGTATTAGCGCAACCGGGGTTCGAACACACTTTTTCTGATGCCGCAGTTTTGCATCATATCCACGACACCACGAGAATTTGGGCATAAAATAACCTAAGTGAACCTTTCACCGAAAGGTTCAGTAAAATATAATAAAATAGGGTCCTATCTATGAGTCAAATAGAACTGTTTGACATTTAAACTTTATACAAATGAATGATTTATATTAAATTGAATTGTTCGAAATAAAACTCTGACCATTTATAGTGTAAACAAATGACTGTCACTATAAATTGTTAGTGATACATAGCAATACTTGAAACCATTTCACTGTGTGCAAACAAATGAGTAATGTTTAATTGAATTATTAATGCTGAATAGTAATACTTATTGGTATTACATAGCAATACTAGAGCCCATTTGACTGTATGCAAATAAATGAAATGTGTACAATAGAATCATCATCAACATCATCATGTCGTGGCGCAAGCATGGATATCCTTGACCTTCTCTCGCCACTTCTCCCTATCGTTCATATCCTCCGGCAGGTTTTCAGGGCTACATCCTGTATCCCCACATAGCTGCTGTATGTATGTTCGCGCTGGTCGTCCTGCTTTTGCACGGCCATATGGGGGGGGGTCCAGGGGAGTACATCACTTATGAGCTCGTCCCTGTTTTTCCAGCAGTGTCCTGCATGTCTGGTTCGTCTAACTTGGATAGTTTTCGCGATGGGAGGCAAGTGGCCGTATAGTTGGTGTCTTGTTGGGTGTTGCCGCCAGGACTTGTTCAATATTGCTCTCAACATTCTTGTGTAATTGCCGTCTAGCTTCTTCTCTAGCCGTTTAGTTAGCGTCCAAGTAGTGCATCCGTACAGCAGTATCGATACAACCGCTGCCTGGAAGAAGCTGCGTTTCATTTTATCGGTCAGGTCTGATTTCCATATGATCGATAGCTTATCGATAGCTGTCCATGCCTTCGTTAGCCGCGTGTCGATGTCTTTTTCGGTTGATGAGACACTGCTACCTAGGTAGGTTAACTTGTCTATCTTTTTCAGAGAGGTTTCGCCTAGTGTGGAAATGTCGCTTGCTTGATTATAGCACATATATTCAGTTTTGTGTGCATTGATATGGAGGCCAATGCCTGCGGCGGCTCGTTCCAAATTATGTAGTCGGGTTTCGGCCTGGTTGGGTGTATTCGCCATTATCGCTTTGTCATCGGCGTAGTCGGCGTCGTTAATTGTTTTTGCGGGGTACCTTCAGCTTCTTTTCTTTGTCAGCTCGAAGCCGTTTTCTCTGATTTCATCAATCGATGTTCTAAGCACGTAGTCTAGACAGATGATAAAGAGGTATGGGGCTAGCGTGTCCCCTTGTAGTACTCCTGCTACAATGTCGAAGTATTTTGTGTCTCCATCCGGTGAACGTACTTTCACTTTGGTGTTTTTGTAAAGAATCGTTATTGCTGCTACGGTTTCTTTTGGTAGACCGTATGCTAGTAGGATTTGTTCCATCTTCTCCCTGTGTATGGAATCGAAGGCCTCGGTAAATTCGACAAATAGTAATGTTGCCTGTAGGTTTTTTGCCCGTACGCCTTCAAGGATTCTACGGATGGTCAATATTTGTTAGGTCGTAGATCTATTTCTTCGGAAGCAGTACTTGTAACCACTTGTTAAACAGCAGTACTTGTAACCACTTCATTATCTACAAACAAATGATTAATATTGAATAGAATTATTTATGTTAGATAGCAATAATTAAAATTATTTAACTGAAAACAAATTATTAATAGTGCAAACAAATTATTAATAGTGAAGCGAAATGCTCGAAATATTTAATTGTCTGCAAAAAATTAGCTCAGGCTCCTTTAGAAATATTATCTACAAAATGTGTTTACAAATCATATTTACAGCCGAGTCGTCTGGGGCTGTAGACTGCATCTCAAGAGAGGAGTAAGACCCTCCTGCCACAGCGAGTGTCCTGATTATGACATTAAACAATCTAATAGGGAGGTTTCAGTAATGCTGGCGTTTTGGGGAATACAGAGTACCCCTTCATTGCTATTACTCCCGGGTCTAATCTGGCTCGGAGGGTTATCCCTTGAAAGGGTTCTATAAATGGATCAAATAGAGCTGTTTGACATTTAAACAAATGACTTACGCAAACAAATGGCTGATGCAAAATTGAATTGTTAGAAATAGAACTGTTTTATCATTTAACCATGTATAAACAAATAATTGAGGTTTAATTGAATTGTTTATAATACACAGCAATACAATTTAATTTTGACATATGTTTACAAATAAAAAGTAAATTTGGCGACCGTAGTCGAGGGCGACCAGAAGACTCCCTTTGCAATAGCTACTACACCAAGGTGTAGGGACGGGCGCTACTCCTTTCTCTGGATTGCTCCACTTTGCCCTTGATACGTACCTTATATTGCTGAGTGTTAAGCAAGGAGGTATCAAGTACCATTTTTAAAGTCTTTGGTATGACTCGAACTGGGATTGAACCCAGGTCTCCCGGACCATTGGCGTACACTCTACCTACTATATCTAATATATATGAATGAATCAGATTTGGAATTAGATAAAAAAATAACAATGCTTGATATGCCATAAAACCCAACGAAACCAACCCAAATCATATATATCTTTTTGTATATATACAGTAATTTACTAAGCTTTTTTTCAAAGTAGTGGCACAAGGCTACATGAATAGGTCACCCAATGAGACTTGAACTCACACGTGTAGTTTTGCTTGTCTGGATTGCTAACCATTAAACCACCAGAGTCACCCAATATATGTATAAAGAGGAGTTAGCATTAATTAACATTTTTATTCGCAAATTTTTATTTTTGAATGGTTTCAAGTATTGCTATGTAACACTAATATTTCATTTTTTGCTCACAGTCAAAGGTTTTTAAATATTGGTATTCATGACTATCAATTGCATTCAACATCACACATTCGTTTGACCAGAGTTAAATGGTTTCAAGTATTGTTTTGTAACACTAACACTTCAATTTGGTCATGGTAATCTTTTTATTCTCATCTATAGAAGCCACACTTATAGATGAGCAGCTGTATTTCCCCGATCGAACTTTTTGATCCTGGCCGTTGAACGATAGGATTCATACGCCCAGGGCCTGGTTAGGCATTGCGTTGAACCGTCAGGGTTTTTTTCCGCTCACTTTTATGTCCACCATGCTGCTTGGAAAAAGCTTGATAGCAACTACACAAGAATGGTGTGAGCAATATTAAACAGGTCCTAGAGGCAGCACCTCACAAAGCAGCAGCTGTGCGGCTACTTACCACCCATCACGAAAACCATCCAAGGTAGACGATCCAGCCATGCGGGACACTGCTGGAGAAGTAGGGACGAACTCATAAGTGACATACTCCCGTGGACCCCTTCACATGAACGAGCAAAGGCAAGAGACGACCAGCGAGAACCTACATACAACAGCTCTGTGCCGATACAGGATGTAGCCTGGAAGACCTACCGGGAGTGATGGACAATAGAGAAGGGTGGCGGAGGAGGGCCAGGGAGATACGCACTGGCGGTGTAATATGATGATGTCAATTTAGCATCGGTCATTTGTTTCCTTGCTGTTAAATATTTTCAAGTATTGTTATGTAAGTATCAAGGGCAAAGTGGAGCAATCCAGGAAAAGGAGTAGCGCCCTCCCCAACACCTCGATGTAGTTGCGATTGAAAAGGGAGCCTTCTAGTTGCCCTCGACTACGGTCGCCAACTTTTATCTATGTCCTTGCCGACTGGGCCACAGAGCTGCCGGGATGAATAGATGATTGGAATAGATGGAGATAGTGAGTCAGGTTAGTCTATGTTGTTAGCGTGACTTGAGGATGATATATATATATATATGTGTGTACGTGTGTGTGTACGCGCATCTTGGATTTGTTTGTTTTTAATGGCATATCAACATTCTTGGGGTATTTTATTCCAAAGCCATCCTTCTAGAAGAACAGTAGTGGTACTATTTAACCCATAGCTGGGAGAATAAGGGGTTCATACCTTTTCCAAGGGTATTTGTTCGAACGTGAACATAATAGCGCGACTGGAGTGTGAACTCGCTAACTACGATCCCGCAGTCCGTTACTTTAACCATTACAACATGAGGACACCCCCTCGCAAAAATTGAATTATTGATATTTCAATACTTGGAACCATTTCACTGTGTGTTAAATTTTCTTAAAATATTTAGTTCAGAAAAGTCCTTAAATTTTTGTAAAAAAACAGTTCTTTGGTTTGGTTTCTTTGTTGAATGACATATCAACCTTCGAGGGTTATTTAATGCTAAAGTCATCTTTCTAGAAGAACTGCTGTGATGCTATTTAACGCATAGCTGGGAGGATAAGGGGTTCATATCTTTCCCCAAGGGTATTTGCCCGAAAGTGAACGTAATAGCATGACTGGAGTTTGATCTCGCTTACTACGATTCTGCAGTCTAGCTCTTTAACCATTACACCACATGGACACCCCGCGCGCCTTAGATGTTTTTTTTCTTTTTTTAATTTATAATATTACACTAAAACAACCATTAATATTAAGATCAATTCTCACTTGGCGTCCCATGCTTCTGGCTTGTGCCACAACTAAGCCAGGTTTATTAAATGAATAAAACAACTTTTCTTAGAATTATACGATGGTAAAGGAAAAAATACATATAAAAATTTAATACCTCTGTGGACTTTTTCTTTCAAATATTCATTTGCTTTCGTTGGATTAACATGGTTTCATATATATATATATATATGTGTGTGTGTGTGTGTGTGTGTGTTTGTGTGTGTGTGTGCCCGGGCCTTTTCATTGACATGCAGGAAATGACAGTCACAGAACTTGAAGAAATCCTGTAAGAAACTAAACACCAGTTTCAGAAGGGAAGAGGTTGAACGACCGCACTGTCATTTACATCCGGGAGGTGAGGGAGCGGGAGGCGTGCAGTCCTAGACATTCAGATAAAATATGGGAAGCAACAACGCTGACGACGAACACAGAAAAATGGCGAGCCAGCTTAAATACAGTCAAGAAAACGTTTATTAAATTGCATCTTTATTTTTCACACCATTACGTGCTGCCACACGTGTGTGTACACATGTTTACGTCACACACACACACACACACACACACACACAAATACGTAATGTATGTGCGAATAACATTTTTGAAAAGAGCAGACAAAAAGAAAGAGATCATAGTCACGCGCCTCTAACTAAATGTCATTACACACTTGCTTGGCGTAATGGTGAACGAGCTAAGCAAGTGTACTTTTATAAGTGATTTCGATTCTCAATGACCGCCTCATACTTGTAACTTTTTACGAAACGAGAAATAATCTTTGACTGGGTTTCTTCTTTAATGGTATATCAAACTTTGCGAGTTATTCAATTCCAAAACATTGCCTTGTCGACTGGGGTTATAGTATTGTTGATTGATTGTTTGGGTTTATGGCATATCAAACTTTGTAGATTATTTAACGCCAAATCTATTTTTATGAAAATAGTTCTATTTCAAACAATTCAGTTTAGCATAAGTACGCAGTTTAAATGTAAGTACAGTTTAATTGTGAAAAACATTTCTATTTCGAGCTATTCAGTTTAGTCTAGCAGTTCTAATTCAGCTAATTCAGTTTAGTGTAATTACAGATTCCGTTTACACACAGTTAAATGCCAAAACAGTTCTATATTAAACAATTCAGTTTAGTGTAAGTACAGTTTCAATGTCAAAAACAGTTCCATTTCAAATAATTCAGTTTAGCATAAGCATGCAGTTTAAATGTACGTACGGTTTAATTGTCAAAAACATTTCCATTTCAAGCTATTCAGTTTAGTCAAACAGTCCTTATTCAAACACTTCAGTATAGCATAAGTATGTAGTTAGTTCTATTTAACCCATAGATAGGGCCCTATCAGGTGCTACCACTCCGGGTCAGAGTGGACCTGGGAGCGAGGGTAATGAACGGGTACTCTACATTCTCCAAAGCTCCAGTATTACTGGAACTCCATAGTGTCGTTGGAGGGGGTCTTACCCCTCTGCAGAGGTGCAGTCAGTGTATTCTATAGCCCCAGCCGACTGGGCAAAACTATAGAATACACTGACTGCTTCTCTGCAGAGTGGTAAAACCTCACCCCTACAAATTTCCAGGATATGACACTAAACAATCTGATGGTGAAGTTCCAGCAATGCTGGAGCTTTGGGAATGCGGAGTACCCCTTCATTGCCATCGCTCCCAGGTCCACTCTGGCCCGGAGTGGTAACACCTGATAGGGTCCTATCTGTGAGACAAATAGAATTAAACTGCGTACTTATGCTAAACTGAATTGTTTGAAATAGAACAGTTTTGACATTTAACTGCGTAAACTAAAATCTATACTTATACTAAACTGAATGGTTTGAAATAAAATTGCTAATTTGTATAAAAATGGATTTGACATTAAATAACATACAAATGTTGATATGCCATAAAACCCAAATAAACAAATAATAAGAAAACAATCATTGTAGAAGAACTGCAGTGATACCGTTTAACTCATAGCTCTTGGGGTAGGAGGGTTCATGTTTTTACCAAGGGTATTAGTCCGAAAGTGAAAGTAACTGCACGACTGGAGTTCGAACTCGCTTACTTCGAGACCGCATTCCTGTACTCTCTCGCTACCCGAGATAAACTTTTTAGATGGTTTGGAGTTTATTTGTTTAATGGCATATATTTAATTGTACTTATTTATTTGCATATAACCATTCCTTTGTATACTGTCAAAAGATATCAAGTATTCCTACATAATACAAATAATTTACACACTATTGTATGGTTTCAAGTATTCCTATCTAATACAAATAATTTGCCCACAGTTACAGTATTCATTAAGATGGTATTGCATCAATACCTATTGTCAGCAACTGAAGTTCAGCATGTCACCAATTGAGCCGCTTCCTTATGAAGATAGTCACCCCAGTAACGGGTAAGACCTCATCATGTGTCAAAATATCTACCCACTCGGAGTTAAAAATTAACAAGACCCCTATTCATTCCAACCAGATGGTGAGCCTAAATATTGTAAGCCTGTTCTTAAGGGTACCCACTGAGGAGATACTAACAGTGGTACGGGATAAGTTGGCTGCGGATCATTCGCTGGAAGAACGCACATATAACTAATACAAATAATTTGCATACGTATACACGGCTTTAAATTTTCCTATCTATACTAATGATATTGTTTCAAAGTTGGCTTTGGTTTAGTTCCTTTGGCATATCCATATTTACCAACCCCTCCGCTCGGGCAGGATATGACACAAGGTCAATTTTTAAGCGAAGTTTAACAGGTTTCAATTCAGAATTTCCCTTCTCTTAGACTAGTTGCCTCACCAAGGCTGAAGAACCTAGTCTCCCCGACTATTTACCCAAGGCTTGGGGGAGAATAATTGGATTCATACCTTTCCCAAGGGTATTAGTGCTATGTGAAATGCAATCAGTTTCGTCCAGGATTTGAACTCGTGTCTCCCTGTCCATTTCCGACGACGATAACCATTACACAACGAGCACCTCCATAGTTTCTTTGGCATATCAGCCTTCATGGCTTATGTAATACCAAAGCCATTCTTGTAAAAAAATGGATATGGTACTATTTAACTATTTGACAAACACATGTGATTTGTATAGAAATGTTTGATCATAGACACAATTATTTATATTTTTGACGTTCGATTCCACCCATTTTTTAAACTACTCATTTTTATTTGACAAGAATTATTTGCTTGCACACAGTTGCCCACAAAGATCCGGGGACTATAGAGTCATCCTTTCATTAGCTCTACTCGCAAGTCAATTCTGATCCAAATTGATAATACATTTTAGGACCCTTTCTATTCGTCAAATGGATCTGTTTCAAACTTATCTGTATTTGGTTTGGTTTGGTTTGGTTTCTTTGTTTAATGGCATATCAACCTTTGTAGGTTATTTAATGCCAAAGATATTCTCCTAGAAGAACAGTAGTGGTACTATTTAACCCATAGCTGGGAGGATAAGGGTGTTCATACCTTTCCCAGGGGTATTTGTCCGAAAGTGAACGTAATAGCGCGACTGGAGTACGAACACGCTTACTACGATTCCGCAACGCTTTAACCATTATACCACGAGGACACCCCCTCTGTATTTGGAAGGAATACTTAAAACCAGATAACTACATCCAAATAATTTGTATTATGTATAGGTACTAGCAGTTTTAATTGTTTACTGATGATTATTATTATAAGTTACTTGAATCCATATAATTGAGTTCCTGTTATAGTCACAGTGCCCAATGTGGTGTGACTACTTGTCACAGTACTTGTGGCTGCTTGTTGTGACTACCACATTTACTTCCGACTGTTTGCTTTGTCAATTCCTTTCGTGCCCACGCTGTGTTTGAAAGATCCACGAAGTGGGGTTGACACAATTCAGCCGTATCTTCTGACGGTCATGTGATTCGAGTGGCTAGATTGTCTTGCAAAGAATGGAGAAAAGCCACTGTTAACAAATAACAAAGATGGTTTTTATTGAAACACGTTTGTGAGACAATAAATAACAAGCAATGTTTGCTTTTGAGGCAAAAAGAAGAAAGAATATCGTGAGAAATGTGACGATGAGGTGTGATTAGTATGACACTAATGTCTCTAAAGACTGAGACTATGAATTTTATAAAGTCGGTTGTTCGGAATGGCTCGGGTCCAGAATGGAAGAGATGCTTTTTTAGCAGTCTTGAGTTTCCTTTTTGTCTCTTTGCTAATCCGCTATGATGATTCGTTTTACCATCCTGTTTTTATAGATAAAAATCTAGACTAAAAAGGTTTCCGATTGGTTGTTCAATAAGAGACAATTATGAGTCCTATTCCCATTGTTCAGCCTACCCATCAATATTGTACCCATCTGATGAAACTACCTTTTAATAAAACGGTCGGTTGAAATAAACTTATAATGGAATTTATCTGTTAAGTTTGTACTTAATATTATTAATATAATTTCTTCTTGGCTAGATTCGCAAACAAAGATTTACGAAGGAGGCTTTCCACGTAGACTGCAGACATATATATATATATATATATATATATATATATATTATTGATATTATATATATATATATATATATATATATATCATTATATATATTATTATTATAATAATATTATATATATTATATATAGATATGTATATTATTGATATATCTATATATAAATATATATTTATTGATATTGATTGTGTATATATATATATATATATATATATATATATATATATATATCATTAATAACAAAAAATTAATGGACATACTCCATTATGAATTTATACAACCTGCTCATCAACTGGTTCTTCGGATGGGATTTGAGCAGAAGTATGTTACTTTTTAACCGTTAACATCGAGGAATACATTTTACCTTAAGCTTCTTAACTTTTTTTTTATATGTTTCTATATATAATAATTATCCGTGCATTGAGCACTTTCTTTGGATTATTCTTTTAAGTCTATTCGCAGTCTTAAATGATATGATATATATATATATATATATATATATATATATATATATATGTGTGTGTGTGTGTGTGTGTGTGTGTGTGTATGTATTCAGGACTTGACATGAAAAAACTCACAAGGATTAATATGGTATAAAACAGCAGGAAATCAAAACTTAAGTCTACCTGTTGATATAACTGTATCTTAATTCGATATCTCTTTAGAATATTTAACACGAAAATGATATAATTTTTGTGAGATACGAAGGAATAAAAATTCATTTACCTATCAGTAAATAGTCATAAAATTTATATCTGTAAATTCAAGTTGATAATGTTTGAGGTGGAAATTTTCTTTTCTTTATAAAACTGAATACATAAATTAGGAGAAATATTGCCTCAGGATTTGGTGATAAGAAGCACTATTTACACTTGCACATTTTTCAAGGAAAGCAATAGTGATGGGTTCTTTCATGTCCCAAAACACTTTCAGCCTGACTTTCTTTGCCTAAGGAGTTGGCAGTTGGAACCATGTTTTACACTCGCACCTTTTTTCAAGGAAATCAATAATGACTGCTCCTTTCATCTCCCAGAAGACTGTCAGCATGACCTCCTTTACTGACCAGAACTTTTTCATTACCAGAGAGTCACTTTCTTTTCCATTTCATAGGCTTGTCTTTTTGACTCCGGCTCGTAGTGGCAAGTTTATCCCCTTTGTTACCAGTCTTTTTTTTTTACTAAAACATGCTTCTATGTACACATCTCACGTTCCTCTGTAAATTTCACATGGTTTGCACTTTACAACCACTAAAAGCTTGATGACAGACCTATGTTCAACCAAGGAGCATCTTTTTGGACTTTAACATGTTACTCTGTACACATCTCACACTCTTCTGTAAATTTCACATGGTTTACACTTTACAACCACTAAAAACTTGACAGACCTCTGTTCAAGCCTTTGTTTGATTTGTGGCATTTTGAATAGCCTTAGAACAAATATTTTCCATTGATTAAAATAATTTTTGCTTTAAACAAATTCCAAATAAGAAGCGTTTACATTTATGTTAAAAAACATTTTTTAAAAATTCCCCTTATTTATTAAATAACCCTAATATATATATATATAGTAGGTCTCTTCGCAGTCAAAAAGCTTATTTATTGAATGACCCTTATATATATAATAGGCTCCTCTTCAGTCAAAAAAAAAATTCCCCTTATTCATCGAATGTCCTATGTATATATATAGTAGGTCCCTTATCAGTCAAAAAATTTCCCCTTATTCATTGAATAACCCTCACATATATATATATATCATCATCATCATCATCATCATCATATCGTGCTGGCAGCACGGATATCCCTGACCCTCTCTCGCCACTCCTCCCTATCGTTCATCGCCCTAGGTAGGTCTTCAGGACAACAACCTGTATCCTCACATAGCTGCTGAATGTACGTTCGTGCTGGTCGTCCTGCTTTTGCGCGGCCGTGTGTGGGGATCCATAAGAGTACATCTCTTATGAGTTCATCTCTGCTTCTCCAGCAATGTCCTGCATGTCTGGTTCGCCTAACTTGAATAGTTTTCGTGATAGGGGGCAGGTGGCCGTACAGTTGGTGTCTTGTGGGGTGTTGCTGCCAGGACTTGTTTAGGATTGCACGCAGCATTCTTGTGTAATTGCCATCTAGTTTCTTCTCCAGCCGTTTTGTTAGCGTCCATGTAGTGCATCCATATAGCAGTATCGATGTGACCGCTGCCTGGAAGAAACTGCGTTTCATTTTATCGGTTAGGTCTGATTTCCATATAGTCGATAGCCTATTGATAGCTGTCCATGCTTTCGTTAACCTCGTTTCGATGTCCTTTTCGGTTGATTCGACGCTGCTTCCTAGGTACGTGAATTTGTCTACTAGTTTAAGAGGGGTTCCTTCTAGAGTGGAGATGTCCCCCGTTTGGTTATAGCACATATATTCCGTTTTGTGTGCATTAACATGGAGGCCTATGCTTGCTGCTGCTCGTTCCAAACTATGCAGAAGTGTTTCGGCTTGGTCAGGTGTATTTGCCAGTATCGCTATGTCATCGGCGTAGTCGGCGTCGGTAATTGTTGTTGCGGGGTATCTTCTGCTTCTTTTCTTCGTCAGTTCGAAGCCATTCTCTTTGATTTTGTCAATCGATGTTCTAAGTACGTAGTCTAGACAAATGATAAAGAGATACGGAGCCAGCGTGTCCCCTTGTAGTACTCCTGCTACAATGTCGAAGTATTCTGTGTCTCCATCTGGTGATCATACTTTTACTTTAGTGTTTCTATAGAGAATCGTTATTGCCGCTACGGTTTCTTTAGGTATGCCGTACACTAGTAGGATTTGTTCCATCTTTCCTCTGTGAATGGAGTCGAAAGCCTTGGTAAAGTCGACAAATATTAATGTCGCTTGTAGGTTCTTTGCCCGTACACCTTCAAGGATTCTGCGGATGGTTAATATTTGTGAGGTCGTAGATCTATTTCTTCGGAAGCCATTTTGGTTTTTTCTAAGTATGTTGTCGATTTTGGGTTCTATTCGGTTTCGTAGTAGGGCATTGTAGATTTTGGCAGCTATGGATGTAAGTGTTATGCCTCGGTAGTTTTTGGCTAATCCGAGGTCCCCCTTTTTAGGGAAGGGGAGTATGCATCCCTTCGTCCATCTATCTATCGGATTTTGATTGTATACTGCGTTGCAGTGTCGGAGCAGTATGTCGTCGAATTGTCTGGTCTTCCATACTTCCGGGGGAATTTCGTCCAGTCCTGCAGCTTTCCTATTTTTAATTTTTCTGAGAACCGAGTCGAGTTCTTCTTGTGTGAACGGTCCAAGTTTAATGTCTAATTGTTTGCTAATTATTCTGGTGATTGGTTCATGCGTTATTTTTGGTGGGTTTCCAAGTAAGTTTTCGAAGTGCTGTTTCCACAGTTTTATTCTTTCTTGTTGGTTTGCTGCTTTAAGTTTTGCTTTGGCTGTGTTCTTTCTTCTGCTCACTTCGTTTATTGTTTGCCAGGCAATTCTATATTGTCTATCTTCCACCGAGTCTCTAATCTTATCTATCTGATTTTGAATGTATTCTGTCTGTTCCTTTATATATATGCCTGCTAATTGATATTGTGCCGTTTTTAGTTTTAAGGCATTTGTGTTTGTTGGGTTTTTTCGATATATATATATATTGTACATCCTTTCTCAGTCAAAAAATTCTCCTCATTTATCGAATGACCCTTATATATATATAGCAGGTCCCTTCTCAGTCTAAAAACTTCCCCTTATTTATTGAACAAGTCAAAAGTATAGTTGGTGACCGTAGTCGAGGGTGACCAGAAGGTTCCCTTTTCAATAGCTTCTCCACCGAGGTGCAGGGGAGGGCGCTACACCATTCCCTGGATTGCTCCACTTTACCCTTGATACCTCCCTTATATTACTGAGTGTTAAGCAAGGAGGTATCAAGTACTATTCCGAACCATTGGCGAACATTCTATCTACTAGGCCAATGATCGTTGATCCCTTCTTAGTTAAAAACATTTATGTTAAAGGATTTTGAAAAAAATGTATTTTGTTTTTTCAAAAACCTTTTCTTTATTGAATAACCGTCATATATAGTAGATCCCTTGTCAGTCGAAAAACGTCCTCTTATTTATTGAATGACCCTTGTTGCTCCCCAGGCAAAAAAGTGCCTTTATTGATTGAAGGACCATCACATTTTCATAAAGCAAAACTGAAATTGCTTTTTTAATACAATTAGCAAACGATATTTCGAGCTTCCTGATAAAAGTTTGTCATCAAATAATAACATAACTTATATTTGGAGAAAAGTTTATCCTTTGATATCGACTTCATAAATTCTGAAGTGTCAGAATAAAAATGGTTACATATAGATATTTAGATATCGAAGCATCTTCTATGGTAATAGGTGATATCTACCGTTTTAGTTCGTGGTTATCTCCCTTCAATAAAAACTCATTATAGACACAATGAATCGTCATCGGGCACCTAGGGTGGTGTAATGGTTAGCAAGGTAGAATAGCAAACCTACACGAGTGAGTTCGATTCTCATTGGGTGTCCAATTCATGCGGCCTTGTAAAAAAAAAAAAAAAAAAAAAAAAAAGCTTAGTAAATTACCACAATGAATCGTCATCGACCTGTGCCACACGATTCTAAGCTGAAATTCGCTTTTCTATATAATATCACTCTACTGTGAAATACCTTTAAGAATTAATAGAAAAATTGTTCATCAAAAGTTTGAAATAGATGGTCATAAGTTCAAGAAAAATATAATTTACATGATAGAAAAGACTGCTACAAGTACATAAATTTGTTTGTTTGTTTGGGTTTTATGTCATATCAACCCTTGTAGTTTATTTAATGCCAAATCCATTTTTATACAAATAAACAGTTCTATTTCAAACAATTCAGTTAGCATAGGTATACAGTTTCATCGTTAAAAAATATTTCTATTTCAAGCCATTTAGTTTAGTCAAACAATTCTACTTCAAACAATTCAGTTTAGTATAGGTGTTGTGATGTTGGCAAAAAAAGACGCGAGGAACACAAAAAGGTAGATAGAAAAACATATATATTCAAGTAACAGAAACAAGATACAAGTGAATTGGGTTAGACAGTAATTAGCTGAGAGTCCAGTCGGGTAGCGACTATTGTCCACTACGCAAGTGCTATCATGTGATTGTGTCACGTGGGTTTGAATCAACTCCTGGTGAACACTGGTCAATGCTCCGTTAACGTGTATTTATGGAGGAGGGTGAGTCTATTATGTAGGGGGTACAGCAATAAGTATACAGTTTCATCCTTAAAAATATTTCGATTTCAAGCTATTTAGTTTAGACAAACAGTTCTAATTCAAACAATTTAGTTTAGTATAAGTCTAATTTTTGTTTACACACTGTTGAACGTCAAAATATTTCTACTTCAAACAATTCAGTCTAGCATAAGTATAGTTTTTCACACGCAGTTGAATGCCCTAACAGTTCTATTTCACACAATTCAGTTTAGCGTAAGTACAGTTTCAATGTCAAAACCAGTTCCATTTCAAATAATTCAGTTTAGTATACAAAAACAGTTCCATTTCAAATAATTCAGTTAAGCATAAGTACGTATTTTAATGTCAAAACAGTTCTTTTTCAAACAATTTAGTTTAGCATAAGTTCGCAGTTTAAATGTCAAAATATTTCTATTTCAAGCAATTCAGTTTTGCACAAGGACACGGTTTAGTTCTATTTGACCCATAGATAGGACTCTATCAGGTGCTACCACTCCGGGCCAGAGTGGACGTGGGAGCGGAGGCAATGAAAGTGGTACTCCGTATTCCTCAAGGCTCCAGCATTACTATAACCTCACCATCCGATTGTTTAGTGTCATATCTAGGACACTTGTTGTGTTCGACAGCCCAAGCCAAATGGGCAATACACAGAGTTAAATGTAAAAAAAACGTTCTATTTCGAGCTATTCAGTTTAGCATAAGTACGCAGTTTAAATGTCAAAACAGTTCTATTCTAAACAATTTAGTTTAGCATAAGTACGCAGTTTAAATGCAAAAAACACTCCCTTCTCAAGTTTAGTTCTATTTGACCCATAGATAGAACCCTATTAGGTGGTACCACTCCGGGCCATGGATGGCAATGAAGGGGCACTCCAGATTCCCCCAAAGCTCCAGCATTACTGGAACCTCACCATCAGATTGTTTAATGTCATATTTCAGGACATTAATTGGGGGGGGGTTCTTACCCTGCTGCAGAGAAGCAGTCGGTGTATTCTACTCCTCCTGCCGACTGAACAAAAGTATATGGAGGTGGCTATCTTGTTTCGATAATTATATTAAAAAAATGTAAAAACAATAAATTGTTTTGCAAAACTTTCGAGAAAAGAGGAAACTTTTTAATGGAAGAAGTAAATTATACGATTGAGTGGCTGATTGGGTTTTATGGCATATCAACCTGTTGTTGGCTGAGCGGTCTGATACTAAGTCTAACGTAAAGTTGGGCGGGTTTCAATCCCAGCTTCAAGCGTCATACGTATCTAGCCACACTGAAGAGTTGTGATACAACGTAACAGTCTGTCAGTGGATGACAATATATACGCTCTCCCATGGGGGTTAATCACTCTGGCGAAGGAATTTTCGGCTACCGCTCGCATAAACGAATTGAGCACTCTGGTATCCGGTAAGGTATAAAATGTAAACAAACGAACGCTACTACTTAATATCTTATAATTCCCTCGCTGACGTGGTACGCTTGTTGGCCGAGCGGTCTGATACTAAGTCTAACGTAAAGTTAGGCGGGTTTCGATCCCAGCTTCAAGCGTCCTACGTGTCTAGCCACACTGAAGAGTTGTGATACAATGAAACTCTTCAGTGTGGCTAGACACGTAGGACGTTTGAAACAGTTTGTCTGTAGATGACTATATATATATATATATGTGTGTGTGTGTGATTTGTTGACAAATAGTTTGTAGTTAACATTTTCTTGAGGCAGATCTCATTTATTTGCACACTGTTAAATAGTTTCAAGTATTCCTATGTAACACTAACAATTCAATCCAACATTAGTGATTTGTTTACACAGTTAAATAGTTATACATATATGATTTGTTAGTGAATAGTTTGTTGTTAATCTTATTTTTAAATGAGTAAGAACTAATTTGTTTGAACACTAGTATTGCTATTTTTTGATAGGTGGTGTTCTCGTGGAGTAATGGTTAAAACGCTGGACTGCGGAAGTATAGTAAGCGAGTTCGAACTCTAGTCGAGCTATTACGTTCACTTTCGGACAAATACCCTTAGGAAATGTAAAAACCTCCTTATCCTCCCAGCTATGGATTAAATAGTACCACTACTGTTCTTCTAGAAGGATGGATTTGGCATTAAATAACCTACAAAGGTTTGAATGCTATTAAACCAACCAATTACTGTTAGATGGTCTCAACTATTTCTATCGAATAATTTATTTGATATCGCTATGGTGTTTACATATTGCACACTCTGGTATTTATCGATGCGTCCCACCAACGCACGAATATGGCACAAGGCCGTTTTTATGGTGGGCCCAGTCACAGGGCCGAAGCCTACACGCGTCCGGCAAGGCCAAAAATACCTTCGGCCCCGTCGACATTCCCCTTTTTGGGGCGCTTTAGGCGCCAGGCAATAAATCCAACCCCCCGAAGGAGGTTAAAGCCTGGGGGGATAGCCCCCTGAGGCCGGAGAAAATCTCCAGTGCCGAGGCACACCCGGCAGAACCGCCCAGAAGTAAGACGGCCTACCGAATGCAACCCAAGAACTAGAGAGGAAAGGCCGCACACACAGTTAAATGGATTCAAGTATTGCTATGTAATACCAAAAATTCCATTTTTGCACATAGTTAAATAGTTTCAAGTATTCTTAAATAACACTATCAATTCAATTTAACATCTGTCATCTGTTTGTGCGTAGTTAAATGGTCAAACAGTTCTATTTGACCCATAGATGGGATCCTTACTGGTAATACCACTCCGGGCCAGAGTGAACCTTGGAGTAATGGTAATAAAGCAGTACTCTACATTCCCTTAAGCTCCTGGGATGAAGCCACACTATCTGATTGTTTAGTGTCATATCCAAGGCAGGGGTTCTTTCTTTACTGCAAATGACCCAAGCCGACAAGGCTACAAGAAATATTTGTAAATAGAATATCGTTGTGAATATTAAAATAATACTTTGCAAGTCCAATTTTGAATTTTATCCTCTGTGCAGAAAAAAGTTTGTTCAGCTCAGTTAAAACCGCTTGGTGGAGCAACATCAGCTTCGTGGCATGAGAAAGAAATTGGCTTCTATTAAATTCTAAACTTGTTTCCACTATACTTCCCTGGCTTTTTAGATGGGCCGTCTAGCATTCGTACCGGACGGGGTATCAAAGATTGATGGCAGATTCGACGCCAAAAGGCCAGTGGTTTCGGCTGGGTCACCTTCGAGTGGCGAGCTGAATTGATAATATTGTATAGCACTGGACTCCTGGTCAAGTTCAAGCCATAATTGGGCATCCGTGCCGGGCTGACGTAATATATCGAGTGAGCCCATGTTCAGTTGTAGACTCATCAGGCTCACATTGCACTAAGTGAGCCGGTCACTAGCATAGTCCAGCAGAGCTCGAGCCTCGGCCCATGCCTGACCTCCTTCTCCTTTAACCCCACTATTAACCGACCGCGTGTCGGTGACCTTCATACATTTTGTTATCAATAAATTCTTGGTGTTAACAAGTACGATGCTGATAGAATATGCTAAGCTGACCGAAAAAACAACTTCTCTTTTTTTTCTTCTTCTTTCTTTCTTTCTTTCTTTTTTATGCAAGTTATTATCTAAAAAAATTCCCTTTTATAATGTAAATAAACACGTGTTCACATCGGAACAGCTTGTATCATAAAGAGATGATGCCTAGATGTCTAGACAGGAGTCTAGACGTCGATTGTCAGTTCCTGTCATCAGAGACATGTTTACGTTTACTCATCATCGCATCAGTGCTCTTGGGAAAGGCATAAATTTGTTCTCTTCTCCTTTCACCAATAGGTAAATAGTAAATACTTATTTAAACTTGGTAAGGCAACCAATTTGGGAGAAAAAAATTTGAAATTAAACCAGCTGTACTCTACTTAAAAATTGACCTTGCTTTGCTTTTAGCCAGTGGTGGAGGCGTTGGATAAATATAGGGTGTCTCAATACACAGGAGACCCATGTGACTGCCCTATTATTTCTGCCCACATAATATTTGTATATATATATACACACTGGGTATCTCAATATACATGGGAGCCATGTAACTGCCCTATTATTTCTACCCACTTAATATTTGTGTAGATATATATACAGGTTATCTCAATATACATGCGACCCATGTGACTGCCCTATTATTTCTGCTCACTTAATATTTGTATATATATACAAGGTATCTCAATATACATGGGACCCATGTGACTACTAATAACTCTACTAGTAATAATGTTGTGGGAGTGTCTTCGTGGTGTAATGGTTAAAGCGATGGATGGCGGAGTCTTAGTAAGCGAGTTCGTACTCCAGTTCACTTTCGGGCAAATACCCTTGCGAAAGGTATGAACCCCCTTATCCTCCCAGCTATGGGTTAAATAGTACCACTACTGTTCTTCTAGGAGAATATCTTTGGCATTAAATCACCTACAAAGGTTTATATCCCATTAAGTTGTGTTCTTTTTTGGTTTTAGATTTGAAAAATAAGTAAAAGTAACTTAAGTTGGCGCCCATAGTCGAGGGCGACCCGAAGGCTCCCTTTTCAATAGCTACTACACCGAGGTGTAGGGGATGGGGCAACTCCTTCCACTGGATTGCTCCATTTTACCCTTGATATATACCTTATAATACTAAGGTATCAAGTACCATTTTTTAAGTCTTTGGTATGACTCGACCTAGGATTGAACCCCGGTCTTCTAGGCCATTGGTGAACACTCTACCCACTAGACCAGTGAGCCGGTACCAGGCAAAATATTCTCAATTGTTTGGTGTTCCACGGCAGCGGGCTGATAAGTTCTTGGCCTAACCAAGAAGGGGATAATCTCGCAGTTCAACATACTTGGCACCTCATTTCGGGTTTCAGGGCATCTTGTGTGGTTTAATGATTAGCAAGAAAATAAACAAACCATTTCTCGCGAGTTTGAGTCTCAATGAGTACCCAATACATTCGGCCTTGTGCCACAATTAAGAAGGGTGTAAAGAATTTTGAGAAACAATGTGCCAACAACTGCAAGGTGAATATGTGGTTCCCTTCTTGGTTAGGCCAAGAATATTTCAGCCCCCTGCCATTTATGATTGATATAGATTTTTATAAGCCTTCATTTCTCATGAAAAGAATTTTTTTTCTTTTTCAAAATACTTTATATTGTGGTAATTTTGAATTTGTTTAAAAAAGGACATTGCCTAGTGGGTAGAATGTTCGCCAATGGTCCGGGAGACCTGGGTTCAATCCCAGATCGCGTCATACCAAAGACTTTAAAATTGGTAATTGGTACCTCCTTGCTGAACACTCGGCAATATAAGGTACGTATCAAGGGTAAAGTGGAGCAATCCAAGGAAAGGACTGGCGCCCTCCCCAACACCTTGGTGTAGTAGCTATTGAAAAGGGAGCCATCTGGTCACCCTCAACTATGGTCACCAACTTTACATTTTACTTATCATATAACAATTATTGATCTTCGATCACGATGCCTTGGAAAAGATAGGAAAAAAAATTCTGTTATCACCACTTATTTGGAGAAAAAAATCATTCAAAACTGTTCAAGCAAAATTTCGCAGGAAGTTTAACTTTAACAATTGTCGCCAAAAAAGCCAAATTTATCGTTGGCCCTTGTGGGTAGAGTATTTGTCAATGGTTCGGGAGACCGGGGTTCAATCCCAGGTCGCGTCATACCAAAGACTTTTAAAATGGTACTTGATACCTCCTTGCTTAACACTCAGTAATATAAGGTACGTATCAAGGGTAAAGTGGAACAATCTTAGGAAAGGAGTAGCACCCTCCCCTGCACCTCGGTGTTGTAGCTATTGAAAAGGGAGCCTTCTGGTTGCCCTCGACTAAACTACAGGGTCAGTAAACGGTAAAAATAAAAAAAGATAAAATAAACTGTGGCGAGAGGAACACCACACTGTTTGTTTTTTGGGAGTTTTTTCTTTTTTTTTTTTTCCTGCTGAAACTTGGGCGTTTTTTTTATTCTTAGTTTTTTCATCACTTATAAAAAAAAAAACTCCCCGCAATATTGTTTCCGTCCCTTTTTTCATTTAGCGAAAAAAATCCCCATCCCAAATAAGCTTAGTTAACACCTTCACCCTCTCCATCTGATTTCCCTACAATTTTTTTTTTTCAAATTTGGTTACACGTCCCTTTGCCGCTATCTCTGATCGTCGGTAGTGCTTGCTGGTCCGGAAGTGGGTGGTCATTTTACGTCACATTTATATAACAAAGTGATACCCATCGTTAAATTCTAAAATATTGCGGTTTACTTCAAAATTTCTTCTTTGCGGATATTTTTCCTGGCTCTTTACGTGTATTCGTCAAAAAAAGCAGAATCTGATTTTTAGTTTTCTCTAAGATAAGATGGGTTAAAGGGTAAAAAATTACCTCAACTAGAAGACAAAAAATTCAAGATCTGGCAGGAAGTTGATGTCCTGACAATGTGGATGCAGTGTGAGATTCGGTCGGAAGGAGTCCAAAAAGTCCCTACAAAGACGTTCCCAAGAACTTGGTCTTTCACGTGCATCGTTGCAAAGAATCTTAAAGAAGGATCTTCAGGTGCACCCATACAGAATCCAGATCAAGCATGAATTTACACCTGCTGACATGGAATTTCTTGTCTCAATAATAAATCATCATTACATTTATGTGTTGCATCTCCGGCCTGGATGTGTAGCATCTGATAAGTCTTATCTACGGGTCAAATAGGACTATTTGACATTTCAACTATGTACTTATGCTGAACTGAATTGTTTAAAATAGAACTGTTTGATCCTTTGACTGAGTGTAAACAAATATATGATGTTTAATGGCTTTGTTAGTAATACATAGCGATACATGCAACAATTTAACTAGGATGACCTGCTAAACCGATTTGTTTGAAATTGAACTGTTTTTGCATTTAACTGTGTAAACAAAAAACAATATTAAAATAAATAACAAAGTGGGTATAAACAAAATAAACTATGTACTTAAGTTAAACTGAATTGGTTGAAATTATGCACCCCGTGGACGCTAACTAAACGGCTGGAGAAGAAGCAAGACGGTAATTACACAAGAATCCTGCGAGCAATATTGAACAAGTCCTGGCGGCAACACCCAACAAGGCACCAAATATACGGCCACCTGCCTCTCATCACGAAAACTATCCAAGTTAGACGAACCAGACATGCAAGACACTGCTGGAGAAGCAGGGACGAGCTCATAAGTGATGTACTCCTATGGACCCCCACATATGGCCGGGCAAAAGCAGGACGACCAGCTCGAACATACATACAGCAGTTATGTGAGGATACGGGATGTAGCCCTGAAGACCTGCCAGAGGCGATGAACGATTGGGAGAAGTGGCGAGAGAGGGTCAGGGATATCCGTGCTGGCGGCACGACATGATGATGATGATGATTTAACTCTCTGCAAAATAAAATGAGCTCAGACTTGTTTATAAATGCTATCTACAAAATGCGTTTAATAAATGTGTTTGATATATGTATAAAAAGAATTTGGCATTAAATAACCTACAAGGGTTGATATGCCATAAAACCCAACCAAACCAAATCATATATATCTAAATATATATGTATTGAACGGATTTGGCATTAAATAACCTACAATGGTTGATATGCCATAAAACCTAACCAAACCAAATCTTATATATTTAATATATCTGTATAAAAAGGATTTGGCATTAAATAACCTACAATGGTTGATATGCCATAAAATACAACCAAACCAAATCATATATATCAAATATATATGTATAGAAAGGATTTGGCATTAAATAACCTACAATGGTTGATATGCCATAAAACCCAACCAAACCAAATCATATATATTTAATGTATATGTATAAAGAGGATTTGGCATTAAATAACCTACCATGGTTGATATAACATAAAACCCAACCACACCAAATCATATATATTTAATATATATGTATAAAAAGTATTTGTCATTTGGCATTAAATAACCTACAATGGCTGATATGCCATAAAATAAAACCAAACTAAATCCGAAGACGATAACCGTTACGTTAGGCACGCTTCATATTTTATACTTACCCAACCCTTCCGCAAGGTGCAAGATACGATACAAGGTCAAAATTTAAGCGGAGTATAGTTGGTTTTAATTCAGAGGTTTTTTTTTTCCTAGACTGGTTGCATTATCAAGGTGAATGAATCAAGTCTGCCCAACTATTTGGAGAGACTTCTCACCTCTCCGAAAAAACGACGTGTAATGCAAACAAGTTCTTCCAGGGTTTAAACACGAATCGCAAGGCCCGTTTCCCAAAATGATGACGGTTATACTTCACGAGTCTTCAAAATACCTGGTATTATCATTTCGGATCAACGCGGAATTTGGTTTAAGGGTAACTAAGGGGTACTCTTGACCGCCAAGCGCTTGAGATTTGTTGCCTTAAAATCGGATATCTACTCTTAGTTTTTGCTTGGTCACTATATGTTTTGTAATTAACGTGAATTAACTTTTTGATTATATATTTTGGCTTGGTTTCTTTGTTTAATAGCATATCAACCTTTGTAGGTTATTTAATGGCAAAGCTATCCTTGAGTAAAAAAAAACAAAACAAACACGGGGGGACACTACTGAACCCATAGGTGGGGAGTATAAGAGGCATTATGTATCAGAGTGGACGTAATAGCGCTACTGAAATTCGAACCCGTTTTCTTCGCGGCAACAGTCCGGCTCTTTACTCTACGGGAATTTTAAAATCCTACCAATGATATCAAGTAGTTTTATTCTATTTTTCCCAAAACTTTGAAAGACATTTAATTTTTCTTTTTTTTTTTTTTCAAATCAGCCTGTAATATTTTTCTTTTTACTTAAAAATGGGAAGAAAAATAAATAACTGAAAATGTTCGCTATTAAGTGAATATGATCCTTTTCAAGTAGATAAACATGATCTTAAAAAGAGAATCACCCCCACTTTTAATCCCTTGAAATTATTTCAAAACACGCTCGTGTGCATCTCTCATGCAAACGCACACACGTCTACAATAACCGAGGAGAAAGAAAGAAAGAAAGAAAGAAGACGAAGCTGAGTAAGCAAACACTATGATCCAATCGCGTGGCAATACGGGTGGGGAGAAGGGGAAAAAAGCTAATTAAAATCCCGGCAAAAAGCAACGGAGAGTATCGCCTGTTTGGGGTCCAGAAGAAGATACAAATGAGAAAAAATTGTCGAAATTTGAAACCTTACTGGGAATTGTTGTTCGTCTGCAAGTGTTTGAAAATGAAACATTGAAAATGACACGCGCTATTTCATACCAACTTGATACGAGAGAAAAAAAAAGCATCGTGTTAGTCTACATGGAGCTGACAGGAAGAGTCGGCCCCGATATTAATTGGCAAAATACTCGGATGATCAAAGGATATCGAAATTAGCCACCATATTGCATTTTGAATTTTGTTTACTAATTATATTTTGTTAATTATTTATTTATTTATTCATTTTATTATTTTATTTTTTTCTTGTTGGGCTTGAGGGTTTCAAGAAAAAACATTACCGGATACGTGGGCGGAAGAAAAAAGAGGAGAAAGAGAGGGACAGAGAGTGAAGAAGAAATTAAAAAGAGAAAAAAAATTAAACCAGAAACCAGGGGAAAGAGCTTATATTGAAAATCAAAAAGCGATGAAAGAGAGAGAGAGATAGAGAGAGAGAGAGAGGGGAGGGAGGGAGAGAGAGAGAACAAAAAAGAAGACAAATACAGGTAATATGAAAAGAGGAAAAAAGAGCTTTTATTATGAAGGAAGAAACACTGAAAACAGAGAGAGAGGGGGGTGGAGGGAGAGAGAGAGAGAGAGAGAGAACAAAAAAGAAGACAAATACGGGTATTATGAAAAGAGGAGAAAAGAGCTTTTATTATGAAGAAAAAAACAGTGAAAACACACACACACACACACACACACACAGAGAGAGAGAGAGAGAGAGAGAGAGAGAGAGATAGAGAGAAAAGTTGGTTGCTTGTGCTTAACGGCATATCAACCCTTATAGGTTAATTAAAGCCAAATCATGTTTATATCAGCTCAGTCGGCTTACTCTACATACGGTAAGATCCCCCCAAGTGTCCTTAACATGATATTAAACAATCAAATAGCGAGGCTCCAGCCTTAGAGATATGGGAAATGTGGAGTATTTCTTCATTGCCATCGCTCCCAGGTCCATTCTGACCCACAGTGATAGCACCTGTTAGGGTAGTATCTATTGGTCAAATAGAACAAACTGTGTGTGTGTGCAAACAAATGATTAATGTTAAATCGTTACTGTTATATAACAATACTTGAAACCATTTAACTGTGAGCAAAAAAGGGCTCAAGCTCGTTTAAGAATGTCATCTAAAAAATGTGTTGCCAAATCCCACATAATTTATATATATGCCCGTGGTGTAATGGTTATCGTCGCAGGAATTAGACACGGCGACACGAGTTCAAATCCTGGACTGATTGCATTTCACATAGCACTAATACCCTTGGGAAAGGTATGAATCCAATTATTCTCCCTCCAGCTATGGGTAAATAGTAGGACAGACTAGGTTCTTCAGCCTTGGTGAGGCAACTAGTCTAGGAGAAGGAAAACTCTGAATTCAAACCTGAGAAACTCCGCTTAAAAAATTGACCTCGTGTCATATCCTGTCCGAGCGGAGGGGTTGGTAAATATGATAATTTATATATATATGTATAAAGAGGATTTCATTTTAAATAACCTACCATGGTTGCTATGAAATAAAACCCAACCAAATCAAATCATATATATCTAATATATATGTATAAAAAGGATTTGGCATTAAATAACCTACAATGGTTGATAGGCCATAAAACCCAACCAAACCAAATCATATATATCTAATATATAAGTATAAAAAAGATTTGACATTGTCACATTGTCAAACTATGACATAAAAATGAATTCGTCTTATCTGTAATTTGTTTATTTACTGCTAAATTTTAAAAAGACAAAACAAGTAAACATCATCTAAGGGTACTAATTCCATCATTTTTACCAGGGGTAATATTCACTATTGATTCTTTAGAGAAAGCAAATCTCAGTCTGATTTATTTGTGGCAATCTCTTCGTGCATATAGCTGCAGAATACGTCGACTGCATCTCTGCAGAGGAGTAAAACTCCGTCAACAAGTTTCCTGTGACCCAGTCGACTAAAACTGCAGAATGCACCGATTGCATCTCCGCAGAAGGTTAAGGCTTCCCCAAAAAGTGCCCTATGGCCCAGTCGGTTGAGGATGCAGAATACTCCAACTGCATCTCTGCCGAGGGATAAGAGTCTCTCCACAAGTGTCCTAGATATGACACTAAACAATTTGATGGTGAGGTTTCAGTAATGCTGGAGCTTTGTGGAATGCAGAGTACCTCTTCATTGCCATCGCTCCCAGGTCCACTCTGACACAGAGTGGTTGCACCTTATAGGATCCTATCTATAGGTCAAATAGAACTGTTTGACATTTAAGCTGAGTGCAAATAAATGACTGGGGGTGTCCTCGTGGTATAATGGTTAAAGCGATGGACTGCGGAATCGCAGTACGCGAGTTCGTACTCCAGTCGCGATATTACGGACAAATACCCTTTGGAAAGGTATGAACCCCCTTATCCTTCCAGCTATGGGTTAGATAGTACCACTACTGTTCTTCTAGGCTTTAATGCTTTGGCATTAAATGCTTTAATGCTTTGGCATTAAATAACCTATAAAGGTTGATATGCCATTAAACGAAGAAACCAAACCAAACCAAACCAAATAAATGATTTATGTTAAAATAAATAGTTAGAAATAGAACTGTTTGATCATTTAACTATGTGTAAACAAATGACTGATGTTTAATTGAATTGTTAGTGATACATAGCAACACTTAGAACCATTTAACTGTGTGTAAAAGAATGAGATTATGATTGATTAAAAACGCTATCACCAAAATATGTTTGCAAATCAGATATGATTAATAATGTATCTATAAAGAGGATTTGACATAAAATAACCTAAAAATGCCTGATATGCCATTAAACCAAGCCAAACCAAATATGATTATATATCAAATTTTTCTAATATAAATAATTTGCTTAAAAATCTATTTGACCCATAGATGTGACTCAAACAAATACTACCTGGCAGGACCTGGCAATGAAAAGGTACTCCATACTCCTCAGATCTCCTCAGAGCCTTACCATCAGATGCAGTTTAGTGTCATACCCGGGATACCCCTTAAAGGGTGCGTGGTCTTACCCCTCTACAGAAATACAGTCAGCGTATATTTAAGCCTCACCGAGTGAACAATCATCATCATTATCATCATGAGGCACCATCAGCACAGATATCCCTGAGCCTCTCTTGCCACACCTCCCTATCGCCCATTGTTTCGGGCCGATCTTCAGGGCTACATCCTATATCGGCACAGAGCTTCTGTATGTAGGTTCGAGCTAGTCATTCTGCTTTTGCTCGGTCATGTGAAGGGGTCCACACTTATGAGCTCGTCCCTACTTATCCAGCAGTGTCTCGCATGTATGGATCGTCTAATTTTGATAATTTTCGTGATGGGTGTTAGATGGCCTCCAGGACTTGATCTATATTGATCACAGCATTCTTGTGTAGGTGCCGTCAAGCTTTTTCTCTATACGTTTAGTTAGCGTCCATGTAGTGCATCTATATAGCAGTATCGACACGACCGCTGCTTCGAAGAAACTGCGATTTATTTCCAGGTCTGACTTCCATATGATCGATAGTCTATTGGGACACTTCTTCAGAGACCTACCGTTTAGTGTGGAGATGTCGCCTGTTTGATTAAAGCACATATATTCCATCTTATGTGCATTGACATGGAGACCAATGCCTGAAGCGGCTCGTTCCAGACTATGTAGCAGGATTTCGGATTGGGCGGGTGCATTTGTTAGAAACGCTATATCATTGGTGTAGTCGGCGTCGGTAGTTGTTTTTGCGGGGTACCTTCTGCTTCTTTCCTTTGTTAGCTTGAAACCGTTTTCTTTGATTTTATCGATCGATGTTCTAAGCACGTAGTCTACACAGATGATAAAGCGGTAGGGGGTTAGTGTGTCTCCTTGCAGTACACCTGCTACAATGTCGAAGTAGTCTGAGTCTACATCCTGAGAATGGACTTTCAAACCATTTTAAATCGCTGAAAAACCTTGTCCTTGTGTCATGTAAGATAGTTATCGTACATAGCTTGACCAGTGCTTACTTACCTCTATTTTTTGATTTAGTGTCAGTATAACGAGAAAGTTGGGTAATGTAGTTTTATGTCGTTTCAAAAATCATTGCAGCTAAGTAATCGTAAATCTAAATTTGTAGATTCAAAATATATATATATTTTTCCCCCAGTTGGCTGGGGCTGTAGAATACACTGACTGCACCTCTGCAGAGGGGTAAGACCCCACTCCAATGAGTGTCCTAGGTATGACACTAAACAGTCTGATGGTGAGGTCCCAGTAATGCTAGGGCTTTGGGGAATACGGAGTACCCCTTCATTGCCATTGCTCCCAGGTCCACTCTAACCCGGCGTGGTACCACCTGATAGGGCCCTATCTATGGGTTAAATAGAACTAACGGCATACTTATGCTAAATTGAATTGTTTGATTAATGTGAATAGCTTGAAATAAAAATGTTTTTGACAATTAAACCGTTATTACATTTAAACTGCATGTTTCTGCTAAACTGAATTATTTGAAATAAAACTGTTTTTTGACATTGAAACTGTATTTACACTAAACTGAATTGTTTAACATAGAACGTTTTTGACAATTAACTGTGTGTAAACAACATCTGTACTTATACTAAACTGAATTAGCTGAATTAGAACAGTTTGACTAAACCGAATAGCTAGAAATAGAAATATTTTTCACAATTAAACTGTACTTACATTTAAACAGTGTACTAATGCTAAACTGAATTGTTTGAAATTGAACCGTTTTTGACAATTAAACTGTGTACTCATGCTAAACTGGATTATTTGAAATAGAACTGATTACTTATATAAAAATGGATTTGGCGTTAAATAACTTACAAAGGTAGATATGCCATAAAAAAACCAACCAACCAACCAACAAAAATATTTTTCGTCTCTTATTCTAGGTGTGATCAAAAAGCAACAGGATGGAAGCTTCCATTTATTAAAAAAAGATTTAACTTATCATTTTAAATGAAAAGGTGTACGGAACTGAACAACTTAAATTCAGATGTATTTTACTTAGACAAAAATTAACAATAAATATAACATTTTCTTTGAAATACTTCCCTTCATATTCAATACATTCCAGCAAATGTTCAATGGGTTGAAGCATCTCTGAAACACATCTTCAAAACGAAAGATACCAGTGTTTTATGAAAATGGATATTATTTGGTATTATTTATAACCAAACTCTACTGCATTGAAACCCTGTGGTTTATGACTACTTTTCGCTTTGGTTAGACTGTAGTATGTAATGTTTTAATCAGTTTTTATAAAACTTATAAACGGGAAGAAAAATCTAAACTTCGAATTTTCTTCATTTTACTTGATGAAGTTCTAGATAAAGTCCCTGCTTGCATTTTATATTATTTCATATTTCTTTTTTGCATTTTCTTCCTATTTGTATGTGTAAATACAAACAAAAATTTTAAAAGTTCAGGTAACAAAATAAAATCCTTCCTTTCATTTTCCCTTCTTTCATACTTATTTTGTTTTTAATAGTCCGGTAAATGAAGTTTAGAATATGCTGATAGTATCCCCAGCTGAGAAGGAAGAAACTCTCTCCCCACCTACCAGAAAAGAATGTATTGAGTATGACACTAAATAGTATTAGATAGTGAGGCTCCATTTCTGGAACTCTAGAAAGTGAGGAGTCACATACTATATAAAGTATAGGGTTGCAATTCCATGGTGAAAACGCTTTTTTTTTTCTTTTGGTTGTTTTTCATAATCTTTTGGTCAACCATGGTACCTCGCAGAAATCTGAAATGTCGGTTAAAGGTTGGATGTTACTGAAATGACATCAAGCAATAAAACAACTTATGAAAGAAACACGGAAGGTTTTTAGATGATCGTGCAGCGCCAGCCAAGTACCAAAGCCGAGCTGGCACCCTACAATTACCACTAGCGAGTGAAAAACGGCATGGCCGAAGCTACTTTAACATCACAATGATAGCTTATTAAACTGTTCAATTGGTAAATCCTTTATCAGAAGGAAGGATTCCCCGACGTGTAATGGCTAACGTACTGGACTGCATCTACGAAATTAGCCAGTCTGAATACCAATTGCATTATACCGTTCACGTTCGAACAAATACCGTTGGTTTAGTTTTACGGCATATCAACCACTCCAGGTTATTTAATGCCACATCCATGTTTATACATATGAACAGTCCTATTTCAAACAATTCCGTTTAACATAAGTACACAGTTTAAAAGTCAAAACAATTCTATTTCAAACAATTCAGTTTGGCATAATTACAGTTTTTTTACACTGACGTAAATGTAAAAAACAGTTCTATTTTAAGCAATTCAGTTTAGCACACGTACACAGTTTAGTTCTATTTGACCCACAGATAGGACACTATCAGATGCTACTACCCGGGGCCAGAGTGGACCTGGGAGTGATGGCAGTAAAGGGGTACTCCGCATTCCACAGAGCTCCAGCATTACTGTAGCCCTACCATCAGATTGTTTAGTGTCATAAGCAGGACACTCGTTGGGGTAGTCTTACCCCTCTGCAGAGATGCAATCGGTGTATTCAACAGCTCCAGCCGACTGAGCCACAGAACACTCGTTTGGGGAGCTTAATCCCTCTGTATAAATTGCTGTAGGTGTATTCTGCAGCCCCAGCCAACTGGGTCAAACACCCATGAGAAAGATATAAAAATCCGCTAAAGGGTTATATAGTACCACTAGTATTCTTCAACGATAGCCTGGGCATTAAATAACACACGGAGGTTGATATAACTTTGAAGAAAGAAACTAACCAGCCGTATATACCAGAAAATTATCACGGTAATTCCATGGTGTATTTTACCACGAACCGGTCTACTGCCTATGCGCGTAAATAAACTTTGAATTTTCGATGAGGATATGGCAAAACCCGCTGCGTAATTCCCCTAATTTTCTAAATCGAACTCTTCGATGTTTAATCGATAATATAGTAAAAAAAAAAGTTTTTCTAACAAAATCGAAAAGAAGTTATTTTCACCATGAAGTCGCAGCCCTATGTATTCACTAAATCATTGTATTATAGGAACCCGGAAATATACAACATATGAAGTGTGTTTTAAAATGTAATGGGACTAAAACATTATTTAAATGGGACATGAATTTTCTTTAAAAATAGTTCATTTGATATTCAAAGCACTTATTCTAGCGAGTTTTTCAAGGTCGAAATACCAATGAAATTCATCTTTTTATATGATGCGAAGCTGTTTTTTGTAGCGCCCTTTTCATCCTCAAATCTGAATTTTAAGCTGAATTTTAGGAAGCAAGAAAAATTCACATAGGGTTGAGTCTGATGAGTATAAAGGGTGCTGCATTTTTATAATACTGTGTTTCATCAAAAGATTTTAGTTAATTTTTTTCTGACTCTAACATAACCAACCTTTATTATCTCTCCAGGAATTATACAATGAAAACGGATATTATTAGGTATTAAATGAACTTTCTTCTAAACCAAAAATAACAATATTTTATTTCTAATGAAATTCATGCAATCAAAACCATTATTATTAGTTAAGTAAATTTTCTTCAGAACCAAAGATCCCAATATTTTATTATAAATTGAATTACCATGACTATAAAATCTGGCAAACAGCCGTTTAGTGGTTCTGGATTTCTTGGTCAGGGTTGTTTAATTTATCATATAATGTCTCTATTTAAAAAAAATCCTCAATTTAAAAAAATGTACACCAATATTTTATATTTGATGAAAATTATACAATCAAAACGAATATTATTAGGTACTAAATGAATTTTTTCTTAACAAAAGATACCAATAATTTATTTCTAGTGAAAGCTATACAGTTAAAATGGATATCATTAGGTACTATTTATTACCACTTTCGACAACATTGAAACACTCTATCCCGAAATAAATTTGCATTGATATATATAAAGGATGTGCTTATTTTGGGGTTCGCTACGTATTCATATTTTTCGTTACCAAGTACAAATGTTGTAGAATTTGATAATAAATGATACCTAATAATATTCGTTTTGATCTTTATTGAAAAAAACTCGTTGGGATATATTTACTTTTGGGTGATACTGTATGCATTAATGTTAGCGTAATATAGCAAAAACGTTCCTTCACACCGTTTTTAAGCAATAAACTTTTACTGTTCTTTGAAGATAAAACAATTTCCTTTCAAATTAATCAAGTGAACAATTAATCAAGTGATCAATTTTTTGGATTAGACATTCACGCTGAATGTCATATCTAATTGTCCAAATACTCGATATAACGGATCGAAATACTCGATATAACGAATATGAAATCCTACTCAAAATACTTCATTCTATTTAAAACAGAAGCATCAATATCATCATGGACCGCTGTTACATCGGGAGCCCAACGAGTTCAAGGGTCGTCTAGTACTTACTTAAATATTTATCGCTGCTCAGAACGGTTCCTGTAAGAATGTATATGAATTGCTTTATAGTCATATATACAAACTCCAGAGCCGAAAACACACAACGAACATGTCAACACGCGCATGCGTGCGTTATTTACGGAAGCTGATAATCTGATAAATCGCTCGAGCACACACGTACACACCGCACACGTTATCACATACACAGAAATGGACCACCTCTGTCTTGTCACTGGTTTGGTAAGGGCCACGTGCTGTAGGCTGTGAGTAATGCTATCACCAGTTGGTGAGGGGCAGATACCGGAAGTATCTATAGTTGGGATCTTAGACGATAGAAAAAGTCCTGCCTTGCTTGCTGTCTGATCTTGCAAGATGGATGAGTGGTGTGTGTTGTTGCCTAGTTTGTAAGAAAGAAGAACATTACCAGGACACACGTTCACGGCCACGTACTGTTATTGATAATAATAAATAAATAAATAAATAAATAATAGTAGTAGTAGTAGTATTAAAAAAAATTCTATTAAAAAATGTCTGAATTTCTTAGACGAAGCCTGATAAATCTTATCATTCTGGATTTTCGGCCTACTGTCTTCATCTTTATTGCTATATTCATAACGTTTCGGTCGATATGCCCTCCGGCCTTCTTCGGGTGTTTCTTGTCGAACTCGGGAGCCTACATAGAACTTCGAACCACGTCTTTTATTTAATCCACGGGAGTCGCTTGCTCTAATTCTGCACCAGGACACATAGTGTAACGGTTATAGGCATTGGTTCCCTAAGCTTCTAAGAGACAATCATCTGGAGGTTGCAGATTCAATCCTAACTGCAAGCGAGTAACAATACAGGAATACTTAACACTTATACCTAGTTATGATTAACGGAATCAGATTTATTAGAATACTATGAGAAAATAAATATAAATTCTAATCGAGTTTACAAGTTAACTAATTTTTTTTTTTCATCACACAACGTGTGATAGAACGTGCGGTACTCTGTCCTCATCAGCCGTCAACCAGGGTGATAACACAGTTTCGGTAACACAGTTACAGAAATTCTAATCTAGTTTACAAGTTAACTATAGTAATAGTGGACAGTTTATGTGATGTAATTATTAGTTAGAGTTGTAGGCTATGTTTCGTGAGTTGGGTTCTCACTGGGTGCCTCATCTTTCTGACCTTTTGCCAAACTCAACTCACCTTTGTAGATGACAGCAACAATAATTGAGCGAATCTTGCATTCGTTCTCACCCTGATCACTATACTTACTAAACAGATATAACTATCAAATCCTTATCATAAAGCATTTATTCTCATATATTTATTTATTTACAAATTATATCATAATTAGAGGTAGTCTTCGTGGTGTAATAGCAAATGTGCTGGGATGTGACCTCGTAGTAAGCGAGTTCGAATTCCAGTCGCACTCATTAACGTTTATTTTCGGCTCAATATACTTGGGAAACGTATTAACCCCCTTATCCCAATCAGTTATGGATTAAATTCTCTGCTTCTACAAGGAAGGTAAGTAAGTAAAGTTGTCTCCCTTTAGTCGAGGGCGACCCGAAGACTCCCTTTTCAATAGCTACTACACCGAGGTGTAAGGGAGGGCGCTACTCTTTTCGCTGGATTGCACCACTTTGCCCTTGATACGTACCTTATATTGCTGAGCGTTAAGCAAGGAGGTATCAAGTACCATTTTTAAAGTCTTTGGTATGACGCGATCTGGAATTGAACCCTGGTCTCCGGGACCATTGGCAAACACTCTTCCCACTAGGCCAATGAGCCGGTACTGGCATTAAAAAACCCACCAGGGTTGATAGGCCATTAAATAAACAAGGTGGCGTGATTTTTTTCAGCAGAATATCATTAAAAACTTTAATTTAGGAAAAAAATAAAACAAATTTCAGTCCCACTGGCAACTCAGTAACCATACGAATATGAAGTATGTGGTCATTCTCACCCTAATCATCATAACTTTTGAAGGGAGTTAATAATCAAATGTTGACTATAGAGTAATTCCCCTTATTCATTAATGTATCTATTTCTAGTCTATATTATAATGATCTGGTTTTTAAATGTTTGCTATTTATTTATTTATTTATTGTTGATACCAAAATGATTCAGTTTTGTCGGTAGAGTTTGAAAGCGCTTTTTTTTTCACAATAGCGTGAGAATACTTTAAAAAATTCTAAAGAATGAATTAATGTCTAATTTCATGTGCCATTTAGCAAAAATAGTGTTTGCGCTCACTTCGATCGTTATAATTTCTCAAAGGAGAAAATTAATAAATGATAAATCATGAAGTATTTACCTTTAAGCGTTCATTTATTTCTATATCATAATTATTAGCTTATTTTTACATGTACTTTACCGAAACACAGAAAAAGACGGAACATATTTGTTAACACAATAGCTTAGAATACTTCAACTTACGGAATAAAGCAAATTCCTATTCAATCGATAATCCCAATAAAAAATAATCCATGGTCCCTACAAAGAGGAATACATAAAAAAAATGCTAATCCATAGTCCGTATGAACAGGAACACATTAAAAATGCAAATTCCTAATCCCTATAAAAAGGAATACATAAAAAAAATGCTAATCCATAATCCCTATAAAATCTAATACATAATTTTTGTAAAGAGAAATGCTATTCCACAATCCTTATTAACAGGAACACATTAAAAATGCCAATCCATAATCCTGATAAAAAAGGAACACATAAAAATGTTTATCCATAATCCCCATAAAGTGAAACGCACGAAAATGCTACTCCATAATCCCTATTAAGAGGAATGCATGAAAAATCCTAATCCATAAACCCTATAAGGAGAATAAATAAAAATGCTAATCCATAATCCCTAAAAAGAGGATTGCTTAAAAAAATCCTAATTCATTATCTCTATATTGTGGAACACACAAAAAAATGCTAATCCATAATTCCTAAAAAGAGTAATACACGCTAATCCCTATAAACAAGTGTACATTTAGAAATTCGTACAAACTTTGGATCAGCTCCACAAAGAAAAGAAATCCGGAATGCACACACGTTGTCGTTTCTATTTTTGACAATTTCTCTCGATCCAACCATGGATCGGCCCAAATCAAGCAGACCCTAGCAATATCAACGGACAGCAGGCGAAGAGTAGTCTATTTTCTATGCCATCCCATCCAACAGCCAACTCATTATTCTGCATTACATGATCTTATGATTGACTGAATTTCGGGAAAGTACCCAGTTTTCCAGCATGGACCCCTTCCCCAAAATAAAGTATTTTAAAAAATGATGCTCATGTCCACTGACCCCCAACTAAACTAGCGCCGAAGACTTGAGTTTATGAGGGACATTAAAAATTGACTCTTTAATCCTCTTCGAGAAATCCTTCTATTTTATCAAATTTTTCGTGTTATCCCTTCTCCAACGAATATTCGGAGATTAAACTATCTGATGGTGAAGTACCCGTTCATTGCTATTACTTCCAGATCAACTCTGACCTGGAGTGGTAGTACCTGTAAGGGTCTCATCTATGGACCAAGTAGAACTGTTTAACGATCTAACGATGCGAAAACAAAAAACTGACGTTAAACTGAATTCTTACTGTTGCATAATCCCTGAAGTCACGTAACTGTGTGGAAGCAAATGATTAATACTAGAATTATCTATTTAAGACAGGAATACTTGTAACCATTTGACAGCGTGCAAAAATTTCAATTATTGGTATTACACAGCAATACTGAGAACTATTTACCTGTATGCAAATGAATGAATAGTGTCGAATAGAATTATTTGTATAAAATTGCAATACCTGAAACCATTTAACTGTGTGCAAATAAAACTATTAGTAAAAGCAATATCTGAAAACACTTCCCAGTGTGCAAACAAATGATGAATATGAAACAGAATTATTACTACTTGATTAGAGTACTTGAAACCATTTAACTGTGTGCAAACAATTGCAATACTTATGTGCAGACAAATTAGCTCTAACTCATTTAAAAGAAGATTTACCTACAAACTATTCACTTACAAATCATATAACTGTGTGCAAACAAATTATTCTTGTTAATTTAAATTGTTAGTGTTACATAGTAATACTTAAAACCACTTAACTATGTGCAAACAAATGATTAATATCAAAAAGAATTATTAGTGTTTGATAAAAATACTTGAAACCATACTTGTGCAAAAAAATGAGCCCTGGCTCGTTTAAAAATGTTATCTACAAACTATTCGTTTACAAATCAAATAAATTTAATATATATATATATATATATATATATATATATATATATATATATATGTATAAACACAATTTGGCATTAAATAACCTACGACGGTTTATATGCTATAAAAACCAACCAACCGACCAACCTAACCCTTTGTTAGTACGATGTATTCACATCCCTGTACATACAAATATATACGCTGCATATGCTCACACACATCCATGTAGACACACTTTCATTCATGTGCATATAGCCCAGTCGGCTGGGGCTGTGTACCATAGGACCAACGTTTTGTGCTGTAAAGAAAGAAGTCTGCAGAAAAAGAAATACTCAAACTCGAAGGTAACGGAAGAAAATATAGCAGTCGTTTATTATTCGGCTATGATTGCTGGAACTCGAAAAGTTCATTTTAGTTGCGTCCTTCTTCTCCCTTCCTCTCGGTGGTGACCGGGTGTGGGTGAGAACTTGCTGTTTGACACACGCCACACACGTAGCAGACTGGGGTATGACGGGTCGGGACCTCGGAACCTTTAACGCACCCGTTTTGACAACTGTCTTCAACTCGTTACTTGTTTTCTTATATAGAGATTTTGGTGAACAAATCGAAGATCCCCGAATGTTCGATGTCACCAGTGAAACACGTGATATTACATCTGAGATTATTTTAAAATCACGTCGAACTTTGTAGGTCATTCTGCCCGCATGCGCTAGTCTCGTGACATCTTCACTGATTGACGAGAGCGCCCGTCCGTAATATTACGTAGAATACACCGACTTCATCTCTGTATAGGGGTAAGACCCCCACCACAACGAGTGTCCTGGGTATGACACTAAACAATCTGATGGTGAGGTTTCCAGTGATGTTGGAGATTTGGGGAATGCGGAGCGCCCCTTCATTGCCATTGCTCCCATGTTAACTCTGGCCCGGAATGGGAGCACCTGATAGGGCCTTATCTATGAGTTAAATAGAACTAACTGCATACTTATGTTAAACTGAATTTTTTGAATTAGAACTGTTTGACTAAACTGAATTGCTTAAATAGTAATGTTTTTGACATTGAAACTGTACTTAAATTTAAACTGCATGTTTATGGTAATCTGATTTGTTTAAAATTGAACGCTTTTTGACATTGAAACTGCACTAAATTTAATTGTTTAGAATAGAACTGTTTTGACATTTAACTGTGTGTAAACAAAATCCGTACTTACACTAAACTGAATTAGCTGAATTAGAACTGTTTGAATAAACTGAATAGCTTGAAGTAGAAATGTTTTTGACAATTAAACTGTGTACTCATGCTAAACTGAATTGTTCGAAATATAACTGACTATTTTTATAAAAATGGATTTGGCGTTAAATAACCTACAAAGGTTGATATGCCATAAACCCAAACAACCAACCAACTAACCATGACGTGCATATGCACACATATACGCTGTGCTAATGCATATATATACCCACATAAACACGCTTACACCCACATGCATATGCATTATTGCACATAAACATGTTTTTAGGTACAGAAGAATTCACTGTGTTAATCCACTGTGTTAATCCACAGTATCAATCCATAACAACGATAAGAAGGAGTAAATTAAAAACGCCAATCAGATATTCCATTAATCGAGAATACATTAGAAATGCCCATCCAAGATCCTGATATTTAGGATTGAATTAATAATGATAATCCTTAATCCCGATCATCAAAAATACATTGAAAAATGCAAATCCTTAATCCCTGTGAACAGATCTATTTTTATACAAACGATTCAGTTTAACATAAGTACACAGTTTTATTGTCGAAAACACTTAAATTTCAAGTATTCAGTTTTGTCAAACATTTTTATTTCAGACAATTTAGTTTAGTATAACTATAGATTTTTTGTTTACACATAGTTAAATGTCAAAACTCTTCTATTTGAAACAATTAAGTTTATCATACAAAAACAGTTCCGTTTCAAACGATTCAGTTTAGCATAAGTACGTAGTTTAAATGTTAAAACAGTTCTATTTCAAGCAATTCAGCTTAGCATAAGTACGCAGTTTAAATGTCAAAACAGTTCTATTTTAAACAATTCAGTTTACCATAAGTACGCAGTTTAAATGTCAAAAATAGTTCTCTTTCAAGTAATTCAGTTAAGCATAAGTACACAGTTTAATTCTATTTGACCCATCGAATAGATGACGGATATAGAAAGATTTCAACATGAATGATATACACGCGGAACCACCTTTCTCATGTGATTACGCAAAATCAAGAAACGGTTGCTATGACATCAACGGCCGTAAGTAAACGCGTTTTTTAAATCATAAACTGCACTAAAATGAAGATGAACGAACGTCCAATGTAATGTCTGCTTTTAGTTGATCTGGTGTACATATAGATATATATTTCTTTTAAATACCCTGTCCGGTGGCAAAAGCTGCTTGGTAGCGCCAGGAGTGGCAGTACCGCCTTGAGCTACCGAAACTGTGTTATCACCCTGGTTCGCAACTGATGAGGACAGAGTATCGCACGTGCTTCCACACGTTGTATGATGAAACAAAAAAATATGACCCATAGATAAGACCCTATCAAGTGATACCACTCCGAGACAGAGAGGACCTAGGAGCGATGGCAATAAAGGGAGACTCCGCATTCCCCAAAGATCCAGCATTACTGGAACCTCACCATCATATTGTTTAGTGTGATAAGTAGGACACTCATTGGGGTGGGGCGGTCTTACCCCACTGCAGAGTAGCAGTCGGTGTATTCTACAGCTCCAGCCGATGGGCAAGTTTTATTTCTTTGTTTAATAGCTTATCAATCTTCATGGGTTATTTAATGCTAAATTTATCCTTATCTTAGACCAACCGTGGTACTAAACTCATTGATGGTAAGATTAGGGGGTTCATGCCTTTTTCAAGGTCAAAGTGAACGTAATAGAGCAAGGAGAGTTTGAAGTCGCTTACCTCGAAGATGCAGCTCTGCACTTTAGCTACCACGCCACTTCAGCCATCACACCCCGGTATGTGAAATGTACGTCCGTGTGCTGTGTAACGTGGTGGGTGTATTCATTTTCTCAACCCCTTTGCTACGCACGGGATGCAATACAAAGTCAAATTTTAAGTAGAGTACTGCTGTTATGAATACAGGGTTTCCTTCTCATAGGCTGGTTGATGTACTTAGGCAAAGTAGTCCACTTTATCCTACTATTTTACCATAGCTTGAAGGAGAATAGATGGATTCGTGTCTTTCTCGGGGGCATTAACGCGTCCAGGATTTGAACTCGGGTCTCTGCGTTTATATCCTAAGACGTTACGCCCAACACGCGCCTACATGTGAGGTGTGTATGTTATGAGCATGTTTGTGAAGTGTGTATATGTGTACATGTGAGGGAAAGAGTGCAAGAGACAGATATATCTTTTTACCTATCTGTATTTCGATTTCAAGATTCGTGGGTAACATGATGCTTGTTACATTTAGGCGACCCCTAAACAGAATCGCCATTTTTACTCTTAGTTTCGCCCTTACAATATGAACGTTTCCTCGTAAATCTAGAAGAGACAGCGGTTTGAATGCTTCCATGGAGATTGGGTTATATATATATATATATATATATATATATAGTAAAAGCAAATTGATTAGGAAAAAGCTTAAGAGGGCTCTATACTATTTTAGCAGAGCACGTTTGGTTTGGTTTTGTCGTGGTTTATAGCATATCAACCCATTTGGGTTATTTAATGCCAAATCGAGTTTATATATATATATATATATATATATGAAGGTAGCAGAAAAAACATAATCCAAATAGGTGAATATATTTTGATGTAAAGTCGACGTTAACGTTTCGATTTCAGTAACCATCATCAGGACTTAGATATCAAAATAGTTCACATAGCGATGGATGCTTGCTGAGATGACAGGACTTGGATTGTTTTTTCTGCTACCTTCATACTGTCGGATTTTATCCATATTCACTTTCATATATATATATATATATATATATATATATAGGTTTGGTTTGGTTTGTTTGGTTTTATGGCATATCAACCTTTGTAGGTTATTTAACGCCAAATCCGTTTTTATGTAAATAATCTGTTCTATTGAAAACAGTTCAGTTTAGCATAAGTACACAGTTTAATTGTCAAAAACATTTCCATTTCAAACTATTCAAGCAGTTATATGTAATAATTCAGTTAAGTGTAAATACAGTTTTAATGTCGAAAAACAGTTCTATTTGAAATAATTCAGTTAAACATAAGCACACAGTTTAAGTGTAAGTACGGTTTAATTGTCAAAAGGTTTCTATTTCAAGCTATTCAGTTTACTCAATTCATTTTAGCATAAGTATACTGTTGGTTCTATTTAACCCATAGATAGGGCTCTATCAGGTGCTACCACTCCGGACCAGAGTGGACCTGGGAGCGATGGCAATGAAGGGGTACTCCGCACTCCCCAAAGCTCCAGCACTGCTGGAACCTCACCATCAGATTGTTTAGTGTCATATCCAGGACACTCGTTAGAGCGGGGATCTTACCCCTCTGCAGAGGTGCAGTCAGTGTATTCTACAGCCCCAGCTGACTGGGCAATACACAGAGTTAAATGTCAAACAGTTTTATTTCAGATAATTCAGTTCAGTATAAATACACAGTTTAGACGTCAAAAACAGTTCTATTTCGAGCAATTCAGTTCAGCACTAGTACGCAGTTCCAATGTTAAAACAGTTCTTTTTTAAACAATTCAGTTTAGCATAAATACGCAGTTTAAATGCAAAAATCAGAATAGTGAAAGAAGCACGGTTTAGTTCTATTTAACCCATAGATAGGACCCTTATCAAGTTATATATATATATATATATATATATTTGTAAGTAGGTAACATTTTTAAACGTACCATATCTAATTTGTTTGCACACACTTAAATGGTTTCAAGTATTGCTATCTAATACTTGTAATTCTATGTAATTTAATTTTAACTACTTCAATCTAATATTTATAATTCTATTTGCATATTGTTGAAATGTTTTAAGTATTGCTAATTCTAGTAATTCCATTTACTCTCATTATTTTTCGTGCACATATAAATGGTTTCAAGTATTTCTATTTAGCACTAATAATTTCATTGAATATTTATCCTTTGTTTGCTCACAATCAAATGGTTTCAGGTATTGCTATCTAATAGTATTAGTTCTATTTAATATAGATCATTTGTTTGCACACAGTTAAATGGTTTCAATTATTGCTGTTTAACACTAATAATTCAATTAAATATTAATTGTTTGTCCGCACACAGTTATATGGTTTCAAGTATTGCAATCTAACATAACTAATTCTATTTGATATTTATTTGTTTGGACATGGTTAAATGGTTTCAACTTTTGCTGTTTTCGCTAAATTGACCCTCACCGCCTTCTAGTACCTTTAAGACAGAATAGGGTAGGGTGCTTGCCACTAGAGCTATAAAATTGAAGAATGTGCAGGTTTAAAACCTAAAATAAGCCTTGTGGGTAGAGTGTTCGCCAATGGTCCAGGAGACCTTGGTTTAATCCCAGGTCACGTCATACCAAAGACTTTAAAAATGGTACTTGATACCTCCATGCTTAACACTCAGCAATATAAGGTACGCATCAAGGGTAAAGTGGAGCAATTCCGGGAAAAGAGCAGCACCCTCCTCTACACCTCAGTGTGGTAGCTATTGAAAAAGGAGCCTTCTGGTCGCCCTCGACTAAGATCGTTAACTTTACTTTTTTTAATATTATTATGGGCCCACGTTACTTGGTCCGTTTCTCAGATGATAAGACAACCCTACAAACTGTGCTTAGAATACAATGAATTCCCTGAAGAGAGGAGGATTACCCCCACAAAAAAAGGAAGGTATACCTAGTATGGTACTAAACAACACCTGTGCAAATTAATTGTATAGATGACTGAAACTTATAAATCTTTACTCGGGATAATTATTGTTAGTTCCTTGAAACTGTATATATGATTAGTATTAGATAGAAATATTGAAACAAATTATTTGTTACCATATTTTCTGCCCAGGCCGTTGGGGATGTAGAATACACCAACTGAATATGTACAGAGGGGTGAGATCCCTCCAACGAGTGTCCTGATATATGACACTAAACAATCTAATGGTGAGGCTCCTGTCATGCTGGAGCTTTGGGAAATCCTGAGTACTCCTTCATTGCCATCGCTCCCAGGTCCTCACTGGCCCGGAGTAGCAGCACCTGATAGGGTTCTATCAATGGTTCAAATAGAACTAAACAGTGTATTTATGCTAAACTGAATTGCTTGAATTAGAACTGTTTTGATATTTAAACTGCGTACTTACTCTAAACTGAATTGCCCGAAATAGAACTGTTTTTACATTTAACTATATGTATTGCCCAGTCGGATTGGAATGTAGAATACAACGACCGCTTCTCTGTGGAGAGGTAAGTACTACAACGAGTGCTCTGGATGTTGTATTTTGACCTTCGGCCCGGGCAAACATGCCATTACAAAGTGATGCACCGGAAGGAAGTGACACATTCGAATGGCCAGTAATCGAAAGAGATCGCTTGGGCGGGCTTGGCTGATGAAATGGGCCAAGGTAAAAAATCACATGATACTCTCATAGACTGACACACCGGAAGAGAGTGACCTCTGAACTGCATGACAGTTATTTCCGCTTGATGACGATCAAACATGCCATTCCAAAGATCGAGTAGGCGATTGAACTATTATATAACTCGGTCAAGACAAAAAGTCAGACTTGGAGAGGGAGTAATAGACGTGATGTGGTAGGGAAAGCCACATCAGGCCGAAGGGGCTCTTGGAGCCCCTGGTGAGTTGGGGTCCAGAGAAATTGCTGATAAGATGTGGTAGGGAAAGCCACATCAGGCCGAAGGGGCCCTTAGGGCCCCTGATGAGTTGGGGTCTAGAGAAGTTGCTAATAAGATGTGGTAGAGAAAGCCAGCAGAGTGGGCCTATGGGCCTCCGGTTGAGCAGCCCTGGAGAACAAGAAAGAATCAACGTTGGCGGCCATAAGAGTGGGGGTGAAAATATTGCAGTTATGTTCGGTCTACAACTCCCTCTCACATGCAAACCTTGAGTAACCCTTTTCAAATAAAGTGAGAGGTAAATATTTTTCAAAAGAAGTCTTCCTGCGTCCTTATTATTGTGTCGTTATGAATTTGCATATGGCTATATAACACTGGATATGACACTAAACAATCTGATGGTGAGGCTCCTGTAATGCTGGAGCTTTGGGAAATGCTGAGTACCCCTTCATTGCCATTGTTCCAGGTCTACTCTAGCCCGGGTGGTAGCACCTGAAATGGCCCTATTCATTAATCAAATATAACTGTTTGCCATTTGAACTGAGTACAAACAAATGATTTATCCTGAATTGAATTGATTGAAATAGAACCGTTTGACATTTAAACTGTGTCATCAAATGAACGATCTTTGATTGAAATGTTAGTGATACATAACAATACTTGAAACTATTTAACTTTGTTGACTTAAGTTTACAAATCATATAAATCTTATATATATATATATATGTATGTATGTATGTATAAACTGGACTTGGCATTAAATAATCTGCAATATTTGATATGCCATAAAACCAAACCAACTCAAACCTACCCAACCCGAACCAAACCAAAACAAACCAAACAAACCCAACCCGAACCAAACCAAAACAAACTAAACAAACCCAACTCGAACCAACCTGAACCAGACTAAACCAAACCAAACCAAACCAATCCAAGCTAAACCAAAGAAACCCAACCCGAACCAAACCAAAACGACCCAAACCAAAACGAACCAAACCAAACCTTGATATCATATAATTGTCTACAAAAAAATTGAGAAAAATGAAAATGACCAATTAAAAGAAAGTAATCAAATAATTGATTTGGTTTCTTTGTTTAACGGCATATTAACCTTCGAGGGTTATTTAATGCCAAAGCCATCCTTCTGGAAGAATAGCAGCGATGTTGTTTAACTCATAACTGCAGAGTGATAAGAGAGTTCATATCGTTGCCAAGGGCATTAGTCCAAAAGTGAACGTAAAAGCACGACTGAAATTTGAAATCGCTTATTGTAAAGTGGAGCAATCCAGGGAATGAAGTTGCGCCCTCCCCTACAGTGTGTGGTAGCTATTGAAAGGGAAGACTTCTGGTCGCCCTTTACTAAGATCGCCAACTTTACTTTACTTATATTATTATAGGCCCACGTTACTTGCTCCGTTACTCAGATGATAAGACAACTCTACTAACGATTCTTAGAATACACCGAATTCCCTGCAGAGGGTAAGCCCCCCCCCTCCAAAAAAAAGGAAGGTATACTAAGTATGGCACTAAACAACACCTGATTGTAAGGCTCCACTTCAACTCCGCATAAGGGAATAATGAAAATATTGTTATAATTACCAGTAAATAGTTACAAATGAACCTAATTTCGACATTAAATATTCCATTGGCAGTTGATATGCCATTAAATAAATAAACCAAACCAAAACTTTACAAGCGAATCGACTTTCCGCATTAAATGTCCCGTAAAGAGTTGACATGCCATTAAATTCGACCTTTACAAATGAATCGTATTTTAGCACAAGATATCCCATCAGGAGTTGGTATGCCCGTTAAATGAATAAATAAACCAAATCAAATTTTTACAAATGAATCGTATTTCGCCATGAAATATCTCATAAGTCGTTTATATGCCGTCAAACAAGGAAACCAAATCAGACCTTTACAAATGAATCAAATTTCTATATCAAATAACCCATGGAGAGTTAATATGCCGTTAAAGGAAGAAATCAAATCAACTCTTTATAAATGAATCGTATTCTGGCATGAAATATCTCATAAGGTGTTGATATGCCGTTCAACAAATAAACCAAACCAATCCCTTTTTGTCTTTATACCCAAGCAACACATATCAAAAGCTTTTAATTACACGGCCACTTTCATCGCATTATTCGGGTTTAAGATGCATTCTTTATTTATAATGCAATTGAAAGGACAAACATTCGGTCTATCAACAATGGTAGTCAATGATAATATTGACGTAGTAACCCAAAACGTCTTTAATAATTTACTTTCGCTTACGCTTCATGAAGTTTAATTCGAGAAGATATGCCTTAACTGGATTATATACTAAATAAAGTACGCATAGTTGACTTTTATAATGATCCCCCCCACCCCGCCACGAAACAAAAGGAGCACAACAAAAGTCATCATCATCATCATCATCATCATCAAGTTGCAGTGATAGCACGTTGATTCGTTGATTCTCTCTCTAACCATCAGCCCCTATCATCCATCGCTTCTGGGAGGTCTTCTAGACTATTTTATTGAATATATATAATTTGTAAACGAATAATTTCTAGGTGACATTTTGAACGAGTCAGAGCTCATTTGTTTGCACAGGGTTAAATAGTTTCAAGTATTCCCGTCTAACACCAATAGTTCTGTTTGGCATTAATCATTTGTTTGTACACAGTTAAATGGTTTCAATTTTTATCATTAAGGTTTTTCGGACTATTGTCTTCATCTTTATTGTTATTCCACAACGTTTCGGCCGATATGTCCTCCGGCCTTCTTCAGGTGTTTGTCGAACTCGGGAACCTTCACGGAACTTCGATCTACGTCCTTTATTGAAACCACGGGGGTCGCCTGTTCTGATTCCGTTTGCCATATCCGGTTACAAGTGTTAAGTATTCCTGTATATTACTCGCCTGTAGTGAGGAATGAATCTGCAACCTTCAAATGATTGTCTCCTTAGAAGCTCAGGGAACCAACGCCTATAACTGTTACGCCATGTGTCCTGCTGGACACATGGGGTAACGGTTATAGGCGTTAAACCTCAGTCACTTGTTTATGAACAGTTGAATGATAAGACAGTTCTATTTCTATCAATTCAATTTAGCTTAAGTTATTTGTTTGCACTCAGTTTACATGTCAAACAGTTCAATTTGACCCATGGATAGGACCCTATCGTGCTACCACTCCGGGTCAGAGTACCCAAGAATGATGGGAATGGAAGAATACTCCGAATTCGCCAAAGTTCCGACCATACTGGATTATTTAATGCCATATACAGGACACTCGTTGTTGGGGGGTATTACTCTTCTGCAGAAACATTGTCGGTGTATTCTACAGCGCCAGCCGGCTGGGCTAGGTGATACTCGGGTGTGGCTCCCGACTAAACAACTTCTACAGTAATAACAATAGAATTGTAACTGACTAGCACCTCGACGCCGATAGGAGCGTGCTTGAAGAGATGAAAATGTTTCTTCACGAACCAGACCTTGCATTCGATTCTGTCCTAACCAGATGCAAAAATTATTATCAGCATTCCCGTTTTTCTAAAATGGATTCTTATGACGCTCTTAGCATGTAAACTGATCGTTATCAGACCTTGTTTGTTTTTTCACACGCTTCTTCATTTACCAGATACAGAGCTTGTTATCAGCTGTAGGGATATATTTTCAAATGGTCTCTTATTTGAGGCTTAACATACACAGCAGTTTTTATCAGTCGTTTCGATATTGTCAAATAATCTTGTATTTCGTATAAACTTGATAGAAAACTCATAACACCAAATAATATATTTTGTTCCCATATAGTATATATTATTTCCTAATTGTTTATAATGTATAAGCTTAAAAAATGGCCATTATTTCCTTTCAGCTTTGCTTTTGTGTCTTGGATAATGCTATGTAAGACAAATTTTGTTCTTGGATAGTATGTGTTATTTCTTAACTGTTTATGATGTAAGAGCTAAGAAAATGGCCATTATTTCCTTCAAACTTTGTTCATGTGCCATGAATAACACTATTGGGCAAAGATTTGGCTCCTGTATAGTATGAGCTATTTCTTAATGGCTTATGTTACAAAAGTAAAGAAAACGACTATTGTTCGTTTATAATTTAGCCTTTCTACCCTAGATAATGAAAATTAAGAATCAACTTATTTTCTAAAAAAAAATAATTGCACGTATTTATACTAAACGGAAATTAACTGATGAATTGAGGTGCAAATAGATTTTTAATCTGAAGTGGTGAATTGTGAGCCCATAGATGGGTTTGAATATATATATAGAGAGAGAGAGAAGGAGAGAGAGTCATCCACAGACAGATCTGTTTCGTTTTATCAGAACTCATCAGCGTGGCTAGACATACTAGCTTCCCGTAAGCTGGGATCGAAACCCGGTTGACTCAAACACCAATCCAAGACACTGCCCTTCAGCCACGAGGAACTAGCTGCAGCGAAGTAAATTTTAAACAGTTATGAATCAAAATTAGTACTGTTTATATATATATATATATATATATATATATATATATATATATATATATATATATATATATATATATATATATATATATATATATATATATATATATATATATATATATATATATATATATAAACAATAGTAATTGTGATTCACAACCGTTTAAAATGTACTTCGTAGATAATATCTCCTCGTGAATGGTTAGAACCTTTGGCTTGGCGTTTGAGTCAACCGGGTTTCGATCCCAGCTACGGGGAGATACTGTCTAGCCCCACTGATGAGTTCTGATAGAACGAAACAGATCTGTCTGTGGATGACTATATATATATAAACAATTGTAATTATATATATGTAAACAATAGTAATTATATATATATATATATATATATGAAAGGTCGAGAAGGGTTTTTGAAAAGTCTCTCAAGATCCACAACATTCTTGAAAATTCTAAAAAAATCCTATCCATTGCTCAGCCCTGGATTTACCCGAAGTATTATAGATAATGTGTACATTTGAAAATTACATTAGCAAGGAAACCAAAGCAAAATTTGAAGAGAAAATAATTTGTTTTGTTTTTTTTTTACTCATTCACAGTTTAGGCATAAGCAATTAAGAAATTGCCCTTTCTGTCCAAGGAGAAGAAAATCAAAAAAGTTAAAAAAAAAAAAATCTGTTACATAGTGTTATCAATTGATACTAGGATCTCCTAATAACTCGCAAAACGTAGGTGGTGGGGCGTCCTCGTGGTGTAATGGTTAAAGCGATGGACTGCAGAATCGTAGTAAGCGAGTTCGTACTCCAGTCGCGCTATTACGTTCACTTTCGGGCAAATACCCTTGGGAAAGGTATGAACCCCCTTATCCTCCCAGCTATGGGTTAAATAGTACCACTACTGTTCATCTAGGAGAATGGCTTTGGCATTAAATAACCTACAAAGGTTGATATGCCATTAAACAAGCAAAGCAAAGAAAGCAAAGAATAATCGAAAAATATCGAATAAATAACTCGAGTTTAAATCCTGGATGAGGTTGTTTGCGTTTCCCTTCGTGCTAATGCCCTTGGGAAATGCCGGGTTCATTGCAGGTCAAAGCAATATATTACATTACCAATTGACAAAGCAATACTTGTAAAAAAAAGCAGAAACGATACTATTTAAACCATAGCTTGTTCGAAAATGAACGTAATAACGCGACTGGAGGTTGAACTTACTTAGTTCGTGGCTGTAGTCCAGATCCAGCACGTTAGCCATAACGTTATATTTTTTCATGCACATTACAGTTGGCCAAGGGTTACAAAAGATGAGTTATCATTTAAAAAGCTTGACTTAATTTGAGACAATGCCTGAAGTATTGGACACCAAGTGAGAATTGAATTCACTAATAATGGTCCAATAACATAACTCGCTAACCATTATGCCACAAGCGGAAGCTAGCGTCGAAATTTCTTCTCGCACTTTCTCGCCAGGGGAGAACGTATTTATTCTTCGGTACGGGTTATCCTTATTTACCCAACCCCACCGCTCGAGCAGGATATGACACAAGGTCAATGTTTATGCGGAGTTTAACAGGTTTGAATTCAGAGTTTTACTTCTCGGAGACTAGTTGCCTCACCAAGGCTGAAGAACCTAGTCTGCCCTACTATTTACCCATAGCTGGAGGGAGAATAATTGGATTCATACCTTTTCCAAGGGTATTAATGTTATGTGAAATGCAATCGGTCTCGTCCAGGATTTGAACTCGTGTCGTCGTGTCCATTTCCTACGACGATAACCATTACACCACGAGCATTCCTCCGGCACGGATTATGTACCATTTGAGTTTTGGTAACTTTATAAAGTTCTAGATTCTCTTGCAGGATTGAAATGCTTGGATTTTTTCTTTCATTCAAACCTGTTTTTCATCTCTTGATGGTATATATAGGGTGTCTCAATATACATGGGACCTCTGTCGCTGTTGATAACACGACTACTAATAATATTGTGTTCTTTTTTGTTTCAGATTTGAAAATAGTATACAATAACAACTATTAATCCTTAATCACAATACCTTGGACAAGAGAGAATGAAATATTTTGCCTCACTACTTATTTGGAGACAAAATCATTCAAAACTGTACAAGTAAAATTTCGCAGGATGTTTAACTTTAATAATTATATCCAGAAAAGTCAAATTTATCGTTGGGTACGCAAATTTCAAGCTACAGGGTCAGTAAACAACCTTAACGAGAAGGCAGAAATTCCCAGATCCGGCAGGAAGTTGACGGCAAGATGTCCTGACAATGTGGATACGGTGAGAAATTCTGTCGGAAGGAGTCCAAAAAAGTCCCTCCGAAGACGTTCCCAAGAATTTGGTCTATCACATGCATTGTTGCAAAGAATCTTAAAGAAGGATCTTCAGCTGTACCCGTAAAGAATCCTGATCAGGTATGAACTCACACCAGCTGACGTAGAGTTTCTTGTCTCAATAATAAATCATCATCATATTAATGTTTATTTCATCTTCACGAATTTCGTCTTCGTGAAGATGAAATGAAGCCCAAACGAAATATCACACCACTAAGTTAAGTGTTTGATTTATTCAATTTCCCACATATTTCTATCATACTCTCAGATTCACTAAAAATATATCTTTTCAACACACACATGTTGTATTTTGACCTTCGACCCGGCCAAAAATGCCATTCCAAGGAGATGCACCAGAAGGAGGTGACACATTCTAATGGCAGTTATGAGAGGAAATCGCGTGGGCGGAAATTGGCTGATGAAATGGGACGAGGTAAAAAAAAATTCCCATGGTACACTCATAGACTGATGCACCGGAAGAGAGTGACCTGTGAACTGCATGACAGTTATTTCCGCTTGATGACGATCAAACGCCATTCCAAAGATCGAGTAGGCGACTGAGTGGGCGTTGAACTATTATATGACTCTTTCAAGACAGAAATTACAGTTAGAGATCGGACGGAGTTATAGACGAGATGTGGTAAGGAAAGCCACACCAGGCCGAATGGGCTCGGGGCCTCCGACTGAATTGGGGTCCAGAGAAGATGCTGATAAGATGCAGTAAAGAAAGCCATCATCCAGCAGAGTGGGCCTCTGGGCCTCCGGTTGAGCAGCCCTGTAGAACGAGAAAGACACAACGTTGACGGCCATAAGAGTAGGGGTCAAAATATTGCAGTTTCTGTTCGGTCTCCAGCTCCCTCTCTCACGAAAACCACGAGTAACCCTTTTCGAACCCTTACAATAAAGTGAGAGGTACATATTTTGTAAAGAAGTCTTCACTCGTCCTTTATTATTGTGTCGTTATGATACTGCATATGAGAATATAACACACACACACACACACACACACACACACACACACACACACACACACACATATATATATATATATATATATATATAAAACACAGGATTTGGCAGTACATCAACCCACAAGGGTTGATATGCCATTAAATCAAATATCTTAATCCAACAATCTAAACTGCAGTTTATTCGGAGCGAATTTTTTTATTGTGAAGAAAGACAGACATTGTTTGGAAAAATTAAATAAATTGAAGATGTTATTGTAATTTGTGGGTTAGTCTTACTGTATTTGCAATCCATGCCTTGATATCTTACCCGTCGTAGTCTGCTACTTCAACTAGTGTTCACTATTCAACTATATATGAACATTTGAATAGCTGTTCCTTTATATTTTTATTATAGATGCTACTAATGCTTTTTTCTCTTGTAATTTAAGTTTATCCCTTCTTACATTAATATTCATGGCTGTGCGATCATGTGTATATCACCGTTAATTCTACCAACAAAGACAATGTTCTTTGTCAAATTGTTGAAATATTAAAGATGCTAACCAAATGTTTGCACTGATAATATTCATATCCTTAACACAATTCCGATGAATTTGCCTTTTTTTTTTCTGCAATAAACAAGTCCTTCAAAAAGGTTAAACCATAAGATTTAAAAAAAAAAAACGAAACAAAACAAAAAATAAAAATAAATAAATAAATAAACCAACACGTACGAAGCAGAAAAGAAAAGACACTCTAAGCTGATTCCTTTTTTTTTTCTTTATTCAACCGGAAATGTGTGGGATAACCCGATTTTTTTTATTTATTTTTATTTATTTATTTATTTATTTTTTGCAGGAAGCTGAATTGTTGAAATTGTCCCCAGCCGTCATCTTTAGAATGATTCTCGTTTCTTTTAGAATGGTTAGAATCAGGCTTGCAGCCCCCACCTCAGCCAAGTAATTTCGACATTCTGTACTCGACTCTCAACGGGTACCAAGCATCACACCCTTATTCTAATACGTACATTTAAAGTCTTGCTCCATTTGTTTGGTATGCTGTCAACAATTTTTTCTTCTTGTTTAACGCAGTAAAGAAGGGCGCTAGCACGATGGTTAAAAAGAATCTTATCTCGTAGATTAACTTGTAGAGATTTTGATCCTCACAAGGTGCCTCGCTAATGTGACCTTGTATCAGATAAAAACTAATCTTGATGAACATTCATTTGTGGATGCCAACGTGTATGCTAAATTCATTTCGAAGACTAATTGGTTTAAACAATTTTAACTTCTTGACATTTTGAGTTGGGATTAGAGCTGAACTCTCAACCAGGTGGCGAGTGTGTTGTATGTGACCCCTAAACTACTTTTCTATGCAGCGGGACTATATTTCTTCCCGGGCAATGGTAGAATATATTTCAATATTTTAACCGTTTTCACTTGAAGATCAAAAGTTGAAAAGTAAAAATAATCCAATTTTATATACATTTTTAAAAAATTCTTTTGCCCAGTCGGCTGGGGCTGTAGAATACACCGACTGCTTCTCTGCAGAGGGGTAAGAACCCCCAACGAGTGTCCTGGATGTGACACTAAACAATCTGATGGTGAGGTTCCAGCAATGCTGGAGCTTTGGGGAATGCGGATTACCCCTTTATTGCCATCGCTCCCAGGTCCACTCTGGCCCGGCGTGGTAGCACCTGACAAGGCCCTATCTATTGGTTGAATAGAACTAACGGCATACTTATACTGAACTGAATTGTTTAACTAAACCAAATTGCTTGAAATAGAAATGTTTTTGACAATTAAACCGTACTTACATTTAAACTGCAAGCTTATGCTAAACTGAATTATTTGAAATGGAACTGTTTTTAATATTGAAACTGTACTTACACTAAACTGAATTGTTATATATAACTGCTTGAATAAACTGAATAGTTTGAAATAGAAATGTTTTTGACAATTGAACTGTGAACTCATGCTAAACTGAATTGTTTTAAATAGAACTGATTATTCATATAAAAATGGATTTAGCGTTAAATAACCTACAAAGGTTGATCCTATTTACCCAACCCCTCCGCTCGGGCAAGATATTACACAAGGTCAATTTTTAAGCGGAGTTTAACAGGTTTGAATTCAGAGGTTTCCTTCTCCTAGACTAGTTGCCTCACCAAGGTTGAAGAACCTAGTCTATCCTACTATTTACCCATAGCTGGAGGGAGAATAATTGGATTCATACCTTTCCCAAGGGTATTAGTGCTATGTGAAATGCAATCAGTCAGGTCCAGGATTGGAACTCGTGTCGCCGTGTCCATATCCTGCGACGATAACCATTACACCACGGGCACCTACAAAGGTTGATATGCCATAAAACCAAACCAAACTAAACAAATTCTTTATAAGAACGTTAGTGAAATCGGTATCGGATTATTTCAGCAGCCTATTGTTTGTGATTGAGATAAGAGAAAATCAACTCACACAAGAGAATATGTAAAATTTTGTTTTATAACGTGTGAAGAAGTACAGTTTGAATACTGACATTGGTATGAAATAGCCATTTGAAAAGACAGACATCTCACTTATTTCTTAATGTTTGGTGGGTTTCTTGGGTTTTATTGCATATCAACCTTTGTAGGTTATTTAACGCAAAATCCATTTTTACCTAAATAATCTGTTCGATTTAAAACAATTAAGTTTAGCATAAGTACACAGTTTAATTGTCAAAAACATTTCTTTTTCAAATTATTCAAGCAGTTATATATAACAATTCAGTTAAGTGTAAATACAGTTTTAATGTCGAAAAACAGTTCTATTTCAAATAATTCAGTTAAGCATAAGCACGCAGTTTAAATGTAAGTACGGTTTAATTGTCAAAAACATTTCTATTTCAAACTATTCAAGCAGTTATATATAACAATTCAGTTAAGTGTAAATACAGTTTTAATGTCGAAAAACAGTTCTATTTGAAATTATTCGGTTAAGTATAAGCACGCAGTTTAAATGTAAGTATGGTTTAATTGTCAAAAATATTTCTATTTCAAGCTATTTAGTTTATTCAAACAATTCAGTTTAGCATTAGTATGCTGTTAATTCTATTTAACCCATAGATAGGACCCTTATCAGGTGGTACCACTCCGGGTCAGAGTGGACCTGGGAGCGATTGCAATGAAGGGATACTCCGCATTCCCCAAAGCTCCAGCATTGCTGGAACCTCACCATTAGATTGTTTATTGTCACATCCAGGACATTGGTAGGGGGGGGTTCTTACCCCTCTGCAGAGAAGCAGCCGGTGTATTCTACAGCCCCAGGGCAATCTTAATGTTTGAAGAAATAGATTTGTCATCTCATATTTGTTAAGTTGGCTGAGGTCGGCAGCGAACGGTGTTGGTCATAATCGGACTAAAGTGAGGGTAATTACACCCGCTAATAAATTGCTGCTGATCGCCATTTATATTTCTTCTGTATATATTCAGCATCGTCATATTTGCATTGCATGTGAGTAAATGTGCAAATATGCATATGGAAGTAAATAGAAATAAAGTTGTCTCCTTTTAGTCGAGGGCGACCAGAAGGCTCCTTTTTCAATAGCTACTACACCGAGATGTAGGGGAGGGTGCTACTCCTTTCCCTGGATTGCTCCACTTTACCCTCGATATATTGCTGTGTGTTAAGCAAGGAGGTATCAAGTACCATTTTAAAAGTATTTGGTATGACGCGACCTGGGATTGAACCCAGGTCTCCCAGACTATTGGCGAACACTCTACCCGCTTGGCCTATGAGCCAGTTTGGAAGTATATAATGGATTGTAATCCAACAATGTATAAAGAAAAATTGATAACAAGGTAATCCAAGTAGGAGAGATTTATTGAGAAGCAAAGTCGACACTATTGTGTTTCGGTTCTAATGAACCCTCATCAGGGCTATGAGGGATGATATTAGTGATGTTAAATCAACGATGGATGTTTAAAAGTGCAAAATACAAAAATTGTGGGAAAACTTGTATAACAAGAAAAAGATGGTTGTTTAATAGGCATATTTTTAAGCCAGCGATGTCACTTCGTTAAAACGTCCCCCATTAATATTCTTTCAGCCACCACACAATATTAACATGGGGAAGGTGTATTTGAGATGAAAAACGTTCTCAAATAGAAAACCATCAAAAAAGTTTGAAGGCGGATAGTTGAATAAATAGGAATTGTGTGTCATTTCTTTAAATTTTTCTAACTTTTTTATAGACTATTTTTAACTTCTAATATCGCCTTTTTTGTTTTTGTTTTTGTTTTACTAGTCTTCATTGTTGGATTTAAAGAATTTATCGCAATTTACCCATGAAATACGCAAAAATGGAGACGAATAGAATTTACTAAAAGTGAAAAGGTAAAAAACAGAATTTACCAAAACAAAAAGACTAAGCCGTGGAACGCACAGATAATTTGCAACTCATTAAAATGGTTGACTGGTTTGTCAGACAAGATTATTAGCCATCATCAAATGGTCGATGTCGCGTTATCTAGAAAGCTTAGTTAAGTCTGGCATAATCCTGCATCAGCGAGGCTTCAGTATTAACAAAATGAATACGCATATGATAGGAAGTGAAATATGTGAATGGGTACCAAATCCGTTTCAAATTTTCCTTGGTTTAATTTTTGCCTTTGGTGAATTCTATGAATTCTGCGAATCCTTAACCCCTGGGCATGAAATAACCCTTGATGAATTGACGTCGTTAAAATATCTCATAATAATAATAATAATTATCTCCAAATCCCAGTCAGAAGACCAGACGTAGTAAGTAAAGTAAAGTTGTCTCCCTTTAGTCGAGCGCGACCCGAAGGCTCTCTTTTCAATAGCTACTATACCGAAGTGTTGGGGAGGGCGTTACTCCTTTCCCGGGATCTTTCCACTTTACCCTTGATACGTACCTTATCATGCTGAGTGTTAAGCAAGGAGGTATCAAGTACCATATTTAAAGTCATTGGTATGACGCGACCTGGGATTGAACCCTGGTCTCCCGGACCATGGGCGAACACTCTACTCATCAGGCCAGAACTAGTTGCCAATTAGCTGACTCTGCCGTTAAAAAAAACAAAAGAGATACAAGTACTTGTGTTATGAAATAGCCGAGGGATTTCGGTTCATGCCTTTGAGTTTAGTTTGGCTGAGAACCTTTCGGCTCAGCACATGGGTTAGTTAGGTGCAACATTCAAGCAGGTGTTAACGCGGATGCGCGCGGGCGGATGGAGGAGTCACTCAGATGTCACAATAGTCCGAAACGAACCGGGGTGACAGGGAGCGGGTGACGTCACGCACCGGAAGCGCGCGGAGGTTTGTGTGAGAATTTGAAGACAGAAAGAGTCGGGTGGCTGGAGAAGAAGCTAGACGGCAATTACATAAGAATGCTGCGAGCAATCTTGAACAAGTCCTGGCGGTCACACCCCACAAGACACTAACTGTACGGCCACCTGCCTCCTATCACGAAAAAGATTCAAGTTAGACGAACCAGACATGCAGGACACTGCTGGAGAAGCAGGGACGAACTCATAAGAGATGTACCCTTATGGACCCCCACACATGGCCGTGCAAAAGCAGGACGACCAGCACGAACATACATTCAGCAGCTATGTGAGGATACGGGATGAACGATAGGGAGGAGTGGCGAGAGAGGGTCAGGGATATCCGTGCTACCAGCGCGACATGATGATGATGAGTAGACGCCAAACGAAAAGGATCCCACTGTTCACGAAGCTGACCTAATCGTCACTCTGTGTGCGTTGTCTCGGCCATCGTCTAGTTCAAGCCTCATAGACGAACGATTCTAATTCCCCTCCTGACTGCTCCTACTTTACACCAGACCTGCCAGAGGCGATGAACGATGGGGAGAAGTGGCGAGAGAGGGTTTGGGATATCCGTGCTGGCGGCACGACATGATGATGATAATCAATTATGTTCAGATCGCCCCAATCATTATGTTGAATAATTCCATTATAAATATGCATATATACACATATACATGCAGAATACATATTGACGCAATAACAAAGACGAGCGACACAGTTCATAGAAAAATATACCTCTCACTTTATTTGAAAGGTTTGTGTGTGAGAGGGAGTGGGAGACCGAACAGAACTGCAACATATTGACCCCCACTCTTATGGCCATCAGTGTTGTGTCTTTCTCGTTCTTCAGGGCTGCTCAACCGGAGGCCCGGGGGCCCAGCTCTCTGCTGAGTGCTGGCATTCTCTACCGCATCTTGTCACCACGGGTCTGGTCTCCTTAACTCACTGACTTCATGTCTTCACCGAGTTATATAATAGTTCCATCGCCCACTCAATCTTTGGAATGGCATGTTTGATCGTCATCAAGCGGAAATAACTGTCATGCAGTTCACAGGTCACTCTCTTCTGGTGCATCAGTCTATGACTGTACCATGGGATTTTACCTTGTCCCATATTGTCAGCCAAGCCCGCCTACGCGATTTCTTCCCATAACTGCCATCGGAATATGTCACTTCTGCCGTCTTTGGAATGGCATGTTTGGCCGGGTCGAAGGTCAATATACAACAATTAAAAGATGGTCGAAATCGTTGACGAAATAAAATAAGCGATAAACTTAGTCCAACTTAGTAGGTACTACTTGGGAGAAAGTCTCTACTCACACTCCGAGACCAAATGATCAAATTAAAATTGCCTACCCAGCACGACTAGGTAAACCAGGTAAGTGTATATAAGCAAAAGAAAGGGTGGATTGGATAAAATTTCCTGGAAAACAGTTATAAAGCCTTACCTTTCCACCACAACAAGTTTTCTTCTTCTTCAATTTGATTGGCAGTTTTAGCCTGCGTAGTCGCCTTCCTCCAAAGCCGAATACATTAATAGATACAAAGTCACAAATACGCATGCGTGCAAGAAAGGTAGCGGTGTCTCGTGTCATTAATAAGTTGGGGTGCTTCTTCAGAATATATGTAAGTGGGTGACCGTAGTGAAATAATTGTCGTTGTTGAAAATGGACACAGTGACACCAGTTCAAATCCTGGATGAGGAGCTGATAGCATTTCATATCGCACTAAGACCTTTGGGAAAGGTATGAATCCAATTATTCTCCCTCCAGTGATGGGTTAATAGTAGGGCAGACTGATTCTTTTGGCTTGGTTAGGCAACCAGTCTGTGAAAAGGAAAACTCTAAATTCAAACTTGTTAAATTCTGCCAAAAAATTTACCTTGTGTCACATCCCACTTGTGCGGAGGG
>OY757928.1:82117662-82345162 GCA_963585895.1 Sepioteuthis lessoniana
TATGCTACTCAAAAACTGATGCTAGATTCATGCAAGATGCTCCAAAAGCAGTCTGAAGCATTCCATACATTTCTGTGGCATTTTTTCCAAGTTTAAAACGGAATTTTATTGCATATTGTTCTTCTAAAGTGTCCACACGTCCAGATTGCATTTTTGAAATTCACCAGCTGTGACAATCAGGCTTTAGTAGGATGTATTCCAATTCCTGCTGTAGCTGTTCCTTTGAACCAGAAATCATGAAAATTGGTCTGTCATCTCATAAGATGTATAGCAATAACATACTGAATTTTCAAGAGTCTACGACAATTCTAAAAGCCTGTACAAAAAAAAGTCTGGAAACTTATTGAAGGAACCACGTAAATCAATGCTCTAAAAAAATTAACAGGACTTTATCAGATCCAACACGAAATGGAATGTTTTCCATTTCGTGTTGGATCTGATGAAGCCCTGTTCATTTTTTTAGAGCATTGATTTATATCAATGCTCTTAACAGGATGGATTTATTATCCTAATGTGACCGATTGTTGTTTTGTTTTGTTTTTTAAATATATATATATATATATATATATATATATATATATATATATATCAAATCAATTAAAATTTCGAATATACTACTTTTTGTTGCTTATATGTTGCTGCAGGGGGTGATGCAGTTCCATTCTCGCCACTGCCAACACTGATAGAAAAAGGATTTCTTTTTTCAGTGATATTTTTCTAGTCAACAAATGCATAGAAAAAAGAATGAATCCGATACCTCTCAGTCTATTTAAGTTTCAGTTAGATTCTTCGTTCCAGATTGGCCCAAAGAGAAGCGAAATCGAAAGATAGAAATAAGAAATGTGACACGTGGAGAGAAGGCAAGCCCGACCACCCAATCAGCGATCTCATTACTTTCATCGAGTCGGGGAAATCTCTCTAAATAACCAGTCTTCTACAGAGAAGTCAATCTTGTCACCATCCGATAAATTTATAAATACCAGAACACCTGCAAAGTACCCTTGAGAGTCGAAAAGAGAAACGTAGAGGCTATATGGTAGCTTTGATAGGGCAATATCTTCGATATCATGTTAGATATCTGAGAGTAACTGTTTGATTCATCCTCAACCCACCGACCCTTTGAAATAAAACCTGCTTAAAATGCTGCACATTCTTGTCTGCTACGGAGATTATGTCAAATCTAGATTGACTGAATTCTTTATAAGCTTTTCTATAAGTTGTACGATGCTGGTGGTCCTCTTCAGGGTGTAATAAAGGCACTTTTGGAAAAATATAAAAGAAAAATCAATGTTCAAGTTAGTAAAGTTTCTTTCGTTACATCATCCGATCACCTGTTGTGGTATAAAGGAAATAGAATTGTTGTAGGTTGGATTTAATGGCATATCAATCTCTATAGGTTATTTAATACCAGAGCCTTTTTACACATATATTATATATATTTGTAAATGCAAATGTTTAGGTTGGTACTATTTACCAACCCCTCCGCTCGGGCAGGATATGACACAAGGTCAATTTTTAAGCGGAGTTTATACAGGTTTGAATTCAGAGTTTTCCTTCTCCTAGACTAGTTGCCTCACCAAGGCTGAAGAACCTAGTCTGTCCTACTATTTACCCATAGCTGGAGGGAGAATAATTGGATTCATACCTTTCCCAAGGGTATTAGTGCTATGTGAAATGCAATCAGTATCGTCCAGGATTTGAACTCGTATCGCCGTGTTCATTTCCTATGGCGATAACAACTACACCACGGGCACCTCCAATGTTTAGGTTGGTGATGGTTGGGTTTTATGGCAAATTGACCTCTTAATGGTCATTGAGTGTTAAATTCTAATATGTATGTGTGTGTATATATAAATGTCAAAGCTTTTTGTTTGTATAAACTTGATGGTCGAAGGTGTTAGTAATATAGTCTATATCTTTAATAGGAGGCCAATTGTTTTTAAGAAGTTGATTATGTTTTTGAGAGCAATTTTTAAAAATAGATCCTTCATGCTGTTCGCCTTATAAAACTTTTTTCCTGGTGTGGTTTAGTTTTGTGCATTCTATCAAAATGTGCTTGATTGAATATAGGTTTCCACATGAACATTTTTGGGAGGTTCTTCTTTAACAATGAAGGAGTGAGTCAGTCGATTGTGTCCAATGCCTAGTCGAGTAAGGGTAGTTTTTTTCTCTTCTATTATTATTAGGATCCAGCTTCCTTTCTTTTAAAATTGGTTGTTTTTGAAAGAGCTTATGGTGGGAATTTTCATCCCATAATTGTTGCCATTTTTTGGTTACTATTCGATTTTTAGTTTGAGGTCAGTACATGGAGTTTTAATATTTTTATCGGGAGTCATGTTGATTGCAGCTTTAGCTAATTAGTCGGCTTTATCATTGCCCTGAATTCCGATATGGCTTGGAATCCAGCAAAATATCACCTTTTTTGCTATGGATCAGTGAGTTGAGTTTGTTGAAGATCTTGAAAAGGAAATAGAGTATAGATAATTCGATTCTCTTGTATACAATGAAAGTGTTTTAGAAAAGAATTGTCAATTTAAATTTTTTTTTTCTAATTGCGAGAATTTGCCTTTTTTTCTTATCACATTTCTTGTAAAAATATTTAAACAAAAATAAAAACGAAACATGCAGGTTGTCTCAAAATAGATGCAACCCATTAATATGATAATTATTTATTAGACAAGTGCAATGGAGATCATTTGGAACACATCCAGTAAAAAATGCATCCTTTGAGCTAGAGACATCAAATCAATGTTTTTTTAATCGTTATATTATATCAACTTCCAGGACATTCAATCCTTTTTAGAGTTTCTTGTCTCAGTAATAAATCATTATCATATTAATGGGTTGCATCTATTTTTAGACAGTTTTTAATGATTTTGTCTCCAAATACGTAACACAAAATATTTTTTCCTCTCATGTCCGAGGCATTGTGATCGAGGATTAACAGTTGATATATTATACTATTTTCAAATCTGAAACAAAAAAGAAGACAACATTATTATTAGTAGAGTTATTAGCTGTCACATGGGTCCCAACTTAAATGGTCGTTAAAGAGGGATATTTATTGCATTTTGAGTCTTTTGTTTGAGAATTATATCCCGTAAGCGGTTGGAGGAGTCCCCATGGGACTAACGTTGTTGTTAACGTTGTTGTACACATGCTGGACTGCAATATTGTGGTGAACGAGTTCGAGTTCCTGTAGCGCTATCACGTTCACTATTTATTTACAATTAATATTCAATTATATATATATATATCAGAATTTGACATTTAATGACCCTTCAGGAGGTGCCCGCGGTGTAATGGTTATCGTCGTAGGATATGGACACGGTGATACGAGTTCAAATCCTGGACAAGACTGGTTGCATTTCACATCGCACTAATACCCTTAGGAAAGATATGAATCCAATTATCCTCCCTCCACCTATGAGTAAATAGTAGGACAGACTAGGTTCTTCAGCCTTGGTAAGGCAACTATTCTAGGAGAAGTAAAACTCTGAATTGAAACCTGTTAAACTCCGCTTAAAAATTGACCTTGTGTCATATCCTGTCCGAGTGGAGGGGTTGGTAAATACGAATGCCCCTGAAGAGGTTGATTTGCCATAAAACCCAACCATCACCAACCTAAAAATATGTGTTTACAAATCATATATATAATATATGTGTAAAAAGGCTCTGGCATTAAATAAGCTATAGAGGTTGATATGCCATTAAATCCAACCAACCAACCACATTCACTTTCGAACTTATTACTCTTGAGAAAGGTCTGAATCCCCTTATCCCTCTATCCATAGGTTCTTAAGTGTCCCTGTTTTGTTTTTTGTTTTTTGTTTGTTTTTTGTAAAATGATTGCTTTGGGATTAAATAATCCACGAGGGTTTAAGTGCCACTAAAAGAAATCGTGTAAAAACCAAAACAAAAAAAAAACGAGTTCTAAGCTATGTCTAACTATTTTTTTTTTATCAAAAAATAAATAAAATTCGAGAACATGTACAAAAAATATACATAGATTTTTTTTTTCTTTATAGAAGACGATAAACATGTTTTATCAGTCCCAGGCAATAGCTGCTGGATAGGACTGAGTACATTACTTGGCGCCTGAGGCGCTTCAAAATTGAAAATGCCCACGGGATTAAGCATTTGGTGACAGCCACGCGTAAGTATCGATTCGTGCATACCCCCATTGGAAAATGACCTTATGTTAAGTCCTACAAGATCAGTAGGTAGTATAAATATAAAAAAACGTGTTATAAGTCTGACTGTTAAAGAGAGCTCCTTCAAGCGTATACTTTACAGACTTCCTTGCCAAAATGGTTGTCCAATGAAAAAGCTCATTGAAAAAATGAAAATAGTTGCAATAAATATTTTTTCAACATTTTAGTCAAATTTATTTGTTCAATATTGCTACATTTAATTACAAAACCTTAGTATCTTTCATAAAGTGAAAGAATTTAAGAAAATAATTGTTAATCTAATATTTTAATACCATGTTTATGCTTTCTCCTGTCTTTGGTCTCATTCCAAGTAAAAAAATTTTAAAATTTTAAAGAATTAAAAATTTTTAAAAAGGATCAGGGAAATTACCTTGGGAAGACCTTTGTTTATTTAATTTTTTCTCTTTTGAAAGTCTCAAAATAAGACTTCCGTTAATTTCCGTCATTTTTTTTTTTTTGTAAAGTAAATAAAACACCCCAGGAAATTATTTTTATATTCATAAAAAACGTATCGTCTGACTCATCATGAATTTAAAACCATTATTTAAATCCAGTCGCACGGGGGGTTGACGAATGGGGAAAAAATTTTTAAAAAAAAAAGAAAAGAGAAAAATAAACTGTTGTCTTCAAAATATTGAATGAAGACTTTCTTAATTTATTTTTAAATTTCATTTTTTATTGGTCTATAATTATTTGTTTACGCATAATAATCAACTCATCGACCTGGTGGGTAGAGTGTTCGCCAATGGCCAGGGAGACCTAGGTTCAATCCCAGGTCACGAAATACCAAAGACTTTGAAAATGTTACTTGATATCTCCTTGCTTAACACTCAGCAATATAAGGTACGTATCCAGGGTAAAGTAGAGCAATCCAAGGAAAGGAGTAGCTATTGAAAAAGGAGCCTTCTAGTTGCCCTCGACTACGGTCACCAACTTACTATATGGTTTCAAATATTCCTATCTAACACTAATAATTCAAGCAATTTTATGATTTCAAGTAACAATTCTAATTTGATTATAATCCTTTGTTTGCACCGTTATATGTTTTCAAGTATTCCTAAACAATACTAATAATTTGCAAACACTTATATGAAGTATATAAGTATTCCGATCTAATTCTAATAATTTCTGAAAAGATATATTTGATCCACTCATGAGACTTGACAGGTACTACCACTCTGGTTCAGAGTGGACATGGGAGTAATATCAATGAAGGATTACTCTTCTCAGAGTTCCAGATCCGGAACCCCACCACCAGATGTGCTTTAGTACCATAGTCGAGACATCCCTTTTAGAAGGTTTCTTACCCTTCTGCAGGCGATGAAGTCGACATAGAGCAGATTGTGACCCTTTCAAGTTATTAATCTCGCACATGTGCTTTATTTGCATCAGGTTTTGTTTTGTGCAACAAACCAGAATCTGTTGGGTACTATGACTCAATTCACTCATTCAGAAATTTGAAAACGGCATGCTGTACAACTTGACTTTCACAAGGATTCACAACAAACAATCCAACAAACACAATAAACCGTGTCAGCAGCCGGATATAATATAAACATCTTGTCTGTACAAAAATATAGATTCACCATTGGGAACTACAATATTCCATGATACCAGCAATGGATAGACATTTGTCTTAGTATATTAATAGAAAAATTCCATCATTGCCATCATAGGAGGCGTAGGAAAGGTTATCATCGGTGGAGACATGAATGCTCATATAGGCGAAGACGGAAATAATAAATTCTGCTTACACGACTCGCCATATAGAAATAGAGAACATCTGATAAAATTTTCACTCGATAACAAGCGAACACGTTTAAACACTAAATAAGAAAAATAAACGGAATGAAATCTATGGACCTACACCTGTTACATATTGACCTTTTGCAGACTGATTAGTTATGGATTTCAAAACAGGATATGCACCTGTGTAAACAAAGGGACAGCAACAATGACCCACATGAATTGAGTGAGAAAGAAAACTGTGTAGATGTCCAGAAAATATATAATGCAGAAGTTTTTCGACCCCTGAGAATCAGTCATTCAGAGAGCAGCCAGAGAGTTGACTGGTCAGCTGGAGGGGGCCAGGTGGTCCCCGGGATTAGAATTGCTCTGTATTAAACCTCCTGTGAAAGAAGAAGCAAGTCTCTGAATATGTATGTTTCCACGTAGTGTCATTCATAGCAGTCCTCTGTCTCTGTCTCTCTGTCTCTCTCGTTCTCTGCACAGGAACCATTTCGATCCTTTAGTGGAAGTAAAGAAGAAAATTATAATTTTTATAAACAAGTGATATTGTTCCTTCCTTCTGCTGCAATATAACACACCAATCCAGACAATGCTAAAGCCCAGCTAAATTATCCATATTTACCAACCCCTCCGCTCGGGCAGGATATGACACAAAGTCATTTTTTAAACGGAGTTTAAAAGGTTTTAAATCACAGTTTCCCTTCTCTTAGACTAGTTGACTCACCAAGGCTGAAGAACACTGTCTACCCTACTATTTACCCATAGCTGGAGGGAGAATAATTGGATTCATACCTTTCCCAAAAGTATTAGTGCTATGTGAAATGTTATCAGTCTCGTGCAGGATTTGAACTCGTATCGCCGTGTCCATTTCCTATGACGATAACCATGACACCACAGGCTCCTCAACAAATTTCCCTCCGCTAAATTTTATATCCATAAACAAGAAATAAATAGCGCTTTGAACAGTGAGCCATTCTCCTTTTTTAAAGAATCGTCTCAGCAAAAATTTGCCTGAGTCTATGCCGAAAAAAGAAACAAACAGTTAAAACTTCACTGATCCTCACCAATCCATAATCATATTAGGAATCATAAAATGGTAACTATAAAAAACAAGTTTGATATTCTTCAGGAGACACCTGAAAGACATTCTCCGAATGATGAATACGAAAACTTTGTTACTGCCCATATAGAAGCAGTAGCCGAGTGCATGCCAACCAAATGTAAAGTTCCCTGAGAGTCAATAGCATGGCAGACAGTAAATGAAGTGAGCGGAAATAAAGGCACATTTAGAGTAAAAGTAAAAGCTGCCAGACAAGAAGAAAGACTACAGAAGTGGAAAGAACATTTCAAGAATCTGTTCGGAAACTCTCTCGAAGTCACTGATGAACTTATCAAAATATTATTAAGAGCCAACTAAACATCAAACAAGGACAGTCTACGGCGAAAGAATTTGACGCAGTAGTTACAAAAATTAAAAACAGAAAAAGCTGTTAGCCTTGACGAAATACCTCCTGAAATATAGGAAACAAAAAAGGTTGACAATATATTTCTCCTTTTATACAATGCTGTGGTTAAACTAAACTCTATAGAGGAATGGACGAAAGGATACGTCATGATCTTCTCTAAGAAAGACAACTTCGAAATAACCAAGAACTTCAGCTTCATAATTCTTACTGCAATAGATGCTAAGGTCTATAATGCCTTGCTTCTCAATCATATCCGACTCGAAATTAAGAAAATTCTTAGCAAAAGTCGGGATCGCTTTTGAAGAAATTACTCCAAAACCTTACACGTCCAACGATCTGTTAAATCGTCGAAGGAGTACGTGCAAAAAATCTCGAGATAACACTATTGTTCACAGGTTTCTCTAAGGCATTCGATTCCATACACAGAAGAAAGATGGTGCAAGCACCACATGGTGCTTCACCACATGGATGCTTCACCACATGGATGCTAACTAGACGCACTGAGAAAAAATACGAGATGGGAACTTCAAAAGGATGCTGCGTTCTTTTTTAAAATACATCTTAGAAGTCCCCCTTCCGCAAAAAAACAGCAACTGTGCGGCCACTTCCTTCTCCTCTCACAAACTATTCAAATCAGATGAACATGACATACTGGAAGACTAAGGACGAACTCATTGGTTACGTTCTTTTATAGACTCTAGCACATGAATGCGCCAGTGATAGCCAGCCTGCAAAGTCTTACATGCGTCAGTATTGTGCGGACACTGGATGGTACGGATGGCAAGAAAGGGTTAGGATTTTGTGGGTCAGCCTGGCTTGATGGTGATGGTGATTATAATTTCGAAATATTTCATGTAATTATATTTAATACGTCTGATAAAATAAGATGTCTGCATTATTTTCATTCCTGCGTAATTTAAATGACAGTTTCTATGTCACACCCAATATATGTGCGTGTGTGTGTGTGTGTGTGTGTGTGTGTGTGTGTAAAGTCACCTTGTGATTTAGATATAATTAAATATTTATGGTGGCTTTGAGATATATCCATAAACATCAGCGCATATAAATCGTGTGTATATTTGAGCTTATACTTATGTGTGGAGGTGGATGTATTTGTAGTAGCACACATATGCTTCTTTTGTGTGTGTGTGTGTGTGTGTGTGTGTGTGTGTGTGTGAGTGTGTGTGCTTGTTGGGTCTTTACCACGATTATTACTGCTAGAGACCATTAAATAATTCGGTTTGTGAATTTTGGTAACTGAAGCTTCAAGTAAACAAGCGACTCTAAGTCGATTGGTACATTCGACTTAATGTAGACATTTTTGCATATTCCTTAAGGGATATACTTATGTACCAATTCCTACTACATGACAGAAGTTAAGCAGAGATGTTCCTGTTCAATGCTTCAATGGGTGACCACTTCGAAACCACCGGTATCGTAAACTTCGTTTATTTCTTTAACTATCAACTCTTTGGGAGTTATTTAATACCGAAATTTGATTAATTTTTAAATGGTTCATTACAAAAATTATCTCGCCCAGTCGGCTAGGGCTGTAAAATACACTGACTGCTTCTCTGCAGAGGGGTAAGACTCCCTTAACAAGTGTCCGGGATATGACACTAAACAATCTGATGGTGAGACTTCAGTAATACTGGAGCTTTTGAGAAAGCGGAGCACTCCTTCATTGCCATCGCACCCTGGTCCACTCTGGTAGCAACTGATAGGGCCCTATCTATGGGTCAAATAGAACTGAACAGTGTACTTATACTAAACTGAATTGCTTGAAATAGAACTGTTTTTACGTTTAACTGATGTTTAATTGAATTGTTAGTGATACATAGCAATACTTGGAACCATTTAACTTTACTGACTAAACTGAATAGCTTGAAATGGAAATGTTTTTGACATTTAAACTGTGTACTTATGCTGAACTGAATTGTTTGAAATAGGACTGTTAATGTGTATAAAAATAGATTCAGTGGTTGATATGTCATAAAAACAAACCGAACCAATAATTATATTTTCACTGTTCCATTGTACTTTTTAAATTGCACTTTTTTGTCTCTATGCGGAAACCGAACAGGTATTATCACTCTGAAAAAAAGGGGGTGTCCAATACCCCTCAGAATTGGGGCCTCACACCTAGATTCAGGAAGAGTCCCCGTGACGTTATGACAAAAGTGCTGGACTGTGGCTACGAAGTAGGCAAGTTCGAACTCAAGTCGTGCAGTTACGTTCACTTTCGAACTAATATCATTAGGAAAGGCATGAACTTCCTTATTATGGGTGAAATAGTGCCATAGATGTTCTTCTACAACTTTGACATTAAATAACTCATGAAGAATGATGTATATTTATCCTACCCCTTCACACAAGCAGGATAAAACACAAGGCCAATTTTAAGCGGAGTTTTACAAGTTCGAATTCAATGTTTTCCTCCTACTAGATCGTTTGCCGTACCAAACTTAAAGAACACAGTCTGCCCAATTACTTACTCATAGATATAGGGAGAATAGATGGATTTATACCTTTCCCGAGGTATTAGCACCATGGAAAAGGCAAACAGCCTCGTCCGAGATTTGAAATCGTGCCGCCGTCTCGATTTCCTACAGTGGTAACTATTACACCACTGGACATTCGCTCTTGGAAGCTGTTTCTTATTCTAAGGTTCACCTACAGGGTGATACCACTCCTGGTCTGGGTGGACCAGGGAGTAATGGCAATATTGGTGTACTCCCAGAACCAGAGCGTCTCTCCTTGTGTCATATCCAAGATATGTCCAAGGAACTGTAAGCAATTTGACCTGGTCAGTAAAGTGAGGTTAAGTAGTGATCAGTCTGGTCAGTACTTTAATGGGTGACCACCAGGTACCGCGAGCAAGTCGAAGTCAGTCGACAGCTTATTAGAACGTGGGAGTGCCATATAGAGTATTTTCTCTCTGGCATCTCTTTAAGCACTTAGGATAACTTGGCTATGTTTATTGCTGCCTCACACCAGACAGGATTTAAAACAAAGTCTTTTTTTATAGTGGGGATTTTAGCGAAAGGGAATGTACGGCAGATGGTGAGACTTGTGACCTACTGGACAACACAATATTGAACAAGTCCTCGAGGCAACACCCCACAAAGCAGCAACTGTACGGCCACCTACCTCCTATCACGAAAACTATCAAAGCTAGACGAACCAGACATGCAGGACACTGCTTGAGAAGCAGGGACGATTTCATAAGTGATGTTCTATGAACCCCCTCACATGGCCGAGCAAAAGCAGGGTTACCAGCTCGAACCTACATACAGCAACTCTGTGAGGATACGGGATGTAGCCCTAAGGACCTGTCAGAAGCGATGAACAATAGGGAGGAGTGGCGAGAGAGGGTCAGGTATATCCGTGCTGGAGGCACGACAAGATGATGATGATGACATTCAAACACTGACGCTACTTTCACCTCGTCTTGAGTACAAGCCTATCCAAAGGTTCCTGTAGTCCCGGGAAAGCAGAACATTAGCGCATTTTAAAATATAATGTGATCTTATTCATTTATAAATATTGAATGATGAGAAAAATATATAAGAATTGGTGAAGGTAAAGAAAACAGCAAATAACGTTGGAAGACGGAACGATAAGCAAAGTACTTAAAATCTCTACCCATATCGTAAAACGGATGGCAATTGTGACCCCCTAAATTCTCTTAGGACTTCCACTCACCCCAATTACCTCCAGGGCTCCAGATATTGGGAGCCCTTTGATTTCCCGTTAGGGAATCTATCTTGTTTTAATGAGTTGAGTGTTCACCAATTGTCCGGGAGACCGGGGTTCAATCCCAGGTTGAGTCATACCAAAGACTCAAAAATAGTACTTGATGCCGCTTTACTTAACACTCATCATTATAAGGTAAGGATCAAGGGTAAAGTGGATCAATCCAGGGAAAGGAGTAGCGCCATCCCCTACACTTCACTGTAGTAGCTATTGAAAAGGGAGACTTCGGGTCACCCTCAACTAAGGGAGACAACTTTACTTACTTTTTTATTCTACCTAATCATTTAGCCATTTTTTTCATATGTATCTGAAAGGTCTTACGCTCCGGACGTATAAAGGTCTTACACTCAGGAAATATAAAGGTCTTACGCTCCGGACGTATAAAGGTCTTACGCTCCTGACATATAAAGGTCTTATGCTCCGGACGTATAAAGGTCTTACGCTCCTGACATATAAAGGTCTTACTCTCCTGACATATAAAGGTCTTACTCTCCTGATATATAAAGGTCTTACGCTCCTGACATATAAAGGTCTTACGTCCCGGACGTATAAAGGTCTTACGCTCCGGACGTATAAAGGTCTTACTCCCTTGACATATAAAGGTCTTACGCTCCGGACATATAAACCCCTAGCATTTAGCACACTGGTCCGTTCTGTTGATATCTTAGGTCAGCCATGTTGTTGGCCAACTGTAGTCGAGGATGACCTGAATGCTCCCTTTTCAATAACTACTACACCGAGGAGTAGGGGACGGGCGCTGCTCTTTACCCAGGATAATTCCACTTATCCTTGATCTGTACCTTATAATGCTGAATGTTAAGCAGGGTGGCATCACGTACCATTTTTGAATCTTTGGTAATTATGACCTGGGATTGAACCCCGGTTTCCCAGACAATTCGCGAACACTTAACCATTAAAGCAATGGGCCGGTTGGCAAAAGAAATGACTTTTTGCCTAAAATTTAAACCCTATCGATCTCCTTTAATCGAATTTTGAAATTGACATTTAACAAGGGACCTTTTCTTCAAACACACACACACACACACACACACACACGTGCATCCGACCATTACCCGTAATTTCGGCTGGGAATTCCCTGCTTCTACATTGTTATTGCCAAGAAAATGTTGTAATCTTATATTTTGGGTATAATTCGACTACTGTAACCTGTTATTTAACGACCTGTAAAGCAGTTTAATTTACAAATTACATTTTACATTTTTAGCTATTTTTCAAGCCACGATAAGAGACCTACGGTCGTGTGAGGCTCAAGGTTCTAAACCTTGGATTAAAGTGTGGTATCTGTTCATCTCTCATAGATGTGTTCTTGTCTTCAGACAGGGCACAGCAAAAATACAAAAACGAATACCAAAAAATTAGAATTTTATTTTTAGAAAATAGCTTAATATTTTAAAAAATTATTATTTTTTATTTAATTTTTTTTTAAATGAAAATTATTTCCGATGTTAGAATTTGGGAATTTCAAAAAATAAATGAGCCTTGACCCTATGACAGTTGCTGGGTCTGAAGCTGTTGAGGGTGCGATTTTCACGCGGAATAATTTGCATGAGTTCGAATTTCAGTTAGGCGTTTACTTTTGAACTAATGCCCTTGAGAAAGGTCTGAACCTCCTTAAACCCGCACAAGGTATGGGTGAAATAGGACAACTACAATTCTTCTACAAAAATAGAAAACTTACAGAAGTTAATGAATATTTTAGTTCAATATTAAATAAAATTTATTAAAACGCCATGAAACATGGAAAACAAAATAAATGCAGACCAAGACGACAAAGTAAGGCCACACTATAGTCAATAAAAAAGATCAGTTTGGTTGGGTTGGCTTTAAGGGCATATCAAAAATTGTTTGTTATTTTCTACCAATTCCTCTTTATACGTATACAATAAATATATAAGATTTGGTTGGGTTGGATTGGGTTTTATGGCATATCAACCATTGTGGGTTATTTTATGCCAAATTCTCTTTATACATATATATTGAATTTGGTTTGGTTGGGTTTTATGGCATATCAACCATTGTAGGTTATTTAATGCCAAATCCTTTTTATACGTATATATTAAATGTATATAATTTGGTTTGGTTTGGTTTTATGACATATCAAACAGCGTTGGTTATTGAATGCCAAATCCTCTTTACACATATATATTAAGTATATAAGATTTAATTTGATTTGGTTTGGTTTTATGGCATATCAATCTTTGTTATTTTATCCCAAATCCTCTTTATACATATATATTAAATATATATAATTCGGTTTAGTTTTATGGCATATCAACCATTGTCGGTTATTTAATACCAAATCCTCTTTTTACATATATATAAATATACAAGATTTGATTTGGTTGGTTTTATGGCATATCAATCTTTGTAGGTTATTTAATGCCAAATTCTTATTATACATTTATATTAAATATATATGACGTGTACACAAATTTTGCTGAAAACATTTTTAAATGAGCCTGACCTCCTTCTTTTTGCACACAGTTAAATGGTTTCGAGTATTGCTATGGCGCTGTAACAATTAAACATTAGTCATTTATTTGCACAAATGTTAGTAGATATACATATATGATTTGTAAGTGAATAGTTTGTAGGTAATTTCATTTTTAAATAAGTTAGAACTAATTTGTTTACACAAAAGTAATGCTATTGTTTATACAGAGTGAAATGGTTTCAACTATTGCTAACACTAAAAATTTTATTCAATATCAACCACTTATTTGTACATAGGGAAGTGGTTACAAGTATTGTTATTTGATACTAATTCTAGTCGTTCCTTTGCACACAGCCAAATGGTTTCATGTACGGCTATCATATTTACCCAACCCCTCCGCTCGGGCAGGATATGACACAAGGTCAATTTTTAAGCGGAGGTTTGAATTCAGTTTTCCTTCTCTTAGACTAGTTGCCTCACCAAGGCTGAAGAACCTACTATTTACCCATAGCTGGAGGGAGAATAATTGGATTCATACCTTTCCCAAGGGTATTAGTGCTATGTGAAATGCAATCAGTCAGGATTTGAACTCGTGTCGCCGTGTCCAATTCCCGCGACGATAACCATTACACCACGGGAACCTCCTAAGGACGTCTATGTTATACTAATAATTCAATTAACACATTTAATTGAAGGTTTTCGAGTATCAATATTTAACACTGATAATTCTATTCAACATTACTTATTCATTTGCACACACTTAAATCATTTCAAGTATTGGTATATATCACTTATAATGCCGGTGGTGTAATTGTTATCGTCGCAGGAATTGGACACGGCGACTCGAGTTCAAATCCTGGACGAGACTGATTGCACTTCACATAGCACTAATACTCTTGGGAAAGGTATGAATCCAATTATTCTCCCTCCAGCTATGGGTAAATAGTAGGACAGACTAGGTTCTTCAGCCTTGGTGAGGCAACTAGTCTAGGAGAAGGAAAACTCTGAATTCAAACCTGTCAAACTCCGGTTAAAAATTGACCTTGTGTCGTGTCCGGCCCGAGCGGAGGGGTTGGTAAATAGGATCACTTATAATTCAATAAAACATCTATTTAATAAATTGATAGAGTTCAATTTCTAACAATTCAATTTAGCATAAATCACTTGTTTGCACCCGGTTTAAATGGCGAAACAGTTCTATTTGACCTATTGGTAGGACTCTATCAGGTGCTTTCCCTCCGGTTTAGAGTGGACCTAGGAGTAATGATAATGAAGAGGAACTCCACATTCCCCAATGTTCCTGGGCTGAAACCTCACAATCAGATGATTTAATGTCCTATCTAGGACACTAGTTGGAGTGTCTTACCCCTAAGCAGAGATGCAATTGGATCATTCTATAGCCCCGGCCAACTGGGCTCAGAAAAGTTCAGTTTAAAATTTACATTTTTGCATATCCTCTGTACAATAACTTTAATTCGCTCTCACAAAATTTATATCCAATCCCGAAAATGAAACAAAAATTTAAATGTTCATAATCTTTGATCTGATAGTCGAGATGAAACTGCTGTATGTGGTTAGATCAAAAGTAAATCCGGAACTTTTTTTATTGGACAGAACGAAAAAGAGGATAGGACATGTGTTATGCTGAATAGTGATAATATTGAAAAAGTAAATGTTGTCATGTTGAGGAGAAATAGGTTTGCATCATTTTGATACTATATTTATTATTCTAAGACATAAAGATATATTCTGTAACCTAGTTAAGTTGTGAAGGTGTTAGTCATATTGCGTGTATTGGGCACGGTGAAAACCATCCCACTCCTGGTCTGATTTGAATCCAGTGTTTTCCTTCTCCAAGATCCGTTGCCAAATTAAAGTACGAGGATCATTAAATAAGTTTCCAGACTTTTTTTCGTATGGGCACTTTTATTGATAGTACACACATGAAACTCTAGTCCCCTTCGAAGGAATCTCCTCCGGCTGTAATGCACTTGCTGTAACGTTCCAACAACTTCTGGAACACCCCATGGAAGTCCTCTTGTGTGAGCATGTCATTACACCAAGAGGACCCCCCCCGGAGATCGGAGTTCAGTCCCAAATCAAGTCATACCAAAAACTCAAAAAAAAAAAAAAAAAAGAAAAAAGAATTACTTGTTACCTACTTACTCAGCATAATAAGATATGGATCAAGGGTAACTGCAGCAACCCAGGGAAAGGAGTAGCACACTCCTCTACACTTCGGTGTAGTAGCTATTGAAAAGGGAGCCTATGGGTCACCCACGACTACGGTTGGCCAACTTACTAACTTATATATATAGAGACAGACAGATAGACCGATTGAAAGATAGAGAGAGTAATAGAAAGACAAAAAGAATGAGATACAAAGAGAGAGAGAGAGAGAGAGAGAGAGAGAGATTGTGTGACGTGTGAAGTTTGTTTTGAGACAATGTTTCGTGGGGGTGGAAGCATTCTTGTTAGTTTCTTTAAGCCTTGTTTCTCATCTGTTCAAAAAGACCAACCATTTCAAAAAGAATAATGATATGAGTGGCAACTAGTACAAAGGCGGACGGCATTGCAAACATACAAGTACAACAATCTCAGCCTGCTCCTGAATCAAATACATCCTCTCTTGATTTCTTTCTTTCGCCCTTCTTTGTCTTCACCGCTACTGACTTTTTCTTGCTGACTTTTCATATTCAGGCCCCCACCCATCACAGGATTCATCTTGTTCTCATCTTCTTCACCATCGTCCTAATTTATTAAATTATATAACAACCCATAACTATTTCTTTTCGGTTGACTTTGACATTCAGTCTTTCTTTTTTATTTCACTTGATTTTCCCCCTTTTTCTTGACGTTCTTCTTTTTGTCCGTTTTTTTTAAAAATATGTCATTCATCATCTGATTTCTCGAAAACGGTTGTAAATATACGTGTGAGATTCTGTTGTTCTTTTTCAAAATTCATTTTGTGTCAAACACCAACTTAATCATCTTAATGCTCTATATTGAAATTTGGGAAGGGTTTATTTGTGATCCGTTACAAACGACGAATTGCCCAGTCGGCTGGGGCTGTAGAATACACTGACTGCTTTTCTGTATAGGGGTAAGATTCCATCACGAGTGTCTTGGATATGACACTAAACAATCTGATGGTGAGGTTCCAATAATGCTGGAGTTTTGGGGATTGCAGAGTACCCCTTCATTGCCATCGCTCCCAAGCCCACTCTGGCCCGGAGTGGTAGCACCTAATAAGGGCCTTATCTATCGGTTAAATAATACTGAACCGTAGTCTCTTGAGTTTACTGCTTTTTGCATTTAAACTGTATATTTATGCTAAACCGAATTGTTTAAAATATAACTGTTTTGACATTTAAACTGCATAATTATGCTGAACTGAAATGCTCGAAATAGAACTGCTCTGGCTTCTAAACTGTGTACTTATGTTAAACTGAATTATCTGAAATAAAACTGTTTTGACATTAACTCTATGTAATGCCCGGTTGGCTGGGGCTGTAGAATACACCGACTGCACCTCTTCAGAGGGATAAGAACCCCCAATGAGTATCCTGATTATGACACCATACAATCTGATGGTGAGGTTCCAGTGATGCTGGAGCTTTGGCGAATACGGAGCACCCCTTCATTACCATTGTTTCCGGGTTCACTCTGGCCCGGAGTGGTAGCATTTTAAGGCATTTTATAGTAAAATTATTTATAGTGCATTTTTATAGTAAAATCATTTCCAGTACATTTTATTGTAAAATCCTCTCGAATTCATTTTTTATAGTAAGATTATTTCTAATGCATTTTTATTATAAAATTATTTCTAATGTATTTTTATGGAAAAATTATTTCGCATGCATTTTTATAGTAAAATCACCTGTGATGCATTTTTATAGTAAAATCATTACCGATGCGTGTAAAATTATACATTTTTAGAGTACAATCAGTTCCAATATATTTTTATAGTAAAATCATAACCAATTCATATTCATACAAAGATCATTCCTAGTGCATTTTTATGGAAAAAATCATTTTCAGTTCATTTTATAGTAAACTTACTTCACATGCAATTCTATTGTAAAATCATTTCCAAAACTTTTTGAGCTTAGTGATTTCTATTGGATTTTTAGTAAAAAATAATTTCCTATAGATTTGGTTTGGTTTCTTCGTTTAATGGCATATCAACCTTTGTAGGTTATTTAATAGCAAAGCCATTCTTCTAGAAGAACAGTAATGGCGCTATTTAACCCATAGCTAGGAGGATAAGGGGGTTCATAACTTTCCCAAGGGTATTTGCCCGAAAGTGAACGTAATCGCGCGACTGGCGTACGAACTCACGTACTTCAACTCCGCAGTCCATCGTTTTAATCATTACACCACGATGACACCCACCTCCAATTGATTTACTGTAAAGCATGTTTTATACAACTCTATTGTAAAATCATTTCTAATTCACTTCTATAGTAAAAGTCTTTTCTAACTCATTTATTGCAACATCCTTTACAATGCATTTTAAAGGAAAATACTTTTCTGTGTATTTTATGCAAAATCATTTCCAATTCACTTTTATTGTAAAAATCATTTTCTCTGCCTTTTTATAGAAAAATCATAATCATTTCATTTTTTAGTAAAATCATTTGCGACGCATTTTAAAGTAAAATAATTTTCTATACATATTTAAATTAAAAATTAACTTCCAATGAACTTTATAGCAAACTCATTCCTAATAAATTTTATAGCAAAAATCCTTTCCAATGCATTTTATAATAAAATCATTTCTTATTATTAAAAATAAAACTTTTCTGATTTCAGTGGTAGATTCCTATCTTTCCGTTTTACATTGTTTCGTCTTTAAAATTATAAACAAAAAACTTGTAAAATCCCTATGATATCTCACAAAACCAGTTCAAAAGGACAAGATCCCTACCATGAGACGTTGTCAGTTAAACAATTTAACGGGAAGATTTCTTCTATCTCATAATATAACGACGTCAAAGCTGAGCGGCGTCTAAGACAATTCAACATCTGTTGGTCTGGAGATAACACCATCTTTCTTGTTCTTGAAAATGACTGTATACGCAAGAAAAGTTCAATATATGTTTGCAATAAGAGACTTTACTTTTATGCGCACGATTTAATGTATCTGGCAGAAGCGTAGATAACCGAACCTGACTGCACAGCAAAGTGACCTTAATTAATTCTCAGTTTGGGGGTGTCCTCGAAGTGTAATAGTCAAAGCAATGGACTGCAGAATCGTAGTAAGCGAGTCGGACTCCAGTTGCGCTATTACGTTCACTTTCAGGCAAATACCCTTAGGAAAGTTATGAACCCCCTATCCCTCCAGTTATGGGTTAAATAGTACCACTACTGTTCTTCTGGGAGAATGGCTTTGGCATTGAATAACCTACAAAGATTGATATGCCATTAAACAAAGAAACCTAAACCTAATTCTCAATTTCTTCGGGCACGTGGTGTCGATCTCCTCTCCCGGTTATATGATACAGATTATATTGGGATGCATGGTACCATTAGTAAGGAATAATTCCTGACATTGTCTATTACCGAACGCACGGGGTATATTGCCTTTTGGAAACTAAAAGGTTCCAACTACTCGGCTATTTAGTTATAGCTAGGAATGTTTGGTTCATGCCGTTTTTTGATTTTTAATTTTTCTACAGCAATTTTTCGTCTAATTTATGTTGAATTCTTCTTATTATTAAGATTTATTAAATCGATCTGAGAATACAATCTCAGAGTGTCGTAATGGATAAAGTTCTGAACTGCAATTTCAAAGTAAGCAAGTTCGAACTCATTCGAGCTATTATGTTTGCTTTTGGACTAAGACCTTTTGGAAAGGCATGAAACTCCTTATCTCTTCCAGTTATGGGTTAGATAGTACCACTACTGTTCTTCTACAAGTATGGCTTTGGTATTAGATAATCCCCGAAGGTTGATATGCCATTAAACAAAGAAACTAAACCTGTTATGCCTATCCTTCTCTAGGTCTACAACTGACTTGAATTTAGAGTTTTCCTTCTAGACTGGTTAACATTAAAGAGCCTAATCAGCCCTGCTATTTACCCATTAGAGAGAGAATAGCTGGTTTCATAGATTTTCCGAGGGTAACAACGTTGTGTGAAATGCAAACATCCGCGTTCTAGATTTGAACTCGGGTAGCTGACTCCACTTTCTGTGACGATAACCGATATGGTCCGAGCGCCTCAAATACACAGTACCGGCGTGCATTTTTTTCTCACAACAAAGGACATTCCGAAAGTAATGCAAGGAAACAACAAAAGATACGAAAAGCAAGGAATTTTTCTCCTATGATATCTTCTTTTACCCATATCAACTAATCTATGAATACGCTGACTGTATCCCCTGAAGGAGGGTAAGACCCCCCCAGTCCAAAAAATGTGTCCTGGGTATGACGCTAAACCATATCTAATATTGTAGCTCTAGTTCTGGAGATCTGGGGAAGTGTGAAGCACTTCATTGTCATTACTCCCAGGTCCACTCTGACCAGGAATGCTAGTACCCATAAGGGTCATATCTATTTATCAAATAGATCTGTTTGAAAATTATTCCCATTCGATAGGACCATGTGCAAAAAGAATCTTACGAAACATGAACAAGAATGTAGATATGAATGCATTAATGAACGCAAATTCATAAATTCGAGGCGAAGACGGGTTGACATGCTGTTAAAATGAATTACCCAATGCCTAATTGGGCTTACATCTCCTATTTGATCTCAATAAATATTCAACATGGTTCGATCAATGTCAATTTTTTGTTTCTCCAAGGAAGACTTCAATAACATACAACTACTTTCATGACATTTTGTCAGATTGCTGCTCAGCTGCTGTCCATAACAAAGCAAAATGAATAATAGGTTTTTGGTGGGAAGGTTCAGCCTCTACTGCCATACCATAAACATCCACTTCTGGTGCTGTCAGCCAACAAATTGGGACAATTTACTTTTACTGCGTCTGTCGTATGAAGATTTTAGGTATTCTAGTTGAAGACGCTCGAATCAAATGACCTGCCTATGCATTTCTATGTGTGAGCAAAAATTGGGAATTTATGCCGAAGAATTTTATTTTTGCCGCTTTCAGCTGTCGATTGAATCCCGGATATCCTTAACAAGGATATCCGGAATAGTTTTGAGGATTAAGTACATCCGATATATAAGTCGGCTTGTAAGTACCGTTACCAGGTGAAACTTTCAAAAGGTGATAGGCGGTTTGGCAGTTTTACTTATACTTCATCAGGTCGTTGTGGGTTAACGAGGAAAAATACTGGTGATAAAAGGAAGTTTAACTAAGTATGGCGCTAAGGAAGTTAAGATTTAAGTCAACATTTTTGAAACGTAAACAAAAAAAAAAAAATTAAATGAAATAAAATTAAACAGATTACATTGCAATTGGAACACAGTAAGTAGTCCCTAGCGCGTTTATAAAGAAAAAAAAGGTATTTTGTAAGAAAACTTTTTGAAAATGAATATACGTAAACTCCTTCCTCAATGAGTTCATTTCCGACGTAGAATACAGCTGGTTTGAATTCATTTTTCCTTCTCCAAGATCGGTTGCCTCACCAAGAGAGTGGGTGTATGATAATTATTTTACCTGCAGTAGAAATTAGCAATTACTTTTATGGTCAGCGTTTATGGAGTCAATAAAATTATATAAAGATCCTTTCTTGTGATTCATTTTAACTGACAACATCTGCTATAACAATTTTCAGCTTTTGCAATAAAAAAAAATTCTCTGTAAGTATTCTTTATTTGCCTGATTGAAAAAAAATTATTCTGATTTAAATGTTAAAAAGATGCCTACCTGCAAACCCGCATTATAAAATAAGAATTGGGGGAGGGAAACTTAAAAAGAATTTATTGTGCATAAAGATGGTATTTAGGTAACATTTTGGGCTGTAAAATGTCAGCTAGCGTTTTCCTTATTTCAAACACTTGCAGATCATGCACATGTACATCAAGAAAAAATATCTAAATATTCACCAAAATGAAAACCTATAAGTTAATAAGCAGATATGAGGAATCAGAAAAGTGTCTTTTGTTATCCTGCTTATCTCCCCTTTCCTTATTTTCGTATTTTTTTTTTCTTTCGACCTTTCATAGCAAGTTACAAGTAACTTCTCACACGTTTTTTACAAGATTTTATCCTTTATTTTTAATGGGATGTGAGAGCAACATATGGCTCTCAAACGTGTTGCGAGAGACACCGAGAGTCCCATGTAGTTCTCAAAACTGTGTAAGAAGACACTTGTAATTTGCCTTGAATAGCGAAAGGGTTAAAGAAAAAGAAATATGCAAATAAAAAAGGGGAGATAAGGATGATCACTCGAGATGCTTTTCAAACGTCTCATATCTGCTCATTAATTTTAACCGTCACCTGGTTCGTACCAATGGGGAAACATTGACATCTTCTTTCGACAAGAATATGGAAGCAGTTTTTTGACTATTATGATTATGTACCGTATATAAAAAAAAATATGCAGAAGTTGACGTGTTTCTAATATTGTGTCACAAATTACCTTCCTTACAAAATTGCCTTTAACGTACAATTTTTCCGTATAAAATCATTATTATTATTATTATTATTATTATTATTATTATTATTATTATTATTATTATTATTATTATTCATTAGAGTTTTTCACATTAGCGTAAGCTGATGGTCTTTCACTGGAGTTTGAGTGACAGCACGTCTCCTCAAGTCTCCAGGACTCTTCTCAGTATTCTGGCCGTTTTCAATAATGCTGTTGTTTGGATGGTCTCCACTCAGTCGCCAACTTCTAAATCTTCCAGACCCTTTAATAATCCTTTAGTTACTGTACCAAAGGCACCAATCACAATTGGTATAATTGTCACCTTCATGTTCCATAGTTTTTTCAATTCTCTAGCAAGGTCAAGGTACTTATCTCTCTTTTCACATTCTTTCAGTATTATTCTGTGCTCTGCCGGGACAGCAAAATCGACAATTTTGCAGATTTTCTTCTTTTTTTTATTATTATTATAAGATCTGGTCTTCGGGCCGAGATTAGGTGATCCGTTTGTATATCAAAGTCCCACAGGAGTTTGTGAGTGTCATTTTCTAGGTCAGGTGCTGGGTTGTGCATATACCATTTGTTGGCATGGTCAAATTTAAGTTTCTTACACATTTCCCAGTGGATCACCTTTCCCACCCAGTCATGTCTAACCTTGTACTCCTTCTGTGCCAATTTGCTGCATTCGCTTATTATGTGATTGATGGTTTCATTTCTGTCACCGCATAGTCTGCACTTGCTATTTTGTTGCGTTTTATCTATCCTCGCTTTGATATGATTGGTTCTTATGGCGCTGTTTTGTGCTGCCATTAGGAGAGATTTTGTTTCTCTCTTAAATTTTCCTTTTCTTAGCCATGTCCAGGTCTTGTCGTGCGAGATGTTGTTTATTAGTCGTTTAAAACGCCCATGGAGTTATTATTATTATTATTATTATTATTATTGAGAGTTTTTCACATCAGCTAACGCTGATGGTCTTTCAAGTTTCCTGTACTCTTCTCAGTATTCTGGTCGATCTCACTAATGCAGTAGTTTGGATGGTCTTCACTCGTCCTTTTATTTCCAAGTCCTCCAGTTTCTTTATTAATCCTTTGGTGACTGTACCAAGAGCACCAATTATAATTGGTATAAAGGTCACTTTCATGTTCCAAAGTTTTTTCAGTTCCCTGGTAAGATCGAGGTATTTGTTCAAAAAAATCTTTGGGTCAAATTGATCCGCTCAAAATGATTAGTTTCCGATAAAATCCTTGATACTATTGGACTGTATGCAAACTACTAGTTATTATTATTACATTGGAATACTTATTGAAACTATATAATCGCCAAAAATTATATTGTTTGTTTGGTTGGTGATTTTCAGCATATCAACCTTTGCAGGTTATTTAATGTCAAATCATATATATATATATATATATATATATATATATATATATATATATATATATTTAATTCATGGAATTTAGACTGCGACCTCTGGGTTTCATGGAGTTTTTAGCAAAACAACTATCATCAGGCAGTTAAGAAAATGAAATGAATCGAAAATCGAAAAAATACAGTCAAAAAACCGTTGTGATTTTGTATGATTCTTTACGTGTGGTTGTAAGTGTGTGAGTGTGTGGGTGTGTGTGGGGGGGTGCGTATGCGTGTGTGGGTTATAGATGCGTATTAATGTGTGTCTGTATGTGTTAAGCTATAAACGCAGCGCGTTGTATAACTGGAAGTAAATTCGTAGGTGTATCTTAATTTTTCGATACATTATTCTATTTCTGTATGTGTAGGTGACTATAGCTAAGGAACGAAATATCATCATTTTTTTCATCATACAACGTTTGAAAGCACGTGCGATACCCTGCCCTCATCAGCCGCCAACCAGGGGTGATAACACAGTTTTGGTAGCTCAAGGTAGTACTGTCACTCCTCGCGCTACCAAGCAGCTTTTGCCACAGGACAAGGTATTAAAAGAATTATATATATATATATATATATATACGCCAGATCAATCAATAGCAGAGACTACATTGGACGTTCATCTTCATTCTTAGTGTGCAGTTTTTATTTCCATTTGGTACAAAAATGGAAGGCACGAGTGTGAAGTTAGTGATTTAATAAAAAACGCGTTTACTTTCGGTCGTTGATGTCATTGCGCGTTAACAGTAACAGTTTGCAGGTGTTACGTAATCACACGGGAATACTGGTTCCGCGTGCAATTCTTTCATGCTAAAAACTTCTCGTTTTCGACCAAATCCAACTTGATGCATGTTGTGCTATATATATATATATATATTACTGCAGTGGTCGCAGATAAGCATCTATGCTCTTAAATGTACGCAAAAACTAATATATATTGATATATATATATATATATATAATTTGTAAAGGAATCAGTTTTAGGTAATTTTATTTTCAAACGCCTTGTTTGCGTTCATTTGTTGTGCATTGTTAAATGGTTCCGAATATATTTGTATGACTCTAATAAGTAAGTAAATTGACGGTGACCCGAAGGCTCCCTTTTCGATAGCTACTACACCGAGGTGTAGGAGAGGGCGCTACTATTTTCCCTGGATTGGTCCACTTTACCCTTGATCCGTACCTTATAATGCTGAGCGTTAAGTAAGGAGGCATCAAGTACCATTTCTTGAGTCTTTGGTATGACTCGACCTGAGATTGAACACAGATCTCCCGGGCAATTGGCGAACACTCTAACCATTATGCAAATGTTCGGTATAACAATAATAATTCTATTTAATATTAATCATTTGTTAGAAAACTGTTAAATGTTTGAAGTATTGCTATTGAAGTATTACCATTAGTAATTCTATTGATAAAGTATTCCAATCTAATCTGAATAACTTCCATACAATGATATGGTTTTAAATAACTAATATTCATAATCCATAAGAATGATTGAACAGTTCTATTTGACCAGTGCATAAGACCCTAACAGGATTCTGTATATGGTGGACCTGTGAGTAAGGCCAATCTTTACATTCTCCAAAGCTCCACAACTGGAGCCTCACCATCAGATTGTTTAGTGTCATTCCCAGAACAATGGTTTGTGGTGTAGGGTGTTCTTACCCCACCACAAAGGGGTAGTCGTCATATTACACAGCCCAAGTCTACAAGGCTCGTGTATAAATTGTTAGTATTAGAAAGGAATACTTGAAATAATATAACTGTTTATCATATTTACCCAACCCCTCCGCTCGGGCAGGATATGACACAAGGTCAATTTTTTTAGCGGAGTTTAACAGGTTTGAATTCAAAGTTTTCCTTCTCCTAGACTAGTTGCCTCACCAAGGCTGAAGAACCTAGTCTGCCCTACTATTTACCCATAGCTGGGGGGAGAATAATTGGATTCATACCTTTCCCAAGGGTATTAGTGCTATGTGAAATGCAATCAGTCCAGGATTTGAACTCGTGTCGCCGTGTCCAGTTCCTGCGACGATAACCATTACACCATTACTCATAACTGTTTACAAATTATTCGTATTAGATAGGAATACTTGTTTCAATGTGACTGTGAGCAAATAAATAATTATTATTATAAACAAATAAAAAAAGTGAGTTGAAATTATCAATATTTGTGAATATGATAAAACATTTATAAATGAATCAAATAACAGCAAGATGATTTCTTAAATATGTAGTGTGAATATTTGGTGAATTATGCGTCCCGAGTTCGTAATGAAATAAAACAAATAACAGGAGGTTGAGTAGAAACAGACGTTGTCTATATCCATATTATTTTAGTAATGAGCAACTGCTTACAAAAAATGTGTTGTGTGAGTATAAATTTTTGTATGTGTAAAGTGTGCGTGAATGTTTTTATGTTCTTATTAAAATGCATCCATGCTTGCCAGTCCTGAAATTGTTTAAAGAATTTAATTTATCTACGGTCAGAAATTTTGGGGGCTGATATTTTTGTTTGGTCTATAGTTTAAGACTGCTAGATATTCTTCTACGGTGCAAGAAATTTTGGTCTCTCAAGCTTGGTGGTGATATAAGGGAAAGTTTGTTGCGATCAAGAAAATAAAAATAAAATCCAGTCAAAAGTGAAGAAATTCCGAGAAGCCCCTGATAGAAAGTAGGTGTGACGTCTAACGCACTGAAAAGGGAAGCGTCCATACAAATAGGAAAAATTCCTCCTCACTTCAACGGTACCCTTTAGACATAAAGGACATTTTTTTACTCGGATATTAGCAAGGTAGCATGCTTGTTTGCCAAGTCTCGGGGGCTGTGCATGCTGGTTCTGTCTGCTGCTAACGAGTAGACACGCCAAAACAAACATCATAAAAAGCACCAATTTAGACTTATCAACCACCAGAGACGACTAGTATATTTTAACGCCTTGTCTGGGAGACGTGGCTATTTCATTTGGATTCAGGAAGAATTTCCACACCCGCAGAATGATTGTTGAACCCAGAAATAAAGTTAAAATTTAAAAGTTATCTTGTTCTATTTTCTTCCTTCATTCAGGAATTCCTTTGCAACCTTCTACAGACACAGAAGAAGCCAAAAAATTTATTAGGGTAAGAAGAAAACCAATGGAGTCAGATATACAAACCAAAAACCGACGACTATTAACAAAACAAACTAAACGATATAAATAAAAAAATTAGAGTTAATAAAGTTGGCGGCCTTAGTCGAGGGTAACCTGAAGGCTCCCATTTCATTAGCTACAACACCGAGGGTGCTACTCCTTTCCCTGGATTGCTTCACTTTACCCTTGATCACTACCTTATAATGCTGAGTGTTAAGCAAAGCGGTATCAATTACCATTTTTGAGTCTTTGGTATGACTCGATCTGGGATTGAACCACGGTCTCCTGGGCCATTGCTGAAAACTCTACCCACTTCCACAAAGTTCTTTGTTAAAATCATGACACACGTCGGTCTTTTTCTATTTTAAGTGAATAAATAAAGCAAACTTATTTTATTTTATCTAATTATTGTTGAAAACTTTTTTACTCGGATATGACTATTGATTGATCTGAGTTCAATCGACCCTCTAACCGCTTATTGATCACCAAGTAAGAATAAATGTACTCAACAAATAGTGACCAATGCTCAGAGTCCAATAGCCCGTCAAATTTTATCCAATCAGCATTGACCCTGTATTTGTTCCCTGCAATACAACTTTTCAAAACAGCATGCATATTTTTTGTAAGGATTGTAAAATATTCAAAACTTTGGCCCCCTTATGTTCTCTTTGATATATCTACGAGGTACATACGATAGGTTTCCAGACTTTTTTCATATGAGCCCTTTTATTAATAGTACACACATGAAACTCTAGTCCTCTTCGAAGTAATCTCCTCCGGCTGCAATCCACTTGTTGTACCGTTCCAACAACTTCTTCAAGGCCCTATGGAAGTTCTCTTGTGTGGGCGTGTCAGTGACCATCGTCACAGCCTCTTTCATCTCCTCAATTGTCTCATAACGACAGCCTCTGAGCTTAAGGAATAATCAAAAGTCACAGGGAGCAAGGTCTGGACGATAGTCTGTGACAAGGATGGAGTTATGGACTGGTGCATTGTCTTGGTGGAAATGCCACTGAGCCGATTTGAAGAGTGCTGGCCTCTTCCGACGGAATCTCTTGCTGAATTCGCTTAAAACCTCAACATTGTAACCCTAACCCTAACCCTTTGGCCAATCCACTCTTGTATATTGATTTCCTTACTCCTTCCACACCTCTCATCATCCCTCACAGCCTCCCTGCCTTCCTTGAATCTCTTATGCTACTCAAAAACTGAGGCTTGATTCATGCAAGATGCTTCAAAAGCAGTCTGAAGAATTCCATACGTTACTGTGATATTTTTTCCAAGTTTAAAACAGAATTTTATTGCATATCATTCTTCTAAAGTGTCAGATTGCATTTTTGAAATTCACTAGCTGTGATAATCAGGTTTTAGTAGGGTATATTCCAATTGCTGCTGTATCTGTTCATTTGAACCTGAAATCATAGAAATCCGTCAGTCATCTCATAAGATGTATAGTAATAACATACTGAATTTTCAAGTGTCTATGACAATTTTAAATGCCCCGACGAAAAAAGTCTGGAAACTTATCGTATGCACCTCGTATTTACCTAACCGCATCCCTTTAACGTATATATTTAATGTATATATTTATGTCTCTGCAGTCGGAGCTGAGGCTCAAGCTCTGGAGCACTAGATTGTGTGGAGTACCTTTTCATAGCTATTACTCCCAGGTCCACTCTGATTGGGAGTGGTAATACTTGTTAAGATCCTGTCTATATGTCAAATAGATCTGTTAAAAATTAATCGTATTGGATAGGATACCTGATACCATATTTGTAAGTAAAGTTGGCGACCTTAGTTGATGGTGACCCGAAGGCTCACATTATAATAGCTATCACACCGAGGTATAGAGGAGGACGCTACTCCATTCTCTGGATGGCTCCACTTTACCCTTGATGCTAACCTGTGACACTATGTAGGTGGTCAGCCAAGCAGACTTTCCCTTTGTCTGTTTTGGCGCGAAACCAAACAAAGGCCTGAGCCTGCGATCTTCGACGTGACCGGATGTGGGTAAGGGAACGCGAGTCAGGAGTTGGACAAAGGAACTGAGAGGAAGGAGTTGGCGAAGTGTGACGCGAGTGGCAAGTCGACATCGGAGCAGAAGAGACCAGTCGGCATGAGAGAGAGTCCAGAGTCAGTGAGGGAAGACCAGTCAAGATGAGGCAGCACTCCTCGTGGTTTGTAGAATTTTCGCTAGAAATACACGCTAGCGTTAGTCTACAGGGAATGCAGAGTGTTACATAACTCATCTTCTTGCACTTTGGGTTAACCCAAGCCCTCGTTTGTTCTTTGTTCTTTTTCTCCCACTTCCCTGATTGTATTTCTGTGCCGTAAAGAAATGTGCGATACCCCTATCGGAACCACTAGATGATCATCGGCCAAGAAATGAAATGGTTTGAAGAAGTTGATGTAACGGGGGACCGAGTGGGTATTGTCACATACCTTATAATGCTGAGTTATAACTAAGGAGGTATCAAGTACCTTTTTTGAACTGGGATTGAACTCCGGTCTTCCGGAGTATTGGCAAACACTACTCATTAGGCTGTGCAAATCATTAATATTATTGTTAGTTGAAGCTATAATTGTTTACTAAGGATTATTATCTGTTCCTTTAAACAATGTCGATTTTAAATTGGATTACATTTGGTTTGAATTCAGAGTTTTTTTCTTTTAGATTGTTTGCTTCATAAATTTACCTATAGCTAGAGAGGAGAAGAGATGGATTTATATTTTTTAATCTCTCCTTAACGAATAGGATTTAACACAAATTCCCTTTTTAAGCAGAGTTCAGCCGTATTGAATTCTGAGTATTACTTCGACTAGACCGATCGAATCAGATACTGTAAAAACACAAAAGTAAAACTTCGATAACCGGGTGGAGACACAGACAACTTTGACATTGTAGCAGGTGTGCTACAAGGACACACCTTAGCCTCATACCTGTTTATTATCTGCCAAGACGACGTGCTTAGAAAGTCCATAGATTTAATGAAAGAAAACGTCTCCACACTGGCAAAGGAAAGAAGCAGAAGTTACCGCGCATAAACTATGACGAACGCAGACTAGGCTGATGACATCGCAAATACACCAGCCCAGGCTGGATCCCTGTTACGGGCAGCTGGTGGCATATGTTGTAAAGCCATGACCAACTATACAAACACATATGCATGCAGAATCATAACGACGACATAATAAAGACGAGCGACACAGATTTTTAGAAAAATATACCTCTCACTTTATTTGAAAGGGTTCGAAAGGGTTACTAAAAGTTTTACTGTGTGAGAGGTGAGTTGGAGGCTGAACAGAACTACAACATATTGATCCCCCACTCTTATGGCCAGAAAAGCGTTTCTTTCCCGTTCTCCTGGGCTGCTCAACCGGGGGCCTGGGGGCCCAGCCTCTCTGGGACATGTTCCTCGTTCTAGCATCTTCACTCCAACTGATCTGATATCCAACTGATTGAACTTCCTGTGCACCGAGTTATATAATAGTTCGACGTCCGCCTTCTTCTTTTGGGCGTCACAAACCGCACTCATTCAACCCGTCCACGGTCAAGGTTATATCCTGATATTCTTCGACCGGATGCACCGGTTATTTACACAGGTGCATTTCCTATTTTGACAGCTTGGCCGGGGTCAATAGACCTCCATGTGATTGCAGTCAAAACAGAATACATGTGCTTTAATCAAAGAGGTGACATCTCCACATTAAATGGTGGTCCTCTGAAACTAGTGGACAAGTTCATCTAACTCGGAAGCAGCATCTCATCGACAGAAAATGACATCAACTCGTGACTAGCAAAGGCATGGACAGCCATCTATAGGCTATCTGTCATATGGAAGTCAGACCTGACCGATAAATTAAAATGCAGTCTTTTTTTCCGAGCAGCGGTTGTGTCAATACTGCTATACGGATGCACCACGTGGACGCTGACCAAGCATATGGAGAAAAAGCTTGACGGCAACTACACAAGAATGCTGCAAGCTGTATAAACCATGTCCTGGAGGCAACACCCCACAAAACAACAGCTGTGCGACCACTAACCACCCATCACGAAAACCATCCAAATTAGATGAATCAGACATATGGGACAGTGCTGAAGAAGTAAGGACGAACTCATAAGCGATGCACTCCTATAGACCCCTTCACATGGACGAGCATAGGTTGGATGACCGCTTATAACTTATCAACATCAGCTCTGTGCTAATACGGGGTGTAGCTTGAAAGACCTGTCGTGAACGATGGACGATAGAGACGAGTGTCGAGATAGGGTCAGGGAAATCTGTGCTAGCAGCACGACATGATGATGATGATGATGATGAGACTGGTTGCCATACTAAGGCTAAAGAACCCAATCCGCATTACTATTCACTCATGTCGAATAATCATCATCATCATCAAGGCTTATCAGAGTATGGATTCTCTCTCTATTCATCTCTCTCTCTCTCTCTCTCTCTCTCTCTCTCTCGCCATCTGTCCCTATGTCATCGTTCTCAGTAAGTTTTCTAGACGGCACCCAGTGTCGGCTCAGAACTCATGAATCTAAGCCTTTTCAAGTTGGTCAATAGGGGAATGTCGATGTGTAAGATTCCTTTGGAAAACTTCACCAGCAGTGCTCAGCTTTTCTTACTCATCTTACTTAGATGGTTTGTGGGATGGGAGGTCAGTGGCCATACAGCTGCTGTTTTATAAGTTGTTCCTTCCATGATTTGTTCAAAACAGCACATAGCATCTTTGTCTCCCGTCCAAATAGTGTAACCATACAGTAGTACCAATATAGCAACAACTAGGAAGAATTCCCGTTTTATTTTATCAGAGAGATAGTTGTTAATACTCTTAACAAATAGTAAACATTACGAAAAGACGAGTCCAATTAGCCCAGTAAATTTACCCAATCAGTGTTGACCATTTATTTGTTCAGGAGAGTGCTATCTGTTAGAGATAAAATATTTCCGTGTTGTCTGGTTACTTCATCTTTTGCTGGGTTATTTTGACCTTGCTATAGAGTCGCTGAGTTGCAGGCATATTTTTATCTTATTTCATATAAGGTAGACTAGATTTTTGTTGGTTTGTTTTGTTTGATTTTTTTGTCGGGCAGTTTCTTACTCATCGTATCTCTTTGCCAATTCAAGGCCAATTTAGCTTTCCTTCGAGTGATTTTCTTTTTAAAGTTCTGGCGCTGTGCGTGGGTGAGCGATGGTATTCACTCAAAATAGGTTAAGCTGGCTCCGCATATATATCAATGTGTGCAGTTTCTCTGGAAATGATGTCCGTAGGTATCCCCAGCTTCATTCATGTAAATGGTTCGAATCCACATTTGTTCCTTCTCCTAGACTGGTTGCTATTCCAAGGTTAGACTGCCCAATCTGCCCTAATATTTACCCACTGCAAACAGCCTAGTCCACGATTTGAAATCAGGTCGTCGTATCCAAATTATTCACAGTTGAGTGAAGAATGCCTATGATCCTACTTATAAAATGTGTACGAATAGATTACATTAAAAAGACTAAAAAATACCCCAATAAAATCAAACAGAATCAAACAATGATTAGAGAAGTTATTCAGGAAACACCAATAAATATAGGGAGGTGCTTGTGGTGCAGTTGTTATCGTCAAAGGAAATAGATACAGTGACCTGAGTTCAAATCCCTGGACGAGGCTGTCTGCATTTAACATAGCACTTGGGAAAGGTATGAATCCAGTTATTCTTCCTCTATCTATGGAGGGAGCATGGTTGGATATATATATATAGATATATATATATGCTGAATTGAATTGTTAGAAACAGAAGTGTCGGATATTTAAACTGCGTGCAAACAAACGACATGCTAAATTGAATTATTTGAATTAGAATTGTTTGATCATTTAATTGTGTTTAAACAAATGACTGATGTTTAATTGAATTGTTAGTGATATGTGGCAATACTTAGAACCAATTAACTTTGTTAACTTTTGCAAAACTGAATTGCTTGAAATAGAACTGTTTGATCATTTAACGTTGTGTAAACAAATGATTAATAGGGAATATAATTATCTTTTAAGCAGCGGTCGTATCGATACTGCTATATGGATGCGCTACTTGGACGCTAACAAAACGGCTTGAGAAGAAGCAATTACAGAAGAATGCTGCAAGAAATATTGAACATGTCCTGGAGGCAACACCCCACAAAGCACCAATTATACGGCCACCTGTCTCCCATTACGAAAACTATTCAAGTTAGACGAACCAGACACGCAGGACACTGCTGGAGAAGCAGAGACGAGCTCATAAGTGATGTACTCCTATGGACCCCCACATATGGCCGAGCAAAAGCAGGACGACCAGCTAGAACATACATATAGCAGCTATGTGAGTATACGGGATGTAGCCCTGAAGACCTACCAGAGGCGATGAACGATAGGGAAAAGTGGCGAGAGAGGGTCAGGGATATCCGTGCTGACGGCACGACATGATAATGATGATGATGATAATTATTTGACAGAAATAAGTGAATCCATTTAACTGTGCGCAAAATCAATGAGCTCTGGATCGTTTTAAAATGTTATTTACAAAATGAGTTTTGAAATATATCTAATATATACATATTTACCCAGGTCAATTTTTAAGCGGAGTTTAAGACGTTTGAATTCAGAGTTTTCCTTCTCCTAGATTAGTTGCCTCACCAAGGCTGAAAAACTAAGTCTGCCCTACTATTTACCTATAGCTGGAGGGAGAATAATTGGATCCATACCTTTCCAAGGGTATTAGTGCAATGTGAAATGCAATCAGTCTCGTTCAGGATTTGAACTCTTGTCGCCGTGTCCATTTCCTACGACGATAACCATTACACCACGGACACCTCCATATATATCTAATATATATGTATGAAATGGATTTGGCATAAAATAACCTATAATGGTTTATATGCCATAGAACCAAACTAAACCAAACCCAACCAAACCAAACCCAACCAATTCTTTTTGGATACGAACGACTAGCACACAGTTGTATGGTTTCAAATAACAATCCCAACTAAAAGATTAAACAGTTCTATTTGATCAACAAATAGGAAAGAAACAAGTGATACCACTCTCAGTCTGAGTAGACCTGGGAGTAATGATAATGAAGGGATACTACACATTCGTTAAAGCTCTAGGACTTGAACATCACCATCAGACGGTTTAGTTGGTGGTGAGGTCCTTACTCCTCCACAGATGTACAATCTGTGTATTTTGCAGCTCCAGCTGACAGAGCAGTTCAAGTATTTCTAACTAATATAAATAATTCTATTTAATATGTAAACGAATAGTCTGTTCACTATTAATCCTTTGTTTGCATACATCTAAATAGTTTCGAGTATTGCTATCTTACACTAAATTCGATTTAATATCAATCATCTGTTTACACACAGTTAAATGGTTTCAAGTATTGCTATCAAACACTAATATTTTTTGCACATAGTTAAATGGTTTGAAGCATTGCTATCTGGTTGAAATCATTTAACTGTGAGCAAATTAATCATTTGGTTGCACACAGTTAAATGGTTTCACATATAGTAAATGATTAAACAGTTCTATTTGACCCATAGACGAAACCGTAACAGATACTACCACTCTGGGTCATAGTAGACCTGGGAGTAATGGCAATGATTTAAGAAAACTATTATCATTCAAACAAGATCACTGAAGTTAATCCATCCAAAGCTGTGTTAGGAGTTATGGGGGAGTTGGTTACTTACAGAAAGGTATGACTGTTGAAAGATAGAAGTTATCAAAATGTAACCCACACGGAACTTCAAACTACGTCCTTTATTAATTCCACGAGGGTCACCTGTTCTGGTTCTGTTAGCCATGACCGGGTACAAGTGTTAAGTATTCCTGTATTGTTACTCACCTGCAGTCAGAATTGAAACTGCAACCACCAGATGATTATCTTCTTAGATGCTTAGGGAACCAACACGCATAACCGTTACACTATGTGTCCTGCTGGACAGTCTAGAGTGAATTTCTCGGACTTATAAAAGAAGTTCCGTGTAGGTTCCCGAGTTCGACAAACACCTGAAGAAGGCCGGAAGACATATCGGCCGAAACGTTGTGGTAATAACAATAAAGATGAAGACAATAGTCCGAAAACCGTAAATGATAAAAATCATCAAGCTTCATCTCAGAAATTTAGACAACATTCGATAAATTCATCCACCAACGTCAACTTAAAATCAAAATCCATGTCAGGAAACTTGAAAGGATCTTAATAAAATTCTAATGACAAAATGTGTCTTTATAATTCAATCAATCATGCTATATATATATATATATATATATGTGTGTGTGTGTGTGTGTGTGTGGATGACTATAGAGATATATACTCCCCTACTCCTGTAGGTTGAGTTCTCTGGCGAATGAAGTAATCGTGTTGCCATTAGCGTTTATTGCAAGTCTCTTCATATAGGAATTGAGATCTCGGTAGCCGTTAAACGGATGTATGTAAACAATAGTAATTGTGATTCATAACCGTTTAAAATTTACTTCGCTGCTACTGGCTCCTCGTGGCTGAGTGGTTAGAAGCTTGGATTGGCGTTTGAGTTAACCGGATTTCTATCCCAGCTACGGGAAGCTAATATGTCAAGCCACACAGATAAGTTCTGATAGAACGAAACAGATCTGTCTGTGGATAACTATATATATACATATATATATATATATATATATATTACTATGGCCCGGGAGACCTGGGTTCAATCCCAGGTCGAGTCATACCAAAGACTTTAAAAATGGAACTTGATACCACCTTGCTTAACACTCAGCATTATAAGGTACGGTTCAAGGGTAAAGTGGAGCAATCCTGGGAATGGAGTAGCGCCCTCCCCTACACCTTGGTGTAGTAGCTATCGAAAAGGGAGCCTACGGGTCACCCTCGACTATGGTCGCTAACTTTACTTACTATTACAAGGAAACTCAAACCTGGTTAAATAGTCATTATAAATCTATTCCTGCGAGATATATCATTATACTCCCCATCTCATCAGATGACTGCACATATTTAATTTGTGGTAGAAGTTGAAAAACAGCAAATATGGATTACAGTATATATATATATATATATATATATATATATATATATATTTTGAAACCAGTGTGAATGTACTTAAATGTCTTTAGCTAATGTTGCTATTTATAGAATCAAATTTAAAGATAAACACTGCAACAATATACCAGTACAAACAATTAACGCTCAATTCTTAGAAAATTGTAATGTACACGCAAAGGTTACATCGCTTTAGCAATATCCACTCCGTCCCTGATGATGGCCAATGATTGAGCAGAAAGTTCATTGGAACCAATTAATCATGGAAAGTTTATTAACCAATTACCGCCGGATATCATAACATCGATACAGCAACTCAAAAAGATAAATACAAAAATACGTTGACAATATTGTTTAATCAAATATGTATTTACGAAGAAATGCTGCCCACGCCTATATATAAATATATATATATATATATATATATATAATGTGAATAGAATTTCTACTTTGGTGATTTCATGATATTTCTAGATATACAGAAAATATTTCGATGTTTTTACTTCCGAAATAGGTATTTTTGAGGGTTGTTACCTTGCTGATAAACTTATACTGAAATAGTAATTAAAAATATTTTGCTAAACCTTTCATTAAAAAAAAAAAATCAGAACATTTCTGGAAGCCATACGGGCATTTTGTCTTAAATTCGCATATAGCAGAGCTCGAAAGCCATTAAAAAGCTTGCACCATGATTTCGACGATAAATTTGCTCACACCAATTTGACTCTTAATTTTTAGATAAAACTCTCAACTTCAAAATACTGTAACTTATCAAAAAAAAAAAAAATGATAGAAACAAAATCTAAAAAACACGTGTTTTATACAAAAATTTAAGATTATAAATATACACCTCTTGTTAGACAAACAATCTTAAAAAAGCCAATGAGAATCGAATCGTTAGGAGTAGATCTGCTGGACTCATTTGAATATCATTATACATGTTAAAATTTACTTTGTAACATCAAAAAAATAATTAACTATAGTAAGTCATGAAAGTATAATTTCCAATCAGGTTCCCTGAAATTAAGCAGTAATGTGTCTGTTCAGTACTTAAGTGGGTGACCACATTATAGCAGAAACTTCGGGTTGCCAAATTAAAATTTAGTCAACTAGAAAAATGATTTCTTCAAACTGGAAAAAAACATTATTAAGGGTTATACAAATGCTCTCTTAAAATTTATTTTTTTCATAACCCCTCCACCATGAGCAGGATGTGACATTAAGTCGATTTTAAACGGAGTTTTCCTTCTCCTAGTTCGGACGCTGAACTAAGGTCTAAAGAACCTAGTCTACCCTACTATTTATCCATTTATAGGGGAGGCGAGAACATATGGAAATATACCTTTCCGAAGGAAATTAGAACGAAGTGAAATGCGAATAACTTCATCCAGTTTCAAACTTGCGTCGTCGATTCCATTTTCGACTAAGATAACCGTTACGGTGAGCGCGCCTTTTTTAAAAATAAATGCTGAAAATATCATTAAAATGAATTATCGTATAGGACGGCATATAAGGCGCACTTTTTTTGCTAAAAATATCTTTCAAAATTCCCCTGCGTCTTATATGCCGTTGGTAGGTTTAAAATTCGCGATAGTCGGCCGAAATTAGCTACCTGGCAACTCCTATTAGTTTACACTAAAGAGTAACTTTCATATACCTATTGTCATTATCTAAAAGGCTATTATGCAAATTGAAAGTGTTATCATTGATAATATTCATTTTATTCATTTCATCATGTTTAATATTAGTTCTTTGTTTCATTATAATTTTTTCTTGATTTGGCCTGCTGAAATTGGGGCACGTCTTATATACCCGTACGTCTTATATGCCGTCAAATACGGTAGTTGATTGTGGGTAGATTTTTAAAATTGGAACATTTTTAAAGTCTGAAAATGCTAATTTGGTTATTCCTTCTGGCTTTGATAGAAAACTGTAAAATCGGTAGGAAGTTTTAACTATTTTTTACAAATTTATTAACTTCGTGTCTTCACCCCCCCCACACACACACATAAAATCAAACAAATAATTTTCTATTTGTAAATTTGTTATAATCTCACGTATAACCATATACTGTGTTCAGCAGATGGTTTCCATTTAGAATTTTACTTCTCCTAGATAGGTTGCCGAACCAAGACTGAAGAAACAAGTCTGTCCTACTGTTTACCTATAGCTGGGGGAAGAAGAAGTGGATTTATGTCTTTCACAAGGGCATTAGCATGAGGCCTCGTCCGGGACTTGAACTTGCGTTAGCTATGACAATAACCGTTACACTACAAACGCCTCTATTGCATAAACAAACCTATCGTATCTTGCGGTGAAGTCACTCTGAAAACACCACTTCCCGCTGCATCGTGGAGATTAAGCAACGATGTTCTTGTTCAATGCTTAGAGAGGTGACCACTTCGGCAAAAGTAAATGACACTAGACCTGTGCGCCATATCTAAGCAAAACTCAGCAAATAACAACAGACAAATCGTTTATTCGTTCCCTTTCATTTAAAACGGACGCCATTTTACTTCCGGTTAAGACTTCTGAATTACACATTTTTCTCACCGCCCACGCAGGTTCTGTTTGTTTGTATTTAGCGTCTTGCAGTTAAATTTTTCCACGTGTTAACTGTTTCATATTTCACTAAATCTGGCCACTCACACAAAATCAGAACCGATGATTAGGATGATGAGATTGTAATTAAAAACTGAGACGGCAAACCAGCGAAGACGACCGGATGTCGAAGAGTTAGGCTTCCTCACAGAATTTTTTTCCACTTGTCCCTCAATCACACGATTACGAAAGTCATTTCCATAAGTATATTTACTGTATTTTATTTTATAGACAGTAAAGTAATGAATTATCGTTTCCTTTCCTAAAAGGAAAAATTTTGATTTAGATGTGTCTAATAGATTAAAAATTGACTTCTTATGAACAGAACGATAAAAAAATGTTTTACTCCAATTTTCTTTTAATTGGCAACTGAACTTCGGTTATTAGAATCAATATGAGCGCCTACAACTTGCACAATACGAAGTGTGTTCAAAAAATCACGAGACTGAAACTGTTTTCACGAATTCCTGGTAGTGGTTAAACCAATATTATAGCTAAGTAATTTGATAAGCTTTTTGACAAAGTCACATATTTCATTTTTATCATCATCATCATGTGCCGCTAGCAAGGATATCCCTGACCCTCTCTCGCCACTTCTCGAGCTTATAAGTGATGTACTCCAATGGACCCCCACATATGGCCAAGCAAAAGCAGGACGAGCAGCTAGAACATACATACAGCAGCTATGTGAGGATATGGGATGTAACCCTGAAGACCGGCCAGAGGCGATGAACGATAAGGAAAAGTGGCGAGAGAGGGTCAGGGATATCCGTGCTAGTGGCACGACATGATGATGATGATGATGATGATGATAATTACTTATTTGAAACCATATACCTGTGTGCAAGTCGTTCGTATTAGATTAGAATACTTGATAAATAGAATTACGAATGTTAAATTGTAATTGATTAAACTATTTAATAAAGAAACTAAATGAAACTTAATAAAACGAAAATATGCAAAAGATTTTTAAAATTCACCAAAAAACATCGGTTTATAATCGGAATTTAATAAAAGATTCAGTTGGGGTGTCCTCCTGGTGTAATGGTTAAAGCGATGGACTGCGAAATCGTAGTACGCGAATTCGTACTCCAGTCGCGCTATTACGTTCACTTTCGGGCAAATACCCTTGGGAAAGGTATGAACCTCCTTATCCTCCCAGCTATGGGTTAAATAGTACCACTACTGTTCTTCTAGGAGAATAGCTTTGACATTAAATAACCTACAAAGGTTGATATGCCGTTAAACAAAGAAACCAAAGCAAAAGATTCAGTAAATAAGTTTTAAAAGAAGCTTAAATTTAAAATTCTGGAAGGAACATGTTTTTGTTTATGGCTTTATTTTTTATCTTTTTTTGAATGTGTAAAAGCAAGTAAAGTTGGCACCCTTAGTCGAGGATGACCCGAAGGCTCCCTTTTTAATAGCTAACACACCGAGGTGTAGGGGAGGGCGCAACTCCTTTCCCTGGATTGCTCCACTTGATCCGAACCTTATAATGCTGAGTGTTAAGCAATGCGGCATCAAGTACCATTTTTTGAGTCTTTGGTATGACTCGACCTGGGATTGAACCCCGGTTTCGCAGACCATTGGTGAACACTCTGCTCATTAAGCCAATGACTCTGTTATGCATGTGTAAACCCCCATTTTTATGGTTACTCATAGGATTAATATGTTTAGCTTATTTTTCTTTTCTTCTTTTTTTTTAAGATGGGGATTTTTGTAAACTCTATTTTTGGGACGTACATTGTACACTTGTATTTACTTTTTTGTAGTTGTTTCTCTAGAGATTTTTTGCACAGTTATATGTCATCAAATATTCCAATCAAATAGAAAACATTTTCACACTGTTAGATGGCTTCAATCTAATACTAATAATTCATACACAATTATATCTTTTCAGTTTAAAAATGATCATACAGTTACATGGTTTAAAGTATTCCAATCAAACACCGGGTCATTGACCTAATAAGTAGAGTGTTCGCCAATGGTCCTGGAGACAAGGGTTCAATTCCAGGTCGAGTCATACTAAAGACTCAAAAAATGGTACTTGATCCCGCCTTGCTTAACACTCAGCACTATAAGGTAAGGATCAAGGGTAAAGTGGAGCAATCCAGGGAATGGAGTTGCGCCTTACCCTACACCTGGGTGTAGTAGCTATAGAAAAGAGAGCCATCGGGTCACCCTCGACTAAGGTCGCCAACTTTATTTTACTTTATATGATTCCAACTAACTGACAATAATTATCCTTAGTAAACAATTATAGCTTCAAAAACAAATCCTAATCCAAATAATTTACACACAGTTATATGATATCAAGTATTCCTATCCAATACAAATGATTTTTAAACAAATCTATTTGAACCATAGATGGGACCCTGACAGGAAATGGCTCTGTGAGTCAGAGTGGATTTGGGAATAATGGCAAAAAAGGAGTATGTGGAGTACATCTTATGATGACACTCCAGTTCCGGAATGTCATCATAAGATGTAGCTTAGTGTCATACCCAGAATACACAATCTTTTCCGGGTGTCTGACCCCCCCCCCCGCGCCTCCTGGGGAATACAGTCAGCTCCACCGAAAGGGTTAACATGGTATTTCAGGAGCCATCATAGCGAAGAATGATGAACCTCGAGCGTTTGTGGCTGAAACTTATTTAGATTGTGAGTCACTGTTTATTTTCCGCTCACTCACGAGATCTTTTCCCATTTGACTACTTTCTCTGTGAAAACCTGAACACTCAAGTCTTTAAATGCCTGCCGTAAATCTGTCTCCTTGTTATTGCTTCCTCTAAGGATAATTGAAGGTTCAAGTCTTTAAACGTCGGCTACAGATCTATTCCCTAATGATTACTTCATCTGGATATAACTTGACGTTCAAGTCTTTAAATTTAGGCCCCAAATCTTTCCCCTTGTGATTACTTTATCTATAAATACCTGAACGCTCAAGTCTTTAAATGTAGGCTGCAGATCTATCCACTAGTGATTAGTTCATATGGGAATACCTGAAGGTTAAATACTTTAAATATAGGCCGGGGATCTATTTCTTGTGATGACTTTCTCTGGAGATGCCTGAAAGTTCAAATCTTTAAATGTAGACTGCAGATATATACTATTGTTATTTTTTCATCTGGAGATAAATGAAGCCTCAAGTCTTTAAATGTAGGCTGCAGATGTATCCCCTTGTGATTGCTTCGTCTGGAGATACCTGAACGCTCATGTTTTTAAATATCGGCCGCAGATCTATTCCCTTCTGATTACTTTCTCCTGGAGATAGCTGAAAGCTTAAGTTTTTAAATGTGGACTACAGATCTATCTCCTTTTGATTATTCTATCTGTGGATAACTGAAGGCTAAATTCTTTAAACATGGGTCATAGACAATTGACAAACTGAAATATCCTGTTTGTCACAAAATCACACAAAAAAAAAATCCATTACAAAACCACAAAAAACAATGACGAAGCAAGCGCTGAGATGTATATCCCGTGCGAGCAAAGATTTAGACTATATCAGCTTTAAGGATTTAGACGATATCAGCTTTAAGGATTTAGATTATATCAACTTTAAAACAAACGGATGACAACAACAAAACATCATCATCATAATCATCATGTCGTGCCACTAGCACGGATATCCCTGACCCTCTCTCGCCACTCCTCCCAATCATTCATTGCTTTTGGCAGGTCTTCAGGGCTACATTCCGTATCCTCACACAGCTGCTGTATGTATGTTCGAGATGGTCGTCCTGCTTTTGCTTTGCCATATGCGGGGCTCATCATTGATGAGTTCGTCTTTGCTTCTCCAGCAGTGTCCTGCGTGTCTGGTTTGTTTTTGCGGGGTACCTTCTGCTTCTTTTCTTTGTCAGTTCGAAGCCATTTTCTCTGATTTTGTCGATCGAAGTTCTAAGCACGTAGTCTCGACAGATGATAAAGAGGTATGGAGCTAGTGTGTACCCTTGTAGTAGTCCTGCTACAATATCGAAGTATTCTGTGTCTCCATCCGGTGAACATACTTTCACTTTGGTGTTTCTGTATAGAATTGGTATTGCTGCTACGGTTTCTTTTGATAGGCCGTATGCTAGTAGGATTTGTTCCATCTTCCCTCGGTGAATGGAATCGAAGGCCTTGGTGAAATCGACAAATAGTAATGTTACCTGCAGTTTTTTTTTGGCCCGTACGCCTTCAGGGATTCTAAGGATAGTCAATATTTGTGAGGTCGTGGATCTATTTCTTCGTGAACTATTTTGGTTTTTCCTAAGTATGTTGTCTATTTTGTGTTCAATGCGGTTTCGTAGTAGGGCATTGTAGATTTTGGCTGCTATGGATGTAAGTGTTATCCCTCGGTAGTTCTTGGCTACTCCGAGGTCGCCTTTTTTAGGGAAAGGAAGGATGCATCCCTTGAATAGGATCTTTTATTGCATTTTTTTTAATTTACGTATTGAACCCAAAAGATAATTCTGCTGAAGCTTCCATAATTTGCTATATATAAAAAATTACTCATCAGGTAATCAGATATTTGTTTAAAAAACGGTAAGGTATTCCTAAACATTTCAGAGTTTTCAAATGTTTGGTTTCTTTGATTTAATGGCTTATCAACCTTTGTAGGTTATTTAATGCCAGAGCCATTCTCCTAGAAGAACAGTAGTGGTACTATTTAACCCATAGCTGGGAGGATAAGAGAGTTCATACCTTTCCCAAGGGTATTTGCCCGAAGGTGAACGTAATAGCGCAACTGGAGTACGAACTCGCTTACTACGATTCTGTAGTCCATCGCTTTAACCATTACACCATGAGGACATCCCACTCAAATGTTTAAAAACATTTTTTGTGCAGTTTGATAAATCATATGTTAAGCATTAAGTAATATACTTGTGATTTATTCATTTTGTAATAGCTAGAAAATTATTTTTCGAATTAATTATAAACTAAGACATTCAGATAAATATCTAAAAGAGATACTTAATGTTTCGTAACTTTACATAAGTTGAAATATAACCAGCTTTTGTCTTCGTTTCTTATCTTCTATTTCCTTCCCCTTTCCCTCTTGCTTTTGTGGGTCTCCTCTTGGTGTAATGGTTAAAGCGATGGACTGCGGAATCGTAGTAAGCAAGTTCGTACTCCAGGCGCGCTATTACGTTCACTTTCGGTCAAATACCTTAGGAAATACCCTTAGGAAAGGTATGAACCTCCTTATCCTCCCAGCTATGGGTTAAATAATACCACTACTCTTCTTCTAGGAGAATGGCTTTGGCATTAAACAACCTACAAAGGTTGATATGCCGTTAAACAAAGACACCAAAGCCCCCTTCCTTTTCCACGAAAATAGCCGTAACGTGGACATTTGGATTGAACCTTACAATTCTGTCAAAAATTATGATGAATGTGTACATTTTTTATCGTTCATAATGAAGTAGGATCTATCTGATAAAATAAAACGTGATTTCTTAAAAGCTGTGGCTATGTCAATCTAACAGTATGGATGCACCACGTTACCGTTCACAAAATTCATAGAGAAAAAGCTCGAAAGGAACTATGCAAGAATGCTGCGAGTTATTTTGAACAAATCCTGGAAACAACAACACCACAAAACAGTAGCTATACGGCCACTTATATCCCATCTCTAAGATCATCCAAGTAAGACAAACAAGACATGCAGGATACTGCTGGAGTGACGTTCTTCAATGGACCTCAACACACACAGACATGCCAATGTTGGCCGACCAGGAAGAACTTATCTACAACAGCTCTGTGGGGACAAAGGATGTAGTCTGGAAGATCGGCTGGGAACGATGGATGATAGAGACGGATTTAGAGAGAGAGAGAGAGAGTCAGAGAAATCCGTGCTAACAGTGCGACTAGATGGTGATGATGATGAATTTGCATATGTAAATTGGCCAGAATTTCACCAGGAATCCATTTATGATTACTTAAAATCCCTATGCTTGTGAGTTTTTTTTTTTGACGAACGCGTAAAACCGCAAAAGAAATTATAAAGCACAAAGTTTAAATCGTAATTCATACCAGAAATCACTCATTTTCGACATTCAATATGTAACATAAGCCAAAACCAAAAGATAGGGGGCTTTTCATCTTATTTAACGCTTATTCTTAATGATGATTTATCATCGTGTTTTTAAAAATGACATGGCGTAAATTCTATAAGGAAAATTTAAAGAAAATTTTGATTCTGGATATTTTTCAAATAATTGAGGTAGAGTCGAATGAAATCACTTTAAAGAGATATCATGTAGCGCCTTGTTTTAGAATATATATATATATTATCCTCCCATCTATTAGCTAAAAAGTACCACTGTCTTCCTTCTAAAAAAAAAGGATGGATTTGGCATTAGATAACCTTAGAAGGTTGATATGCCATTAAATAACAAACATAAAGTACCTTGACGTTTTCCTAATACCAGATATACAGAATGCATTTCAGCGGGTTTTTTTTTACTCCCAATATAGTTTTTTTTTATGGGTGTTACCTTAAAACCTAGTTATACAAAATAAAATTTAATTGAAATAGTCATAAAAATATATCACTAAACCATTCAAAAAAAATAAAAAATCTAAAAATCTCAGAACATTGGGAAACCATTGGGGTATTTTGTCTCAGATTAAGATATAGCAGAGCTCGAAAGCCATTTTAAAGATTTCACCACCATCTCGATGATAAATTGGCTCGCACAAATTTGACCATTAATTTTTCGATAAAACTGTCAACTTCCAAATACGACTTTTCAACAAAACTTTATAGAAACAAGATAAAAAAATAAAAAATTCGTGATTAAAATTATGAACATATCCAGTTAAACTAACAATCTTCAAAATAATCAATGTCTGGTCCTAATTCTCTGAGTCCCCGTCTTCTACTCCTTTCTCCTTCACCTCCTTTTTCCCCTGGTATCATCATCATCATCGCGCTATCAGCACGGATATCCCTGACCCTCTCTCGGCACCCCTCCCTGTCGTCCATTGCTTCCGGTTGGTCTTCAGGCTACATCCCGTATCGGCACAGAGCTGCTATAAGTAGGTTCGAACTGGTCGTCCTGCCTTTGCTCGGTCATGAGAGGGGGCTCACAGGAGTACATCACTTATGAGCTCGTCCGTGCTTTTCCAGAAGTATCCCGCATGTCTGGTTGGTCTAGTTTTGATAGCTTTCGTGATGGGTGGTAAGTGGCTGTACAGCTGCTGCTTTGTGTGGTACTGTCTCCAGGACTTGTTCAATATCGCTCGCAGGAATTCTTGTGTAATTGCCGTCAAGCTTTTTCTCCATATGTTTAGTTAGTGTCCATGTAGTGCATCCATACAGCAGTATCGACAGGACTACTGCTTGGAAAAACCTGCGTTTCATTTTATCGGTCAGGTCTGACTTCCATATGACCGATAACCTATCGATAGCTGTCCATGCTTTTGCTAGTCGCGTGTTGATGTCTGTCCCGGTTGATGAGACACTGCTTCCTAGGTAGGTGAACTTGTCAACTAGTTTCAAAGAGCTACCGATTAGTATGGAGATGTCGCCTGTTTGATTAAAGCGCATATATTCCGTCTTGTGTGCATTGACATGGAGGCCGATGCCTGCAGCGGCTCGGTCCAGACTATGTAACAGGGTTTCACCTTGGGCGGGTGTGCATTTGCCAGAAGCGCTAAGTCATCACGGTAGTCGGTGTCGGTAATTGTTTTTGCGGGGTACCTTCTGCTTCATTCCTTTGTTAGTTTGAAACCGTTATGTACAAATACCTACATACATGGGTATGCGTATCTGTTCGCGCATATATATATATATATATATATATATACGTAGAAGATGGCCAAAAGGACACTCAGCTTTTATAACAACAAAAAACTTGTTTTTTAGATTTATAATCTATTTAATTTCAGCTCTTTTATATTAGTTCAAAGGCATTTTCAAGAGTAAATATAATAATAACTTTCTTTTATTCAAATGTTCAATTCTTTTTCGCCACCCTATATATATATATATATATATATATACAGTGTATCACAAAAGTGAGTACACCCCTCACATTTCTGCAGATATATCTCTTCATGGGACAACACTGACAAAATGATACTTTGACACAATAAAAAGTCGACTGTGTGCAGCTTATATAACAGAGTTAATTTATTTTCTCCTCAAAATAACTAAAGATATAACCATTAATTCTCTACAGAAACACCAAAGTGAAAGTACGTTCACCAGATGGAGACACAGAATAATTCGACATTGTTGCAGGAGTACTACAAGGGGACACGCTAGCCCCATACCTCTTTATCATCTGTCTAGACTACGTGCTTAGAACTTCGATCGACAAAATCAGAGAAAATGGCTTCGAGCTGACAAAGAAAAGAAGCAGAAGGTACCCCGCAAAAACAATTACCGACGCCGACTACGCCGATGACATAGCGTTACTGGCGAATACACTTAACCAAGCCGAAACACAACTGCATAGTTTGGAACGAGCCGCCGCAGGCATTGGCCTGCATCTCAATGCAGACAAAACTGAATATATGTGTTACAACCAAACAGGCGACATTTCCACACTAGACGGAGCCTCTCTGAAACTAGTAGACAAATTCACCTACCTAGGAAGCAGCGTCTCATCAACTGAAAAAGACATCAACACGCGACTAACGAAAGCATGGACAGCTATCGATAGCCTCTCGATCATATGGAAATCAGACCTGACCAGGCAGCGGTCGTATCGATACTGCTATATGGATGCACTACTTGGACGCTAACTAAACGGCTGAAGAAGAAGCTAGACGGCAATTACACAAGAGTGTTGAGAGCAATATTGAACGAGTCCTGGCAGAAACACCCCACAAGACACCAACTATACGGCCACCTGCCTCCCATCACGAAAACTATTCAAGTTAGACGAACCAGACATCCAGGACACTGCTGGAGAAGCAAGGACGAACTCATCAGTGATGTACTCCTATGGACCCCGCATATGGCCAAGCAAAAGCAGGACGACCAGCTCGAACATACATACAGCAGCTATTGAGGATACGGGATGTAGCCCTGAGGACCTGCCAGAAGCGATGAATGATAGGGAGAAGTGGCGAGAGAGGGTCAAGGATATCCATGCTAGCGGCACGACATTATATATATATATACTTACTTTCAAGACACATTAGGTTAAGTGGTCGCGCATTTCACCATGACTAGTTAATTTGGCATCACTTGCGTTTGATGTGGACCGGTGGCCCAGTGGTAGAGTTTCGGCATCTGCAATCTGTTGTTTTTGGTTCGATCTCCAGTGGTGGAGATGACGGTATGCACTGCTGATGCGACCTAATAAGGCCGAAACAGCTGTTCAGTGTTCTTTATGTAGCTGTTTGCCGAATTTTCTACCAATGGTAATTTGATAAAAATATGACATCAATTCCTCTATAAATATGTATGTATACATGAAAATAAATGTAAATCAGAATGGTTTGCGAGACAGAGAGCTTGATACTTCTATACTAGAACAAAAATAAAAATCTGAAACATATCAAAAAATGAACAGGTGTCCTCGTAGTGTAATAGTTAAACCGATGGACTGCGGTGTTGTAGTAAGCAAGTTCGAATTCCAGTCGTTCTATTACGATCACTTTTGGCAAATACCCTTGAGAAAGCTATGAACCCACTTACCCCGCCGTTAATATTTTAATGGGTTAAATAGTACTACGACTATTCTTTTAGAAAGATGGGTTGGCATTAAATAACACAAAAAGGTTGATATGCAATTAAACAAAGATATCAAACCTAAATATGAGCATTAGAGACTCGTTTGATCTGGTATACGGAATCATCGGACGGAAAAATGAATCTATCTCATGATTATATATAATTATGATAACAATAAGTTCCTTCATTTAGGTTTCATGTAGTGTGTATAATCCTCTGATGATTTTGTATACCAGATGAAACAGATATACATATATATACATCATCATCATCATCATCATCATGTCGCACTGGTAGCACGGATATCCCTGATCCTCTCTCGCCACTCCTCCCTACCGTTTATCGCCCTAGGCTGGTGTTCAGGGTAACATCCCGTATCCTCACATAGCTGCTGAATGTATGTTCGTTCTGGTCGTCCTGCCTTCGCACGGCCATGTGTGGGGGTCCATAAGAGTACATCTCTTAGGAGTTCGTCCCTGCTTCTCCAGCAGTGTCCTGCATGTCTGATTCGTCTAATTTGAATAGTTTTCGTGATAGGAGGCAGGTGGCCGTACAGTTGGTGTCTTGTGGGGTGTTGCCGCCAGGACTTGTTCAAGATTGCTCGCAGCATTCTTGTGTAATTGCCGTCTAGCTTATGTTGGATCTCTTTAACCGATATATGTATATATATATATATTTATATCGGATAAAGAGATCCGACCATATGGTTGAGAATATGACCGGAAAAATGTATTGCAGATTGTTGAAAAGAACGATTTGTCTTTAATTAGAATCATTTTGAGATGAGGCTTCTTAATCTGAGAATTAATTTTTTATTTATTGCGGACTTCTTTTTTTTTTTTGTCCTCATCTTGGTAGTTTTTGTGTTGTTTCTTCTTCACTTCGTTTCGGCCAAATTTCACCTCTGGTCTTCTTTCAGGGCCCGTGGCCCAGCGAATAGTGGCGATGAGTCTCTACGGTTCCAGGTGAACATTGTCAGAAGATAGTGGTTTCAATTCCTACCCAAGCCGGCCGGAGGTTTACTTCGTCAAAAGCGTGGTGCGATAGACAACAACTATGGAAGGCAGTAATTACTGGGGATACGGTTACAAGACTCAGCATTCCTATCCGAGCTCTGGGGAAATACCACTTCATTGCTACGTGGTCCCTTCAATAAGTTTCCAGACTTTTTTTTGTACAGGCATTTAAAATTGTCGTATACTCTTGAAAATTCAGTATGTTATTGCAATACATCTTTTTTTTTTTTTGTTTTTGTTTCAGCCATATGAAATTTTTCAACATTTTTGCAACTAGCTTAGTTTCTGGCTGTCATAATCAGATTCAGAATTTATCTCGTTTGATAGACTCGATATGTTGGCACAAACACCTTTACCGTCTGAGCAAGCTTGGAAACAAATCAAATAATGTTTCCTTCAAGAACTCCTCGTAGTATAGCAACCAAATCTGCTGATGCATCGAATAATTTCGACAAGATTCTGGGTAGCAGGCTAAATGCCTGTCATGATGAGTATAAACTATAAAAGTTCAACAGGTTATTTGAACCTGTTCCACTCAAAATTATCTATTATTTTTCGCAAGTTACAAAAATGATACGCAAACAGCCTCGCTCTGGATTTGAACTGGGTCAGCAATTACTTCTCATACGATTAAAACCGTTTCGCTAAGCGCTCCTCCTAATAGATTCAAGTACTTTTTATCTATTACTAATAATATTCAAATAGATATATGGGGCCCTAACAAGTACTACCATTCCAGGTTAGAGTGGACCTGGGAGTAATGGAAGCGTATTCAGCTTAGTAACTCAGATTGCCAATTACACTTTCTATGGCGATAACTGTTACACTTGGCACGCCTCCTTATATATATATATATATATATATGTATGTTTGGTTTGGTTTCTTTGTTTAATGGCATATCAACTCTTTTTAGGTTATTTAATGCCAAAGCCATTCCCTAGAAGAACAGTAGAGGTATTATTTAACCCATAGCTGGGAGGATAATAGGGTTCATACCTTTCCCAAGGGTATTTGCCCGAAGGTGAACATAATAGCGCGACTGGAGTACGAATTCGCGTACTACGATTCCGCAGTCCATCGTTTTAACCATTACACCACGAGGACACCCCCCCATATATATATATATATGTGTGTGTGTGTGTGTGTTTGTTGGTTGAGTTTTGCGGCATATCAACCATTGTAGGTTATTTAATGCCAAATTCTGTAAATATATATATACTAATATATGTAAAAAATTTCAAAAAAAATGTAGACTGATTTTATCATTTGTATCGTGAGATGCTTCATGGATATCAATTTGTAAACACATTTTGTCGATAACATTTTTGAATAATCCTGATATCATTTTTTGTACACAGTAAAATGATTTCAAGTATTTCTATCAAATACGAATAATTCTCTTTACTATTAATCATTAGTTTGTACAAAATTAAATGGTTTCAAGTATTCCTATATAACACTAACAATTTAAGACCAGTCATTCGTTTTCTCAAATTTAAATGGATATACATACGTGGTGAATTCAATAAGTTTCCAGACTTTTTTTGTACAGGCATTTAAAGCTGTCAAAGACTCTTGAAAATTCAGTATGTTATTGCTATACATCTTACGAGATTACTGACCGATTTTTTATGATTTCCGGTTCAAATGAACAGCTACGGCAGCAATTGGAATACACCCGACTAAAGCCTGTTTGTCACAGCTGGTGAATTTCAAAAATGCAATCTGGACGTGAGGACACTTTAGAAGAACGATATGCAATAAAATTGTTTTAAACTTGGAAAAAATGTCACAGAAACGTATGGAATACTTCAGACTGCTTTCCAACCATCTTGCATGAATCGAGCATGAGTTTTTGAGTGGCATAAGAGATTCAAGGAAGGCAGGGAGTCTGTGGGGGATTATTAGAGGTGTAGGAGGAGTAAGATAGTCAATACACTGGAGTTGATTGGCCAAAGGGTTAGGGTTAGGGTTACTATGTTGAGGTTTTAAGGGAGTTCAGGAAGAGATTCCTAGGGAAGAGGCCAGCACTCTTCAAATCGGGTCAGTGGCATTTCCACCAGGACAATGCACCAGTCCACAACTCCATCCTTGTCACAGACTATTTCACCAAGATGGGCATCAACACAGTTCCTCAGCCTCCCTATAGTCAAGACCTTGCTAACTGTGACTTTTGGTTATTCCCTCAGCTCAGAGGCTGTCGTCGTTATGAGACAATTGATGAGATGAAAGAGACTGTGGCGAAGGTCATTGACACGCTCACACAAGAGGACTTCCATGGGGCCTTTCAGAAGTTGTTGGAACGGTACAAGTGGATTGCAGCCGAAGGAGATTACTTGGAAGGGGACTAGAGTTTCATGTGTGCATTATCAATAAAAGTGCCCCTACGAAAAAAGTCTGGAAACTTATTTAATGATTCTCGTACATTTCCCAGATTGATTCTGAATGGCTCCGATCTCTGGGTCAAATAGAACTATTTAACTATCTAACTGTGTGCAAACAAATGACTGATGTTATATAGCGATACTTGAAGTCATTTAACTGTGTACAAATAAAACTATCAGTGTTAAATAGCAATACTTGAAGCCATTTAACTGTGTACTAAGAAATGATTAATAGAAAATAAAATTATTCTTGTTTGATAGGAATACTTGAAACTATTTTTGGATGTGCCTGTGGTATAATGGTTACCGCCGTAGGAAATGAACCCCGCAACTCGAGTTCAAACCCGGAGCAAGGCTGTTTGCATTTTTGCTTATCATTAATACCCTCTAGCTATGGGTAAATAGTAGGGCAGACTGGTTTATTTAGCTTTTGTAAGGCAGTCTAGGAGAAGGAAAACTCTAAATTAAACCTGTTAAACGCCGCTAAAAATTGACCTTGTGTTGCATGCTATTCATTGGGAAGTGGTCGGATAAATACATACTGGGCATTTTAGCCTTAATATGACTAAGAAAGAGCCCTATATTAGCCCAAGCACACACTGCACCAAACGAGCTAACACAATTCCCGAAGATGACCAGCGAAATGGTCAAAAGCGCTTGGGCTAATATAGGGCTTTTTCTTTGCCAATTTGACCCTGAAGTAAGAAGACTTGTGAGAAGTCTTGAACGTCTTCACTAGAAGATTTAAAAGAAGAAAAAATCTGCGGTATTCAACCAAATCTATATATATATATATATATATATATATATATATATACCCATTGTAACTAATACCCATTGTAACTCTTGCCCACCATACACGTTTACAAATCAGATTCTCACTCATTCCCTACAACTTGCAGCGATGATAATTTGTCCCACTGCCAACGAAACAAATGTATACACATTCGTTACCCATTTTCGCTATAACCAACACTTTAAGTTCCTGGCCTGACTTAACTTAAAACCACGCATACACCCACACCCATATACACACACATACTTACACCCACACACAAACGAAATATTAACGGCTTTTTGTTTGTATTTTATCGAATTTTCGATTTTGTCTGTATTTTGTCTCATTTTCGATTTTCAATTTCATTCCATCTTCTTAACTGCCTGACGAATGTTGTTATAAACTTCAAGAAACCTTAGGTTGCAAAACAATATTTTCCATGGATTAAATATATATATAATATATAGTTATTCATTATCATTATATATATATATATATATATATATATATAAACAGGATTTAGAATTAAATCACCTACAGGGTTGATATGCCATAAAACCAACCAGCCGACCAACTTACACTACCAGTCAACCATAGATTTCACCAATTTGTTATTTAGTAAAAAGGGATTTTTTATATTTTTATTTTTCTATTTTATTTATTTATTTATTTATTTACCGCCTCAGTCTCGGGAGTTTAGTCTTTGATGATGTATTTCACATGAGGGAAGCGTTAATATTTATAAACAACATAATTCTCTTTGATGGTAAAACGAAAGCAAGTTATAAATTAGAAATTTTAAAAAAATTAACGTGTGATCGCAATGTATTAATATTAAAAGAGTCATAAAAGTACAAAGGTGATATCGAACCATGATGTTTTAATCTAGAGGCTCTGCGACAGTCATTTTTCTTTCTCTCTTTACGCTAAAAAAGAAATCATCCAGGAAAATGGTAAAATCAGCTGGGTTTCGATCCCAACTTGAAGCATCTCACAGCTCTAGCTACACTGAAGAGTTGTGATACAACGCTAAAAAAGAAATCTAAAAATTTACGCTAAAAAAGAAATCATCCAGGAAAATGGTAAAATCAGCCGGGTTTCGATCCCAACTTAAAGCATCTCACAGGTCTAGCTACACTGAAGAGTTGTGATACAACGAAACAGTCTGTGGATTACTATATGTGTGTGTGTGTGAGTATGTGTGTGTGTGTGTGCGTGTGTGTGTATGTGTGTGTGTATGTGTGCGTATGTGTGTGTGTGCGTGTGTGTGTATGTGTATGTGTGTGTGTGCGTGTGCGTTGGACAAAAGTGTAAATGATTGAATAAAAACATTGATCTAACAAATTAATAAATTCTATTTCTTTAAATTGGGGGAAAAGTTTGTTCAAAAACAGAAGTTACAAAGGCTTCTCTTGTAAAAAAAATGTTATTAGTCAGAGCGTAAATATTTGCCAATATTTACGTTGTAAGAAAAAAGAGATGATACACTCAATGTTGTAGTTTGTGTGGTCTAATTCATATTTGATAAAATTTGTGTACTTTATAGATCTTGAATAAGTGTGTCAATATGGAGAGAAAAAACTGTATTTATGCCTTAAACATATCATCATCATCATCATCATATCGTGCTGGCAGCACGGATATCCCTGACCCTCTCTCGCCACTCCTCCCCATCGTTCATCGCCCTAGGTAGGTCTTCAGGACAACAACCTGTATCCTCACATAGCTGCTGAATGTACGTTCGTGCTGGTCGTCCTGCTTTTGCGCGGCCGTGTGTGGGGATCCATAAGAGTACATCTCTTATGAGTTCATCTCTGCTTCTCCAGCAATGTCCTGCATGTCTGGTTCGCCTAACTTGAATAGTTTTCGTGATAGGGGGCAGGTGGCCGTACAGTTGGTGTCTTGTGGGGTGTTGCTGCCAGGACTTGTTGAGGATTGCACGCAGCATTCTTGTGTAATTGCCATCTAGTTTCTTCTCCAGCCGTTTTGTTAGCGTCCATGTAGTGCATCCATATAGCAGTATCGATGTGACCGCTGCCTGGAAGAAACTGCGTTTCATTTTATCGGTTAGGTCTGATTTCCATATAGTCGATAGCCTATTGATAGCTGTCCATGCTTTCGTTAACCTCGTTTCGATGTCCTTTTCGGTTGATTCGACGCTGCTTCCTAGGTACGTGAATTTGTCTACTAGTTTAAGAGGGGTTCCTTCTAGAGTGGAGATGTCCCCCGTTTGGTTATAGCACATATATTCCGTTTTGTGTGCATTAACATGGAGGCCTATGCTTGCTGCTGCTCGTTCCAAACTATGCAGAAGTGTTTCGGCTTGGTCAGGTGTATTTGCCAGTATCTGAACTTTTTTATCAGCAGGGGACTGATGGAATAGTAATACGAATATGTTTAATGCAATATATAAGTAAATAAACATATTCCTTGAATTTAAGAAAACTAAACGATGTTGAAATTAAACGCATTCGTGAAAGAAAAGGATGTAGATTTTTACTCAAAAGACCGACGGGTAATTGAGTAGATGTAGAAAACTAAAGAAATATTTATTTCTTCACTTATTTATTCGATGACGTAGGCACGAAATTAGATTTTAAAAAATGTATTGTTAAACAATCTCGAGGAGAGAAGATTTCTTAAATTATTTTGTGTTTTGATCCTTTAAATTTTTTTTATGAGAATTCAAATGCTGTCGTCTGCAAATTATTTCAAGAAATTTCAAAACTAAACGCTGATTGGTCAATAGATGCAAAAATTTTTTGCTAAAAGAACTAAGCTTTTTTTGTATGAAAATCAGTTCATTTTCCTTGTGTGTTGGTTGATTGGTTGTTTGTTTTGTTTTACGGCGTATCAACCCTTTTTGAATCATTTAACGCTGAATTAAGACATTTTGATAAAATGTTTAAACAATTCAAATTAGTATAAGTATAGTTTTTTTTTTTTGTTAACACATAGGTAAATGTCAAAATTGTTCTATTTCAAACATTTCAGTTTAACATAATTACGCAGTTTAAACACACAGTTAATGTAAAAACAATTAATTTCAAATAATTCAGTTTAACATAATTACACAGTTTATTTGACCCAATAGATAGGACCCTGTCAGGAGCACCCCCCGAGTCAGAGTGGATCTGGGAGTAATTGCAATGAAGGGCTACTCCGCATTCCCCAAAGCTCCAGCATTACTGGAGCCTCACAATCAGATTGTTTAGTTTCATAACCAAGACACTCGTTTGGGAGTCTTACCTCTCAGCAGAGAAGCAGTCAGTGTATTCTGCAGCCCCAGCCGACTGGGCAATTCGTCGTTTGTAAAGGATCACAAATAAACTCTTCCCAAATTTCAATATAGAGCATTAAGATGATTAAGTTGGTGTTTGACACAAAATGAATTTTGAAAAAGAACAACAGAATCCCAGACGTATATTTACAACCGTTTTCGAGAAATCAGATGATGAATGACATATTAAAAAAAAACGAACAAAAAGAACGTCAAGAAAAAGGGGGAAAATCAAGTAAAATTGTGTGTGTTTGTGTGTGAGAGAAACCTGTTGATTCAATGAACTGATGTTTTAATTTATTTTAATTAAGAGGTTACTTTCGTAAGTTGAAATAAAATCAACAACGGTTGATATGCCATTAAAAACAATCAAACCAAACGAGCTGAATAATGACGGTCTCCGTATCGGCGTTTCATTGTGGCTTGGACTCTAGATATGCGAAAAACACATGTGCTGTCGCGGGCATTCGGTAGATGAATTCGGACTACCCTCGCTGACTGACCGAGGGAAACGAACGGGGCTCAAGAGATAAGTCTCTTGAGCCTCATTCGTTTCCCTCGGTCATTCAGCCCTGAAAAATATCAAGTTGAGTCTGAATACAGTTGATATTTACTTGCAACTGGAGCCAATGAGACTAGATCGTGAAAACAACAAGAGACCGGATGTCATAACGATTTTTTGGTCCTGAGATGGCAAATCTCTAATCTAGTATCCCAGCAGCAATGATAACGTCTGTGTAACTTGATTAAATCAACCACAGATGCAGACATTGTCATCGGGATAGGTACTGGCATAAACTCAACCCTCTTCACTCCAAACACGTCGTATTTCTGACCGACGCACAGTTTTTTTCGAACCTCGAGTGAAATCGCATATGACGACAACTTTGTCGTTATCTGTTCGATTTTTCATCATTCAAATCTATTCTAACGCTTTCAAAACAACTTCAAGGATCATTTTCTGTACACTTACTAACCCGATTATATCTTCCAACATCGTCAGCCAATAGCTGTCGGTCAAGCCAACTTCAAAATCCATAATCCGACTTTGACTTCTTGCTTTGTGGGGCTGTAACATATTGACCTCCGACCCGGCCGAGCTGTCAAATAAGAAATGCACCTGTGTAAATAACAGGTGCATCCGATCGAAGATATCAGGGGATAACCTTGACTGTGGACGGGTTGAATTGAGTGCAGATGCGACGCTCACCGAAGCAGGTGGATATCAAACCGTTATATAACCCTGTGCTACAGGAAGTTCGAGTTAGTTGGAAATCAGAGTTTGGAGTCAGTGGCTGCAGTTCGAAGCAGTGAGAACCAGACCCAGCAGAGAGCTGGGTCATCAGGGACTCCGGTTGAGCAGCCCCACAGGATGAGAAAGAAGTGCTGCTATAGCCAGAAGAGCTGGGGGATCAATATGTTGCAATCTTTGTTCAGTCTCCAACTCACCTTTCACTCATAACCCTTTCGTAACCATTTCGAATAAAGTTAGAGGTATATTTTCCTAAAGGACTGTGTTTCGTTCGTCATTATTGTGTTGACTATGTTTCTGCATGTTTATGAGTATGTTACAGGGCCACACATTGTCTCCTCAACAATCAACTTGTATCTCTGAGAAAATGACAAAAATCTGATCTTTTACATTAACCCAATCCTGACAACTGTAAAGAATATTATAACGATGATATTCTCAAAAGTTAACGCTGCTACAATAACAATCAGTTAACTTCGTTACACCGTCGCTTTCAGACAGTTGGCTTTTTACAGTTAAAACATTTAATTTTCTAGACTTCTCAGACAGCTTCTCTGTCAGATTGGGTCAAAGGGTCGCTGAATTTTGAAACAAATCCCAATATTGGTTTGGTTTGGTTGGTAGGTTGTTTGGGTTTTATGGCGTATCAACCATTTTATGTTATTTAATGCCAAATCCTCTTTATACATATATATTAAATATATATGATTTGGTTGGGTTGGGTTTTATGGCATATCAACCATTGTAGGTTATTTAATGCCAAATCCTCTTTATACATGTATATTAAATATATATGATTTAGTTTGGTTGGGTTTTATGGCATATCAACCATTGTAGGTTATTTAATGCCAAATCCTCTTTATACATATGTATTAAATATATATGATTTGGTTTGGTTGGGTTTTATGGCATATCAACCTTTGTAGGTTATTTAACGCCAAATCCATTTTTATCTAAATAAACAGTTCTATTTCAAAGAATTCAGTTAAGTATAAGAACGCATTTTAAATGTAAGTGGAGTTTCATTGTGAAAAACATTTCTATTTCAAGTCATTCAGTTTATTCAAGCAGTTTTAATTCGGCTAATTCAGTTTAGTATGAGTACAGATTTTGTTTAAACATAGTTAAATGTCAAAACAGTTCTATATTAAACAAATCAGTTTTGTGTAAGTACAGTTTCAATGTCAAAAAAACAGTTCCATTTCAAATAATTCAGTATAACATAAACACACAGTTTGAATTGTATGTACGGCTTAATTGTCAAAAACATTTCTATCTTAAGCTATTCAATTTAGTGAAACAATTCAGTTTAGCAAGTACGCAATTTAGTTCTATTTAACCCATAGATAGGGCCTTACCAGGAGCTACCATGCCAGGCCAGAGTGGACCTGGAAGCAATGGCAATGAAGGGGTGCATCACATTCCCCAAAGCCCCAGCATTACTGGGACCTCACCATCAGACTGTTTAGTGTCACATGCAGGCCACTCATTGCTAGGGGCTCTTACCCCTCCGCCGAGATGCAGTCGGTGTATTCTACAGTCCCAGCTGACTGGGTAAGGGATCCTAAGAGTTTAAATGATCGTTTCAAAGAGTTTCCCTTCACGACGACAATTTGTTTTATTCTTTCGTGTGAGATGGTTGATCGAAAATATGTAACATAGCCATACATGATTATGGGAAATGTACATAGAATGTTCATAACGCACATAGGAATCCCGAAACACAAAAAAACACTCAACGACTTCTTAGTTCAGGTACGAAACTTTTTATTACCTTTGAGTTTAAAAGTTTTTCGACATAAGGAGAGAGGCACAATCTTTCTATGCTGACTTTTCCATCTGTCCCCCATCACGTTCGGCGCCCGTAGCGCACAAATTCGTCTGGCCTCGCCCAGGTCTCAATCTCAACTAACTGACTTTTCTCAAATCTCCCCAAATCCTCCGCGCACGCTTCCGGTGCGTGACGTCACTCACATCCCTGGTCAAATCCTCTATCTGGGATTTTTATTGTGACATCTCTGAATGACACGTCTGCATCGCACGCACGTGAACACCAGCGCTCACGTTTGCACCTAACTAACCCATGCACAAAAGGTCAAAAGGTTCTCAGCATAACTAAACCCAAAGGCAAGATTTATAAAACGAAATTCCTCGGCCATTATATTACAAATAATTTCATTTCCCTTATTTTTTAAAGATTTGCATCAATATTCTGTAATCAAAGAAATGATATGTATTCTTATAGCATTGATAATGAATTCTAAGGAATATTATTCATCAATGGTAACGTTTAGTTGTATTTCACAGCAATAACAATAAAAACAACGTTAGAAAAGTTTCTCACATTTCAAATTCAAAATCTCCAAAACCTGACTGACTGATTTCAATGGCATTGTCAATCCGTTTTGGGATATTTTATGCGTTCATTGTTCTTTTTTAGCTGGACAAGGTCTCCCCAAAAAGGGAATGCTGAGAGGATCAACCATTTTTGTAACAGCTATGTATGAATCACGATTCGTGTCCCCTATTACAAATTGACTCCATGTAAATCCCCTCCGCACTCTATAGATTTCCTGACCTTTTTTTTAGAAAATAGATTTTAACTCATGTGAAATAGGTTAACAATAGAAAAATTGATCGTTATAATGAGAGTGAAATGAAATCAATGGTATCAATATTACTCATTAAGAATTTTCGGACTATTGTCTTCATCTTTATTGTTATTTCCACGACGTTTCAGCCGATATATCCTCCGGCCTTTTTCAGGTGTTTGTCGAACTCAGGAACCGACATGGAACTTCAAACTACGTCCTTTATTAAATACAAGGGAGTGGCCTATTCTGATTCCGTTAGCCATAACCGGGTACAAGTGTTAAGAATTCCTTTATTGTTACTCGCCTGCAGTTAGGATTGAACCAACAACCTCCAGATGATTGTCTCCTTAGAAGTTTAGGGAACCAACGCCTATAAATGTTACGCTATCTGCCCTGCTGGACAGTTTAGAGTGAATCTTTGGGTCTTATAAACTTACATGACTAGGATTAATACTATTACGTATGATTCATTACTTGTGTCATATTCATTTTTTTTTAATCTAACCTTTTTGATTATTGGTTCCCATACTGTATTCATCTCTACACTTAGTTTACTCAACAGGTCACTGTAACCCAGCATATGTGCTGATTCCTGAAGACGTCTAATCATCCAATGTTCTTCACCACATGAGGGCAGATGGTTTCCCTTTTCCTTTCATATATGGTCCGCCATACCCGATTTTTCAATCTCACCTCGTACTTCTGCCTTCCAATGTTCTTCTAGGTTCCTGAGTTCGACAAACCCCTGAAGAAGGCTGGAGTACATATCGGCCGAAACGTTTTGGAAATAACAATAAATATGAACACAATAGTCCGAAAACCCTTAATGATAAAAATCATCAAGCTTCGTATCAGAAATTCAGACAATTAATCAATATTACTATTGGTATTGTTGGTTATGTAATAACGTTAACAACAACCACAACATTAATAATAAAAATATTAATAAAATGGACCCGAGAACAAAAAAATAATGACCGGGCAGTTTCTTCCAAGCAACGGTCGTATCGATACTGCTGTATGAATGCACTACATGGAAGCTAATTAAACAGAAAAAACTTAACGGCAACTACACAAGAATCATCATAATCATCATGTCGTGCCGCTAGCACGAATATCCCTGACCCTCTCTCGCCACTTTTCCCTATCGTTCATTGCCTCTGGGCTACATCCCGTATCCTCACACAGCTGCGTGTCGATGTCTTTTTCGATTGATGAGACACTGCTTTCTAGGTATGTGAATTCGTCAACCAGTTTCAGAGAGGTTCCGTCTAGTGTGGAAATGTCGCCTGCTTGATTAAAGCACTGTCTAGACTACGTTCTTAGAACATCGATCGATAAAATCAGAGAGAACGGCTTCGAGCTGACAAAGAAATGGAGCTGAAGGTACCCGCAAAAATAATTACCGACACCGACTACGCCGATGACATAGCGTTACTTGCAAATACACCCAACCAAGCCGCAGGAATTGGCCTCCATGTCAATGCACACAAAACTGAAATACAAGAATGCTGCGAGCAATATTGGACAAGTTATGAAGGCAGCACCCCACAAAGCAATAGCTGTACGGCTTCTTGCCGTCCATCACGAAAAATTTAAAGTTAGACGAACCAGACATGCGGGACACTGCTGGAGAAGTAAGGACGAACTCATAAGTGATGTAGCTCCTGTGGTCCCCTTCACATGGACGAGCAAAGACAGGACAACCAGCAAGAACCTACATACAGCAGCTCTGTGCCGATACTGGATTTAACCCCGGAGACCTGCCGGAAGCAATGGACGATAGAGAAGGGTGGCGAGAAAGGTTCAGGGATATCCGTGCTGAAAGCGCAACATGATGATGATAAGTCCTTACACTCCAGGAATGATGTTTGACTGTGGTGTAATGGTTATCGTCGAAGGAAATGGATACGGCGCCACGAGTTCAAATCCTGAACGAGACTGATTGCATTTCACACAGCACTAATACCCTTGGAAAAGGTATGAATCCAATTATTCTCCCTCCAGCTATGGGTAAATAGTAGGGCAGACTAGGTTCTTCAGCCATGGAGAGGCAACTAGTCTAGGAGAAGGAAAACTCTGAATTCAAACCTGTTACACTCTGCTTAAAAGAATTGACTTTGTGTCATATCCTGCCCGAGCGGAGGGGTTGGGTAAATATAACCAATATTGAAGACAGCGTTGAAGCATCGATACGACGAATCAAAGACTAGATAGAAAAGCGCGGGATAATATGATCACACCCACCGGAAACAATACTGACGACACGAAGATTAATAGAACGAAAATAACCAGAAAACAAAAATAGGAAAAAAAAAACAACGTAATGGATATTTTAAGCGACTAACAAGCGACAACTCACACGAGAAAACGTGGACATGGCTAAGAATGGAAAACCTTAAGAGAGAAACTGAATCTCTTCTAATAGCAGCATAAAACAACGCCATAAGGACCAACCATATCAAGGCACCTATCTAGGAAGCAGTGTCTCATCAACCAAAAGACATCGACACGCGGCTAACGAAGGCATGGACAGCTATCGATAAGCTATCGATCATATGGACATCTGACCTGACCGATAAAATGAAACGCAGTTTCTTCCAAGCAGTGGTCGTATCGATACTACTATATGGATGCACTACTTGGACGTTAACTAAACGGCTAGAGAAAAAGCTAGACGGCAATTACACAAGAATGCTGCGAGCAATATTGAATAAGTCCTGGATGCACCTCTCACCACAAGGCACCAACTATACGGCCACCTACCTCCCATCACGAAAACTATACAAGTTAGACGAACTAGACATGCAGGACACTGTTGGAGAAGTAGGGACAAGTGATGTACTCCTATGGACCCCAACAAATGGTGATAGAGATGAAATGATCAATCACATAATAAACGAATGCAGCAAATTAGCACAGAAAGCGTATAAGACTAGACAAGACTGGGTGGGCAAGGTGATCCACTGGGAACAGTGTGCTGTATATTGACCTTCGACGCGGCCAAACATACCATTCCAAAGTGATGCACCGGAAGGAAGTGACACATTCTGAAGAAATCGCGTAGGTGGGCTTGGCTGACAATATGGGACAAAGTAAAATCCCGCGGTACACTCATAGACTGATGCACCAGAAGAGAGTGACCTGTGAACTGCATGACAGTTATTTCCGCTTGATTACGATCAAACATGCCATTCCAAAGATATTGAGTGGGCGATTGAACTATTATATAACTCGGTGAAACCAGGAAGTCAGTTAGTTTGGGGACCAGTTAGTGAGAAGATGCCGGGATGAGAACATGTCCCAGAGAGGCTGGGACCCAGGCCCCCGGTTGAGCAGTTCAGGAGAACGAGAACGACACACGGCTATGTCTGGAGGGGCTGGGGAGGTCAATATGTTGCTGTTCTGCTCGGTCTCCCACTCCCTCTCACACACAAACCTTTCAAATAAAGTGAGAGGTATATTTTTCTAAGAACTGTGTCGCTCGTCTTTGTTATTGCGTCAATATGTATTCTGCATGTATATGTGTATATATGCATATTTATTATGTGGCCATACAACATGTGCATGAAATTAAAATTTGACCATACGAACAAATAGTATATGTATAACCCTGAATCTGTCCTGGATAATGAAACGCACAAATCCTCTGGGATTTTAAGATACAAATGGACCCCTTCATCTCAGTTAGATGACCTAGTAATAATCAACAACAACAAAAAAAAACTTGCTAAATTATGGACTTTATTGTCTTGACTGACCACAGAATAAAATTGGAAGAGAGCGAAAAGAGGGATAAGTACGTGGGTATTACTAGGGAATTGAAAAAAACAGTGGAACATGAAAATAACGGTGATACCAATTGTAATTGGTGCTTTTGGTACAGACAGTCACCAAAGGATTGGTACTAGGACTGTAGGACTTGGAAATAAGAGAACAAGTGGAGACCATACAAACTACAGCATTATTGAGATCGGCTGGAATACTGAGAAAAGTCCTGGAGACTTGAGGAGATTTGCTGTCACTCAAACCCCAATGAAAAACCATCGGCTGAGGTTGGTTTGAAAAACTCGAAACGGAGTAAATAATAATGGTGAATGAGCGATAGTTGTAATTATCTATAAGTAAAATAAAGTTGGCGACCATTGTCGAGGGTGAACCAAATGCTCCCTTTTCGATAGCTACTACACCAAGGTGTAGGGAAGGGCGTTACTCATTTCCCTGTAATAATAGTTGCTTTTTCTTAATAATAATAAAATTATCAATAATTAATGATTATTATTAATATTATAAAACCGGCTCATTGGCCTAGTCGGTAGAGTGTTCGCCAATGGTCCGGGAGACCTGGGTTCAATCCCAGATCGCGTCATACCAAAGACTTTAAAAATAGTACTTGATACCACTTTGCTTAACACTCAGCGATATAGGGAACGTATCAAGGGTAAAGTAGAGCAATCCAGAGAAAGGGGTAGCGCCCTTCCCTACACCTCGGTGTAGTAGCTATGGAAAAGGGAGCCTTCTGGTCGCCCTCGACTAAAGGGAGACAACTTTACTTTACTTACTTATTATATTATTGACAGTAACAGTAATTTGAATAGCAGTATTTAGAATAAAAAAGTATATAAAAATAGTAAGAAATTTAAAAAAGACGAGATTTTAATTTTAAATGGAAATCAAGTAAAACCTATAAAATTTTTACTAAATAAATAAAATTGATATTAGTAATATTGTTCATCGCCACGTTTGCCTTGATAAATTATAAATAGATAGATAAATAAATTTAGATATTTTTTCTTCAAATAAACTTGGTTAATATATTGACAAGATTTTAGTTGCTGAGCTGTTTGTGAGTCGTGTAAAATCTTTTTTGATACATAAGGATACATGATACCAGATGATGACACTAACTTCAAGCCTATATCTTTTTGTAGTCTTTTAATCTTTTTTTAACGTGTAAGAATCCATTGGAAAAAAAGATTTTCTCCATTGTGTGATGACTATCTGAAGAGGCTGGTTTCTCTTTGTCAGCTGAAATAAACCTGTTATAGGCAAATGACAGTTGGTTGAGTTTTTTCAATTATATATATATATATATATATATATATATATATATATATATATATATATATACGTTCGCTGATTGGTTGAAAAAGAGCAAACATGAAAGTTACTCATATCAGCAAACGTGGCTAATCGTCGTAGGAAATGGGATTAGTGTTACGAGTTCAAATCCAGGGTGAGGCTGTTTAGGTTTCACTTCGCGCTGAAACCCTTCGGAAAGGCATGGATCTATTTGTTCCCTCTTCCAACAATAGTTAAATAGTTGGGCAGACTGGTTTCTTTAGCTTTAGTTTGGCAATCACACTAGGAGAAAGAAAACCAGCTTTACTCCAGTTAAAAAGTGACCTTATGTCACATCTTGTCCATAGTGTAGGAATTGGGTGAATTGATATCAAAGTGCCTCAGAATTCAAAGATAATAACAACTTAAAATTAAAGTGCTTGAAAATGACCGCTTTTCCTTTGAGAAGAAATTTTTGAACAATTTCCATGCAAACTTGAACCTAAATAGGCTTCATATACGTTATATTTTTGTAGCAAAATATATTAATTAGAGAACTGAAAATTACAGACATATATATATGTGTGTGTGTGTGTGTGTGAGAGAGAGAGAGAGAGAGAGAGAAAGAATGAAATCAATCAGACAGAATATTTATAGAAAAAGGAAACGAACGAAAAATGTATATTTGTGTTATTTTGATGATTTATAAATTGTTTGTTAGTCGTGTTTATTTATTATGCCAACACGTTTCGACTTCAAAATTTGGAATATAAAAATATTTCTTTAAAATTATTTTAATTGTGAAAAAAGAAAATAATTTTAAAAGATAAATCTTTATATCAGTTGGAAGTCATCATCTGGGCCAAAAATGTTTCTTATGAAAAAGTGAATGTTTTTATATATCTTATCCTTCATTTCCCTTATATATATATATATATATATATATATATATATATATATATGTATATATATATTTGTACAACCCCCTTCAAAAATAATGAAATGAACACACTTTGAAGTTCACCTCTGTTTTTTTTTTATTTACGTACCAACTGTTTATCCCTACCAAAGTTCTTAGCTGCAGACTCTTCTGTTTAATATTTTATCGAGTGTCCAAAAATCTTGTAGGATCCCTGTAATATGAGAGTTGAAATTTTGTTTTATTTTATAACAAGAAAGACTGCAGTAATTGCACGCAGAAAGGGATTGATCATTTGACCCCAGCCAGGCATTTTTCATATGTTCACAGCAGTATCCTCGCATAGATAGGTAAGTCTGTTCCTAAATACACAACTGCGAAACTCTTTCAAATTTCCTCAAATGGGTTCACCAAAATATAAACACCGACCTAGGGTTCGTAAGTGTGTGTTAGCGCTCGGGTATGCTTGTAAATTCCCAAATAGTCTGAAACGCTAGATGGCATAAAAAGAACAGACTCATCGATGCATATGTGTGCATGTCAGTGCATGTCAATGCATGTCAGTGCATGTCAATGCATGTGAATGTTATGAAGAGGCTTGCTGTTCGAATAAAAACAAACAACAAACGAACATATATATATATATATAAATATATATATATATCGAAAAAATATCTGTCAGTGTGTGATGTCGACGAAAGAGAAAGTTTGTTCAGGCAAATCATGTTCCATCAAACGTAGACAGCTGCGATTGCTAAATCTTCACCAGTCTCGTGTTTGCTGTGTCAGTTACCGAATACTCCACACCAACCGATCCACTAACCCCCCCCCGCTGCCTCACAAAAAAAAATGCTACTGACACACGCGAGACGCGTGGATGCCTTCTGGGTATATTTGCTTAACGTCCTAACGTCATATTTAACGCCAAAGCAACGCGAAATGCATCAGATGTCGTAAACTGCTAACGCAATGCTTATAAACAGACGCCGAAGAGTTAGCGCTCTCTGCATGTACGGGGTCAAAGGTCATAACTTGCGTCAGCGTCGAAGGTTTTGGTGCTAAACGCGTGCCTTGGTCGCTCTCTTAACCTTCTTATCAGTTTTAGTTTCCTTTACATTTTAAGTTTCTGCCGTCGGATTGTTGTTTACTGATTCGATGGGGGGGTGCATTTGCAAGATTAACCCCTGGCGCCAGCCAACGACTTTGAAATAACACTTTTATAAAAAAAAAAAAAGAAATCTTCAGCATTCAACAAAAAAAAAGCGAGAAAAATCTTCCCGTAAATATGGTCTCTAGATCTGCAATCATTATTTCATTGATATCTTGATGTGTGTATTTACTGAATCTCTGGGCCATTGGCAGGCCGTGACACAAGATCAGTTTTTTTAGAGGAATAGAAGAATTTTAAATTCAGAGTTTTCTTTCCCTTATATTGGTTGCCTTGCCAAAAAGAACTCTTGTCTCATAATTATCTTATCATCTTTGAAATAGTACAAAAGTACGGGGGAGAGTCCTTGTGGTGTAATGGTTAAAGCGATCGACTACGGAATTGTAGTAATCGAGATCGCATTCCAGTCGCGCTATTACGTTCACTTTCCGGCAAATACCCTTGGCCAAGGTATGAACCCCCTTATCGTCCCATCTATAGGTTAAATAGTTCCACTACTGTTATTCTAGGAGAATAGCTTTGGCGTTAAATAACCGACAAAGGTTGATATGCCATTAAACAAAGAAACCAAACAAAAGTATGTATTTACTGAATTCCTCGGCCTCAGGCAGTCTGTGACAAAAGGTCATTTTTTAAGCGGAATAAAACTGTCTGAACTCAGAGATTTCCATCTCCTAGACAGGTTGTTTAAACAAGACTAGACCCCTAACCAAGAACCCAACCTTCCTGTCTATTTACCCATTGATGGGTGGGAACAAATGGATTCATACCTTTTCCAAGGAAATTAGCGGGAAATAAAGCATAAAGTGCGTCGTCCAGTATTCGAACTCTAATCGCAAACTTTATTTTATACGTTGATATCAGTTACGCTAGGCCCACTTTCAAAATTTCGTATTTCAGGTTTTGTTCATAAGGTCGAAATTAGGGAGGTGCCAATTGCAAGTGCTTTCTGAAGGACCGAGTTCAGCCGATAATGTACGAGTACTCCAGCTGTGTTGTGGTTAACTCGTCCAAGTCAATGCAAGGCCTCATCTTCGACAACAGATGATCACCCTGAATTTGGTTTGTCTTCGAAGCTGGTATTACTTTCCTTGAAACTTCTGAACCAGGTTTCTGCCATACGTTCGTTGACAGTTCTCGGGCCTTCCACAACATTAATTTCTTTTGCTGCAGCCCTTACACTCAGTCTTTTTTTTTACACAAGCAGCGTTTAAAATGTTTTTTTAGCTTTATGACACATTCACCAAAATCTACCATTTCTCCATATATATATATATTATATATATATATATATATTGTCATCCACAGACAGACTGTTTGTATCTCAACGCTTCAGTGTGGCCAAACGTAGAACGCTTGAAGCTGGGATCGAAACCCGCCCAACTTTACGTTTGACTTACTATCAGACCACTCGGCCAACAAGCGTACCACGTCAGCTAGGGAATTGTGAGGTATTAAGTTGTAGCGTTCGGTTGTTTACATTTTATACCTTACCGGATACCAGAGTGCTCAATTCGTTCAAAGAGCTTTGAATTAAAACACAACAAACCGTCATTTATTATAGCCAAATGATGGTTGGTTGAGTTTTTTTCCAATTATAATAGAAATATTCACTAATTATCATACATTGAGCACTCCTGGAGATTTATAAGAATCTTCTTATATATTCTCAAATAGACTCTTCTCAATTCATTTTCTTTGGATATTATATATATTAGTTAGCGACCTAAGTCGAGGGTGGCCCTAAGGCTCCCTTTTCGATAGCTACTACACCAAGGTGTAGGGGAGGGCGCTTCTTCATTCCCAGGATTGCTCCACTTACCCTTGGTCCTCACCTTTTAGTACTGTGTGCTAAGCAAGGCGGCATCAAGTCCCATTTTTTGAGTCTTTGGCATGACTCGACCTGGGATTGAACCCCAGTCTCCCGGACCATTGGCGAACACCCTATATATATATATATATATGATTTGTAAATGAATAGTTTGTTGGCAACTGTATCTTTAACTAGCCAGAGCTAATTTGTTTTCACACAGTTAAATGTTTTCAATTATTGCTATCTAACACTAATAATTCTATTTAATATTAATCATTTGTTTGCACACAGTTAAATGGTTTCAAGTATTGCTATCTCACCACACTGATGTCGTGCTGCTAGTATGGATTGGCCTGACTCTCCATTTTTCCCCTATCATTCATCTCTTCCGGCAGGTCTTCTAGACAACATCTGGTGTCCATACAGAGCTGTTATAGGTAAGTTCATACATGTTGTAGATAAGTTCATAAATGATTTCAAGTAAAGCTATCTCAGCGCAACTGATCCCCAGCCTTCAAGCATCTTTAAGATAGAGCTGGGTATTTATTTGCCACAAAAGCAATTTAAAGAACATGGTAAGAACAATCATATAAGTGCTGGACGACTGATAGGACTGGGCCTCTCTGATCGCCCGTCTAGTCCAGTAAGGGCCAAAGTTGAGCATAACAGTTCGCGTGACCATTTTGGTTGCCTGGTCACGGACTGTTTAACTTCCAGGATCCCGTCCTGAAAAGCATTACGAGAGGCCACCTATGGCAACAGGTAGCCTTGTTGGGGAAGGGGTTTTACTCCTCTGCAGAGGTGTCAGTCGGCGTATTCTACTGTTGGATACTATTACAACAAAGGAGAATGATGAATGAAGGAATCATATAAACCGTTCTATTTCAAACATTTCAGTTTAGCAAAGGTACACTGTTTAAGTATCAAAACAGTGCTATTTCAAACAATCCAGTTTAGTTGTCTAAATTTCTGAGACGAAGCTTGTCGATTTTTATCGAACTCGGGAACCTTCACGGAATTTCGAACTACGTCCTTTATTGAAACCACAGGGGTCGCTTGTTCAGATTCCGTTAGCCATAACCGGGTACAAGGGTTAAGTATAACTGTATTGTTACTCGCCTGTAGTGAGGATTGAACCTGCAACCTCCAGTTGATTGTCTCCTTAGAAGCTTAGGGAACCAACGCCTATAACCGTTACGCCATGTGTCCTGCTAGGCAATTCAGAGAGAATTTTTAGGACTTATAAACTTAATATTCTTACTTGACAAGAATTACAACGATTATGTATGATTTTTTACCTGAGCTCATATTCAGTTTTTTTTCTCTCATCTAGCCTTCTTAATTATCGGTTCCCATATTGTATTCAACTCTATACTTGGTCTACTCAGCAGGTCATTGTAGCCTAACTTATGTGCTGATTCCTTAAGGCGTCTAATCCTCCAATGTTCAGCCCTATCAATTATTTCAACTTTATTCCATAAGGGCAGATGATTTCCCTTTTTCTTCCATATATGGTCTACCATACCTGACTTTTCAATCTCGCCTCGCCCTACTGCCTTCCGATGTTCTTCTAGCCTTACTTTTAGTGGGTGACCTGTCTCACCTTTGTATATTTGACCACAACAGCAAGGGATGGAGTAAACACAGTTTTTAGTCATGTTGAATTCCGTTGGTGGCTTGACCCGGAAGAGATACCTCCAGAGAGTTGAACCACTTGTGAATACTGTCCTGATGTCATATGGACTACATATCTTTTGGATTCTTTCGGCTAGTCCTTTGAAATAGGGCAGACATACTGTGGAAATTTACTAAGCTTTTTGCTTAGATGTGGCACAAGGCCATATGAAAGGGGCACCCAATGAGACTCGAACTCACTCGTGTAGGTTTGCTAGTCGAGCTTGCTAACCATTACACCACCAGAGGCGCCTAAGGGCAGACATACTGTGGTGAGTTTCCGGGTATTATCCTCCATCCTCCTATCTAGGTTTCTTAGAGCCGATGTTATGTGCTCTGGGTAGTTGTTACGATGGAGGTTGTGTCTCAGACTAATCATTTCTTCTTGATATGCATCAGTATCGCTACTAATGGTTTTTGCTCGATGCTGTAAGCAACGGACTATTCCTTTCTTTACCATATATGGATGATGGGAGTTGAAATACAGTTTAGTACGGGATAAACTGGCTGCAAACCCCTTGCTGGAAGAACGCACTTGTATCCCAATAGATAATCTAATGGAAATGTTGACCTTCTGTGTGGAGACAACCTACTTCGGGATGGGATCTGATATATACCGACAAGAAGAAGGACTGGCTATGGGTTCGCCATTGTCACCAGTGTTGGCTAACATATACATGGAATACTTTGAAGAAATGGCATTAGGATCTACATCACTAAAGCCATCTATGTGACTTAGATACGTTGATGACACATTTATTCTATGGCCTCATGAGGAAGATGTTCAGATATTACTTGATCACGTGAACTCAATCCGACCATCTATACAGTTCACTATGGAGAAAGAGCAAGACAACAAATTACCCTTCCTCGATGTATTAGTAACACACACAGAGCAAGGATTCAGGTCATCTGTGTACCGTAAGCCCATCTTCACGGGACAAAAAACAAAACAAAAACTTAATATGACCCACAGGTAAAAAATCATAATTAATAGTAGTAATTCTAGTCAAATAAGCAAGAAACTACATACAACAGTTCTGGCCGATACAGGATGTAGCCTTGAAGACCGACCGGAAGTGATGGACGATAGATAAGGGTGGCGGTCTGTTATATAACATATGAAATGGATTTTCGGTTCTTTCCCAGGGACCCCGTGTACTTTGACAAGTAAATTAGTAAACAGGGGGGTGACAGCGGGTCAGGGCAGCCAAGGAGACCTCGTGATAGATGACAACCACGCTGTAAGATTTAGACAGATTCTCTGCAGAGAATCGAGAGTCGAGCGAGGGACATGCAGTCGATCAGAGGCGTCTCGGACCTCCCTGACGACACGGCTTGCAAGGGGTTGCAAGCGTTGGCAAAAGATATGGGATAAGAAGTCTCTCCATCTACCTCTCAAACCAACAATGTGCTAGATAGCAATAATTGAAACTATTTAACTTCATTGAAATAATAGCAATACTGGTATGCAATCAAATTAGTTCCAACTCATTTGAATTACCTAAAACTATTCACTAAAAATCATATCTATATCCATTTAAATATGTATAAACGAATTACTGATCTTAAATTGTTCGTGTCACCTAGGAATACTTGAAACCATTTAATTTTGTGCAAACCAATGATTAATAGTAAAAAGAATTATTCGTATTAGATAGAAATACTTGAAACCATTTAACTGTGTACAAAAAATGCTTTGAGGCTTATTCAAAAATGTTATCAACAAAATATGTTTACAAATTATATATATCTAATATATATGTATTAAAAGAACTTGGCATTAAATAACTTACAATAGTTGATACCTCAAGAAACTCGACCAACAAACCTTGCCACACACACACACACACATATATAAGGAGGCGTGCCTAATGTAACAGTTATCGTCATAGAAACTGTAATTAGTGATCTGAGTAACTAAGATGAATACGATGGTGTGGCTCCAATTCTGGAGTACTGGGGTGTATAGATATTCCCCTTCATTGCCATTACTCCCAGGTCCAGTCTTAACTGAAATGGAAGTACTTGTTAGGGCCCCATATATCTGTTTGAATATTATTAGTAATAGATAAAAAGGACTTGAATCTATTAGGAGGAGCGCTTAGCGAAACGGTTTTAATCGTATGAGAAGTAATTGCTGACCCAGTTCAAATCCAGAGCGAGGCTGTTTGCGTATCATTTTTGTAACTTGCGAAAAATAATAGATTATTTTGAGTGGAACAGGTTCAAATAACCTGTTGAACTTTTATAGTTTATACTCATCATGACAGGCATTTAGCCTGCTACCCAGAATCTTGTCGAAATTATTCGATGCATCAGCAGATTTGGTTGCTATACTACGAGGTGTTCTTGAAGGAAACATAGTTTGATTTGTTTCCAAGCTTGCTCAGACGGTAAAGGTGTTTGTGCCAACATATCGAGTCTATCAAACGAGACAGATTCTGAATCTGATTATGACAGCCAGAAACTAATCTAGTTGCAAAAATGTTGAAAAATTTCATATGGCTGAAGAAAAAAAAAGACAACATAAAATGATTGTATCATTTGTATCGTGAAATGCTTCGTGGACATCAAATAAATCGACAGAATCGCTCTTAAAGCTCAAAAGACGATTTGAACCTGTTTCATTTATTACGTTTGATAAACTTTCGATGGTACGTGTTGGCTTACAAAACACTTTTTATTTTACTTTGCTTATAATCTATCTTGTATCAGTTTTATTTGCATGGGTTTTATAGCATACCAACCATTGTAGGTTATTTGCTGCAAATACTCTTCAGACATATATATTAAACATGGTTTGGTTGTGTTTGGTTTATGGCATATCAACCATTATAGGTTATTTAATCCCAAATCCTCTATATACATATATATTAAATATATATGATTTGGTTGGGTTGGGTTTTATCGCATATCAACCATCATAGGTTATTTAATCCCAAATACTCTTTAGACATATATATTAAATATGGTTTGGTTTGATTGGGTTTGGTTGGGTTGGGTTTTATGGAATATCAACCATTGTAGGATATTTAATCTCAAATAGCATATCACCCACCGTAGGTTATTTAATGCCAAATCCTCTTTATATATGTATATCAATTCTATGTGATTTTGAAAAGTAGTAGATTTGGTAAATCCGACAAATGTGAAAAAATATTTTTGTAAACACATTCTGTAGATACATTTAAAAATGAACCTGGGCTTATTTTTGCACACAGTTAATTGGTTTCAAGTATTTCTATCTAACACGTATAATTCTTCTTATTAATACTTATTTGTTTGCACACAGTTAAATGGCTTCAATTAAATAGCAACACTAGATTTTTAACATCAGTCATTCGTTTGCAGACATTCATACACACACACACACACACACACACACACACATATATATATATATATATATATATATATATTATTTGTAAAAGAATGGTTTGGAGACAATTTCATTTTTTAATGAGATAGAACTAATTTGCTTGCCCACTAGAATTGTTATTGTTTCTACGCAGTTAAATTGTTCCAATTATTTCTATCTAATACAAATAATGCTATTCAGTATTAATCATTTGTTTGTAGACAGTGAAGTGGTTACAAGTATTGCTATTTAACACTAATTATTCTATTGAACACTATTCATTCATTTGTACCTATTCAAATGATTCCCAGTAGTGCTTTGTAATAACAATTATTCAATTTTGGCACACAGTTAAAGAGTTTCAAGTATTGCTAATCAACACTAATAATTTTATTCAATATTAATCCTTCATTTCTACATGGTTAAATGGTTCCAAGTATTGCAGTGTACCACAAGCAATTCAATTAAACCAAAGTCAGTTTATTATCCACAATTAAATAGAACTTTATTTCTTACAATCTGATTTAACGTCATTTTTTTGCACTCAGTTTAAATATCAAACAGTTCTATTCCAAATTATTCAATTGAGCATCAGTCATTTCTTTTCTATTGATCCATAGATAATAGCCTATCAGGGGCTACCACTCGATAAGAGGGAACTCTAGAGCTATGGTAACGAAGCTGTACTCCATCGTCCCCAGAGCTGCTGGACTGGAGCCTCACCATCAGATGCAGTTGAGTTTCATATCCAGGACACTCATTGGTGGAGTCTTTCTCCTCTGTGGGAATGCAGTCGGTATGAATACAGTCGTATAAAGAGTAAATATTATACCCACCCGAAGGAATATGTTCTTTAATGATAACATAGTCATTTACATAAATGTTAAAAAAAGATAAGAGCACAATAAAAAGCGTTCACGTGATGCTACGAAATGAATTTTGGGAGGATCGCTGTCGGGCGGCTCGTGCGATTTTTGTTTTCGTATCTTGAATATTTTTCAGTTTAATGGGACGGAAATTTTATCGAAGCCCGTTTCGTATTCTGAATTTTTCGTATCATGGGTTTTCGTAAGTAGAGGATCCACTGTGTTGTAATGTACGTGGTGCCTTCAATAAGTTTCCAGACTTCTTTGTACAGGCATTTAAAATTGTCGTTGAAAATTCAGTATGTTATTGTTATACATCTTATGAGATGACTGACCAATTTTTATGATTTCACGTTGAAATGAACAGCTACAGCAGGAATTGGAATAAAATATGCAATAAAATTCTGTTTTAAACTTGGAAAAAATGTCACAGAAACGTATGGAATGCTTCAGACTGCTGTTGGACCATCTTGCATGAATCGAGCATCAGTTTTTGAGTGGCATGAGAGATTCAAGGAAGCTAAGGAGTCTGTGAGGGACGATGAGAGGTGTGGGAGGAGTAAGGAAGTCAATACACCAGAGTTGATTGCCCAAAGGGTTAGGGTTAGGGTTACTATGTTGAGGTTATAGAGGAGTTCTGGAAGAGATCCCGTCGGAAGAGGCCAGCACTCTTCAAATCGGCTCAGTGGCATTTCCACCAGGACAATGAACCAGTCCACAACTCCATCCTTGTGACAAACTATTTGACCAAGATGGGCATCAACACAGTTCCTCAACCTCTCTATAGTCCAGATCTTGCTCCCAGTGACTTTTGGTTATTCCCTAAGCTCAGAGGCTGTCGTTATGAGACAATTGAGGAGATGAAAGAGGCTGTGACGAAGGTCTTTGATACACTCACAGAAGAGCACTTCCAGAAATCGTTGGAATGGTACAACAAGTGCATTGCAGCCGGAGAAGATTACTTCGAAGGGGACTAGAGTTTCATGTGTGTACCATCAATAAAATTGCCCATACGAAAAAAGTCTGGAAACTTATCGTATTCACCTCGTATATATATATATATTTCAGGAGAAATAGAAGTGAATCCGATGGTATGTAAAAGTGCAAATATTGGTACAGTTAACGAATTGAGCACTCCGTAAACAAAAGAAAGTTAATATGTATGCGTTAAATTCCCGAGCTGACTTTAAGTTGCCGATTGGCTGAACGGTATGTTGTCGGTCTAACATAACTTTAGGCAGGATTCGATCCCAGTTTGAGGCATCTTACGTGTCAAGCCACAGTGAATAGTTTGTGATGTAACGAAACAGTCTGTCTGTGGATGACAATATATATATAGTCTTTGGTAGAAATGTCTTTTTAATAACCTGTGAAACCGAACGGTCGTTTAAAACTTTTTCTTTTTGCTTTACGGTCAGTTTAATGACACATGTCTGACGATCGATGCAAAAAAGCTTGTGCCAACCATTCGGTTGAATACGATTTTAAAAATTGGTTTTAAAAATGCAATTTTTACCACGACCTACATTCGAATTTGTAGGGACTCTTTCCCTGGGATTAAGCATTATAGAAAAGTGATGGATTTCTTGATTTTAAAGGCATGTCAACCCGTTTAACGTTATTTTATGCGTTAAGATTGAGAGAATCGCGTTCATTATTTGTATATTTGTCTTTTCAGAGTTTTTTTTGTGGGGATTGCATTCGACTACGAATATTTTGGGGAGATTTGGGTTTGCACATAGTACTATCGACTACGAATGTTTTTTGGGGTGTTGGGGGGTGCACACAGTACTATCGACAACGAATATTTTTTAGGGTTGGAGGGTTTCGCACAGTTCTATCGACTACGAATATTTTCGGAGGCATTGTGGGTTGCACACAATTCTCTCGACAATGAATATTTTAGAGGGTTTGGGGGTTGTACACAGTTCTATCGACTGTGGATATTGGTGGGGGGCATTGGGGGTCACAGAGTTCTATCAACTATGAATATTTTCGGAGGGTTGGGGAGTGGCACACAGTTCTATCGACTACGAATATTTGGGGGATTGGGCGGTTGCACACAGTTCTATCGACTACGAATATTTTGGGGGTGGGGTGGGGGTTGTGCACAGTTCTATCGATTACGAATATTTTTAAACAGATCTATTTGAACTATAGATTGGACCCTAACAGATACTACTGCTCTGGATCAGAGTGCAACTGGAAGTAATGCCACAGAATGTGTTTTCTTCATTGCCTTGGTCCAGTCGACTGGGACTGTAAAATACATTGAATTCATCTCTGCAGAGAGATAAGACTCCCCAACGAGTGTCCTGGACATAACACGAAACAATCTGATGGTGAGGCTGGAGCTTTGGCGCATGTAGAGTACTCCTTTATTGCCATTTCTCCCAAGTCCACTCTGACCCGGAGTGGTTGCACCTGATAGAATCCTATCTATGGGTCAAATAGAATTAAACTGTGTGCTTATGCTAAACTTAATTGGTTGAAATAGAACTGTTTTTGACAATTAAACTGCGTACTTATGCTAAACTAAATTGCTTGAAATAGAACTGTTTTTATGTATACAAATGGATTTGGCATCAGGTAAGTTACAATGGTTCATATGCCATAAAACCTAAAATGGTTCATATGCCATAAAACCTACATTGCCCAGATCTTCAGAACTGGAACTTCACCATCAGATGCAGTTTATTCATATCTAGGACTCCTCTTTTTTACCCCTCTACAGGGAGTGTAGTCTTTAGTATTCTAAGGACAACCGGAAAATAAACAAAGAAACAGCCAGAAGGACAAAACAAAATATCTAACGTTGTAATTCTTTCGGAATGCTTTTCTCCAAAATTTTAAATAACCATTTTGTTTTATAAATACCTCTGAGTTCTATTATTCGGCCGGTTGATTAGGATGAAAGACAAATATGTCGGCATTTTACTTCGTTTGTCCGACATTTATTTGAAGCTAGGTGCAAAAATTTCCCTGGAAATATAAACTAAAAAAAATCTGGGTGAGGTGGTCAAAATAGTATTTATTATTCGCAGAAAATAATATTCAACCATGTTTACTGGTTACATGCCAATGTGCACGCTGCCACATATCTTGATAGTTGTATATCAAATGAACTGAAAATTCCATTTTATCATCTTAAGTGTTTCTCTACTTACTAAAACTCTTCTCCTCTGAGTCACTTTGATTTTTACAGCCTGTGAAATATTAAATTTTGCAAAGTTTTCATTCTGATCTCTTTAAACATAAATATCAAAATGAATTAAGTTGATTTAAGTAGGCGGGGAGCTCCAAAATTAATGACACCTATCTATTTCCACGGAAACTACCATTGATACAGAAAAGAAAAATGATACTTTCCAATAGAGCATGTTTTCAGCTACAAAACCCAACTTTTTCACATAGTCACCTTATTTAGCGTTACATAAAAGAAGGCTGCTCCGAAAGTAATGACCCCGATTTATTTCCACATAAAGTACACGATATACAGGGAGCGCAATATGACAATTGGATAGAGCATGTTTTCAGCTACAAAATACTGTTTTTCCAGTTAAAGTCACCGCTATACATATTTGCCAATAATAAACAATAGTCTACATGCTATGCTCGTTAGAATCTTACGGAGGCAACCCACTTTTTCACAGCAGTAATGACAATGTATGTGATATATTATAGTTTTAAAGATTGCTGTTCGCATAGTTTCTTTATCGGTCCCATTCACAGGAATTAATTTTTTGTTTGCACACAGTTAAATGGCTTCAAGTATTGTTATCTAACACTAATAGTTCTATTTGCACACAAATGGTTTCACAGCCCAATTGGATAGGGCTGTTGAATAGACCGACCGCATCTCTGCAAAGGAGTAAGACTCCCCCAACGAGTGTCCTTTAATGACTTTAACCAACTGATGGCGAGGCTACAGCCCTGGAATTTGGAGGAATATGGAGTAACCCTTCATCACCACTGATTCTAGGTCTGCTTGGAACCTGAGTAGAAGCTCCTGATAAGATTCCTATCGCTGTGTCAAACAGAACTCCTTGACATTTAAATCGAGTGCTTACAAATGACTGACATTAAATCAAATTGTTGGAAATAGAGTTCTATTTGACCATTAAACTGTGTATAAACAAATGACTGAAGTTTGATTGAATTGTTTGTGATACATAGGAATACTTGCAACTATTTTTTGACTTATGCTAAACTGAACTATTGATCCTTTAACTGTATGTAAACAAATGATTGATATTTAATTGAATTCTTAGTGATACATAGGAATACTTGCAACGATTTGTCTGTGTTCTAAGGAATGATTAATATTGAATAAAATTATTAGTGTTCATCATCATCATTATCATCATGTCGTGCCGCTAGCACGGATATCCCTGATCCTCTCTCGCCACCTCTCCCTATCGTTCATCACCTCTGGCAGGTCTTCAGGGCTACATCCCGTATCCTCACACAACTGCAGTACGTATGTTCGAGCTGGTCGTCCTGCTTTTTCCCGGCCATATGTGGGGGTCCATAGGAGTACATCACTTATGAGCTCGTTTAGCTTGGATAGTTTTCGTGATGGGAGGCAGGTGGCCGTATAGTTGGTGCTTTGTGGGGTGTTGCCGCCAAAACTTGTTCAATATTGCTCGCAGCATTCTTGTGTAATTGCCGTCTAGCTTCCTCTCCATCTGTTTAGTTAGCGTCCAAGTAGTGCATCCATATAGCAGTATCGACACGACCGCTGCCGGGAAGAAACTGCGTTTCATTTTATCGGTCAGGTCTGATTTCCATATGATCGTTAGCTTATCGATAACTGTCCATGCCTTCGTTAGCCGTGTGTCGATGTCTTTTTCGGTTGATGAGACACTGCTTCCTAGGTAGGTGAATTTGTCTACCAGTTTCAGAGAGGTTCCGTCTAGTGTGGAGATGTCGCCTGTTTGATAATAGCACATACATTCTGTTTTATGTGCGTTGACATGGAGGCCAATGCCCGTGGCGGCTCGTTCCAAACTATGCAGTAGTGTTTCGGCTTGGTTGGGTGTATTTGCCAGTATCGCCATATCATCCGCGTAGTCGGCATCGGCAATTGTTTTTGCGGGGTACTTTCTGCTTCTTTTCTTTGTCAGCTCGAAGCCGTTCTCTCTGATTTTATCAATCGATGTTCTAAGCACGTAGTCTAGACAGATGATAAATAGGTATGGGGCTAGCGTGTCCCCTTGTTGTACTCCTGCTACAATGTCGAAAGTATTCTGTGTCTCCATCTGGTGATCGTACTTTCACTTTGATGTTTATGGCGCCTTTAAATAACTTTTAAAAGTATTCAATTCCCCTGAGTTCAATAAAATTCATTTTGCTTCTTTTTTTTTTTTCGCATTTTTAAATTTTTCATTTTATTTAGTTTGTCATCTCTTTTCATTTTCTCTTAATTTTACTCTGTCGTCCGCTGGAAAGGAAAAATTCACAAGTAGACAATTTATTTTTTTCTTGTTAATTAACCCTTTGTATTGTCGTCTGGCTGGGATTGGGTGATGCGTTGCTATCTCATACGTCTCTTTTTTTTTACGACAGAGTCTGGTTTATGCATATACCATTTGCTTTCGTTTGGTTTCTTTGTTTAATGACATATTAACCTTCACGGATTATTTAGTGCCAAAGTCATCCTTGTGGAAATAGCCGTACTATTTAATCATACCTAGGATGGATATAAGGGTTCATATCTAACAATGACAAAACTCTTGCGCAGTTTCCAGTAGATCCCCATTACCGCCCAATCATGCTTTGTCGTATATTTCGTTTGTACTTATAATTAACTATTTCATCTTTATCACCAAATAACCTTTAATTTCTATTTTTCAGTGTATTATTAATTTTTATTTTGACATAATTGGTTCTTATGGTATTATTTTGGTTTGCTATTAAAAGAGAATATAATATCAAAAATTTAATATAGAAATATTTTGACATTTAACTGTGTGTAAACAAAATCTGTACTCATACAAAACTGAATCAGCTGAATTAGAACTGCTTGACTAAACTGAATAGCTTGAAATATAAATGTTTTTCACAATTAAACTGTACTTACATTTAAACTGCAGGCTTATCCTAAACTGAATTGTTTGAAATTGAACTGTTTTTGACATTGAAACTTTACTTACACTAAACTGAATTGTTATATATAACTGCTTGAATAAACTGAATAGTTTGAAATAGAAATGTTTTTGACAATTAAACTGTGTACTCATGCTAAACTGAATTAACTAGAACTGATTATTTACATAAAAATGGATTTGACGTTAAATAACCTACAAAGGTTGATATGCCATAAAACCCAACCAATCTTCTTCGGTTTTTGCATATAACTTTAAATATAACATCCATATGGAAGGTGGGTTTTTTGTAGTCTGTGTCTTTTTAAGTACAACGGAGAGATTTATTAGAGCTATGCAAAAAAGGAAGAATGGAAAGTGAGTCTACTTGGAAGTTTCTGTTGTTATTGTTCACATTATTAATTTCGAACAGGACTTTTTTATGGATTAATCAGAGGCTAATATGCCACCTTTCAATAGGTGTCTGTGGTGTAATGGTTATCGTCGGAGGAAATGGACACGCCGACAAATCCTGAACGAGACTGATTGCCTTTCACATAGCACTAATACCTTTGGAAAAGGTATGAATCCAATTATTCTCCCTCCAGCTATGGGTAAATAGTAGGACAGACTGAGTTCTTCAGCCTTGGTGAGGCAGCTAGTCTAGGAGAAGGAAAACTCTGAATTCAAACCTGTTAAACTCAGCTTAAAAAATTGACCTAGTGTCATATCCTGCCCTGGCGGCGGTGGTTATTCAGTCGAGACTGTCTGACGTGGATATCGGGAGAAGCCCAGTATTCGTGTCTCGCGGCCGACACTCATCGAGCATCAGGGGCCCGTCCCCCAGGTTCGAACCCTATTTGGAGGGGCTAGGTTTATTGCCTGGTGCCTGAGGCACTCCTTTTTAGGGGAATACCCACGGACCCCATGGCATTTTTAGAGCCGCTGGGCGTGTCTGAGCTACGGCTCTGCGCCCGGACCCACCTTAAAAAAGCCTTGGTCGGGCGCACGACAAATAGCATAATATTCTCATAGTTCATTACTAGCTAACGGTTACCTTCTTCACGCCTCTAGCAAATACTGATTTTTGTTAATGTTATAAAGATTTCCATTTTTTTTTTCCAAACCTCTGTTTTGGTTATTTCTCAGTTAGTAACCCTATGTTAGGTTCGATACTGCTATATGAATGCACTACTTGGACGCTAACTAAACGGCTGAAGAAGAGGCTAGACGGCAATTACACTAGCAATATTGAACAAGTCCTGGCGGCAACACCCCACAAGACACCAACTATACGGCCACTTGTCTCCCATCACGAAAACTATACAAGCTAGACGAACCAGACACGCAGGACACTGCTGGAGAAGCAAAGACGAACTCATCAGTGATGTACTCCTATGGACCCCCGCTCATGGCCAAGCAAAAGCAGGACGACCAGCTCGAACATACATACAGCAGCTATGTGAGGATACAGGATGTAGCCCTGAAGACCTGCCAAAAACGATGAATGATAGGGAGAAGTGGCGAGAGAGGGTCAGGGATATCCGTGCTAGCGGCACGACATGATGATGATGATGATGACAACAAGAACTTTACTCATAATGAATCTAAAAGGAAAAAGGACGGACAACCACGAATGCCACTGATTTTTTTATTTATATTGCATGAAGTCTGTATGCCTCCAGAGTGTTTTAGATAAAGAACTCAAGCGATTAGGCCAGAAGCGATCAATAACTATCTATGAATAAATGTCTTTACATTCATTTTTTAAAAGGCAAGGTTGTTGTTTTTTTTTTTAATTTTGAAGTCTTTCTTCAATTCTTATTCAACGATTAATAGAAATGATTCTTAAACATTCGCTTAAAAACAGACATTCGTGAAAAAGAAGTTCATAAAAGGATAAAAGAAAATCATTTTAAAAGAAGTTAATAAAAAAGTTCTTGACATTAACGGAAAAAAAGTTCTAGGAAAAAAGAAGTTTAGTAAGAAAAAAAAAACGTCCATGTTCATTAAAAAGTTTATAAAAAAAGAAGTTCGTTAAAAAAGTTCTTAAAAAAGAAGTTCTGTAAAAAATGTTAATTAAAAAAGTTCATTAAAAAAGAAGTTCACTAAAAAATGTTAATTAAAAAGAAGTTCATTAAAAAAGATGTTCACTAAAAAAATGTTAATAAAAAAGAAGTTCATTAAAAAAGAAGTTCACTAAAAAATGTTAATTAAAAAGAAGTTCATTAAATAAGAAGTTCAGTGAAAAAAGTTGATTAAAAAAGAAGTTCATCAAGATAAAGAAATTCTTGACATTAACGGAAGCAACGTATACTAAAATCAAAGGTGAACTGTACTGATAAACTGACAAGGACATATTAACTTCAACGAAAGATCAGCCTTCCCTTCTTCTTCAGTTGCCTCTGCCCCACGGATGGACAGACTGACACCCCTTAAGACGCAGAATTATAATTTTCATTCGAATGCCGGTTGCATTTTTTTTCTCTTTTTTTTTCGGCAAGATGAAGATCACATGAGAAGCAGAATGATAGTTGATGAAAAACAGGCGTTGAAATACAAGCGCATATAGATATGCATACATACGTGTCCAGTGTGCGTACACATAGTTTTCTCTTGTGTCTATAGAGTCCTGAGTGCATGAAGTGTTTAGAAATGTATACAGAACCTATAGAGCTAGGATTGTTGAGGATATTGATTTGTGTTTGTCATTGACCGTGTATTAGAGTCTACGTAGCTTTGCTGAATGTTTGCCGCGAATGGTGGAGGGGTAATTATAAAGACATGTTTGCGTTATGTATTAAGGGAGGATCCATTAGAATAAACAGATTTTATTTTCTATATACAAAAATCTGGACTGCTATGAACTAAAACAGGATACAGGCTCAGCATAAAAAGCACTGAATTGTAGATTCCTGCTTTTTTTGTGAAGATGATCTTTTTTTTTTTCATTTTTGTTTTGTTGTTGCTATTTTTTGTTTCTTTTTTGACAAATATAAACAGAGACTTTGTAGGCGTTTGTAGCGTAACGGTTTTCATCGTTGGAAGTGGACTTGGCTGCACCAGTTCAAATTTTGACAGAGGCTGTTCACATTTCACATAGTTCTAACATCGTTGGGAAAAGTCTGAATCAAACAATCTTCCACCAAGCTAAGGGTAAATAGAAGGGCAGATTGGTGTGGCAACCAGTCTTGCAGAAGTGAATCTCTGACTTCAAAACAGACCTGGAGTGGGATGGTCTCTGCTAGGCTATTCCTGGTCGAGACACACGACATGTGCTTTATCTCCACAAACGAACCAGTTTACGGGATGTGTCTTACTCTAATTATTGACAAATTTTTATGGATGGAAGCTGACATGCGTTAGTCTTGTGAGATCGATGTGTGCAGCAGTCGAATGTTGTATGGTTCGGTTTCATTTGGTTAGATTTTATGGCATATCAACCATTGTAGGTTATTCAATGCCAAATCCTCTTTATCCTTATATATTAAATATATATGATTTGATTTGGTTGGGTTTTATGGCATATCAACCATTGTAGGTTATTTAAAGCCTAATCCTCTTTATACATATATATTAAATATGATTTGTTTCCATATTTTGTTGATAACATTTTGAAACGGGCCTAAGCTCATTTTTTGGCACATAGTTAAATGGTTTCAAGTATTTCCATCCAACACGAATTATTCTATTTACTATTACCCATTTACTTGTACAAAGTTAATGGGTTTCAAGTATTGCTATGTAACAATAACAATTTAACATCAACCATTCATTTGCGCACATTTATATGGATATACATATGATTTGTATGTGTATAGTTTGTTGCTGATTTCATTTTAAAATGAGTTAAAGTTAATTTTTTCGCACACTAGTATTGATATTGTTTCTACACAGCTAAATGGATTCAATTATTGCTATCTAACACTAATAATGCTATTTAATTACAATCTTGTTTTCACAGAGTGAACTGCTTACAAGTATTGCTATTCAACACTAATTATTCTATTCAACACTATTCATTCATTTGCATACAGTTAATGGCTCCAAATATTGCTTTGTAATATCAATTTCTATTTTGGCGAACAGTTAAAGAGTTTCAAGTATTGCTATTTAACACTAATCATTCTATTCAACATTATTCATTTGTTTGCGTACAGTTAAATGGTTCAAAGTATTGCTATATATCACTTATCATCATCATCATCATGTCGCGCCGCTAGCACGGATATCCTTGACCCTCTCTCGCTACATCTCCCTATCGTTCATTGCCTCTGGTAGGTCTTCAGGGCTACATCCCGTATCCTCACATAGCTGTTGAATGTATGTTCGAGCTGGTCGTCCTGCTTTTGCCCGGCCATATATGGGGGTCCATAGGAGTACATCACTTATGAGCTGGTCCCTGCTTCTCCAGCAGTGTCCTGCATGTCTGGTTTGTCTAACTTGGATAGTTTTCGTGATGGGAGACATGTGGCCGTATAGTTGGTGCCTTGTGGGGTGTTGCCGCCAGGACTTGTTCAATATTGCTTGCAGCATTCTTGTGTAATTGCCGTCTAGCTTCTTCTCCAGTCGTTTAGCTAGCGTCCAAGTAGTGCATCCATACAGCAGTATCGATACGACCGCTGCCTGGAAGAAACTGCGTTTCATTTTATCGGTCAGGTCTGATTTCCATATGATCGATAGCTTATCGATAGCTGTCCATGCCTTCGTTGGCCGCGTGTCAGTGCCCTTTTCGGTTGATGAGACGCTGCTTCCTAGGTAGGTGAATTTGTCTACCAGTTACAGAGGGGTTCCGTCTAGTGTGGTGATGTCGCCTGTTTGATTATAGCACATATATTCCGTTTTGTGTGCATTGACATGGAGGCCAATGCCGGCGGCGGCTCGTTCCAAACTATGCAGTAGTGTTTCGGCTTGGTTGGGTGTATTTGCCAGTATCGCTATGTCATCGGCGTAGTCGGCGTCGGTAATTGTTGTTACGGGGTGCCTTCTGCTTCTTTTCTTTGTCAGCTCAAAGCCGTTTTCTCTGATCAGTCATTTGTTTATATACCGTTACATGATCAAACTATTTTATCTATAACAATTCAATTTAACATAAGTGATTTGTTTGCACATTGGTCAAATGTCAAACAGATCAATTTGACCCAGAGATTGGACCCTATCATATGCTACCACTCCGGGTTAGAGTGGATCAAGGAGCAATGGGTTCTTACCGATTTGCTGTCGGCATATCCTACAGCCCCAGCCGAGTGGGTTGAAGGTTATTGGGAAATAGCCAATGCACCAATGTTATCTAAATGAAGGGGAAGGACCGATACAGTGATATTGCAAGAGTTACCAAACTTTACACCACTGAAACATAGTACCCAAAATTAAAATCGCAAAACTTATGTACGCTGTTCAATAAATCTCACGTTTAGAAAATCGGAAATTTTGTCTTCAAACAAAACAATCGTTTAATCAAAGAAATTTTATAAAGCGTTTTCGAAAAACTACTTTATAAGTGAACTCGACTACCCGAGTTCAAAACCTGAATGAGGTTGTTTGCATTTCACACAGTGTTGTATAGCCACAGACAACTACACAATACATATACAACTATAAGCGGAAACAGTCAAACATAATATACGAACTTCAATGAACGAACGAACACACTTCTTTATAAAAATATATATCTCACACTTTATTCTCGAAAGGGCTGATGCTGGTTGTCTGTGAGAGATGAGCTGGAGACGGGGACAGACTGCCATTTGACCCAAGTTCTTCTTTGACCATAGCAGCTCGTCTTTCTCTTTCTGGCTGGGCTGCTCAACCGTGGGTCACTGAGGGCCCAAAGCCCTCTGTCTGCCGCTGGCTCTCACGCTGGCATCTTGTCCCCAATTGACTCCCTCTGCAAATGGAACTGACCCAAGCCGTCTGTGGCACCGGGTTATGTAATTGTCCACCTGCTTCCGCTGTTCCTCCGCTTATTTACACAGAAGTATCTTTGATTGACGGCTCGGTCGAGGGTCAATATATGACACACAGCACCCTTGGGAAAAGGATGGATCCAATTATTCTCCCTCCAGCTGTGAGTAAATAGTAGGGCAGGCTGCGCTCTTTAATTTTGTATATGTAGTCATTTCCTAAGAAGATCTCCTGTCGTCTATTCTCGCCATTAACTGCAATTTAGTAACACTACTGTTCTTCTACCACAATAGCTTTGGCATTAGATAACCCACAAAGATTGATATGCCATTAAACCTAATCACTGATATGCCATTAAACCTAATCACTGTTCCAGTCTAATTCCATTTTTATTTCAACCCTTAAAACGTCGTTCTCAAAACAATTTTGCATATCCAAAACTTTGAAAAAAAGACTTCGTAGAGAAAGGGTTTATGAAAAATTATTTAAACGAAAAATTTACAATAAAAAAAAAAAAATTCAGTTCTGTAAAATAGATAACTTTTTTAGTTTGATAATCTTTTTTTTTTTTTTTTTTATCTGTGTTTCTTTTGTTCAGTCGTGGGTATCTGATGGCAAGACGACGTCTCATCCCTTTAAATATTCGCTCGATCTTGTCTCGCAAGTTTGAAATCTACGATACACAACGCCCGACCAGGGGACGGGATTCAGATGAGGAGACTCTCGAACGCCTCATCAACTCCCATGGTTGAAACCAACCCGGGTCGAGAGGAAAGTATAATGTCCCAAGGGGAGGTTTAAAAACTGCATCAAAGACGATCAACGGCAAACTAAAATACTCCCAGAGGTAAGAGTCTCTGACAGGGTAGCCTTGCTAGTTTGATGTACAACGCCGACAGACACTTTGAAGAAGGCTGTCAGAGGCAAATCATTGACTTATAAGGGCTTATTAAAGGCTGTCATACTTCTTCTACCAACAACACCCTTTATATATGCCCGTTTATACAAGTGTGCGTGTGAGGCCCCGGAATTGATTGTACCAGCCACCTGCACAATCAGCATCATCGTCAACACTAACGAATAACCATTAGAAAGCGGATTTTGCGTAACGGGTATCGCAGTAGGGGAAGAGATTGGCTAGCCGGGTTCAGATCCTTCACGAGGCTGTCTGTATTTTACTTTTGGGAAAAGCATCAATCTATCTCTTCTTCCTCTAGCTGTGGGTATATACGATAGCCTGGGTTCTTTAGCCTTGGTTAGGATACGAATTTGGGAGAATGAAAACTCCGAATTCAAAAAGGATTACTCAAAAACTGACCCTGTGTCACATCCCTCCCGAGCAGAGGGGTAGGGTAAATATATACGGGTCATCATCTATCTTGGATAGTTTGTTGAAAAGTTTATTAAGTATTAAATTTCAAGTATGTTAAGAGCCATATGCAAATACAGAAGACGCCTGGATGAAAATTTCACGTGAACCTTTTTTCTCGGTCGACTGGAATTCGTGTCGGGTAGTTGTTTGTTTATTATGACACCTTGGGCTCAGGGGACCGTCTCCTCCAGGTCATTGCCTGCTTACAGGACTAAGTTTATGGCTTGGTGATTTAGGCACCTCAAAAGGGGGAATGCGGATGGGGTCAAGAATTTCTGAATATCTCGATTCGTGCGCGGCCGCCACCATATAACGGTCTTGTTAAATCGCACTCATTTTCGGCGAGAGACACAACGGAGGTGATTTAGGCAACTCAAAAGGGGAATGCCGACGAGGTCAAGAATTTCTGAATATCTCGACTTGTGCGCGGCCGCCACCATATAACGATTATATTAAATCGAACTCATTTTCGGTGAGAGACACAACGGAGGTGATTTAGGCAACTCAAAAGGGGAATGCCGACGAGGTCAAGAATTTCTGAATATCTCGACTTGTGCGCGGCCGCAACCATATAACGATTATATTAAATCGCACTCATTTTCGGCGAGAGACACGACGGAGGTGATTTAGGCAACTCAAAAGGGGAATGCCGACGAGGTCAAGAATTTCTGAATATCTCGACTTGTGCGCGGCCGCCACCATATAACGATTATATTAAATCGCACTCATTTTCGGCGAGAGACACAACGGAGGGAAGCGAGTGATTACCTCCTATTTCTAATGTTTGTCTGCATTACAGCAGAAATGAATACGCATATGATAATCAGCAGTATATGTGAGTTTGAAGGAAATATAACAAGTTGTCTCCCTTTAGTCGAGGGCGACTAGAAGGCTCCCTTTTCAATAGCTACTACACCGAAGTGTAGGGGAGGGCGCTACTCCTTTCCCTGGGTTGCTCCACTTTACCCTTGATACATACCTTTTATTGCTGAGTGTTAAGCAAGGAGGTATCAAGTAACATTTTTAAAGTCTTTGGTATGACGCGACCTGGGATTGAACCCAGATCTCCTGGACCATTGGCGAACACTCTACCCACTAGACCAATGAGGGAAATGTAGGAGGACAAATTTTCCATTGAACATTTTCCTTAATTCTGTTTTGCTTTTGTTCTGGTCCCTTTAAAAATGTTACCTACAAACTATTCACTTACAAATCATATATATCAGATCCGAAAGTAATTCGGAAACATACGGCGCCTTCCTAAATGTTAAACAACTCATGAAGCGATGTAAATGGATCAAAGATAGAATAGGACAAACAAGAAGTCTCTATCCTATTTACTTAAGCTTAAAAGAGAAAATCCTCTCTATATATGTCATCATCATCATGTCGTGCTGCTCGTACGGATTTCCATGGCTCTCTCTCGCTATTCATCCCTATCTTCCATCTTTTCCTGTTGGTACTCTAGACTACATTTTTGTCCGTACAGAGCTCTGGTAGATAGGTTCTAGTTGATCGTCCAATACTTGCATGTCTGTGTGAAGGGGTCCATTGGAGAAAGACTTTTATGAGTTTGTTCTTTTTTCTCCAGCAGTGTCCCGCATTTCTTGTCCGTCTTATTTGAATGGTTTTAGAGACGGGAGGTAAGTGGCCGTACAGCTGATGTTTTGTGGGATATTGCTTCCAAGATTTGTTCAATATAGCTCGTAGCATTCTTGTGCAATTCCCGTCTAGATTTTTCTCTATACGTTTACTCAGCGTCCATGTGGGGGTGTTCTCGTGGTTTAATGGTTAACGCGCTGGACTGCAGAATCGTAATAAGCGAGTTCAAATTCCAGTCGCGCTATTACGTTCACTTTCGAACAAATCCCCTTAGGAAAGGTATGAACCCCCTTATCCACCCAGCTATGGGTTAGATAATACCACTACTGTTCTTCTAGGATGGGTTTGGCATTATATAACCCAAGCAGGTTGATATGCCATTCAACCACAAAACAAACAATCAGCGTCCATATGGTGCCTCCATATGGTAGAATTGACACAATCGCAGCTTGGAAAAAAATGCGTTTTATTTCATGTTTGATTTCCATATGATCGATAACCTATCGATAGCTGTCCATGCCTTCGCTAATAGCACAGTGATGTTATTTTCGGAAAATGAGATGCTGCTTCCGGGGTAGGCGAACTTGTTCACTAATTTTAGAAAACCACCATTCAGTGTGGAGGTCCCCCTTTTTTATTAACATACATGTACCACGTTTTGTCTGCATTGACATAGAGGTCAGTGTCACCTGCTGCCTGCTCCAGGAATTCGGCTTGGGTATGTGTGTTTGCCAAAAGCGCTATATCATCCACCTAGTCTGCAATATATATATATATATATATATATATAAACCGGGCATGTTCACCAATGGCCCAGGAGACCTGGGTTCAATCCCAGGTCGAGTCATCCCAAAGACTAAAAAAATGGTACTTGATGCTACCTTACTGAACACTCAGCATTATAAGGTAAGGATCAAGGGTAAAGTGGAGCAATCCAGGGAAACGAATATAAACCTGCTTGGGTTATTTAATGCCGAATCCATCCTTCTAGAAGAACAGTAGTGGTACTATTTAACCCATAGCTGGGAGGATAAGGGGGTTCATACCTTTCCCAAGGGTATTTGTTTGAAAGTGAACGTAATAGCGCGACTAGCGTTCGAACTCACTAACTACGATTCCGCTGTCAGCCACTTTAGCTATTACACCACGAGAGCACTCCCCCAAAATATTTTTAATATACACAGTTAAATGATCAAACAGTTCTATTTCTATCAATTCAATTTCGCATAAGTAAAAGTTAAATGGTTCCAAGTATTGCTATGTATCATTAACAATTTAATTAAATATCAGTTATAAGTTTACACACAGTTAAATGATCAAACAGTTCTATTTCTATCAATTCAATTTCGCATAAGTAAAAGTTAAATGGTTCCAAGTATTGCTATGTATCATTAACAATTTAATTAAATATCAGTTATAAGTTTACACACAGTTAAATGATCAAACAGTTCTATTTCTATCAATTCAATTTCGCATAAGTAAAAGTTAAATGGTTCCAAGTATTGCTATGTATCATTAACAATTTAATTAAATATCAGTTATAAGTTTACACACAGTTAAATGATCAAACAGTTCTATTTCTAACAATTCGATTATACATTAGTTATTTGTTTACACTCAGTTTAAATGTCAAAGTTCTATCTGACCCATAGATAGGATCCTATTAGGTGCTACCACTTCGAGCCAGAGTGGACCTGGAAGGAATGGCAATAAAGAAGAACTCTAGGACTGGAGCCTCACAATCAGATTGTTTAGTGTCATATCAGGACAGTTGTTGTTGTGTGTGTGTGGGGGGGGTATGACCTCTTCTGCTGAGATGCAGTCGGTGTATTCTGCGGCCCAGTAGACTGGGCTCTGTTGTATTTGGATAAATTGCAATTAATTGTACTATAAATATTATTGAAACTAAGAAAACAAGAGAAAAAAATCAAAATTTTATCACGTAGACTCCTAACAGTGACCCGTAAGTATCGACGCTGATGCTGACTGGAAAATTTCATTCCCGAACCCCTTTCACTCTTGTATAAACTGGGCATACATAAAGGCTGTTGTTGATGGAAAAAGTATGGCAGCCTTTAATCTCTCTCCTATAACAGATATAATTCCTGTTTATATAACAATCAGCTATCAAACCTTTTCCAACATTTTCTATTTGTGTGTTGTCTTTCATCTTATGTACACCTTCTCAATGCCAATATAAATTGACAAATGTTTTCTTTTATTTTGTTTTTTAAATTATATAGAATTGAATTATTTCTACTTTTCAGCTTTTACTCAGTGAAAACGAATGAAATATTGAAGTAAAATTTATTTATCTGTGCGGAGAAAAATGGTCAGGGGCAATGGATAAATTACCAAGTTATAAGAAAAATATTAGTCACGAAAATTATTCTGCTGCTTCTCATAAAAAAAGTAGTTTGCCGTTTGCATGTAACCAGGCGATGGCATGTTTAAAATCCCTTGTCTAGTCCAACTGAAAACATAGGTTCGTATAATAATCATTGAAGATAAGCAACTATGAGCCAGGTCAGGACTTAAATGAGTGACCACTATAACAGTAGGTATTGTAAGCGGCCGGAAGCTTCTGCAATTAACTGTAAAGTCTTGAGCATCTTGCGTGGTAGAAGATCGGTGAGTTAGGTTAGCAGATCATTATTAGTGAATTTAATTCTCACAGGGTGCCCTATATATTTCTGATCTTGTGCAAAACTAACTTAAGATTTTTTGAATATCCACATCTATTTTTTTTTTTTGTTTGTTTGTTCTTTCTTTCTCGTACTCACTGTAACGACTTACTTGGTTGCGACATTAGCTAGATGAAGGATAAAAGTAGTCAAAAAATTTGATATTAGATAGTTCGGAAAATAATGTGCCATTTTAGAATATTTTTTTATTTCTGAAATAATGAGTTTAAACAATGCTTTAATCAATCAAAATATGATCCCTGAACATCTATGCATTTCTGTTATCGATTAACAGTGTTATTTAAGTCTGTTCGATAAAACTTAAAAGGTTTTGATGCCAAGAAATCTTTAAATGCAGTTTTTACTTCTCTTTTGAAACGAAATGGGTTTTTTTAGCCCAGTCGGCTGGGTCTGTAGAATACACCGACTGCACTTCTGCAGAGGGGTAAGACCCCACAATGAGTGTCCTAGATATGACACTAAAGTCCCAGTGATGCTGGGACTTTGGGGAATGCGGAGCACCCCTTCATTGCCATTGTTCTCAGGTTCACTCTGGCCCGGTGTGGTAGCACCTGATAAGGTTAAATAGATCTAACGGCATACTTATGCTAAACTGAATTGTTTGACTAAACTGAATATCTTGAAATAGAAATGTTTTTGACAATTAAACTGTACTTACATTTAAACTGTGTGCTTCTTCTAAACTGAATTATTTGGAATGGAATTGTTTTTGACATTGAAACTGATCTTTCACTAAACTGATTTGTTTAATATAGAACTGTTTTGACATTTAACTGTGTGTAAACAAAATCTGTACTTATACTAAGCTGAATTAGCAGAATTAGAACTGCTTGACTAAACTGAATAGCTTGAAATAGAAGTGTTTTTCTCAATTAAAATGTAATTACATTTAAACTACGTACTTATCCTAAACTGAATAGTTTGAAATAGAACAATTTTCATAAAAATGGATTTGGCGTTAAATAACCTAGAAAGATTGATATGCCATTAAACTCAAACAACCAACCATGAATGTTTTTTGGTGTTCTAAGGTGTCCAGATGCTTGAAAAAATGATAGTTAATGGGTGAGAGATCAGGAGAATATGGTGGGTGAGGAAAAGTCTCATATTCTAAGGATTGTGGGCTTTTGCAGGGTCATCCTGGCCACATGTGGCCGAGAATTGTCACTGAGCAAAATGGGATCACATCGATTAACGAGTGCGTGTTGCATTTTACTTAATTATACATTTCTACCCTCTTAATCTCAACCCACTTGATCATTAATGTTCGTCTTTTTACTACGAAACTTTTGAAACCAATGCCGTACTGTCCTTTGCTCAGTCGGCTTGGGCTGTAGAATACACCGACTGCTTCTCTGCGATCGCTGTATTCAACAGCCCCAGCAGTATCATGAAAATCAATAGACTTTAATCAATAGGAATGTGAACTTTTTTATTTGACTATTATTAAAAGACTGTTAAAACATAATTGAAACAATTGCTTCCAGGTCCACACTGGCCCGGAGTGGTAGCACTTGATAGGGTCCTATCTATGGGTCAAACAGAGCTAAATTGTGTACTTATGATAAACTGAATCGTTTGAAATAGAACTGTTTTTGACATTGAATCTGTGTACTTATGCTAAACTAAACTGTTTGAAATAGAACTGCTTTTAAATAGAGCTAAACTGTGTATTTATGCTAAACTGAATTGTTTGAAATAGAACTGTTTTAACATTTAACTGTTTGTATACTTGTACAAAACTGAAATGTTTGAAATTTAATTCAGCGTTAAATGAGCCGAAAAGGGTTGATAAGCTGTAAAGCAAAACAACCAAGCAACGTACTGTCCGATCACAAGTCGATCCTTCACCCTATGCTTGATTGATATTGGTGGCTATTTGGGAGCTTGAACATAAGCAATAATTGTAAAAAATATTACATCTTTTTCATGTCCGTGATTAGGAACTTATAACCTACAAAATCAAATTCTGAAAGAAGTGATAGAAAATTAAAAAAAGATGACACTTCAATCATTAGAAATATGATCTTTTATATACAACTATGATCAACAGAGGGTTAGAACATGATTTTAACCGTTTATACAAAAATCAAACAGTATTTTCTAAACAACCTTACAAAAATTGATATCAATATTTCATATTCAAAAAGCTCTCACCACTACAAGTGTGAAAACAAGTACAAACATAAATGATGCTAACCAATCAGAGACAAGGTTGTTGAGTAGCTATATAAGTGTTTTGAGGACTTTTCTGATAACATCCATGATTCTTTTAATAACAGCCTTAGTTTATCAGCTGGTACGTAGAACTCCGATGACATAGCGATACTGGCAAATACGCCCAACCAAGCCGAAACACTACTGCATAGTCTGGAACGAGCCGCCGCAGGCATCGGCCTCCATGTCAATGCACACAAAACTGAATATATGTGCTCTAATCAAGCAGACCACATTTCCACACTAGAGGTAACCTCTCTAAAACTGGTAGACAAATTCACCTACCAAGGAAGCAGTGTCTCATCAACCGAAAAAGACATTGACACGCGGCCAACGAAGGCATTGACAGCTATCGATAAGCTATCGATCATATGGAAATCAAACCTGACCGATAAAATGAAACGCAGTTTCTTACAGGCAGCGGTCGTGTTGATACTGCTGTATAGATGCACCACAAATTCACCTACCAAGGAAGCAGTGTCTCATCAACCGAAAAAGACATTGACACGCGGCCAACGAAGGCATGGACAGCTATTGATAAGTTATCGATCATATGGAAATCAAACCTGACCGATAAAATGAAACGCAGTTTCTTCCAGGCAGCGTTCGTGTTGATACTGCTGTATAGATGCACCACTTGGACGCTAACAAAACGGCTGGAGAAGAACCTAGATGGCAATTACACAAGAATGCTGGGAGCAATATTGAGGCAACACCCCACAAAGCACCAACTATACGGCCACCTGCTTCTCATCAAGAAAATTATCCAAGCTAGACAAACCAGACATGCAGGACACTGCTGGAGAAGCAGGGACGAGCTCATAAGTGATGTACTCCTATGGACCCCCACATATGGCCGGGAAAAAGCAGGATGACCAGCACGATCATACATACAGGAGCTGTGTGAGGATACGGGATGTAGCCCTGAAGACCTGCCAGAGGCGATGAACGAGAAGTGGCGAGAGAGGGTCAAGGATATCCGTGCTAGCGGCACGACACGATGATGATAATGACATAGAAATACGCACCCTCGGGAAGCAAAAGGAGTCCTGAGTTCAAGTCATACAGGGAGCTAATTCGTTATTCGTATTTACGATGCGCGCTGTTCTTCATTGTCGGAGAATTGATGATCGTTTCAATTAAAAGTGAGTTGTATCAAGGAAATTACGGATAATACTGCTAGAAATTCGCTGATTTTAACGGCATGTTAACCAGTCAAGGGTTATTTTATGTCTCCACGTTAGAGAACCACGTACATTGTACGGTGAACTTATCCCCAGCTGTGGGTTGAATAGCAACACTACTGCCCTTCCAGAAGATGGTTTTGGCATTAAATAACCCATTAAAAGATGGCTTTGGCATTAAATATGCCTTTAAACAAAGAAACCATCAGTGAACGGTCATATTTGGGCTATTTTTTTTATTAGGAATACATATACATATATATATATATATATATATATATATATATATATATATTCGGCCTAAATCCTAGTGGGTAGAGAGATCGCCGAGTTTGATCCCATATCGAATCATACTGAAGACTCAAAAAATGGTATTTGATACCTCTTTGTTTAACACTCAGCATTATAAGTTACGTATTAAGGGTAAAGTGGAGCAATCCAAAGAAAGAAGTAGCTCCCTCTTTTCCACCTCGGTGTTGTAGCTATTGAAAAGGGAGCCTTCAGATCGCCCCCGACTTCGGTGCCCAACTTTACTTTATATATAATATGGTCTTACCAAATAATTTTTAAAGAGGTATATTTGATCCATGGATCGGGCCCTATCAGATACTACCACTCCCGTCGGAGTTGACCTGGGAGTAATGGTAATGAATGATTAGCAAAGATATCAAGACATGAAGCCTTAGCAAGCTGTTAAAATCAATCACTCAATCAATTCAATATAGATTTACTTATTATATATGCTTTTATTCTTTAAAATTATTACGATATTAAATTGTCAACCTTGTATTTTCATCTAAAGAATATGATCTCATTGGTTTATTTTCTCGACCAGAGGATTATGTGATTTAACGGACTTCCCACCAAGCCAGAAAGCGACACCAGGTCATTTTATTGTGGGGGACCAAGCACAAATCGAGATATCCACGGCCATTACAAAATGCTTGATCGCTTTGATATTCCACATATAGGGGCGCCACAGGGGTCAAGCCGTGATCTCAGCCCCGCAAAGCAGGTACTGACTGGGGTGAACGGCTCCCTGGGATCAGACTATTTGGATCAACGACACCCACCCAATGCGAACGCCTGGCAAGATGCCTATTAACGCTTAACAAGAGCATTATTCAGTATTTCAAGGATACCTGACTAATATATGTTCATATTTGAGCAGTAATGAGAGAGTGATAACAAGAGAGAGAGAGAGAGAGAGAGAGAGAGAGAGAGTTGTATCACTTATAAATTCCCCGCTAATAGCAGAAATAAGTAAAGATTCTTTTAAAGTTTTCACTCAAAAATTTGGTTATTCTTTTGTTTAGCTGCTATTCGTATTTTCATGGCATTTTTACTCAGGTTTAACAGCGTGTTTCCATTGGCGTTTAACTTTTTCTTAAGTTTCATTAATAACAGACTTTTACAAATAAAGGCCACTACTACCTACACAGACATAACGTTGCTTTTTTTTTTTTTTTTTTTTTGCTTTTTTTTTTTTGCTTTTTTTAGTATTCTTTTTTCTTTTCGTGCTTTTTTTTTCTGTGATTTTATTTTGTTCAACAAAGATTTTTTTTTCACCGGAAGTCTGTCTCATCAGGCACGCATATCTGGGGATGGCGTAAATCCTAAGAACCATCAATTGTGAAAAGAAAATGTCATTTATTATGCTGCAAGTCTCCGTTATTCTTTCTTTTTTTCTTTCTTTCTTTCTTTCTTTTTTTTTCCAACTCTCTTTCTTTTTTCTTTCTTTTTCAAACTCTTCTTTCTTTCTTTCTTTCTTTCTTTCTTTCTTTCTTTTTTCTTTTTTCTTTCTTTTTTTTCAACTGTTCTTTCTTTCTTTCTCCACCTCTTCTTTCTCTCTTTCTTCTTTATTTCTTTTTTATTTCTTTTTTATTTCTTTTTTATTTTCCCAAGTCTTCTTTCTTTCTTTCTTTCTTTCTTTCTTTCTTTCTACTATTTTCATTCTTCGCCTTCACTCTTTCCATCGTTTTCTTTATTTCAACATCTAAGTCTGCTTTGTGAATATTATGCAAGGATGACCTTGCAGATTTTGTTCATAGAAAAAAATGGCGGTCGTTGCGGAGGCTATCGAAAGACATCATATCTGTTTACTGGTTTGAAATAAAGATGAACCAATGATTTAAAAAGGTGCTTTGAACAAAGGACAAATAAATCGATAATTAAAGAAATAGATTTTTTTTCTAATAATAGTGATATTTTTTTCAAAAGTTGTTTGATTTAGCTTCTTGGTTTATGTGTTATATAAAGCCTCATCCTTATATACATATATATTTATATACATTATATATATTTCGTGTCATATTCAGGACCCTTTTTTTGCAATGGATACTGAATGAATGATACATGAATGAATGAATAGATAAGTATGAAAAAGGCGTCTGTGTACTTCCTTTCATCATGGCTTGAGACCGATGATGATTCTCAACGTGATGATCCAGCTGGGGAACAGGTGACAACAAGACATAAATCACCTGTTCTCCCGACTACTCAACATGTAGTATATATTTTCAGTCGACATCGACTTCATTGAATGCAGCGGGGTGAGACCCTTGCAAAAGAGGTATCTGAAACTGACATTAAACTGTATCCAGCGGTAAAGTTCCAATTTGAGAGATGATGAATCAGTCCTTGGTTGTCATTACTCCCAGGTCTACTCTGACCTGGAGTGGTAGTATTCGCTAGAGTCCCATCTATAAGTCAAATAGATCTGTCTGAAAATTATTAGTATTAGATTTGGTTTGGTTCTATAACACATCAACCATTGTAGGTTATTAAAGCTAAATCTATTTTTATACATATAAACAATTCTATTTCAAACAATTCAGTTTAGTATGTGTACACAGTTTAAATGTCAAAACAGTTCCATTTCAATCGATTCAGTTGCGCATGAGTTCACAGTTTGTACTGGCTCATCGGCTAATGGGTAGAGTATTCACCAATGGTCTGGGAGACCTGGGTTCAATCCCAGGTCTCGTCATACCAAAGACTTTAAAAATGGTACTTGATACCTCCTTGCTTAACACTCAGCAATATAAAGTATGCATCAAGGGTAAAGTGGAGCAATCTAGGGAAAGGAGAAGCGCCCTCCTCTACACCTTGGTGTAGTAGCTATTGAAAAGGAAGCCTTCGGGTCGCCCTCGACTAAGGTCACCAACTTTACTTTTACTTACATAGTTTAAATGTCAAAGCAGTTCTATTTGAAACAATTCAGTCTAGCATACGCACACTGTTTAGTTCAATTTGACTACCTGGTGCTACCACTCCGGGCCAGAGTGGACCTGGGAGCGATGGCAAGTAAGGGGTACTCCGCATTCCCCAAAGCTCCAGCACTACTAGAACCTTACCATCAGATTGTTTAGTGTCATATCTAGGACAGTCGTTGGGGGAGTCTGCTGAGATGCAGTTGGTGTATTATACAGCCCCAGCAGTGAATTTTGTACTGAAATTTCAATTTCGAAGATTCGTCGCACTGTAAGTCAATTGTAATGTAATGTAATGTAATATCCATCTGTGACCACCAGTCATAGAACGTAACAACCTGATCGATCTGGTGAAAAACGATTGTACAGATGAAAGAAAAGAAACTGTCAAAAATTAAGAAAAGCGTTATGTTACCCGTCTGAGCTGAACAATTAACGTCTCGGAGCCCAAGCATTAATGATTAGTTGGTAGGTTGGTTGGTTGTTTTTTATGGCATATCAAACCTTGTGAGCAATTTAATGCCAAACCGTGTCATCCAAAAGAAGCCAGAGTTCATTTGTTTTCACACAGTTTAATAGTTTCAAGTATTATTACGCAAAACTAACAATTCAATTTAACATCAGTAATTTATTTGCACACAGTTTAAATAGTTAAACAGTTCTATTTGACCAATAGAAGGGACCCTAACAGGTACTATCACTCTGGGTGAGAGCTGACCCGAGAGTAATTGCAATAAAGGAGTTTTCCACATTCCCCCATACTCCAGAAGTGGAGCCTCACCATTAAATGCAATCTATTGTCATACCAAGGGGCTAGTTCTATTTAAGCCATAGAGGGAACCCTAACAGACACTACTACGCTGGGTCAGAGAGGACCTAAAATTAATGGCAAATTTCCCAGAGCCCATGTCTGGAGTCTCATCATCAGACTGTTTTGTGTCATCGTTGGAATCTTACTCCTCTACAGAGATTCAGTCGACGCATTCTACAGTCACAGCCGACTGCCTGAAGCCTTTAAGAGACCTCCAGTGTAAAATGATTTCAGGGATCCCTTCAATGATACGAAGAATATTGATTATGGCCAATATCTAATTGTTCGCAAACGAGCTGAAAAAAACGTTTATCATTTGTATCGATTCAACCTCCCAGCAACAAACAGGATATGACTTCGATTCTTAAGCAGAGTACAGCTGATATAAATTCAAAGTATCCTTTCTCATAAACTGGTTGCCAAACAAAGGCTCAAGAGCTCTGTTTAATTTTCTGTTTACCCATAGCCGGAAGGAGAACAAATGGATTTATGCCCAAGTGGAATGCGGCATTCGCCTCCATGTCAATGCACACAAAACTGAATATGTGTTATAACCAAACGGGCAACATCACCACACTAGACGGAGCCTCTCTGAAACTAGTAGACAAATTCACCTACCTAGGAAGTAGCGTCTCATCAACCGAAAAAGACATCGACACACGAATGACGAAGGCATGGACGGCTATCGATAGGCTCTCGATCATATGGAAATCAGACCTAACCGATAAAATGAAACGCAGTTTCTTCCAGGCAGCGGTTGTGTCGATACTGCTATATGGATGCACTACATGGACGCTAACTAAACGGCTGGAGAAGAAACTAGACGGAAACTACACAAGAATGTTGAGAGCAGTATTGAACAAGTCCTGGCGACAACACCCCACGAGACACCAACTATACGGACACTTGCCCCCCATCACGAAAACTATACAAGTTAGACGAACCAGACACGCGGGACACTGCTGGAGAAGCAAGGACGAGCTCATAAGTGATGTACTCCTATGGACCCCCACATATGGCCGTGCAAAAGCAGGACGACCAGCTCGAACTTACATACAGCAACTATGTGAGGACACAGGATGTAACCCTGAAGACCTGCCGGAAGCGATGAGTGATAGGGAGAAGTGGCGAGAGAGGGTCTGGGATATCCGTGCTAGCGGCACGACATGATGATGATGATGATGGAATAGCGTGAAGTGAAACGAAACGCAAAAAGCCGATTCAATTTCTTACCATGTCAATCCTTACGCTAAACGCTTTTTAATTTCTAAGTTCATCCATTTTTGTTTGAATTAAACGCTTGGGACGGGGATATTTTACTTTCTCCTAGACTGGTTAACGATCCAAATCTGCCCTGCTATTTTATCCGTTGCTGTTTATTGTATGCGTCATCATTTTTGACAGTATGGGTATACTGGCTTGTATAATAAATCACAAAAACCGACCCTTGCATCCCCTCCCTACCGGCGACCACGGGTCTTAAGCTACCGCTTATATCATTTATACTTCTAGTCGGCTTTTCCCAGACCTCAATCTTTTTAGCTATTCAACACAAAGTTTTTAAGAAGAAAAAGAGGTTTTCCTGCTTTGTTCTAAGGGCTCGTAATGATGCCGAGAGAAGAGGCTGGAATTTGTGCTGTGATGAAAGATGCAGGCAGAGTTTGTAATTCGGCTGTTAGATTCATCTGGAACTTTCCTTGTGGAATAAACACGGGTAAGGAGAAAAGATATAAGATAAGTAGAAACAACCCTATGGGAAAAACAGTGAGAATGAAAAATTCAGCAAAAAAACCAGGAGAAAGACACAGGCATGAAACACGTACATAATTAAAGTCTAAATAAACAAAACATAAAAATGGAATCACAGATAAAATGATAAAAACAGACAAGATATTTTAATTCATTCGGTCATCGTCTCCAAGACAATCTCAACGAGATATTCTTCTTAATGTAACAATAAAATTACTTAGATTCACATTATATATATATATATATATATATATAGGCAGCATTTCTTCGTTAATGTAAATTTCATTAAACATAATAGACATTTTATGCCTACATATTTTTTTCTGGATCCGTTCGAATTCCCGTATTACTTTTATCGTATTCAGGGGGAATTGATTTAGGTATTGTCCATAGTTGTATGTATCCCTAGTACTTTCTGCCCGACTTTGGGCCATCATCAGGGGAGAATATATTACAAAAGTGATGTAACTTTTGTTTTAGCAAATTACTACTGTGTAAGGACGTCTTTGCTGTTGGAGATTATGGCGTTTGCTTTTAAATGTAATTCTTTAAATGGTGCCAGTAGCTAGAGACATTTAAGTACATTAGCACTGGTTTGAAAATTAATTCTATTAAGTGCTGGTTGCAGGTTTCTAATATATATACATTTAAAAGCAAACGCCATAATCTCCAACAGCAAAGAAATCCTTACACAGTAGTAATTTGCTAAAACAAAAGTTACATCACTTTTGTAACAGATTCTCCCCTGATGATGGCCCAAAGTCGGGCAGAAAGTACTAGGGATACATACAACTATGGACAATACCTAAATCAATCCCCCCCCCGAATACGATAAAAGTAATACGGGAATTCGAACGGATCCAGAAAAAAATATGTAGGCATAAAATGTCTATTATATTTAATGAAATTTGCATATATATAGATATATATACCAATATATTTTATGGATATACTTAAAAGGATTTATCCAATTTGAGTGCTCAATGTAAAGTTTATGATACATGTAGACATATATAAATAATCTGATACAAAACAAAATATATTTTACCCGTTTGCCGGGATATTCATCTGACCGAATGAATTAAAGATTTCTATTCATCTCCAAACCGTCTCGTTGGCCAAGTGGCTAGAGTGTTCGCCAATGGTCTGGGAGACCTGGGTTCAATCTCAGGTCGCGTCATTCCAAAAACTTTAAAAATGGTACTTGATACCTCCTTGCTTAGCACTCATCAATTTAAGGTTCGTATCAAGGGTAAAGTGGAAAAATCTAGGGAAAGCAGATGCGCTCTCCCCTACCCCTATTGAAAAGGAGGCCTTCAGGTCGCGTCATACCAAAGACTTTAAAAATGGTACTTGTTACCTCCTTGCTTAACACTCAGCAATATAAGGCTCGTATCAAGGGTAAAGTGGAGCAATTTTGGGTAAGCAGAAGCGCCCTCCCCTACACCTATTGAAAAGGGAGCCTTCGATTACGGTCGCCAACTTTACTTACATACTTATTCATCTGCCTCTGAAGATACCGACAAACGGGTGAAGTAGATTCATAATGGAATATACTTATTGATTTTCTTGTTTCTCAATGACATATATATATATATATATAATGAGAAATAATTATATATATATATATATATATATATATATATATATACTTTCTTTAAGAAAAACAAAATTAACAATAATTATATATATATATATATATATATATATATATATTAACAAAAATTATATATATATATATATACTTTAAGAAAAACAACGAAACCGGTCACATAGGATTATAAATTTATTTCAATCCTGTTACGCATTTTTGAAATTTCCAAAAACACGAAAAAAAATTAACAGGACTTCTTCAGATCTTTTTGATAAAAAAAACTAGAATAGACACATAAGAGTGGGAGGGGATAGAAGAGGGGTGAAGAGTTACCTCTTCATTAAGCCCACTTCCATTTTAAATGTAAATTTCGGTTAGCAATGTAGTAAAACTATTTTTTTTTTAATTTCTTTAATTAATAATTTTTTAATTACATTTAGACCTAAATTACAGATTTTTTATTGAATTAGATTTAAACTTTAATTAATAACCTCACGTAAAGATACAGTAATTGATATATTAAAACTAAAAACAAAAACAAATATTTAATTTATTTACTATATTTCAACATTTCAAAACTATTTAGAAAGCATTAATCAGTTCCACTTTTTATGCGTAGTACGTATGTATTATATGCTTTTTCCCAATTTTCTATCAAACAATTTATTTTATTTATTCTCAAAATAAACTCTAATTCTCAAAATTAACTCTATGCTTTAATAAAAAAATTTTGTTTAAATATTTATAGTTAAAATTTAGCCCTATATATATATATATATATATATATATATATATATATATATATATATATATATATATATATATATATGCTTTCTTTAAGAAAAACAAAATTAACAAAAACAAAATTGAGCTCTTTACCAGGAAAATTTAAATGTTCATAATTGAATGATTTTTTGTCCTGACGGAATTATTCCCGACTCAGGTTTAACTGGACCGAATAATATATATATATATATATATATATATATATATATATATATATATATATGTTGCAAGGGGTAAATTTTTGCCATTTTAAACTATTGATTTCACGAAAGTGCTTCATTTGATTCAAATTTTGTCTACTGTCCATCAAATTAGAATCAATTGAACACTGTCTGTGAAGAAAGCAGTACCGTGACACAATTTATTCCTCTGGAATGTTTTGTTGTCAATCTGAGGTCAGATTTATATTGATATTGATGCAAACCAAGCACATCATGCTGTCTCGGTTGGTCAGAAGTAATATTAAGGTTATGACCTCTATTCATCTTCCCACATAACATCGCACTCAACACGGAGGCCTACATCAAATGCCTGAAAGGGGAAGTACTCCGCTTTATCGAGAGTGTGGTTACTTGAAGAGTCTACATCTGGCAACAGGACTCAGCGTCATGCCAGACAAGCAGGAGAAACCAGTCTTTGCTGGAATAACATTTCTGTGACCTTATCACCCCTAATATATGGTTAGCTAACTCCTCAGATTGCAATTCCCTTGATTATTATGCAGTCGGCGAGACAACGAAAAACTAGCAACACCAGAAAGGAACTGAAGGCAAGGATAACGGCAACATTTATCAATTTAAACAAGGAGACAGTCAGACAGACTTTCAGGAGATACCCTAATCGTCTGGAGGATGTGGTTGAAGCCAATGGAGGGCGACCCGAAGGCTCCTTTTTCATTAGCTACAACACCGTGGTATAGGGGAGGGCCCTACTCCTTTCCCTGGATTGCTCCACTTTATCCTTGATCCGTACCTTATTGACTACAATTTTGCCATATAGGCCAGCTTCATTGAGTCTTCTTCTCACAGTGGATGCTGACACGGCATTGGTTCAGTTGTGCAGTGGTGTTTGGAGCAGTCAGCCTTCTGTCAGGCAAGCTAGTGACTGATGAAAATTTCCTTGCTTTTGTAGCTTTCGGTCTACCAGACCTACTTTTGGTCTTGTTTTGTCCTGTTTCCTGATGTCTCCTAATAGCATAAAGCACTGCAGTTCTGGAAATTTTTATTTCTAGTATTAAAGAAGAAAAACTTGTCCAAATCAATTTTTCAAAAGATACCTGGTTATACTAATATCAAAGTTACTGGGGAAGATTTGCATTTAGTATAATAAATAAAGACTTTAACAATGTTTCATTAAAAATAACACATTTAGAAGGAGAAATATTTTTTTAGTGTGGCCAAATACTTTTGACTAGTATATATATATATATATGTGTGTGTGTGTGTGTGTGTGTGTAAAATTAACTTAAATCGCGAGTCGGAAATCTCCTACGAGAACCACAAACTCGTGTTGAGCCCTCTTGTAATTGTAGCATTGCAGTGTTCACGGAAGGTTTTAGTTTTCTTTTGACCAACTGACTGCATATCTCTTGATTTTTTAAGGGGTGTGACGGGGTGGGCATTTTCTTTCTTTTTGTCCTATAATATTTTTTCTTTTTCCCCCGGTCGGTGATTCGAGATATCTTTATCTCTTGTTCCTGGCGGGTTCTTTTTTTCTTTTTTCCGGTACCGTGAATGCTGGTAGATATTAGATTAGTAAATATATATATATATATATATATATATATATATATATATTCAGACTGTTGTTTTGCCAATGCAAAGCAAAAAGTTCAGAAAATCTCTACGAGATACAGGATGCATTGTTCAGTAAGAAATCAAGTTAAAGTCCATGAACAGTCTACATATATAAAATCATATATATATATATATATATATATATGGCACGTCGCAACCGATTTAAAACATAACTTCATAGTTCCAACTGAAATAGCGTTAACAACAAAGCGTCCAGATATTGTCATTTGGTCCGTTAAAGCAAAAAAAGTTTTCGTTATCGAGTTAACGGTCCTTTAAGAAAAAAATTTCGACTGGGCACATCAGCGTAAGTTGGAAAAAATATAAGGATCTACGAGAACAATGTGTCAGAAATGGCTAGATGACAAATGTATTTCCTATCGAAGTCGGATGCAGAGGTTTTATTGCCAACTCAACCAACGGTTTTTTGACTAATCTTGGACTTCGTCCATCAGACAAGAGGAAATACAAGGAAAAGATCCAAGATAAGGCTCTAACTGCATCAGCGTGGATATAGCAATCCCATAGAGTGAAAACAATCTGACAAAGTGTGGTGGTATCGTGAGATACTGCTGAGGCGCTCTGGGCTAGTGGTAATAATGTTTTGGCCCCGAAACCATGCCTGAACCCAGAGTCATCATCTGATGAAGGCTTTGTTGTACAAACATCAGTTATTATATGATACCTCATATATATATATATATATATATATATATATATATATATAAATGGCGTTTCAAAAAATGTTAACATTTCAGTAGGAATTCTTTTATATTATCATGATTTTAACATCTTCACCTATTTATCATCCCTCTCGATATATGATAGGATTTTTCCAGATGTTCTCCGTAATATCAATTCTACGTCTCTAATAAAGATACTCCTATAGATATATTAATATCGTAGTCCAACAGTAAACGTAATAAATACTTGTAGGGGACAATATTTGAAGTCAAAGATATGTTTTTATTTGAACAAAATATGCACACTATGTATATAGTCTTTGCTGAATAATTTATTGTGTCCGTGGGGAGCGTTTTTATCACTCCACATCAATATTGAAGATTCCAAGAATTCGTTCACAAGAATAGCGAACATGTGGAGACTGTTTAAAATTACATTATAAAGGAGTTAATGTTTTTTAAACACCACGTATTTTAAAATAAATTATATTAGCGTTAGTTTTCAAACTAAAACTATGATATCAGTTTAAAGATCAAAACTCCAGAGTTAATAATCATCGAATTCATAATTAAGTTTCGAGGGTATTCCTTGGGGCGTAATGGTTAACAAGTCGGATTGACTAATATCCTTGGATTTCTTAGATTACGGACTACAAAAGTCAATGAATCAAATAAAAGATGATTTCACATTAAAATAAAAGAAACAGACGATATCCCGCAGAAATTATGACAAGCACTCTACAAAATACACCAGCCCAAGCCGAATCCCTATTACTTGCCCGGAGCAAGTAGCAGGAGGCATTACCCTCTATGTAAAAGCAAATAAAATAGAGTTCATGTATTTTAAACAAAAGGAGGCCATTTCAACTTTAAATGGCAAGTCTCTGAAAGTAGTAGATCAAGTCCCATACATAGGTTACCATATCTCATCTACTGAAAGCGATATCAACATACGCATTGAGAATGTGTGGACTGCAATTGACAGGTTATCGGTCATATGGAAAATTGATCTCAGATAAAATGAAACGGGATTTCTTCCTGTGGCTGTGTCATTATGACTATATGGCTGCACCACCTTTAACGAAAAGCAAGGAAAAAAGTTAGATGAGAACTACTCAAGAATGTTACATGCTATTTTGAACATATCTAGGAAGCAACATCCCACAAAACAGCAGCTGTACGGCCACTTACCTCCCATCTCACAAACCATTCCAATAAGATGAACAAGACATGCTGGCCATCGCTGGTGGAGTAGTAATTTACTAAGCTTTTTGCTTAGATGTGGCACAAGGCCGTAAGAATGGGGTACCCAATGAAACTCGAACTCCCTCTAGAAGGTTTGCTAACCCTTACACCAATGCTGGCGAAGTGAGGACAAACTCATAAGCGACCTGCTCTTATGGACTCCTACACAGGGATCCTACAATGTTGGCCGACCAGCAAATACTTACATGTATCAGCTCTGTGAGGACACTGGATGCCATCTATAGGACCAGACAGGTGCGATGGATGATAGGGAAGGATGGCGAGAAAGAGTCAGGGAACTCTGTGCTGTCAGTACAACTTGATGATGATGATGATGATGATGATTGGTTGAATATTATCGCTACAGTTCTTTTCCAAATATGGCGTTCGTATCAAAATAACCCACGAAGGTTGATATGCCATTAAAAAAAGGAAATCGAAACCAAACCCAATTAATTTTCACAATTTTTTAATCATCAAGTACATGGTGATCAAAACATTATGAAGTTTAGAATTACGAATGAGATTTAAAATTAAGGGTTTTTTGTTTTTTTTTCTGGCATATCCAGTACAATTTGTGAGGTCTACGTTTACGCCTGTCAACCTGTGCAGTAAAACGTAGGTTTTGGATGGGGAGATTTCTCTTGGCTTATCTATTACACCCTACCCAACCACTCTTTAGCATAACTCAGATGAAATACCGAAGAAAAAGTTTGGCAGTTACAACGGTATGAATACATCTACTGCCCTGGTAAAAAAAAAATGGAATTGACTCGATTTGAGGACGTTCATCTTGCTTTTTTTTGGGGGGGGGTGCTTTTTTTTTTAATAATAACAAATAAAACTGAAAGCATTTTTTTTGGTTCGATGAATATTTGGGCTTCTTAACTATACCTTAAACAACTAAATTTATTTAAATTAATGGGGGTTTCCCCATGCCATACAGAGGAAAATATTATGGACTAACCCAATATAATGAAAAAAATCAAGGTTTGGTTTGGTTTGGTTTTATTGCATATCAATCATTGTAGGTTATTTAATGCCAAATACATTTTTATTCATATAAATTTCAAACAATTCAGTTTAGCATAAATTCATAGTTTCAATGTCAAAAACAGTTCTTTTTCAAATAATTCAGTTAAGCATGAGTACACAGTTTAGTTCTATTTGAGTCATAGATAGGACCCTATCAGGTACTACCACTCCAGGCCAGAGTGGACTAGGGAGTGATGGAAATTAAAGAGTACTCGGCATTCCCCAAAGCTCCAGCATTACTGGAGCCTCATCGTTAGATTGTTTAGAATCATAGAGTTGGTGGGGTTTTACCTCTCTGTAGAGACGCGGCCGGTGTTCTACAGCCCCAGCCGACTAGGTCAGAAATAATCATGGAATACATTTATAAAAATGACAACTGTAATAATTTCAAGCTCGAATTTCGCTAATTTTTGTCAAGATTCTTTATTAAAGTGGGTCCAGCTTTCCCAATTGATAGTTAAAGAATTATATATATATATATATATATATATATATATATATAGTTAAAGAATCCCATATATATATATATATATATATATATATATATATATATATATATATATATATATTCTAAAAATTGATAGTTAAAAATCATATATATATATATATATATATATATATATATATATTCTAAAAATTGATAAAGAATCATATATATATATATATATATATATATATATATATATTTATATCCTAAGAATTGATGGTTAAAGATTCATATATATATATATATATATGTATATTCTAAAAATTGATAGTTAAAGAATTATATATATATATATATATATATTCTAAAAATTGATAGTTAAAGAATTATATATATATATATATATGGCCCCTGATTTTACATTTGATTGTGTGTAAAAAATATCTGATATATTTTGAATTGTTAGCGATACGTAGCAATACTTGAAACTGTTTAACTTTGTTGAATTATGCTAAATTGAATTATTAGAAATAGAACTGTTTGATCATTTAACTGTGTGTATCAACAAAATGTTTTTATAAATATATACTTAATATATATGTAAAAACAGGATTTAGCATTAAATAGCCAAAAATTGTAGATATGCCATAAAACCCAACCAAACCGACCAACCAGGTCCTTTAAATGACAACCACATAGCATTCTGATGGGCCATTTTTTTCATATTTATTGACAGAAAAGTCAGACAAAACCTAACCAGAATGTTCAATGCCTTATCTGTTATTGGTTTATTTACCGCTAAAAAAGAAACTTAAAGAACATCCTCTAAGTATGAGATTTCCATAATTTTTTCCAAGGGTAGTTTAAGAATACTGATCACCACCCTTCAGTTGGGCTTATACGAGGATCCTTGAATAAGTTTCCAGATTTTTTTCGTATGGGCACTTTTATTGATAGTACACACATGAAACTCTAGTCCCCTTCGAAGTAATCTCCTCTGGCTGCAATGCACTTGTTGTACCGTTCCAACATCTTCTGGAAGGCCCCATGGAAGTCCTCTTGTGTGAGCGTGTCAATGATCTTCGTCACAGCCTCTTTCATCTCCTCAATTGTCTCATAACGACAGCCTCTGAGCTTAGGGAATAACTAAAAGTCACAGGGAGCAAGGTCTGGACTATAGGGAGGGTGAGGAACTGTCTTGATGCCCATCTTGGTCAAATAGTCTGTGACAAGGATGGAGTTGTGGACTGGTGCATTGTCCTGGTGGAAATGCTACTGACCCGATTTGAAGAGTGCTGGCCTCTTCCGACGGAATCTCTTCCTGAACTCCCTTAAAACGTCAACATAGTAACCCTAACCCTAACCCTTTGGCCAATCAACTCTGGTCTATTGACTTCCTTACTCCTCCCACACCCCTCATCATCCCTCACAGACTCCGTGCCTTCCTTCAATCTCTTATGCCACTCAAAAACCGATGCTAGATTCATGCAAGATGCTCCAAAAGCAGTCTGGAGCATTCCATACGTTTCTATGGCATTTTGTCCTAGTTTAAAACAATTTTATTGCATATCATTCTTCTAAAATGTCCTCAAGTCCAGACTGCATTTTTGAAATTCACCAGCTGTGACAATCAGGCTTTAGTAGGGTGTATTCAAATTCCTTCTCTAGCTGTTCATTTAAACGTGAAATCATAAAAATTGGTCAGTCATCTCATAAGATGTATAGCAATAACATACTGAATTTTCAAGAGCCTACAACAATTTTAAATGTCTGTACAAAAAAAGTCTGGAAACTTATTGAATTCCCCACGTATCTGTTTTGTCTTAGAATACACTAGGGTAAAAAGGCGGATATAAATTTTTCATTGTACGGTATTGCTCATAAAGTTTACTAATAAAAGTCTTTTTGCGCGTTCGGTTCAAATTCCCCACATTTTTGGTTGCCACCTCTTATATAAATCGGGGAATCTTTGCAAAAAACAGATTTTTTGTAAGAAATTAGAACACTTATACTCCGCTTTACTACAAGGAGAAAAAAAATGAAACAAAAAAGCAAAGTGATAATCTTTCCAACGCTCCAGAGAAACGAATCGACGTACCAGTGTCTTACAAAACGTGTGTGTCACACCGTAGTTATCTTGCTTAAGAGAAGAAAAAAAAACTTGTGAGAAAGAGAAAAGTGGGGAAGGAATCTAATATAACAACAGAGATAGGTTTTTAAAAAAAGAGAGAGAGAGAGGGAGAGAGTGAAAAGGTCGATGGCTGTGGCGAAGGTAATGTTTTGAAAAAGGGCACCTGTCAAATGGTGCATAGCAAATTACATGCTTCTTATCAACTCAAATCCAGATTGAACTTGCTTCTGCAGAAATACAACTAACCGCCAGGTGGCGTTATCTTTTTAAAATTCTGTGCTTTTACACAGAGTTTTGACTTTTTATGCCTTTGAATGTAACAGGACACTGTTTTGAATGTTTCTAACTGTATCGTGCATATATAAGAAAGAAAATATACATTCGAATCTCGAAAATGTTAAACGATAAATCTGTACAAGTTTAGACATTTATTAAGCTTAGATTAGTTTGACTCAAGGCCTGAACCGTAGGGTATTCGTTGACTACTGAGCTTACCAATATTAAGCCACAAGTCTAGCTCGCTAATTATGACTAGAAAAGCAATATCTAATCAGAAAAAAATAAACTGAACACATTTGGTAAATAGAATACATTTTATAAAACATAAACGCACGGAAAACATTATTAACGTAAAGTTGACGACCGTAATCGAGGGTGACTCGACGTTTGTTTTTCGATAGCTACTACACCAAGGTGTACAGGCGGGCGCTACTTCTTTCTCTGGATTGCTCCACTTTACCCTTGATCCATACGTTATAATGCTGAGTGTTAAGCAAAAGAGCATCAAGCACAATTTTTGAGTCTTTGATATGACTCGACCTGGGATTGAACCTACGTCCCCTGGGCCATTGGTGAACACTCTACTCACTAGGTCAATGTCCGGTGCCACATTAGTAAAAAGTACTGAAAAGATGCCATTTTAAAAGGCTATACAATATTGCTTGTTAAATTTTATATAGTCTCATTCAGAAAATACGGTTTATAAAGGAAAAGTTTCACTCGTCATCAGTGAAAATGGCAGTATAATTCCGCTTCATTCGATGGACGAAGTAGGATCTCATGGCTTCACTGGTTAAATGGTGAAAAATGAGCAATGATCTGAGTTCGTTAACAATTGTATATCCAATGCACTGCTTACTCTGACAGCATCTTCTGCAAGGTTTACCCACTAACAAAATTAGTGGACCTAAGGCATGATACTAACCTGCTACTGGTGAGGCTACAGTTCTTCTTGGGTTTCACCTAGTCGATGGGGCTAACAATATCCTTTGCAAAGGAGTAAGACTCCGCTAAAATGAGATAACCTGCGTATGACATTAAACTGCATCCGATGGTGAGGTTGCATTTCTAGTGCGCTGAGGAGTATTTAAGTCACGTCTTTATTGACTTTATTCACAGATCCTCACTGACTCGAAATGATAGTGCCTATTAGTGACCACTCTATTGGACAGATGAATTTGTTCAAAACTTATTTGTATTAGATAGGAATACTTCATGATATTTAACTACAAAATAATTTATATTAAGACAAGTCACTTGAAGGTATAACTGTTTACTAAGGATTATTATAATTAGTTACATGAAACCATATGATTGCTTGCAAATTATTAGCGTTAGATGGGAATACTTGAAACCATCAAACTGGGTGAAGACAAACGATTATTATTAAATAGGTTCGATTTGGTTGGTTTTATGGCATAAAAACTATTGTTGGTTATTTAACGCCAAATTTATCGCCAAATCCTATTTATACATATATACTGAATATATATATAATTTGTACATTTTGCTGATAACATTCTTAAACGAACCTGACCTCTTTTTTGCACACGGTTAAATGATTTCAAATATCGTTATATGAAAGTCACGAATCAACATCTGTCATTTGTTTGAGCGGTTTGTTCTAATTGATCCACTGATAGGACCCTCTCTGGTGCTACCACTCCAGGTCAGAGTGGCCCTTTTTGGTGGTCTGAGGGCTTGAAATACCTACTTTAATTTGTATCTCTGAGCAGGGTCTCAGAACTGCCTTATTCCTCCATTCTCTCTATTCAACCTTGCCCTCATTCCTAGGCAGGTACAACAGTAATTTATTTTATGATGAATCTGATTTTCAAAATTAAACCAAGGGAAATTTCAATATTTATCAAAAGAACGAATTTTTCCTATCAGACTGACCACTCAGACTTTACTTAATGCAAACAATCCGATCCTCTGTCAATACCAGAAACGGTCCAGATGGCCTCTCATCTCAGTTTTGTCATTTTTCTAAATTTTTTGTCTCCAGATATTTTCTTCGTCTTGAAAATATTAGGCTATTGAGATTTTCTTATCAGACCTTCGAGGACATCTTTTTAGTGCAAACAGCCCGTCCTTTTGTGATAATTTCATAATCATCTTTACCTTTTTAGTCTTCAAGCATTTTCTTTGTTCAAATAATATTAAGTAATTAGGATTCCTTATCAGACCTCCCAGGTTATTTTTAATGCAAAACAAATCCATTCTCTTAATAATAATCCAGATATTTTTTGCTTTAACCTGATTGCCTGTCTAAGACATTTTATCTTTTCTAAATATTTTTCTTTGTCCAAATAATATCTAAGTAATTGGGATTCTCTTTAGAATACAATTCTTACCGTTTTCGCTAACTCTGCTTACTTTCAATTGATTAACTTCCCCCGCCCAAAGTTCTGCAGTGAAAATGTCTGCAATGGTAGAATTACACAGAAAATGGGTAGAATTACACAGCAAATGGGTAGAATTATATCTGCAAGTTGGTAGAATTATGCGGCCCAGTCGGCTCAGACTGCAGAATTCAGTGACTGCATCTCTGCAGAGTGGTGAGTCTCCCCAATGAGTGTCCTGGATATAACACCAAAAATCTGACGGTGAGGTTCCAGCAATGCTGGAGATTTGAGAATGCGGATACCACTTCATTGCCATCGCTCCCAGGACAACTCTGGCACGGAGTGGTAACACCTGATAGGGTCCTATTTATGGGCCAAATAGAGCTGGTTCCCATTTAAACTGAACTCTTATGCTAAACTGATTTTTTTAAAAATAGAAATGCTTTTAGATTTAACTGTGGGATAATAAAAAACTATGCACTTATGCTAAACTGATGTGTTTAAAATAGAACTGTTTTTATATTTAACTGTGTGAAAACAAATGACTGAGGTTTAATTGAATTGTTAACGATGCATAGAAATGCATAGAAAAAAATTTCACTGTGTGTAAACAAATGATTAATAGTAAATAAAATTATTCGTATTTGGTAGAAATAAGTGAAACCCTTTAACTGTGAGAAAAAATAATGAGCACAGGCTCATTTGAAAAAGTTATCAAAAAATATGTCCACAAATTATATATTTAATATGTATGTATGAAAAGGATTTTGCTTTAAATAACATACAATGGTTATTATGTCATAAAACCCAACCGAACCAAATCATATCTATTTAATATATATGTATAAAGAGGGTTTGGCTTTAAATAACCTACAAGGTGGAACGATAAAACTGTCGCCCTAGAAAAGACGACATGATTCCATTTCTGTTTAATGAAAACCGGTCTTCTTTTTTTTTTTTTTTTTTGTTGCAGACCATCTACTAATTGGCCAGTTGTGTACGAACCCCAAGAGCGATAGGAGCCTTCTATCATGTCTAAAAGTGATACAATGTTCAACGAGCGAGATCGGAGACGCGCCGCTGTATAACTCATGCTCTCTACAGATCCAACTTATGACAACAGGACCATTGCCAGCACCCTCAAAATGCAAATCTGGATTACCAAGAAATACAGGGACGTGCCCAGGGTGATGAAAACAAAGTTTCCAGTTACGGTTATGGTCTTTAGTGTGGTTTCAAGTGAGGGCCACATCATGCCACCTCACATCTTCGAAGTCGGCTTGAAAGTCAACACCAAAGTGTACCTGGATGTGTTGAAGAGTGTGGTGATCCCCTGCTGCAATCAGGTGGCCGGTGGCAGGAGGATTCGGCAGCAGGATTCGGCACCGGCCCACAAATCCAAAGAGACCAAGGCTTGGTTTCAGAAGGAGTGCTACGACTTTGTAGCCTTCTCTCACTGTCCCCCTCCTCCCACGACCTGAACCCGCTGCACTACTTCGTTTGGTCATACGTCGAGAACATCACCAACTTGACCTCCCACAACACCAAAGCCAGCCTGATCTCCGCCATCCGCCGAGTATTCGCCGAGCTTCCGCCGGCGCTTGTGGAAAAAACATGCTCCCAGTTCGGGATCCGTATCAAGGCAGTGATTGAGGCTGAAGGCGGCTACATTGAATAGATGTCAGCTCTACTACATATTCAAGTTAGCTGAATTGATTTTTTCAATAAAAGTTTTAAAATAAAGCTGTAGTGTTGTTTTCTTTAAGACGACAATTTTATCGTTCCACCCCGTACAATGGTTGATATGTTATAAAATGCAACCAAATCGAATCATATATATTTGATATATATGTATAAAGAGGATTTGGTATAAAATAACCAGTAATATTTGATATCCCATAAGACCGAAGTAAGCCAAATCCTTTATATTTAATATATATGTTGTCATCGACAGACAGACTGTTTCGTTGTATCACAACTCTTCAGTGTGGCTAGACACACTAGATTGTCGAAGTCGAAACACGGCTGACTCAAACGCCAATACCAAGATTCTACCACTCAGCCATGAGGGAACTAGCATAAGCGAAGGAATTTTTAAACGCTTATGTATCACATTTGTTTTTGTTTACATATATCTGCTTAACGGCTACCGAGAGCTCAATTCATTTGAAGAGCCTTGCTTTACGCTAGTGGCAACCATTACTTCTTTCGCTAGAGAGCTCATATATATATATATATATATATATATATATATATATATAATTTGTCTTTAAATAAATTGATAAGCCAAAAATCCCAACCAAAGAAAGAAAGAAGAAAGACAGTAGAATTACATTTGCAAATTGGGAAAATAATGTCTTTAATTTAGTGAAATTATTCTTTCAAACCTCATTGGAAACACTTTCACGGGGGATTCTTTGCCAGAGTATTAACTATTAATTTCTGATCGAGTTTCTTTCTTTCTTTCTTTCTCAATATCGTTGTATTTCTTTCTTTCTTTCTTTCTTTCTTTCTATCCTCTTTCTTTTTTTTTTATTTCTTTCTTTCTTTCTTTCTTTCAACTATTAATAATATCTTAACAGCTCGATTCTTCAACATAATTCATGAAAATTTAATTCAATATGACTGATTTACTTCACAAATTAAGAAATAAAAAACATTTTAAAAATTAAGATTCCCTCTCTCTCTATCTGCCTCTGTCTCTGTCTCTGTCTGTCTGTCTGTCTGTCTCTCTCTCTCACACACACACATGCACACCCTTATATCCAAGAACATTTGTTATTTATTTACGGTTCAACAAGAATAATATTTCCGATAATTTTCCACAATTCTTAATACAGTTAAGCAAAGTAAATCATCAACATATCTTCAATAAACATGTCAGAGTAATAAGTTGCATGAAAATGTATGAGTTAACGGTCCTTTTTGAAGAAAATTTCGACTGGGCACATCAGCGTAAGTTGGAAAAATATGAAGATCTGCGAGAACAATGAGGCAGAAATGGCTGGATAACGAATGCATTTCCTATCGAAGTCGGATGCAGAGGTTTTATTGCCAACTCAACCTCCATTTTCTTAACTAATCTTGGACTCCCTCCATCGGACAAGAGAAAATACATGGAAAAGATCCAAGATAAGGCTCTAACTGCATCAGGGTGGATCTGGCAATCCCACTGAGCGACAACAATCTGACAAAGTCTGGTGGTGTCGTTAGATACTGCTGGGGCGCTCTGGGTTAGTGGTAATGATGTTTTGGCCCCGAAACTATGCTTGAACCCAGAGTCATCATCTGATGAAGGGCTTTGTTAGAAGCAATAAACATCAGATATTGTATGATACCTATCATGTTGAAAAATGGCTCAAAATCTTTGAAAGAAAAATAAATAAAAAATATCACTTTGTAATGGCAGAAGAAGGAAGTTACTTACCAAGTAACAGAAACTCACCAAAAACTGAGCGGATAGAAAACGCTCCTTTAGCCATTCTTATTTCCACCGAGCAGTTTTAACTCCATGCTTGTTTTGGGGTCATCAGGAGAGAATCTGCGCCTTCCTCTCGACGGTTTTATTTGCACATCGGCCCCTTTAATATATTAGTACGATATTCCGAAGTAAATTAAATCAATGCTATTCCTTTTATAAGTATGTCGGCTACAGAATATTTTTATATCTTGGTAACATCTGACAACACTAGTGAAACCCTTTAACTGTGTGAAAAAACAACGAGCACAGGCTTATTTGAAAAAGTTAACTAAAAATATGTTTACAAATCATATACTTAAATAACCTATAATAGTTGATATGTCATAGAACCCAAGCAAACCAACTCATATCTATTTAATATGTCTATATATATGTGTGTGTGTGTGTGTGTGTTTGTTTGTGTATGTGTGTGTGAGAGAGATAGAGAGAGAGTGTGTGTGTGTGTGAGAGAGAGAGAGAGAGAGAGAGAGAGAGAGAGAAAGAGTATGTGTGTGTGTGTGTAAAGAGGATTTGGCATTTAATAAATTGATAAGCCAAAAACCCAACCAAAGAAAGAAGAAAGAAATTAGAATTACATTTGCAAATTGGGAAAATAACGTCTGTAATTTGGTGAAATTATACTTTCCCTAGTGAAAATGTCACTGCTTACCAACGAGCGGTTTTTCTAAAAAAAAAGACAGTGAGTAGATACCATGAATTTATTTAATAACAATATTTGTTTATTCCTATTTATAATTTTACACATGAGATTCAAAACATTTTGTGTGAAGAATATTTCTACGATTATCAGCTGTACAGTTGTAAAGATTTACTTTTCAAGTCAATTTTTTTGCTTGTACGAAATATCACACCCATGAAAATTTATTTATACTTAAAAATAAAAATCGTTCATAATATCTAATTCCTTTTTAAGATAATGGGCAGACTATATTATGAGCGCCGTGGTGTAGAGGCTAAATTGATGGACTCTGACATCGAATGTACGGAGTTCGATTTCTAGTTCCGGTATTACGGTCACTTTCTGGGTAATACCTTATGTATCTACCCCCAGTTAAATAGCACAACTACTGTTGTTCTATATTGGCTTTAAATAACTCTCCAATATTGATATGCTAAAGAAAATAGATCAAACTTTATTTATGCTTATTCTCGGTCCCTCTTCGTCATCATATTTGCAGTTTTTAATACTAATTGTATCAATAGAAAGATTTTCCTGTTTGGTTTGGTTTCTTTGTTTAACGACGTATCAATCTTCGTATGTTATTTAATGCCAGAGCTATCCTTCTAGAAGAACAGTGGTGGTACTATTTAACCCATACCTGGGAGGATAAGGGGGTTCATACTTTTCCCAAGGTTATTTATCCGAAAGAGAACGTAATATCAGCTATGGAGTTCAAACACTCTTACTTCAATTCCGCAATCCAGGACTTAAACCATTACATCTCGAGGATACCCATCCAATGCTTTTGGTCCAGTCGGCTGGGGCTGTAGAATACACCGACAGCCCCTCTGCAGAGGGGTAAGACCTCCCCAAAGTGTGTCCATGATATGACACTAAACAATCTAATGGTGAGGTTCTAGTAATACTGGAGCTTTGGAGAATGCAGAGTACTCCTTTATTGCCATCGCTCCCAGGTCCACTCTGACCCGGAGTGGTAGCACTCGTTAGGGTCATATCTATGGTTTAAATAGAACTAACCTGCGTTCTTTTGCTCAACTGAATTGTTTTAAATAGAACTGTTTTTAACATTGAAACTCTACTTACGCTAAACTGAATTGTTTAATATAGAACTGTTTTGACATTTAACTGCGTGTAAAGAAAATCTATACTTATAGTAAACTGAATTGGTTGCATTTGAACTGTTTAATTAAACTGAATAGCTTGAAATAGAAATGTTTTTGACAAACTGTGTACTTACTCTGAACTGGATGGTTTGAAATAGGATTGTTAATTTGTATAAAAGTGGATTTGGCATTAAACAACCTACAATGTTCGATCTGCCATAAAACCCAAACAACCAACCGATCCCCAGTGCTTTTTCATTGATTTTTTATTAATTATGTCAAATTTTATTATTAACTTTTGTTGGTTTTTCATTGCAGTTCGCTCGGTTCGTCAATCTATTATGATGAGGAATTATTTTAAGTGGCAATAACAATCAATTACTCCTCCGTAAGACTCGAATCAGTTGCTATAAAAAGTAACTAAGTATTAAAGAGTTAAAGAAACTGCTAATCAAAATTATGGATGGAATAGCTAGAGTGCTGTACTGCAGACTCGAAGTAAGCGAGTTCGAACCTCAGTTGCACTGTTACGTTCACTTACGGACTAATGCCCCTGAAAAAGGCAAGGTCCTTCTTATCCATCTCCCTACGATAAACTAGTAACACTTCTTTTCTTCGAAAAGGGTGGCTTTGGCATCAAATAACCTATGAAGTTTGATATACCATTAAAGAAACTAAGCCATTTGCTTCCTTTTTTACGGCACAGTTAAGACCTAAAATTACGTCTTCAACAAACTAAAATTCAACCAACGGCAATATTTAATTATTCCTTCTCAACCTTCTAAGATATCAAGTCATCCCCGATAGGCAATTTATATTTTCAGATAACTTAGATGAGACATCATCATCATCATCATGTTGTGCCGCTAGCGTGGATATCCCTGACCCTCTCTCGCCACTTCTCTCTATCATTCATCGCTTTTGGCAGGTCTTCAGGGTTACATCCCGTATCCTCACATAGCTGCTGTATGTAAGTTCGAGCAGGTCGTCCTGCTTTTGCTTGGCCATATGCGGGGGTCCATAGGAGACATCCCTGATGAGTTCGTCCTTGCTTCTCCAGCAGTGTCCTACGTGTCTGGTTCGTCTAACTTGTATAGTTTTCGTGATGGGAGGCAAGTGGCCGTATAGTTGGTGTCTTGTGGGGTGTTGTCGCCAGGACTTGTTCAAGTGCTCTCAACATTCTTGTGTAATTTCCGTCTGGTTTCTTCTTCAGCCGTTTAGTTAGCGTCCAAGTAGTGCATCCATATAGCAGTATCGATACAACCGCTGCCTGGAAGAAAGTGCGTTTCATTTTGTCGGTCAGGTCTGATTTCCATATGATCGAGAAGCTATCGATAGCTGTCCATGCTTTCGTTAGACAGTTCAGTAAAAAACGAAATGAACCAAATGATATAAAATTACACTTTGAATGATTAAATGAAAGCATTACATTTATATATAATATTTTATATATCAAAACTAAATTTACGTAAATTTTCATGGGTGTGCTATTCTGTACAAGCACCGAAATAAGAGCTGGTAGATGACGGTGTCCAGGGCAATAAGATCCCACCTGATATCTCAACTTTATATTTAAGACCCAAGTGATATTCTTGGATTTTTTTTCTGGGTTGGTTTTCTATGCAATCGAATACTTTAAGTTTTGACAGTTGGAACGATTTCCGCCAGTCTCATAATCTATATCGATGCACTTCTGTCCGTTTTGTAGCCAGGGGCCATGTTTATATTCGGAAGGCACCCACCTGTGCATCGTCATTGCTTCTGGCAATGAAGCATGAGAAATTTCTGACCACATCCGTCGGTTCGTCTCATCACTGAAATCTAATAGCTCGCACTGAAGTTTATCTATGCACGCAGTGACATTCAATGAAAAACATACATACAAAATATGAGGTGATATCTATATAGACAATATAAAAGAGCTTATAACACAGAGTACATAGCTCATAGTGTAAAGCCTACCGTCGTAGGAAGTGAACTCGGCTAATCGGTTTCAAAACCTGAACAAAGCTGTTGGTTTGTTGGGTTTTATGATGGCATAACAACCCTTGAAGGTTATTTAATGCCAAATCCTACTCATATATATATATATATATTTGTGTGTGTGTGTGTGTGTGTGTGTGTGTGATTTGTAAACGAATTGTAAGTAGGTAACATTATCTCTACACGAGCCAGAGCTCGTTTGTTTCACATCGTTAAGTGGGTCGAGTATTGCAGTCTAATACTAATAATTCTATTTAATATTAATCATTTGGTTGCACACAGTTAAATGGTTTCAAGTGTTGTTATCAAATACTAATAATTCTATTTAATATTAAACATTTGGTTGCACACAGTTAAATGGTTTCAAGTATTGTTATCTAATACTAATAATTCTATTTAATACTAATTGTTAGTTTGCACATAATTAAATAGTTTCAAGTGGCGCTATCTAACACGAATAATTCAAATATCATTCATTTGTTTGCACACAGTTAAATTATTTCAAGTATTTCTATCTGTCGCGAATAATTATTTTTGAAATTAACCATTTTTTTAATTTATTTATCATAACTAGTTAATTTGGCATCATTTGTATGCGATATGAACCAGTAGCTCAGTGGTAGGGTTTCGATTCTGCATTCTGTTATCACTGGTTCGATCTCCAATGTGGAAGATCACGATATACACACTGTTGATGAAAACTAATTAGATTGAAACAGCTGTCTATTGGTTCCGTATGTCGTAGGCGATGCTTGTTGATATTTCTGGTCATGGTAATTTAAAATTAACAATTTGTTTGCGCACAGTTAAATGTTTTCAAATATTGCTATTTAACACTCACAATGCAACATCAGTCATTTGTTTGTACGCAGTGAAAGGGTTAAGCAGTTCAATTTGGCCCATAAATATGACTCTAACAAGTAACGCTACTCCGGGTCAGAGTGAAGCTGGGAGCAATGGCAGTGAAGGGATACTACATATTACTCAAGGCTTTAGATGGTTTCGTGTCATATCCTGAGCACTCGTTTGGAAGGGGAGGATCTTAGCCCTCGGCAGAGATGGAGTTGGCGTATTCTACAGCCCCCTTCGCTAGTAGACTGAGCTTTGAACAAGGTTGTTTGCATCTCACATAGTGCTAATACTCTTGAGAAAGGCATGAATCCAACTATTCTTCCTCCTCCTTCGGGTAAATAGTAGGGCAGATTGGACTCTTTAATCTTGGTATGACAACCGGTCTAAGTAAAGAAAACACTGAATTCGAATCAGTTGTAGGCCAAGAGGCTGATGGACTCCACAAAGCTATTCCTATTTAAGTCACACAGGTACCTCCACAATCAAACCAGCTCATGGGACTAATGATGAAGATATTAGTTCTACGATAATTTCGGTATTGAACTCTATTTTATTTGCTACTCTTAGCAATGCCATTTTACTTTTGAAACTGATATTAAAGCGCCCAAAGGGACAAACCAAGTTACAGAATACATTTATTTCATACCTCTTTTTCTATATAATACCATATACTTACGTACTTCAGGGGGGCGTTCGTAGTGTAATAGCTACCGGCGTAGAAAATAGACATGGCTACACGAGTTCAAATCCAGTTCACATATCGCAAATACCTTGGGAAAGGTATGAATCCAACTATTCTTTCCCCAGCTATTTAGTATGAAGGAGTAAGTTAATTTAGTGTCGCTTATCCGCAGTCGGGTTAGAGTGGTCTCTACTCTTCTGCTCCAGTCAGGATTTGATTTTTATTCTTTTATGATTGGTTGTACTTAGTAAAGCTTGAGGGTATTTTCGTTCCATAGATGTTGCCATTTTTTAGTTAATATTTCCCTGATTTTAGGTTTTAAGTCCACAAATGATATTATGAAGTTTTTGTCATGTACTATGTCGAGTGTAGATTTGACTACTGGATCAGTTTTATGGTTTCTCTGGCTTCCTATAATGGCTCGGGATCTGGCAGAATATCACCTTTTTGGTATGGAGCATCGAGTTTAGAATGTTTTTGATTAAAGGGTTATTCACTTTTCTATTTTAATTGATGAAGGTTCAGATAAGGATTCGGAATGGTTGATAAATCTTTGGTTTGGTTTGTTTTGGTTTGTAGGATTTTATGGCATATCAACCTTTGTAGGTTATTTAACGCCAAATCCATTTAAAACAATTCAGTTTAGCATAGATACAGTTTTAATGTCGAAAAACAGTTCTATTTCAAATAATTCAGTTAAGCATAAGCACGCAGTTTAAATGTGAGTACAGTTTGATTGTTGAAAACATTTCTATTTCAAGCTATTCAGTTTACTCTAACAATTCAGTTTAGCATAAGTATGCTGTTATTTCTATTTAACTCATAGATAGGGCCCTATCAGGTGCTACCACTCCGGGCCAGAGTGGACCTGGGAGCAATGGCAATGAAGGGGTACTCCGCATTCCCCAAAGCTCCAGAATTGCTGGAACCTCACCATCAGATTGTTGTGTCATATCCAGGACACTCATTGTGGGGGAGGGCTTACCCTTCTGCAGAGAAGCAGTCGGTGTATTCTACAGCCCCAGCCGACTGGGCAAGATGAACCTTTATTGAGTTGCTGGTCGAGATAATGTAGAGTGCCAGTTCGATTCCTCTGTTTTCGGCAGTGAATATGGAAGCTACTTTTGAAAAGCATTTTCTGCATGTTTTATTCTTGAATATCGCTCCACAATCAGTTCTGTTGTTGTCTTTGGAGCTATTTGTATAAATGCAGGAGTAGTTGGAGTGTTTTTCTTTGTCATTACGGAGTTTCTTTTGATAGATTAAGGGGTGAGTGTTCTTTTTTGGCGAGTTTGGTTGTGTCGAGGATGACCACTGGTTGTTTAAGTAACCAGTTAGGCGGGCTTAGTTATATGGTATCATAGATGTTTGTGTGTGAGATTTCTACTCCTTCCAGTAGGGGTTTTATGCGGAGACCGAAAGGTTTTATTATCTTTTCTTTTTGGTTAAACAGAGGTTTTTGTTTGGGGTTGAAAATGCAATCACGAGCCAAATTAGTCGGTAGAGATTTTATTTAGTGTAGTATTGGAGGCCTAATTTTTAGAATTTAAGATGTTGAAGTAATTCACGAGCCGAGGTGTATAGACTCCCTACTTGGTATGTAGGCACTTAGGATGAGTCTCAATCCTTTTGGGGGGATTGCATAAAGAGATTTCTGATAGGATTATCTGGCTGAACCGTACATAAAACAACCACAGTGGATTTTCGAGCGGATTAGGATTCCGTATAGTTTTAGTAAGGATAGCTAGTTTGCGCCCAATTCTGTGTGGAGGATTTTTACTTTGCCGAATGTTATTGAAATGGAGGGTGAAGGTGATTTTCTATTGAAAATTACCGAGGAATTCGAACTCATTAATAACCAGAATTTCTGTTCCGTCCGGCTAAAATATAAAGTCTTTATATATGGTGTCTCAATATGCATGGAACCCATATGACTGCTAATAACTCTACTAGTATTAATGTTGTGTTCTTTTTGGTTTCAGATTTGAAAATAGTGTACTATAACAACTATTAATCCTCGATCACAATGCCTTCGTCAAGAGAGGGAAAAAAATTTGCGTCACTTATTTGAAGACAAAATCATTCAAAGCTGTGCAAGCAAAATTTCACAGGAAGTTTAACTTGAACAATTATCCCCAGAAAAGCCAAATTTATCGTTGGGTACACAAATTTCAAGTCACAGGGGAGTCATTAAACAACCTCAACAAGAATGTAGAAAATCCCAGATCTGGCAGATGTTTTTGTGTCATATCCAGAGGTGGGGTCTCATCCTTTAGCAGAATAAAGAATACGCATATTGTGTCTCCTACAGAAGGGTAAGATGCCCCTTCACAAATTGGATGCTCTAGGTTAGACGCTAAACTGTATCTGATGGTTAGGTACAGTTCTGGAGCTCTGAGGAATGTGGATTACCTTTTCACTGATATTACTTCCAGGTCCACTCTGATTCGAAGTGGTAGCACCTCCCTGGGTTCCATCGACGGGTTAAATAGATCTGTTTACCAGAGACGATTCAAACAACCTCGTAGAACGCAGCTGGCTGGGGGTGTAGAATACACCGACTGCATCTCTGCAGAGGGGTATCACCCCACCAACGAGAGTAAGGTCGGCTGGGGCTCTAGAATTCAGTGATATGCAATGTAGAGGAGGGAAGACCTCCATCACAACGAGTGTTCTGGAAATGACACAAAAGAACCTGATGGTGAAACTCCAGGTGCTTTGGGGAATGCGGAGTACCTCTTCATTGCCATCACTTCCAAGTCCATACGGAGTCAATTAAAACTATTTGACATTGAAACTGAGTGAAAACAAACGACTTATGCTAAATTGAATTGTTTGAAATAGAACTGTTTGATCATTTTGCTGTGTGTAAAAATGACGGATTTTTAATTCAAACTTTTAGTGATACAGAGCAATACTTTGAACCACTTACCTTGAATTATTAGTGTTTGAAAGAAATATTTGGAACTGTTTGACTGTATCAAATGAATGAATTGTGTTGAAATGAATAATTAGTATTAAATTAGTATTAAACCATTTTACTTCGTGCAATCAAAGGAGTCACATCGAATAGAATTTTAAATGTTAGCAATTACTGAAACCATTTAATAGTAGAAACAATTGCAATACTAGTGTACAAACAAATTACTTCTAACTCATTTTAAAATGAAGTTATCACCAAATTATTTGCGCAGAAAAAAACAACTCATGTTAAGTAATGACTTATATATAACAATACTTGAAACCATTTAACTGTGTGCAAATAAATGATAAATAGTAAAAAGAATGATTTGGATTAGATAGCAATACTTGAAACGATTTAACTGTGTGCAAAAAGAAATGAGCTCAGGCTAATTTAAAAATGTTATCACGAAAATGTGTTTACAAATCATATATATATAATATATATGTATAAAAAGGATTTGGCATTAAATAACCTACAATGGTTGATATGCTATAAAACAGTTCTATTTCAAGCAATTCAGTTTAGCATAAGTACACAGTTTAAATGTGAAAACAGTTATATTTTAAACAATGCAGTTTAGCAAAAATAAAGTTTTTTTTGTTTTCCACAGTTAAATGTAAAACAGTTCTATTTCAAACAATTGAGTTTAGGATAATTACGCAGTTTAAATGTCCAAAACAGTTTTATTTCAAGCAATTCAGTTTAGGATAAGGACACAGTTTAAATGCCAAAACAGTTATATTTCAAACAATACAGTTTAGCAAAAAAAAAGCTCTTTTGTTTTCCACAGTTAAATGTAAAACAGTTCTATTTCAAGCAATTGAGTTTAGCATAAGTACATTTCAGTTCTGTTTCACCCAAAGATAGGACCCTGTCAGGTGCTACCAATCCGGGTCAGAGTGAACCTGGGAGCGATGGCAATAAAGGGGTACTCTGTATTTCCCAAAGCTCCACCATTACTGGAGCTTTAAACGACCCACAGGGGTTGATATGCCGTTAAACAAAACTCAAACTCAAACTCAAACTCCACCATCAGACGGTTATCCAGGACACTCGTTGCAGGAGAGTTTTAACCCTCTGCCGAGGTGCAGTCGGTGTATTCTGCAGCCCCAGCCGACTAGGCCAATACATATATATATAGCTGTAACTTAGCGAAAATTATATAATAATAATAATAATAATAATAATAATAATAAGAAGAAGAAGAAGAAGAAGAAGAAGACTAGGCACGACTGAGTGGAAAAGCTAATCAACTGGGAATTGTGCAAGAGATCAAAATTTGATCAAGATATATGTATAAATCAGAATCCGTCCTAAACAATGGGAGACATTAAAATTCTCAGAGCTTTTGCAATTCAAATCCCGGATAGAAAATTAAAGTGAGAGAATTTGTCATCAAATGGATGGTTTCGTTTTGTTTAATGCCAAAGCCATTCTCCTAGAAAAACAGTAGTGGTACTATTTAACCCATAGCTGGGAGGATAAGGGGGTTCATACCTTTCCCAAGGGTATTTGCCCGAAAGTGAACGTACGAACTCGCTTACAACGATTCCACAGTCTATCGCTTTAAACATTACACCACGAGGACACTCCGTATATATGTATATGTATATGTGTGTATATATATATATATATATATATATATATATATATATATTACGAATGAATCAAACTTTGGCATTAAACAAGGTTTTACCAACAGAAAAAGAAATGGATAAATATTTCTGCATTATTAGAAATCTGGGACGGACCAAAAGATATTATTTTGGTCATTGGATTTGTATTTTTCAAAAAAAAAAAGACTTTTTTATCTTTACTCCTTCGCTTCTTCATCCTCTCCTGATTAACTTGTGTATGGTTTCTTTGTTTAATGGCATATTAACCTTTGTTGGTTATTTAATGCCAAAGCCATTCTCCCAGAAGAACAGTCGTGGTACTATATAACCCATAGATGGGAGGATGAGGGGGGTTTTACTTTTCCCAAGGGTATTTGCCCGAAAGTGAACGTAATAGCGCGACTGGAGTACGAACTCGCTTACTACGTTTCCACAGTCCATCGCTTTAACCATAACACCACGAGGACACACCTTATACCGTTATATATTGACCCTCGACCGAGCCGTCAATCAAGAGATGCACCTGTGTAAATAAGCGGAGGAACTGCGGAAGCAGGTGGATGTCAGACAATTATATGACCAGGCGGTGTCCGTGGAGTAATGGTTATCGTCGTAGGAAATGGACACGGCGACACGAGTTCAAATCCTGGACGAGACTGATTGCATTTCACATAGCACTAATACCCTTAGGAAAGGTATGAATCCAATTATTCTCCTTCCAGCTATGGGTAAATAGTAGGACAGACTAAGTTCTTCAGCCTTGTTGAGGCAACTAGTCTAGGAGAAGGAAAACTCTGAATTGAAACCTGTGAAACTCCGCTTAAAAATTGACTTTGTGTCATATCCTGCCCAAGAGGAGGGGTTGGTAAATAGGATTATATAACCAGGTGCCATAGACGGCTTGGGTCAGTTCCAGTTGGAGTTGGAATCAGTTGGAGACAAGATGCCAGCATGAGAGCCAGTGGCAGACAGAGGTCTTTGGGCCCTCAGTTGACCCACGGTTGAGCAGCCCAGCCAAGATGAGGAAGAAGTGCTGCTATGGTCAGAAAAACTTTGGGTCAAAATAACAGTCTTTCCCCGTCTCCAACTCACCTCTCACGCACAACCAGCATCAAATATAGTGTGAGAGATATACTTTTATAAAGAAATGTGTTCGTTCGTTCATTGAAGTTCGTCATTATGTTTGTATATGCATACGCATATATAATGGCTATACAACATTATGGACCATATTCGCAATTAACACTATGTGCGAAGTGGGGGGTTGTCCTTGTGGTGTAATGGTTAAAGCGATGGACTGCGGAATCGTAGTTCGCGAGTTCGTACTCCGGTCGCGCTATTACGTTCACTTTCGGGCAAATACCCTTGGGAAAGGTATGAACCCCCTTATCCTCCCAGCTATGGGTTAAATACAACCACTACTGTTCTTCTAGAAGAATTGCTTTGGCATTAAATAACCTACAAAGGTTGATATGCCATTAAACAAAGAAACCTAACTATGTGCGAAATGGACATATAATGTTCATTACTATAGAATATATAAAGAACATAAGAATCTCGGAATTCGAAAACACGTAACAACTTCTTGTTCAGGTACGAAACCTTTTTATTAAATTTGAGTTAAAGACTTCGACATAAGGACGAGAGACACAATCTTCTATGCTGTCTTATTCATTTGACCCCCAACTCGAGCGGCCCCCGTAGGGCGCATGTTCGCCTCGCGCCAGTGGGCTCCAAAAATCGATCCCTCTCGTTTGGCGTCTAGTACCCGACTCTTTCTCTCTTCAAATTCTCACACAAACCTCCGCGCGCTTCCGGTGCGTGACGTCACCCGCACCATGTCACCTCGGTTCGTTTCGGACTATTATAACATCTGAGTGACACCTCCATCCGCCCGCGCGCACCCACGTTAACACCTGCTTCAATGTTGTACCTAACTAACCCATGTGCTGAGCCGAAAGGTTCTCAGCCTAACTAAACTCAAAGGCATGAACCGAAATCCCACGGCTATTTTATAATTATGGAGTGAAAATGAAAGAAAGCGAAAACGTAAACAAATACTTGGACCTTGAAAAAAAAGTGTGGAATATGAGGTAATACCAATTGTAATTTGAGCACTTGAACCGGTAACGAGAGGCTTGGGAAAAAGAGGAAGAATTGAAAATCCAGACCACAACATTGTTAAGATCAGTTACAATACTGAGATTAGCCACTTTGCTTCGCGCAGAGGCTTTTCAGCGGGCTGTCCGGCATCCGTGCTGGACGGTCAATGCTCCATGGCAGACTTGAGGCCGAAAGGCCCCCGGCTTCGGCTGGACCATCTTTGACACCTTTGTCACCCTTGAATAGCACTGGACCTTGCTGTCCAGTTTAAGCGATAATCAAGCATAATGCATGGACCTACATTTGGGTCCATGTCCAGCTAGGCTCCTCAGGTCCACACTGCACTAGGTTGGTCGATGACCAGCATATTCCAGCAGGGCTCGAGCCTCGGCTCCTGCTCGACATTCCCCTCCCTAAATCTCAACTGTAATTGACCATCGGGTCATTGACCTTGTGTCAAGTCCTGTTTGGTGGGAGGTAGAGACAAATATCAGCTACAATACTGAGAAGAGTCCTGGGGACCTGAGGAGACTGGCTGCTAAAAGGGAGATAACAACAATGAAAAGATAAATGCAGATAAGAAAAATTGCATGAAAAAGTGTTCGACGCTACAAAAGCAGACCAGGTATACAACCCTTAAAAATATCAAGTCCGTTACTTAAGATTCACAAGGTATCAACAGACCTAATATACGTATACAACCCCTCCGAACAAAAACGATAAGATGCAAGGTCAATATTTAAGCGTAGTTTAACAGGTATAAATTCAGAATTTCCCTCTCCTAAACAGGTTATCATACCAAAGTGAAAGAGCCCCATCTGCCCTCCAATTTTCCCATAGCTGGAGAGAGAATAGTTGGCTTTATACCGTTCCCAAACGTATTAGCTATATGTGAAATACAAACTGTCTCGTTAAGGATTTGAACTCTGCTCGCCGTGTCTATTTCCTACGACATGGGAACTACACAGGAATGCTACACACACACACACACACACACATATATATAGGTGTGTGTGTGTGTGTGTGTGTGCATCTATATGTATAATATATGTATATATATCGGTGTATATATATATAGGTATAATATATATACATATATATAGGTGTATATATATATATATGTGTGTATGTGTATGCATACGTATATATATATATATATATGAAAATATATAGGTATATATGTATATATATATATGTACATATATTTATTTATGTATGAATATATATATATATGTATATATGTGCGTATGCACGCACACACACACACACACACACACACATATATATATATATATACAGTGTGGAAAATAAGTATTTCATCCCCTGCTGATTTTCTGGGTTTGCCACCTTACAATAATAGGAATGGTCTATAATTTTCAGGGTAGGTCCGTCTTGAATGTGAGAGATAGAATATTAAAATAATTCTCGAAAATCACATATTAATTTTTGGACATTTATTTGTTTTTTATTGAAAAAATAAATATTTCACCCCTACCAACCATACTGAATTTTCAAGAGTCTACGACAATTTTAAATGCCCATACGAAAAATGTTTGGAAACTTATCGTCTGCATCTCGTACGCGACTGGATGATTCAGAGAAGAGTTTTGAGAAAGTGCTGTGGTCAGATGAGACTAAAATTGAGCTTTTTGGCATCAACTCTACTTGTCATGTTTGGAGAAAAAAAAAGCTGGCTAGGACCCTAAAAAACACCATCCCAACCATTAAACATTGTGGCGAAAACAAGGCTTTGGTGTTGTTTCTCTGTTAAGAGGACAGGGTGACTACATCGGGTTGAAGGAAAGATGGAATGGGTCTAAGTACAGGGAAATCTTGAGTGATAATTCCCTTGCATTAGATAGGACTCTGAAGATGGGTCGGGGATGGGACGTTCCATCATGACAATGACCCAAAGCATACGGCTAAGGCAACGAAAGAGTAACTTAAGAAGAAGCACATTAAGGTAATGGATTGGCCTAGTCAGTCTCTGGCCCTTAATCTTTTTGAGAATCTGTGGAGGAGGCTGAAGAATCGAGCAACCCAACAACAACCTACAAGCATTAAAGATTCGGAGAGGATCTGCAAAGAGGAGTGGACCAAAGTCCCCTCTGAATCTGTAAAACTGTTGTGGACCAGTAAAAGGTCTGGAAGAAAGACATGAACTCGGAATTACATGAAACAAGTATATTGAACGAAAGTATAAATACAGCATAGGTAAAAGAGTGTTGAACGCCAGTCTGATTGTCAAAGTGTTAGGCTGGAGTTAACTTAGTAATTTAAAAAGCTCTTTGCTTCTATGTGGCACAAGGCCGAATGAATGGGGCGCAAAATGAGATTCGAACTCACTCGTGTAGGTTTGCTAGTCTAGCTTGCTAACAGTTACACCACCAGAGGTGCCTCGGCTGGAGTTAACTTAACACCGAGATAAATATTCTCCTGGTATTCATAGTAATAGGAAGAGTTCATTATAGTCCGTAAGGTAGGTACCATAACACTTAACACCGAGATGAATATTCTCCCGGCATTCATAGTAATAGGAAGAGTTCATTATAGTCCGTAAGGTAGGTATATAACAGTAAACAACTACAAAAACGTCTGCCTGCTATACTTACCAACGAGGGTTCCTTCACCAAGTACTGAGTGATATTTTTCTATAGGGTGAAATACTTTCCGCCCAACTTTAGGCTATCATCAGGGGGAGGATGTATTACAAAAGGGATGTAACTTTTGTACGTACATTACTACTTTGTAAGAAGAAGAGCGTTTGTACTGTTGTATTGTGTAGTGTTTACTTTTCGAATTTGTTTCTATAAATAGCGTCAGTAGCTAAAGACATTTAAGTACATTAGTACTTTTTTCAAAATTAATTCTATTAAGTTTGGGTTGTATGTTCCTAATATATAGTGCCTCGAGAACAAAAACATTTATGTCCAACAACAGAATTACGGGAAATTCTTACCGAAAACACAACAATGTTAGAACATCAAAATAATGTTAAAGGCATTGATATAAGGCAATACTCTAAAAAATTTAACAGGACTTTTTCATATCAAACTGACTCGAAAAAAATTATTTGCTCTTTGGATTTTATCTACATTGAGCTCTTTACCAAGATTATTTAATTTGATATTCTATTTTTGAATGTTTTACTTTGCCCTGATTGTAATTATTCCCTATTCCGGATATACTGGATTGAATAATAACTATCTATCTATCTATCTATCTATATATATATATATATATTCATTTATGTACATATATGTATATATATATATATATACGTATATATATACGTGTATATATATATATATATATATAATTGTCGTAGACTCTTGAAAATTCACTATGTTATTGTTCTGAGATGACTGACAAATTTTTATGATTTCACGTTCAAATGAACAGCTAGAGAAGGAATTTGAATACACCCTACTAAAGCCTGATTGTCACAGCTGGTGGATTTCAAAAATGCAATCTGGACGTGAGGACACTTTAGAAGAACGATATGCAATAAAATTCTGTTTTAAAAAAGGCCACAGAAACGTATGGAATGCTTCAGACTGCTTTTGGACCATGTTGCATGAATCGAGCATGAGTTTTTGAGTGGCATAAGAGATTCAAGGAAGGCAGGGAGTCTGTGGGGGATTGTTAGAGGTGTAGGAGGAGTAAGATAGTCAATACACTGGAGTTGATTGGCCAAAGGGTTAGGGTTAGGGTTACTATGTAACTATATAAGCAGATAAAATTTTTAATGTTAAATAAGACCTAAAACAGTTGCAAATCTAACAAAATAATTAAAATGCTCTGTTCACCAAATTGCTGCGAAATAAACACTAATTTACTATAATATAATGTAAAATATTAAAATAATTTCTCGAAAATAATAAACTGTGGAATTTATGCCAAAAAGGTTGCAATCTTTTAAATTATTTTGAAATGATTTCAGACGTCTAAATTTTACTTAAGGAGGACTGTTAATTATTTTTCCGATTAAGAATTTTCGAATAGGGGTAATGATTGAATTTATATATATATATATTTTTTTTTTTTTTCTTTTAATTATTTTGGGAGATATTTGAATTTGTCGTCATCGAGATTTGCAAAGTGCCTTTAGGACGTATCGGGTTGCTGAAAAGATATCGAGTTTCGATTCGAGAAACTAAAATGAAGAAAACGTTTCAAATTCTCCATAAAATTTTACTGTACAGGAAACTCATGTGAATGTATTTGCGTCATCAGAACAGCCTGTATCCTCTTTGTGGCCCTTTGGATTAATTGGTAGTGCCTCTCTGCAGATGTTTGACGAAACATCCGGAGCCAGGCGCAGACACACACACGCAGACACAAACACACACACATAAAAATGCGTACACACACAGTAAAAGACACGAACACACACGAATACACACATACGTATATATAAACACACGCACAAATACACACATAGGTGTATATAAATTACATATACACACAAATTTGCACATAGACACACGCTCACACAAAGACAGACTTACACAAACACATACAAACACACACAAACACAAAAGCACTCAAACAAGCGCACAGACTCACACATGTATATATATATGTATATATATACATGTATATATATATGTACATATAGATATAGATATATATGCACAGATATATATCCATATATATATATATAAATACATATATATACATATATGTATATACGTATACATATGTATATACATATATATATAGATATATATATGTATATATATACACACACATAAAGACAGACTCATAAACATACACAAACGCACACAGATTTACATGTGCACACACCCACACAAATACACATAAAATACACAAACGCACACTCAAACACATACACACAAACATACACATATACATAAACAAACATGCACTTAAACAAACACAATGACTCACACAAATAGATGCACACACAAAGAGATACATATAAATATACGAAAAGGCGGACACACCTACACACATGCGCCCATACACAAATACTCACATATATACGGACACATATACAAGCACATACGCATACACTTACAAACACTTAAATACACACACAAGCCTATAAACGAGCGCATGCGCAAAGACACCAACAAATACAAACTGGTTTACGTAGAATCAAACATTGGAAAGTAGGAACCTAGAATTAATACGATTTCCTAACTTCTAGGCATAAAATAACCCTACACTAGTTGGCATGCCGTTATAGTCAATCAAAACTTTCTGGATTCTCTTGTGGATCAGAAAATCCTTCAGGGGTGAGATAATTTGAGATGCCTGAATTTTTCCTTTCAAACTCCTGTCAGTTGATCCTCATCATCATCATGTATGCCGCCAGCACGGATATCCCTGACCCTCTCTCGCCACTTCCCCTATCGTTCACCGCCTCTGGCAGGTCTTCAGGGCTACATCCCGTATCCTCACACAGTTGCTGTATGTTCTAGCTGGTCGTCCTGCTTTAGCTCGGCCATATGTGGGGCTCCATAGGAGTACATGACTTATGAGCTCTTCCCTGCTCCTCCAGCAGTGTCCTGCGTGCCTGGTTCGTCTAACTTGGATAGTTTTCGTGATGGGAGGCAGGTGGCCGTATAGTTGGTGCCTTGTGGGGTGTTGCCGCTAGGACCTGTTTAATATTGCTCGCAACATTCTTGTGTAGTTGCCGTCTAGCTTCTTCTCCGGCCGTTTAGCTAGCGTCCAAGTGGTGCATCCATACAGCAGTATCGACACGACCGCTTCTTGGAAGAAACTGCGTTTCATTTTATCGGTCAGATCTGATTTCCATATGACCGATAGCTTATCGATAGCTGTCACTTGATGGTCAACATAAAACATCTGAATGATTAGTCCTCATTGTGTAGTGGCAAACGTGCACAACTGTGACATCATAGTTTGTTAGTTCGAACTCCAGTCGCGCTATTAATTTCACTTTTGGATAAATGCACTTGGGAAAGGCACGAACACCTCCAATCATCCCCGTTATGGGTTAAATAGTACCACTACTGTTCTTCTACAAGGATAGTTTTGGCATTAAACATTCCGCAAAATTTAATTTGCCATTAAACAAAGAAACCAAGCAAAAACTAAAAATACACTCACTGTACCCCCTGGAGAGAAATAAGACCCCCACCCAAAAAAGGAGTGTCCTGAAATGACACTAAACTGAATCTGATGGTGAAGCTTCAGTTCTGGAGCTCCGGAGAGTGTGAATTACCCTTTCATTGTCATTACTCCCAGGCCCACTCTTTGATGCTGTAATACTTGTTTTGGTCCCATCTATGGATCAAATAGATTTTTTGGAAATCTTTTTATTCGATAAGAAGAATACTTGAAGACTTATAACTGTGGATGAACAAATCTATCAAATTGAAGTATTAATGTTAGGCATGAATACTTTATACCCACGATTAGTGTCATGGGTATGATACTAAACAATTTGATGGTGGAGCTGGTGTCTTGGAGTTTTTGAGTACCCTTTCATTGCCGTTATTCCTTGGGGACCTCCTCCGTCAATGATTATCATGGGTAGGATACTAAACAATCTGATGGTGAGGCTGGTGTCTTGGAGTTTTTGAGTACCCTTTCATTGCCATTAATCCTTGGGGACCTCCTCCGCCAATGATTATCCTGGGTAGGATACTAAACAATCTGATGGTGAGGCTGGTGTCTTGGAGTTTTTGAGTACCCTTTCATTGCCGTTATTCCTTGGGGACCTCCTCCGCCAATGATTATCATGGGTAGGATACTAAACAATCTGATGGTGAGGCTGGTGTCTTGGAGTTTTTGAGTACCCTTTCATTGCCGTTATTCCTTGGGGACCTCCTCCGTCAATGATTATCATGGGTAGGATACTAAACAATCTGATGGTGAGGCTGGTGTCTTGGAGTTTTTGAGTACCCTTTCATTGCCATTAATCCTTGGGGACCTCCTCCGCCAATGATTATCCTGGGTAGGATACTAAACAATCTGATGGTGAGGCTGCAGTCTTGGAGTTTTTGAGTACCCTTTCATTGCCGTTATTCCTTGGGGACCTCCTCCGCCAATGATTATCATGGGTAGGATACTAAACAATCTGATGGTGGGGCTGGTGTCTTGGAGTTTTTGAGTACCCTTTCATTGCCGTTATTCCTTGGGGACTTCCACCCCCAATGATTATCCTGAGTAGGATACTAAACAATCTGATGGTGAGGCTGGTGTCTTGTAGTTTTTGAGTACCCTTTCATTGTCATTATTCCTTGGGGACCTCCTCCGCCAATGATTATCTTGGGTAGGATACTAAACAATCTGATGGTGAGGCTGCAGTCTTGGAGTTTTTGAGTACCCTTTCATTGCCGTTATTCCTAGGTCATCTCTAACCCGGGGTGGCAGTGTAATAAAATGGCCGAGGGATTTCGTTTTATGCCTTTGGGTTTAGTTAGGCTTAGAACCTTTCGGCTCAGTGCATGGGTTACTTAGGTGCAACATTAACGCAGGTGTTCACGCGCGCGGGCGGAGCGAACGTGTCATTCAGAGATGTCACAATAGCCCGAGATGGGAAACGTGGCTAGGGAGTGCGAATGACGTCATGCACCAGAAGTACACGCGGAGGATTTTGGGAGATTTGAAAAAGTCAGTGGAGTTGAGAACTAGACACCGAACGAGAAGGGTCGACTTTTGGGGCTCGCAGAGGCCAGACGAATTTGCGCGCTACGGGCGCCGCACGAGATGGGGTGGGGTGGGGGCAGATGGAAAAGCCAGAATAGAAAGAATGTGTATCTCTCTTCTTATGTCGAAAAACCTTTTAACTCAAAGGTAATAAAAAAAGTTTCGTACCTGAACTAAGAAGTCGTAAGTGTTTTCGTATTTCGGGATTCCTATGTATATATGTTATGAACATTCTATGTACGTTTCACATATCCGTATCATGGTTATGGTACAGCAGTACCAGTTAGGGTCTCATCCATGAGTAGATAGGACGATTCCATTTTTCACTCTACTTGAAACCAATTGTGTACTAATTATTTGCATTACCAGTTGTTTCTTGAATCTACATAAGTTTTCAAAAATAATTCTTATTAATTTCTTGAAACCATATAACTTTCTGCAGACATATCACTATTCTCAAATTGAAATAGTCACTTAAAACAATGGGTTTATTAGTATTAGAAAGGAATACTTGAAACCATTACAACTATGAAAATTATTTGTATTAGATGGGTGCCCGTTGTGTAATGGTTATTGTCGTAGGAAATGGACACGGCGACACGAGTTTAAATCCTGAACGAGACTGATTGCATTTCACATAGCACTAATACCCTTGGGAAAGGTATGAATCCAATTATTCTCCCTCCAGCTATGGGTAAATAGTAGAGCAGACTAGGTTCTTCAGCCTTGGTGAGGCAACTAGTCGAGGAGAAGGAAAACTCTGAATTGAAACCTGTTAAACTTCGCTTAAAAATTGACCTTGTATCATATCCTGCTTGAGCGGAGGGTTTGGTAAATATGGATGGGAATATTTTATACCATATAACTTTGGATGAATTATTTGTATTTAAAAATAGTTACTTGGAGGTATGACATTGGGAGAGGTCACGGTATACACTGCTGATGAGACCTAATTAGGTCGAAATAGCTCTCCAATGGTTCCGTTCGCGCGCAGTGTTTGCTGGTCATGCTAATTCTATTTATAATATAATTCCCCTACTTAAAAAAGGAACTGTGCATCTGTAATTGTTTATTAAGGATTATTATTGGTTATTTGAAATAGTCGTATTTGTTATTGTTAGATAGCAATACTTGAAGTCATTGAACTATGTACAAATAAATGATTATCATTAGATAGAAATAGTTCCTTCCAAACGTATAATTATTTATATTAGATAGGTATACTTGACACCTTATAATTGTGTATAAATTATGAGCATTAGCGTAATTGTGAGCAAATTGTTTAAACAATGCCGTCAAGAGGACCGGTCAAAAGAGCTAGGCGATAGAGACGGAGGGTGAGAGAAGGTCAAACGAATACGTGCTGTCAGCATTCCTTGATTATGTTGGTAATGATGATGTATAAATAAATGATTCTGAGTTAATAAATTTTTTTTTCATCATACAACGCTGATGGTTGGCGGCTGATGAGACTAGGGTATCGCACGTGCTTTCACACGTTTTATGATGAAAAAAAAATGCAATATTTTAAAAGAATGCAATGGAACATTAAAAATGTTCTTATGACAACAATCTTTTATATTTCAGTATTAAATCACCCGTAAGGATTTGGTATGCCGTTCAACAAATAAGCCAAACCAAACCATATCCTCTCCCTGTCAGCTGGGGCAGTAGAATACGCAGATTGGACCCATACGGAGGGGGGCTGCTCCTCCAATGATTATCCTGGGTATGATACTAAACAATCTGACGGTGAGGCGGCTGTCTTTGTGTTTTTGAGTACCCTTTCATTGCCGTTATTCCTAGGGGGCCTCCACCTCCAATGATTATCCTGGGTATGATACTAAACAACCTGGTGGTGGCGCTGCAGTCTTGGTGTTTTTGAGTACCAATTCATTGCTATTATTCCTAGGTCATCTAACCCGGAGTGGTAGTACCTGCTAGGATCTCAAATACACTTGAGAAAAGTATGAACCCCCTTAACCTCCCAGTTATCTTTCACTGTACTTGAAACCAAGTGTGTGCAAACAAATGAATAATATTATTAACAGTGTGCAAACAAATAATTGATATTAAATTAAATAGGAATACTCGATGAATAGAATTACTAATGTTAAATAGCAATACTTGAAATGGTTTAACTGTGTGGAAACAAACGATTGATATTCGATAGAATTATTAGTATTTGATAGGAATACTTGAAACCATTTAAACTATATGCAAATAAATGATTAATATTAAATAGAATCATTAGTGTTAGAAATATTTGAAACTATGAAACTGTTGGCGAAAAAATGAACACTATATATATTATCTGGCCCTAATTAACTATCAAGGGTTGATTATCATTAAAATCCGGTAACCTAACCTAGTCAAACCCTATCGAGGTAGTGGATGACTGCTGGATGGAGGATAAAATCCATTTTCTCAATGATTGTTAATATTAGAAGCTTCAGTTTTCTAGAATAGAAAAATGTTCTACCCCCTATCGACGGGGCTTAGCATAACCCACGCAGAGGGCCAAGATACCCCCCCAAAAAAAGAGGTTTCTTTGGTATGACACTAAAATATCTGGTGCTGAAACTCCAGGCCTGGTGATTTGGGGAGTGGTAAAACCTGTAACTGCCTTATCTATGGTATGGCGATTTGGGGAGTACCCCTTCATTGCCATTACTCCTAGGTCCACTTTGACCAAGAGTGTTTGTACCTTTAATAGTCTCATCTATCTGCCTGAAGATTCTGGTTTGCGTGGAGTACCCCTTCATTGCTATTACTCTCAGGTTTACTCTGACGCGGAGTGGTTGTAACTGTAACAGTCTCATCTATTGGTCTGGAGATTTGGGGAGTATGGAGTACTCTTTCGCTCCCAGGTCCACTCTGACTGGAGTGGTAATACGTGTAAAGGTCTCATCTATGATCTGGCAATTTGGGGAGTGTGGAGTACCCCTTCATTGCCATTACTCCTTGGTCCGCCCTGACCTGGAGCGTTTGTACCTCTAACGGTCTAAACTATCTGTCTGGAGATTCGGGTTTGCGGGGAATACCCTGCCATTTCCATTACTCCCAGGTCCACTCTGACCCGGAGTGGTAGTACCTGTAAAGTATGGGTCAAATATATCTGTTAGACTGGAACACTTGCTTTCATATTACCACATGCAAAAAGCCTTAAGAAACAACTTCAGAAAAAAAAATATAAACGTACAATGCATGGGATTCCCTAAGATATGGATGGGGGGGGTCTTCGTAGTGTAATAGCTAAATCGCTGGACTGCGGAATCGTCGTAAGAGAGTTCGTACTCCAGTCGCGCTATTACGTTCACTTTTGGGCAAATACCCTTGAGAAAGGTATGAACCCCCTTACCCTCCCAGCTATGGGTTAAATAGTACCACTACTGTTTTTCTAGAAGGATGAATTTGGCATTAAATACCCTACAAAGGTTGATATGCCATTAAACAATAAAACAAACAAGCTAATTAACCTGTAGACGTAGACTAACCCCAAATGGGTCGGTATGCCTTTAAAATAAATCAATCGCAGTCTTTGACGTGTTTAATTAAGTGTATAATTATTTAGACCTGAACTGTAAGTGAATTTAGTTGGAACCAAGTGACTCATTCCCCGAACTTATCAATCAACCTTCGTCCATTTTTTTTTTTTTTTTTTCTAATTTTCAGACTGAATTCATGGCAACCGATGTAAACGGAGCTGAGAGGAACGACAGTTATTCAGCTTTTAATATAGTATCCCTCCTTTGAACAAGATATGTAAAAGCAACCATTAATATTGCCACTGATATCTATTGAGATGTTACAAATTACGTCATAATTCTTGGTCAACATCTGTTTTCTGGTACTTGCAAATTTTTTCTTAATAAAAACTTGATGTCGTGAAGAGTGAAATTAAACGTAGGATGAGGTTCCAAAGTGCCATGGTTTTTCAATAAGAAGAAATCCGTAAGTTTGTTTTTTTTATCACTGGCAATTGAATTTTTCCCTGAGAACATTCAAGAAAAAAAATTATTGCATTATTGAAGAATTAAAGACCTCTCTGTAGAAACACTCTACATACATATATACTAAGACGTCTCGTTCTGGGGTTATTGTTAACGAGCCAGTCTCTCAGCTTAAATACAACAGCTCGTTCATTATTAGATACACTATACCTGTATATGATAACGCAACCCCCTCCGATACGGATAGGTGTCGACACAAGGCTAATTTTTTAGGTGAGTTCTGCAGCTGCTGGTTTAAATTCAGAATTTTTCTTCTAAAGGATACATCTTGCCTTATCCATATAGATCCATCACCAATTTGAAGTCGAAGCACCGACCAACGATAACCGTTACGCTTTACTCACTCACATGCCCCATCCTATACATAATGGATTCCCTTCACTCTCCTTCACCATCCGTCTCTGAGGGTGATCTCTCTTGATAAGTCTTCTAAACGGTACTCAGTGTCTGAACAGAGCTAATGAATGTAAGTTTTTTTCCTGGTCGATCAATGCTGGTGTGTCCATGTGCTGGAGTCCATAGGAGAATGTCGCTTACGAGTTAGTCCGCATCTCTTCCTCATCTTACTAGTATGGTTTGCAAGACGGGAAGAGTACCCGAAACGTAGAGGCAAACAAGCTGGACTGCGACATTATAAGCGAGTTCGAACTTCTATTTGGTCTCTTCGTTCACTTTTAGACTAATGCCCTTGGAAAAGGCATGAACTTCCTAATTCCCCCAGCTATGAGTATAATAGTATCACTACTGTTCTTCTACAAGGATTCACATTAAATAACCCGCGAAGTTTGATATGCCATAAAACAAAGAAACCAAACCAAACCAAACCATTTGATGATTTAGGAGATAAGAGGTAAGTGGCCGCACAGCTATTATTTTCTGGGGTGCTACTTCCAGAATTTGTTCAAAACAGCATGTAGTATTTTTTAGTAGTTTCCATTTAGCTTTTTACTTCAGACGTTTCGTTAATCTCCAAATGGTGCAGCCATACGGTTGTACTGACACGGCTACAACTTGGAAGAATTTCCATTTTACTGTATTATATATAAACTGACTTAAACATGACCTTAGATATGACCACAGATATACTAGAAAGAGTAAAGATGCAAACTTTCCCATCTCTTTAACTTTGGTGCCCGAGGTTTGGTTCTGCCTTCGAGCTGTAAACTAATTTAAGACTTTTTCTCTCAATGTGTGTCTTGAATTGGTAATTAAATTATATCTAATTCTGGTCACGAGTTACCTCCCCTTAGAGAGGTTAACATTTGAAACACCACTTAACTTCTTGCTGTGAGTAGAGAATTTCTCAGCACTCATCCTTTTCAACGAAAGGCAAGTCAAGGACAATGTCCAGTTTCATGGTCTATTACACTTGGTAGGACCCTCCTTATTACATCCACAGAAGTTAAGTTCAGGGTCAATCTCTGATTGGTGTGACACCACAAAGAGCAAATGCAGAAGAAAAAGAGCATTTTTTATCCTTCATCTCCGTGACGTAATGGCTTAAAATCCTAAACTGCGGCTTTGAAGTGAGTCCAGTCACGCTATAATCACTTTCGGGTCTGTACCCTAGGGAAAGTTATGAACTCCTTATCATCGCAGCTGTTCTACAGGGACGGCTTTGGTATTAAATACCCCATGAAGGTTTATATGCCATGAAACAAAAAAATCAAAGCAAATCCTTTATCCTACATGCCTCTTAAATCGTTCGATATTCATCCAACCTCCCAACCAACATGAGAAAATTTTGAACCCCCTTATCCTCCCAGCTGTTCGACAGGGTCGGCTTTGGCATTAAATAACCAATGAAGGTTTATATGCCATTAAACAAAGAAACCAAACCAAATCCTTTATCCCACATAGCGTATGATATTCATCCACCCTCCCACCAGGCCAGATTTGACACAAGGTCATTTTGTTGTGGGGGTGCGTCTTATAGCGTTTACCGTGTTGTCTAAGAGTGAGGACAATTCGAAGATTTGACAAAGAAATGAGGTTTTAAATCATCCCTGAGTAAATTGCTTGACTAAGTTCGTTTTTTCGACAAAAAATAAAATGTTGATTTTATTGTTGTTTCTGATTAAATAGGATCTGTATATTATAATGATTCTTTGCCCAGTCGGTCGGTGAGGCTGTAGAATACACCGACTGCTTCTCCACAGAGGGGTAAGACCCCCTCCCAACGAGTGGTCTAGTCGGCTGTGGCGTAGAATACACCTACTAGTTCTCTGCGGAGGATTAAGACTCCTCTCCCAACGAGTGCCCTGAATCTCACACTAAACAATCAGATGGTGAGGCTCCAGTAATGCTGGAGCTTTGGGGAATGCAGAACGCTCCTTCATTGTCATTGCTCCCCGGTCTACTCGGGCCCGGAGTGGTAGCACCTGATAGGGTCCCAACTATGAGTCAAATAGAACTAAACTGGGAACTTATGCTAAAATAAATTATTTGAGACGTGACTGTTTGGACATTTAAACTGCGTACTAATGCTAAACTGAATTGTTTGGAATAGAACTGTTTTTGACTGTGAAACTGTACTTATTCTAAACTGAATTACTTGAAATAGAACTGTTTTATTACATTGAAACTGCTTACAAACGCTAAACTGAATTGTTTGAAAAAGAGTTGTTTCAACATTTAACTTTGGGTAAACAAAAAACTATACTTATACTAAACTGAATTGTTTCGAAATTGAGTTGTTTATATGTATAAAAATGGATTTGGCATTAAATAACCTACAATGGTTGATGTGCCATAAAACCAAACCAAACCAAACCAATTACACTGCTTCCAAAGAAACTGACCAATTTGAAGAAATGACGTTGAAATAAACTTTCAAAACATCCCTAACTGTTTAAAACGTACTGAACGTAATATTTTTTCGTATTTTTATTCGAAAAAAAAATCTAATTATTTTTGTCTTTTCTCAAAGAATTCTATGCGTGTAACCAACTGATCATTCAGCCAGTCTCAGCAGTAGACAAAAAAAAATGCTACGGTTGATAGTTAACAGAGTACACAGGAAGTAAATAAAGTAAGGCTTTCAAACGATAGGCTTCTGGCTTCTGACTATCGCCTTTCTATATTTTAACATTATCGGTATTTTGATTTATAATCATATATATTTCACACAGGGGTCACCAGGGAACTAGTGTGTAAAACAACGATGTTTTGGTGCTAGTCCAGTACCGGTATACTCTACCCACGGGGCCTACAAAAATTTAACCAGAGGGATATTAAATGCTGGGTGATTTTTGTTGAAAATTTTGTTGGATATCATATGGTGGGAAATACGGTGTATATATATATATATATATATATATATATATATATATGTGTGTGTGTGTGTGTGTGTGTGTGTGTATTCATCATCGTCATCATCATCATCATCATCAAAGTGTACGGACAGCATGGGTTCCTTATGTATATCTAAGTAAGGGTAGAGTAGACACAATCAACGACGCCTGGTGACTGTCAGTTTTTCGCCAATGCAATCATTGCTCCGAGTTGAGAGCAATATTGAACAAGGCAACACCCCGCAAGGCACCAACTATACGGCCACCTAACTCCCATCACGAAAACTATCCAAGTTTGACGAACCAGACATGCAGGACACTCCTGGAGAAGCAAGGACGTGCTCATAAGGGATATACTCCTATGGACCCCCACATATGACCGAGCAAAAGCAAGACAACCAGCTAGAACATACATACAGCAGCTGTGTGAGGATACGGGATGTAGCCCTGAAGACCTGCCAGAGGCGATGAACGATAGGGAGAAGTGGCGAGAGAGGGTCAGGGATATCCGTGCTGGCGGCACGACATATATATATATATTATCGATTTCTTTGACTTTCTCTCTCTCTCTCTCTCTCTCTCTCTCTCTCTCTCTCTCTCTCGCCATCCGTCCGTAACAATCATCCCACTTGGTCAGTCCTCTGGACTGTACTTGGTGTCAGTACAGAGGTAAAGAATGTAAATTTTTACCGGTCAGCTCACACTGGTGGGTCCATGTGTTGGAGTCCACCGAATCTCTTGCCAATATTGTTGAAATGGATTGTGCTATAAGTGTCACGTGGCTAGAAATAGCAATATATATAAACCAGTCAGACAGAGGTCTGACGAGACGAGTGAAGTGCAGCATTGCGTTAGTATTCCATTCTCAGTATTCGGTATGAGACGAGGGTGAAGAGATTATAAAGTATCAGCCAAAGTTACCTCCTCTGAACGGTACATTAAAAAAGTGGCGACGAGGAATAGTTTCGAACATTACAAACGTTTGTGAGATGGGAGTTAAGTTGCTGTACAGCTACTGCTTTGTTAGGTGTGGCTACAAAGATTTTTTCTAAATAGCACGAGCTTACTTGTGTAATTTCTATCTAGCTTATTCTCCAAGCGTTTTGGTAAAGTCCAGATTATGCAACCATACAGTAGCACTGACACGGACACAACTTTGAAGAAGTCCCATTTTATTTTATCAGGAAGATCAGATTTCCATTCGGTCGATAACCTGTCAATAGCATACCCTGCTTTACCTATGTATATACTGACATCGCTTTAAGTAGATGAGATATTGCTACCGAGGTATATGAAGTAGTCTACTAATTTGCCATAAAGGAGTTTTGGGGTGAATTTGTTATCAATCTAGTATTTGGGAATCTTGGTTGCTTTGTTTAATGACATATCAATTTTTGCAGGTTATTTAATGCCAAAGCCATCCTTGTAGAATGACAATAGAATGACTTTTTTAACTCATTACTTGAGGGATAAGAGTGTTCATGCCTTTCCTAAGAGTATTAGTAAGAAATTTGTTATCAATTTAGTATTTGGAAGTCTTGGTTGCTTTGTTTGATGACATATCAATTTCGGCAGGTTATTTAATGCCAAAGCCACCCTTGTAGAATGACTACTGTTACTACTTAACATACCTTATAATTCCTTAGCTGACGTGGTACGCTTTTTGGCTGAGCGGTCTGATACTAAGTCTAACGTAAAGCTGGGCGGGTTTCGATCCCAGCTTCAAGCGTCCTACCTGTCTAGCCACACTGAAGAGTTGTGATACAACGAAACAGTATGTCTGTGGATGACAATATATTTATATATATATATATATATATATATATTGTCATCCACAGACAGACTTGTATATATATATATATATATAGGATTGTCATGAAGAATAATGAAAGAACTGAAAGTGTACATTCGACATGTAATGTTGTGAGAATTAAATAATAACGAAAACACCAAAGAAACAAAGTAATTTGTAGTGTTTATGGCTAAGGTGTGTTTATCGAAGGCTAAGTCCGAAACTGGTTTTCAAAGTTTCTTTCTGGCTATACGCCATTGAATGATGAACCAAGCACAGGCTGCTCATCCGACCTCGATCAAGATACTTTAAGAGAATTGGTAGAATGTAATCCCCGCAAAAGTACTCAAGAATTAGCTCTTGACCTCAACACATCTCAATCCAAGATCTGCCACCTCTTAAAAAAGATATGAAAAGTGTACAAGCTGGGCATTTCTGTTCCTTATACTCTAAGAGAAAATAATAAAAAATTCCGTATCCATAGCGAGAAGTCTTCTTTTAAGGCAGAGAATCACCGTGGGAGTAATGGTGATAAAGGGATACTTCGCACTGTCAAGAGTCCGAGATTTAAAGGCTCTCCACTGGATTCCGTTTAATGTCATACCTAATGCACGCAACAGGCTTTGTTTGAGGAGGCAAGTTTATGACATATAGACATCAGTATTATAGTAAATATAGACATAGTTTACCAATGAGGAAAACATATTTTTACTTTTAAATTATGTGAATGTAAATATTATAGGCCTGTATTATTTTATTTATTTCATTGAATGCGGACTTAGTGTAACGGTTATCGTCATAAGAAATGGAATCAAAGACCCGAGTACAAATTCGTGCTTATGCCCATGGGAAAGACAAGAATACATCTCTACATCCAACAAATCTATAAGTAAATAGTAGGATAGACTGTGTTCTTTAGCCCTGGTAGGTCAATCAGTTAAGGAGAAGGAAAAGTCGGGATTAAAACAAGCAGTACTTCACTTAGAAAAGAAAGAAAATCACTTTTTGCTGAATTCTATCTGTGGCGTCGGGATAGGGTACTCGTCTGACCATCCATAAAGAACATATAAACAATATCAATCTGATTATTGATGTACGAAGATCATTAAATAAGTTTCCAGGCTTTTAAACAATTCAGTTTAGCACAGTTCTATTTTAAACACTTCATTTTAGCATAAATACGCAGTTTAAATGCAAAAATCAGTATAGTGATGGAAGCGCGATTTAGTTCTATTTGACCCATAGATAGGACCCTTATCAGGTGCTACCACTCCGGGCCAGAATGGACCAGGGAGCGATGGCAATAAAGGGGTACTCTGCATTCCCCAAAGCTCTAGCATTGCTGGAACCTCATCATCAGATTGTTTAGTGTCATATCAGGACACTCGTTGGGGTGGGGTCTTACCCCTCTGTAGAGAAGCAGTCGGTGTATTCTACAGTCCCAGCCGACTGGGCAAAAGAAGATCTGATGAAAATTTTTTGAGCTCAAGACCACCTGACTTTTAATTGAGAGGAATCAACAAGCTATCTGATAAATGGCAAAAGGCGATTCAAAATAATGACGAATATTCTATTGTCTGAAATTAATTCATTGTTGAATTATTCATGAATAAATATTCAACTGAAACGGAAATTATTTTTCACTCAACTCAATGTATACAGGATCTGGCAGAATTATCTGGTTTTTAAATTGCTCATTGCGCAGGCGCTAATAGCGGTGAGCAGGTGGAAAGTGTATCTTTTAGCAGTAGCAGTTAAGTTGCCATCATGGCGTAGGATGGTAAATATGAATTACTTATTAAAAACTCTCTGAATACTTAGTGGTAGCATGTTAACCAACCCACTCACCTAATCTATATATTTGTAATTACCTCCCCTGGGAACAACTGAAGGTTCAAGTTTTAGATGCAAGCTGCAGATAACTAAAAAGTTTTATTCGTCAAAAAATTGCAGCAATGATTTGGTGAGCGCTGCAGAATTTCAGGGAGAGGTTTCAAGAGTGTATAGCTCGAGAGGGCAAACATTTGGACAATATGATCTTTAAAACAAAATATTATTGATTTTTAACAACATGTGAATCAGTCCTGGGTTGGTTTCTTTGTTTAATGGCATATCAATCTTTGTAGGTTATTTAATGCCAAATCCATTCTAGAAGAACAGTATTTAACCCATAGATGGGAGGATAAGAGGGTTCATACCTTTCCGAAGGGTATTTGTCCGAAAGTGAACCTAATAGCGCGACTAAAGTTCGAACTCGCTTACTACAATTCTGTAGTCTATCACTTTCACCATTACACCTTGAGGATATCCACCTGCTATGGATTGTACGTATATATGTATACTTTTCTTAAGTATTTTTAGACACGCTCCATTCACAATGGAGTACTTCACACATCCCAGATATTCAGAACTAGAGCCTCACAGTCTGATGCAGATTAGTGTTAAACTCAGTGCATCTGGTTTGATGGTATCTCACCTCCCTGCAGGGGGTACAGTCAGCATATTCTAGGCCCCGTCGACAGGGCGTCTTTAGAACAAAGTGATGAATATGATAAAAAATAATGGCAAATAATGTTCTTAAAATTAAATTGAATTTTGAATGTGAGCTATATTGGAACGTTAATAATTTTTATTAACATTCCAAATCCAATAGATCATTCTGCTGCATTATATATATATATATATATATATATATATATATATATATATATATACATGTGTGTGTGTGTAAAATTCGCACGTTATGTGTTTCAGAGTTAAGGATGTTGATTGTTTTTCTTCAGTATTGCGAATTTGTCTTTTCCCAAGAATATAACGATGCTTTGGGGTGCTAGTATACACACGAGCTGCAGGATCATGTAATTTAAAACATGTATACAGGGTGGAATGATAAAATTATCGTCCTAAAAAAACAATACTACAGCTTTATTTTAAAACTTTTATTGAAAAAAATCAATTCAGGTAACTTGATTATGCAGTAGAGCTGACATCTATTCAATGTAGCCGCCGTCATCCTCAATCACCGCCTCGATACGGATCCAGAACTAGGAGCATGCCTTTTTCACAAGCGCCGGCGGGAGCTCGGCGAGTACTCGGCGGATGGTGGCGATCAGGCTGGCTTTGGTGTTGTGGAAGGTCAAGTTGGTGATGTTCTCGACGTATGACCAAACGAAGTAGTGCAGCGGGTTCAGGTCGGTTGAGATGGGGGGGGGGCAGTGAGAGAAGGGTACAAAGTCGTAGCACTCCTTCTGATGCAAAGCCTGGGTCTCTTTGGATTTGTGGGCCGGCACCGAGTCCTGCTGCCACACCCAGGGTCTGCCACCAGCCATCTGATTGCACCAGGGGATCGCCACACTCTTCAGTACATCCAGGTACACTTTGGTGTTGACTTTCAAGCCGACTTCAAAGATGTGAGGTGGCATGATGTGGCCCTCACTTGAAACCACACCAAAGACCATAACCGTAGCCGGAAACTTTATTTTCATCACGTAAAGCTGTCATCGTCGGCGCCAGATTGACAATTGTTGGTGGATCTGGAAAGGCTGACGGAGTTTCCTACACATATTGTGGAGACAAAGCTCCGACCAGATATAGTAATGTTTTCAAATTCCACAAAGAAGGTGATAATGTGGGAATTGTCAGTCCCATGTGAAGAAAACATGGAGTCCACACACGAAAGAAAGATAGCCAAATATGAGCCGCTAGTAGAGCAATGTCGAATGAATGGTTGGCAGGCAATATGCCAGGCAGTCGAAGAGGGGTGTCGCAGAAATTAATGTAAGGTCGATGAGTAAAGCGTTAACAAGCATCGGCATTTCAGGAGTGGTAAAACGAAAGGCCCTGAAAAATATTACCAATGCAGCAGAAAGAGCAACGAATTGGTTGTGGATCCGAAGGGCGGATAGTTGGGGTTGTAGATAGTTGGAAAATTAGAGGGGGGGGCTAAAAGGGGGAAAAAACACGTCTTATTTTAAACGATATATACGTTTTGTAAGATTTTATTTAGTTATATATTTTATTTTTTATCTATGTTATTTATTTTTGGCGTGAAAGTGTGTGGTTGTATTAGGTTTTAAGCCTTCATTTGAAATCAATTCATTTAATTGAATAATATCTTAGACGTTTTAGCCATTTTGTAAATATAATATTTTAAACGACAATGTTTTTGTGAAGATTCCAACGTATTACTCAGGGGTTTTTTTTTTTTTTTTTTTTGGTTTTTTTTTTTTTCGTCTTTTCTCATTCGTAAACCGTTCGATAAGGAAGTTTTAACGTATAGTAATTCGCGGCGTCTGATTTTGTTCATGATTGTATATTTATATACAGTGTTTAATGAAAATAAGTTTTAAAACAAAACTAAACGTATGTCAATTTTATATAGGAGTTTGTTGTTTTAATTGCAATCTTATATTTATGTACAGATTTTTTATTTTTATTTATTTATTTATTTTTTTCCTGTAAGTAAAAAAAAAAATTTTATGGGGGGTGGGAGAAGGAAAAAGGAAGAAACTCATACCGGAGTGAACAAATAGCCGAATAACGACGTCATTGTGGCTAAAAAGCAAGAGTAAAGTGGCCTCCCGATTTTTAAAAGAAAGATTTAGAAGTCATCAGAAGAGCTTAGCTCTGATTGGCTGTTGCAAAATTATATCTACAGCCATTTCTGTGGTCATTTTTTTTTCCTTGTGTAGATGCGTAGGTTAGCTGCCGGGATGGGGGTTGGAGTAACATCAATGCCAACAGGGTCATTTGGGTGAGGGGGTCTGATGTTGCAAGACCCGAAACACCCCATGAACCCAAAAGAAACATCACTGATGACCCATTCCCGATGCATCAATGAAAATGTATGATATAAATCACCCTGGGCACGTCCCTGTTATTCGTCGCAATCCAGATTTTCATTTTGAGGGTGCTGGCAATGGTCCTGTTGTCATAACTTGGATCGGTAGAGAGCATGAGTTGTACAGTGGCACATCTCTGATCTCGCTCGTTGAACATTGTGTCACTTGCAGACATGATAGAAGGCTCCTATCGCTCTTGGGATTTGTACACAACTGGCCAACTAGTAGATGAAACCGGTTTTCATTAAACGGAAATGGAATCATGTCGTCTTTTCTAGGGCAACAATTTTATCGTTCCCCCCTGTAATTAGGCTACAGTCCCTCTTTTTAACTGGTTTGATTGAATGATAAAAACTTTCGTTTCTATACGATTATATTAAGATCCTTTCCGACTTCCTGATAAGTGTCTTAAAGTTAGCTTGGAGTTGGTTATGTAAATTCACTGAAATTTCCTGAGCGCTTTCGGACCCTTCATAGGCTATCATCAGGGGGGGTTAACAAATGTAAAGTATATATATGTATATACACGTACATATATATATATATGTGTGTGTGTGTGTGTGTGTGTTTGTGTGTATATATATATATGTATTATATGTATATATATGTATATATTGGTCCAGTGGGTAGAGTGTTTGCCAATGAACCGGGAGACCTGGGTTCAATCCCAGGTCACGTCATACCAAAGATTTTAAAAATGGTACTTGATACCTCCTTGCTTAACACTCAGCAATATAAGGTATGTATCAAGAATAGCGGAGCAATCCAGGGAAAGAAGTAGTGCCCTCCCTTGCACCTCAGTGTAGTAACTATTGGAAAGGGAGCCTTCTGGTCGCCCTCGACTACGGTCGCCAACTTTACTTATATATGTATATATATATATGCATACATATAAGTATGTGTGTGTATATATATATATATATATATGTGTGTGTGTGTGCGCGCGTGTGTGTGTGTGAGAGAGAGAGAGAGAGAGAGAGAGTAAAATTACTGAAAAATTCGCTGAACAGGAGAGTAATGTTGATGACATGATGTCGCCCGCTAAATAAATATTTGCTTTTTATCCTGAAGAAAAATTCGCGTAATCGGAAAAATATAAATGGTTTGTTGTTGTTTTATGGCATATCAACCCTCTTAGGTTATTTAATGCCAAATCCTGTTTGTAAATACATTAAGTATATATGATTTGTAAAAGAATAGTTTGAAGGCAACATTTTAAACAAGACACAACTTATTTGTTTCCACACAGTCAAGTGGTTTCAAGTATTGCTATCTAACTTAAATACTTCTATTTACATTAATGCTTTGCTTGCACACAGTTAAATGGCTATGAGTATTGCTATGTAACACTAATAATTCAATTCAACTTTAATACACACACACACACACACATGTATATATATATATATATATATATATATATATATATATATATATATATATATATATATTGCAATTGAATATTTTGTAAGTAATTTTATTTTTAAACGGGTTGTTTCAGTTCATTTGTTTGCACATAGTCAAACGATTTTAAGTAATCCTATCTAACACGCATCATAATCATCAAGTTGCACTGACTGTACAGATTTCCCAGACTCTCTCTCTCTCTCTCTCTCTCTCTCTCTCTCTCTCTCTCTCTCTCTCCATCCGCCCCTATCATCCATCGCTCTCGGCAGGTCTTCCAGACTACAACCTGTGTCTACACAGGGCTGATGTAAATAAATTCTTGCTGGTTGGCCAACCTTGGCATGTCCATGTGAAGGGGTCCACAAAAGAGCTTCACTTATAAGTTCGTCCTTGTTTTTTCAGCTGTGTCCCGCATGTCTTGTTCGTCTTATTTAGATGGTTTTAAAGATGGAAGGTTAGTGGCCATACAGCTGTTGGTTCGTGGGTTGTTGCTTCTGGGATTTATTCAAAATAGCTCGTAGCATTTTTGTGCGGTTAGTTCCCGTCTAGCTTTTTTGCTATGCGTTTTGTTAGCGTCCATGTGGTGCATCCATACAGTAGTATTGACACAGGTATAGCTTGGAAGAAATCGCATTTTATTTCATTGGATTACTATTGCAACATTTGGTTGTTGGCCATTTTTGTATCTGGACAATAGCAACACTTGACCGAGAGCAACCTTTGCATCAGGACCATAGCAACATTTGATTTGATCAAAAATAGTAACATAATAAAAGATGGAAATTACGCTCCCCGTCATCTCTTTTATCGCTGGGGGACCAAAACATGAGAACAATTCAATTTAGTCTACCTTCTTGGTGAATCTGCTTTTCCCTTGTTCGGCTTGAGAGGGAGCAAAAACCAGAACTATCATCCAGTATTCTTGGGGAGAATCGTTTATCTCTCTCCATCGGTCTCAGAATATCAGGATCACGAGTCGCCTTTGGTACCAAATTCCCATCGACTAGTCCAACGTATTCGTACTGCTTTTTACAGCCTGAAGGCTCTTCACTCATCAATAACTGTTCCTGTAAATCCTGCCAGAGTTCGTTCTACTCCTTACAGCCTGAAGATTTTTCACTCATCTTCATTTGATTCAGTAAGTTTGTCCAGCATTCATTTCGGCATATTACAGCTTGAAGACTCTTCATTCACCTTCAGTCGTTCCAATAAGTTTTGCCAGCATTAATTACGGCATATTACAGCCCGAAGATTCTTCACTCATCTTTAGTTGTTTCAGTAAGTTTTGCCAGCATTCATTTCGGCATATTACAGCTTGAAAAATTTTTACTCATCATTAGCGGATTCATTAAACCTTGACAGTATTCATTTCTGTATCTCGAAGACTCTTCACTCAACCCTAGCTGTTCCTGTAACCCTTGCCAGCACTTTGTTCTGTTCCTTTCAACTCGAACACCGATCATTTCATTTCAAGCCGGAAATAAAGCTTAGAAACTCTAAAACTTGATATTTTCGTTATCCTTTTCATTTCTTATTTCGTTAATATAACGTGAAGGTAATCAATTCTACCTTTGCGTTATAAATTGGTCCCCTATGCCTCTCACTCAGGACGTAATGGTCGTTTTGAGCTGCTATATACGCGACCCCAGATTTATTGTCATGAAAACGATTGAATTCATTTTGTTGACAAGGGTCGCTATTGTTCCTTTCTATTATGACCTAAGAGCAAACATTTTCATCACTCCTTTTTCCTGAAAAGTAAGTTTTCAATATATGGCTATAATTCATCAAAGTCTGTTCAGATCTATCTATATTTCCATACATATATCAATGTTCATATCTATGCTAGCCCAGTCTGCTGGGGCTGTAGAATACACCGACTACACCTCTGCAGAGGGGTAAGAACCCCCCCCCCCAACGAGTGTCCTGTATATGACACTAAACAATCTGATGGGGAGGTTCCAGTGATGCTAGGGCTTTGGGAAATGCGGAGCACCCCTTCATTGAAATTGCTCCCAGGTCTGCTCTGGCCCTGAATGGTAGCACCTGAGAACTAACGGCATACTTATGCTTAACTGAATTGTTTGACACAACTGAATATCTTGAAATAGAAATGTTTTTGACAGTCAAACTAAACTTACATTTAAATTGCGTGTTTATGCAAAACTGAATTATTTGAAATGGAACTGTTTTTGACATTGAAACTGTACTTACACTAAACTGAATTAGCTAAATTAGAACTGCTTGACTAAACTGAATAGCTTGAAATAGAAATGTTTTTCAGAATTAAACTGTACTTATATTTAAACTGCGTATTTATGCTGAACTGAATTGTTGTAAATAGAACTATTTTCATAAAAATTCATTTGGCGTTAAATAACCTACAAAGGTTGATATCCCATAAAACCCAACCAACCAACAACATATCTATGCAAGTGTGTACATATCTCTGCATGAAAGTAAATAATGGAAGTAAATCGGACAGTAGGAAGAAAATAGAAAATCAAATTAATCCAAAAGTGTTGAATTTATTATAATGTGAAGTCAACGTAAAACGTTTCGGTTTTAATAAACCTTCGTCAGAACTTTAAGATGGTGAAAAATGTTGCTTGTGTAACGATATATGTTTGATTAAAATAACAGGAGAAAAGAGAATATATATATACAAAAAAAAGATCTCATAACTGTTCAAACAGTGTTCTTTTTTTGAAAAAAAAAACTATCAAGCGATTGGCTTAGGCAATAATGTTTAAAATGGATCGAATTTCTAGGAGATTGAAAGATGATAAAAGCAAAAATTGTCAAAATTTGTTCAAGCAACATTTTTCTCTATCTTAAAGTCCTAATGAAGGTTTGTTAAAACCGAAACGTTTTAACGTTGACTTTCCGTTATAATAAATTAATCTCTTTTGAATTACTTTGTTTTTAGTTTCTTTATTTGATGGCATATCAACCTTTGTAGGTTATTTTATGCTGAAGCCACCCTTCTAGAAGGACAGTAGTGGTAGTTTTTAACCCATATCTCGGGGGATAAGGGGGGTCATACCTTTCCCAAGGGTATTTGTCTGAAAGTGAATGTAATAGCATGACTGGAGTTTGAACTCACTCACAAGGATGTTGCAGTCTTTCATAGAGGGATAAAGGGGTTCATGCCTTTCCCAAGGGTATTAGTCTGAATTTGAATGTAATAGCGCGATTGGAGTTCGAACTCACTACAATTTCGCAGGCCATTGCTTTAGCCATTACACCCTTATTTTGTTTTTCTGTTTTCTTCATCTATCCAAATGTGCTCATAGGGGTGCCCGTGGTATAATGGTTATCGTCGTAGGAAATGGACACGGCAACACGAGTTCAAATCCTGGACGAGACTGGTGGCATTTCCCATAGCACTAATACTCTTGGGAAAGGCATGAATCCAATTATTCTCCCACCAGCTATGGATGAATAGTAGGGCAGACTGAGATCTTCAGCCTGACGAGGCAACTAGTCTAGGAGAAGGAAAACTCTGAATTCAAACCTGTTAAACTCCATTTAAAAATTAACCTTGTGTCATATCCTGCCCGAGCGGAGGAGTTGGTAAATATGTATCCAAGTGTGCTCGTATCTATCTATCTATCTATCTATCTATCACAGTCAGTTCATATCCTCTCTCTCTCTCTCTCTCTCTCTCTCTCTCTCTTGATATATATATATATATATATATATATATATATATATATATATATATATATATATATATATGTTTGTCTATCTATTTCTATACATATATATATATATATATCTGCTAGTTGGGGTTGCAATGAGTAGTCCTTTATGTTTCAAAATTCGACCTCTACACAGATGCTGACGAAAGATGGAAGAAGATCCAAAGTAGACGGATTGCCTTCGATTTTGAACAAGGACGTTTGCTGGTTCTAATTCTGGCTTCGTGGAAGCAATAAACATTGACACCAGATTTTCTCTGAGTACGATGTTGTGCCAGAAAACCCATACTTTCAGAGATCTGGGTATGTCCTGGAGGGCATCGGAATGTTATGCCAAGCATTTTGTGGGAACCGTTTACCATTTATTTATTGAGAATGAAGAGCAGAGAACAGAACTGCTTGTCGAGTAACGAAGCAACAAAAAAATAATGATGTAGCCGAAAGTCTTGGAGGCGCTGAGGATGAAAGTGATTAACAAGTCTCCAAGAATGGATGGAATATCCTGCAATTTGTATGCGTGGCTGGTCAACATATTCGCACATAGTTGGACATGTGCCTATAATAATTAGCTTATTGTAGGAAAACATTCCCTGAAAGAAACCAGAGCATGGAAACATTATTGGACAAATACGAATAAAGTTCCAGCACATTTTTCTTTCTTTCTTCGGGGGCCCATTTACAACTAACTAAAATATTTTAAAGTACTTTTTACAACAATTCAAAAGCCTATTTTTTCTTTAAAACTGTTGATAGGTTATAGCTTATAAAAATAATTTTTAACACCAGAAAATTAATAACTTGCTATATTACGAGCACTTCGCTGCGACATATTTTTCAAGATATAGTTTCAATTTGATTGATTTTAACATTTCAAACCGTGTAAGGTTATTTAATGCCAAGAGGTTATGGAATCGCATTCATTGTACGCCAATGTTTACATTTTTGTATAGTTGTTTCTTAAGGGTGTTTTACATTTTTGGAGGGGGGTGCACAAGTTCTTATTAAATTACAATAACTAAAATATCCTTAAATTCAAGAATACATGAAAAAAGATTTTTATAGGTTGAAGCTAGTAAAGCTTGGAAAGTTTAAGCTTTACAAGCTAAAATCTATAAATACTTTTCTGTGCCATTACTACTGTATGATTGCACCACTTGATCTCTTACGAAAAAGTTTTATTGGAAGTACACTTGTTTACCACTTGCTCTTTGGAATAGATCCTGGATGCAGTACCCTACAAAACAGCAGTTGTACGGCCACTTACCTCCCATCACACAAACTTATCCAAGTAAGAAAAGCAAGACAAGCTGAGTTCTCCTGGTGAATTAAGGACGAATTCATAAGTGACGTTCTCATTGTATTTCGAATCCAAAACCTTATTGCTGCTATTTTATCAGTGGAGATAATTTCTACAATCTGGAGAGCCAAACAGTTGATTTAAAGAAGTCGGGCCTCAAATTAGCCTCGTGATTTTCAAAGTGGGCAGTACCGCCCCCCACGGGGGGATATAAACTTTCAGAGGGGTGCTGGCGAGTAAACAGTCGGATGGTGGCGTTGAAATTGTGAAGGGGGCGTTGGAGCAATTACAGCAAAATTTGACGTTGGTGTTGGTAGAAAGGCCGGAAAAACGGGGCGATTTAATTAAGCGTCCCCCAGTCGCTGCAACTAGATGTACGTGTCACGTCTGTATCCAGAATTCTCTTCGTAAGAGACAACTTTCCCCTGGTTACCGCTTCCCCTTTGTTTACTTACCGTTTTCTCGCTGCGACGTTAAACTTCAACTTTAAGCAGAGTAGTTTTACAATTTATTTCATGTTCAATTCAAGGTGTTTGTAATTGAAAAATAAATGTTTACCATTTTTGTTTGTTAGAATTGTTTTTTATACTCTTCAAAACTGTTTGTGATTGAAGAATTAACCAATTCTTATAACACTTAACATTACCGTCGTTCTGGCGTTCGTTGGAAGAGGGGGCGCTGGAATTTTGATCCGGCGGTAAAGGGGGTGATGGCAAAAAAAGTTTGAAAACCACTGAATTAGTCCAACGAAACGAAAAGTTCTTTCTACTGTATCTATCTATCTATCTATCTATCTATGTATCTTGCTTGCAAGTTGCCTCGCAAGATATTCAGTGTCTGTATCCTCTCAATCAATGCACTTGTAATATATTCAAAAAGCAAATGTTTTTTCTATTTATCATTATTAACATAATTAATGTTGTATTTTAGTTGACTTGATTTCCCAGTTATTATCCAATTAAATAATGTTCTAGCCGCTGGACGTTGCGATAGGAATTTTGCTGTTACGAAGTAGATATTGTATTTTGATATCAAAGTTACTGGCTCCTTTTGAGTATTAAAAATGGCTGCTATCGAAACAAGATGGCTTCTGCTCATTAAAAAAAACTTGTACTGAAAGAATTATTAACTCAGGTCTCACTACTACAAGTTCAATTCATAAAAAACACAACTTTCATGAAGCAAACATAGAATTATCTGAAAAATCAAATTGTCTGTGTCATTGATAAATGGAGACTCTCTAACTTTCTCTCTCTTCCTTGTTGCCCTCAATGTAGATTCAAAAGATACATAACTAAGCAGACGAACTCAAAAACTGACGTCAGCCTGCTTTCGCGACAACCTGTCTGCTTTCTTTTCCCTTCTCTTTCGATATGGCAAGCCACAAATCACATAATTCGCTCTTTTTTTTCTTTCTTTTTCGCTTTAATTTTTCTGTCTTTAAAAATTACAACAAAAAACGTCAGAGATCTCACATTCCGTTTCTTTCTTTCTTTCTTTCTTTCTTTCTTTCTTTCTTTCTTTCTTAAATATTATGTATACAGACATACAGATGTACACACAGAACGCTACAATTGTGTTTTATGTTATTAGGAGATTAACAAAGTTTCCTTAAAGAAGATCAACTTCGAATATAGTAGCCTCATTCTAAAGTGCCTATAGCGCATTTCCCACCGTTTTGAACTCTTACGTCAAGTAAAGATTCTTATCTTCCGTAACTTTCACTCTGATTCATTCTTGCACATACTCTTTACATAAATGTATATGACTCATCATTGTGTTCGTCATAAGATTATTCGTTCCCTTGAAGATGGCTCCCGTTAGAGCCGAAATTAATTTGGAAACTTACGACACTTTCTTAAATTCATTTCATCCAAATCTCAAAGGACACATAAGGATACTTGAACAGATCAAAGACATAATAGATACAAACACATACACACATGTGTATATATATATATATATATATATATATATGCCTCCACCAGTGGATCGTATCACATTGAACGTGTTATAGTCACAACCTGGTATCTTATTGGTATCTTCCCCTAATGATTTTTATCATATCAATTCTGTTTTTCTAATAAAGATACTCCTATTGAAATATTAACATTTTTAATCACCTGTGGGAGATTCTAAGGAATGGTAAACATATGAAGACTTTGAAATTATATCAAAAAAGTACTCCCATAAAGGTGTAAACATTTTTAATCACCCAGTATATATATATATATATATATATATATATATATATTAGTGGCGGCCATAATGTTCAGAACGGCATAGCTTCGTCAGAAAAAGTAGGTATAACTTTTTATCTAAGTTATTTTAGATTCCATAATTTTCACAGACAATAAATACGATATTAATTGTTGTTCTGTGAAATTTTGGTGTTATTTGAGATGATAATAAAAAAGTATTGAATGATTTAGTGATTTACTGCAAAACCCAGGGCGGCCAATATGATCATGTCGTATTTATTGTCTGTGAAAATTATAGAATCTAAAATAACTGACGAAACTATGCCGTTCTGAACAATATGGCCGCCACTGTATATATCCTAGGCTACCATCAATTTACGGCGAGGTTTCTACAAAATTTCTAAGACAGGTAATAACAACAGTATTAATATAGAGAAAATTACTGAATTGATTCTATGAATTGTTCAAAATTTTTATAATATTGAAATGAAAAAAAGATGACACACTAACGTTAAAAGAGGTAGTTTTGACAACTCATATTGGTGTAGAGCGTATACTTGACATGACACAACAGAACATCAGGAAATTTGTTTTGTTTCATAACGTAAGAAGAAATAGATTCATCAACCCATATTGACATGAGGAAAGTATACCTGAGATGACAGGCAACACGCACAAATAGAAAACCATAGAAAATATTCAAGAGCTCATTGTTAAATGTGATAAAACTTTGCATTTTAATTTTACTGCTACCGTTTTAATAATATCCTTAACGCAATTTATTGCAATTTACCAATGAAATACTATAAAATACCAAAAAAGAAATTCATCAAAAGGGAAAAAAGGAAAAGAAAATTTTCAAAAAATAAAAACAGAACCTTGGAAAATTTGAAACGGAAAATTCATTCATCCCACGTGCATTCATTCATATCACGTGCTTATTCATTTTGATGGACCCCCACATATGGCCGAGCAAAAGCAGGACGACCAGCTCGAATATACATACAGCAGCTATGTGATGTTACAGGATGTAGCCCTGAAGACCTGCCAGAGGCGATGAACGATAGGGAGAAGTGGTGAGAGAGGGTCAGGGATATCCGTGCAGGTGGCTCGACACATGATGATGATGATGATGATTCATTTTGATGGGCTGTGATTGGCTGCTATTTTTAGCTGCCAATCAGTCGTATTTCAAATTTGCATAATAACTAATGAAAATCACTATCCTCATTTTATCTTTGGCCTACTGTATCTCACCCCCAGGATCAAATCACCCTTTTGAGATGCAGAGGTTGAGACCTCTGCAAAGTTAATCGAAAACTATTCTAAGAACATGTCCAAAAAGCAACATTTTTGTACTGAGCAGAGGGCACAGATACTACATTCTGATCCTAGGAAGAGGTTAGGGCTGTAGAATACGCCTACTGCATCTCTGCCGAGGGATAAGACCACCGTCTCAAACTAGTATCCCCTAGAGTCTGATGGTGAGGCAACAGTCCTGGAGCTCTGGGGAATATGAAATACCCTTCCGTTGCCATTACTACCCGGAGGATAAAAAATCTATTGGGTCAAATAGAACGGTTTAATCATTTAACTGTGTGCAAATGAATAACTGATATTAAATTGAATTGCTAATATTAGATGCGAATACTTGAAACCATTTAACTGGGTGCAAAAATAATTAATATTGAATTGAATTATTAGTGTTATCATTGTGTGAATCCATTTAACTGTGAGCCAAATTATGAGCGCTGGCTTGTTTTGGCATTATGGTCAGAGTATTTGCCAATTGCCCTGTAGATCTGGGTTCAATCCCAGGTCGAGTCATACCAAAATATCAAAAAATAGTACTTGCTTAACACTAAGCCTTATAAGGTAGGGATCAAGGGAAAAGTGGAGCAATCCAGGGAAAAGAGTAGCGCCCTCCCCTACACCTTGGTGTAGTAGCTATCGAAAAAGGAGCCTTCGACTAAAGTCACCAACTTTACTTTACTTATTCATTTGAAAACCATATATATTTGATATATATATATATGCATAAACAGGATTTAGCATTAAATAACCCACAAGGGTTAATATGTCATTAAACAAATAACGAAGCCAATACAAAGAGGTAGAGAGGTGTGATACTTTCATACTACGCACGTTTCACAGATATCACACTCTGATCCTACCAAGAGGTACCGGGGTGTGACACTTGCGTCCTATGCAGAGCGCACATATATGACACTCTGATCCTACCAAGAGATGCCGATGTGTTTTATTTTCATAATTAGCTGAGTACACAGATATTACATTCTGATCCAGAGCACTCTTTTTCTGACCGCACAAATACATCTTATTCCTCACTAGAGTAACTCTGATCGACCTTTCGATCCGAGGCAGAGTGTACACTTACTACATTCTGATCCAAAGAACTCTTTTTCTGACCGCACAAATACATCTTATTCCTCGCTAGAGTGACATTGATCGACCTTTCGATCCGAGGCAGAGTGTACACACGCTACATTCTGATCCAAAGCCGTCTTTTCTGACAGCACAAATACATCTAGAGTGACATTGATCGACCTTTCGAACTGAGGCAGAGTGCACACATACTACATTCTAATCCTAGTCAGAAGTGCCGATCCATACTTAAAGAAACCTCTCGTTTCAAATAGGAGCTATGATAGTCGACATAAGAATAAATTAGGTTCTGTAATTAGTACAAGTCTATTTAACGTGCAAACCATACACTATTAATATCGGAAAACAGTTATTATTGATAATTATTTCACACTCGTCGTCGAAGTGATGGTGGTAGTAATATTTTAAAGTACATGGGATTGTTTCCGCAGGCATCCGCTTAGAGGTCGACAGGACGAAATGCCTGGCTGAGTGAAAAGTGCAGAAGTTTCTGGGCGGAGAGTATAGAATACAGTGAGTGAGAATGGTCGGTGGCGTGGGGAGCGAGGAATAGGTGAGTTTGGGCGGGGAACTGCCTGGGGTGCGGGGCTGACGCTGGATCAGTATACAAAGAATTTACTCAAGTGCTCGCTCCCCGCTCCGACCTGCCTAACATATCCCAGGATACACGCTTTAAATTGGTGTATTCACACGGGCACGTTTTAAGCATGCAACGTGTGTGTGTGTGTGTGTGTGTGTGTTGTGCTTATAAGTTATCATATGTACACCACTTTGCTTGTGCAAAAGCATCAAGATTCGCACGAGCTAAATATGTATTTTCTTATTATAAGTTTGATTGCTTCAATATCTTCGATTTGTATGTAGGTACTGTTGTCATTTTTGTGGTTGTTGCTTTTTAGGGGTGGGGGTGCCAACCTGCAGGTGTGTTATTCTATAGATCAACGTATCTCTATGTATATATATCCTACACATATATAAACACACGTATGTGTGTGTATGTTAATGTTTGTGTGTGGTTGTGTATGCGTGTTCGTGCGTGTATTCATATAACAAGGCGTTCATAGTGTATCGGTTAACATCGTGGAAAATGAATTGGGCTTTCCGAGTTCAGTCCTGAACGAGGCTGTTTGCATTTCACACTGCGCTAATATTCTTATTGAAGTTTATCATTATTAACATTATTATTATTATACCAAATAAGTGAATCTTTTAATCTTCATTTTATTTCATGTGTTGAATTTTCAAGAAGCAAACATAAACAAAATTAAAACAAAAAATGCGTATATATATATATATATATAGTTACATATAACACACACACACACACACAAACATATATATATACAAATTAATATTATAGATTCATATGATATATATATATATATATATAGAGAGAGAGAGAGAGGGTGGAACGATAAAATTGAAAAGACGACATGATTCCATTTCAATTTAATGAAAACCGGTTTTCTTTTTTTGTTGCAGACCATCTACTAGTTGGCCAGTTATGTACAAATCCCAAGAGTGATAGGAGCTTTCTATCATGTCTGAAAGTGACACAATATTCGAGCGTGATCGGATGCGCCGCTGTACAACTCATGCTCTCTACCGACCCAAGTTATGACAACAGGACCATTGCCAACACCCTCAAAATGCAAATCCGGACGGTACAACATGCCAAGGGTGAAAACAAAGTTTCCGCCGATGGTTGTGGTCTTTGATGTGGTTTTAAGTGAGGGCCACATCATGCCACCTCACATCTTCGAAGTCGGCTTGAAAGTCAACACCAAAGTGTACCTGGATGTGTTGAAGAATGTGACAATCCCCTGGTACAATCAGGTGGCCGGTGGCAGACCCTGGGTGTGGCAGCAGGACTCAACGCCGGCCCACAAGTCCAAAGAGACCTAGGCTTGGCTTCAGAAGGAGTGCTACGACTTTGTACCCTTCTCTCACTGGCCTCCCTTCTCCGCCGACCTGAACTCGCTGGACTACTTCGTTTGGTCATACGTCGAGAACATCACCAACATGACCTCCCACAACACCAAAGCCAGCCTGATCGCCGCCATCCGCCGAGTACTCGCCCAGCTCCCGCCGGCGCTTGTGGAAAAGGCATGCTCCCAGTTCAGGATCGGTATTGAGGCGGTGATTGAGGCTGAAGGCGGCTACATTGAATAGATGTCAGCTCTACTACATAATCAAGTTACCTGAATTGATTTTTTTCAATAAAAGTTTTAAAATAAAGCTGTAGTATTGTTTTTTTTAGGACGACAATTTTATCGTTCCACCCTGTATATATATATATATTTGTAATATCCAGTCAGCGTCCGAAAACGGTGGGTGTGGATTATTCTTGTACAGAATATATGAGGAATATCATATAAATCTATGCGAGAGCTCGATGTATAGCTATTGTTATATCACTTATTCCTTTGCCAGCTTATAACAAAATTCACGTTCGGAGCGTTTATAGTGGAATTAGATGGAAACTAAAACCTGGTTACGTTGTCATAATAAATTTATTTCGTTTTTTTTTTGGGGGGGGGGGGTTGCTATTCTGCAACTTTAAGTATAGCATGAAAAAAGTCATCTGACGAGACGGAGAGTATAGTAATATTCTCCGCCGAAATAAATTTATTATGACAACTTAACCAGGTTTGAGTTTCCATCTAATAACACTATATATATATATATATATACGCGTGTGTGTAAGTATATTTACCAACCCCTCCGGTCGGACAGGATATGACACAAGGTCAATTTTTAAGCGGAGTTTAATAGGTTTGAATTCAGGTCCATCTTGATCCGGAGAAGTAACACCTCGTTGGGTGTCATTTATGAATCAAATAGATCTGTTTAAAAATAACTCGTATTCAATAGGATCGTATGTAACAAAAAAAACAAAACTTTTGAAACAACTACATAAAAAGCGGAAATATCAAAGCACAATGAACATCATTCCCAAATCTCAAGGCATAGAATAACCCTAGATGGGTTGATATGCCATTAAAATCTATCAAAACCCAATAAGGATATATGTATTTACCCAATTTTTCTGCACGAATAGTACGCAACACATTGTCAATTTTTAAGCAGAGTTTAAAAGGTTTGAATTCGGAATTTCACCCAGAGATGAACCCCGTGGTGTAATGGTTATCGTCGTAGGAAATGGACACGGTGACACGAGTTCAAATCCTGGACGAGACTGATTACATTTCACATAGCACTAGTACCCTTGGGAAAGGTATGAATCAAATTATTCTCCCTCCAGCTATGGGTAAATAGTAGGACAGACTAGGTTCTTCAGCCTTGGTAAGGCAACTAGTCTAGGAGAAGGAATACTCTGAATTCAAACCTATTAAACTCCGCTTAAAAATTGACCTTGTGTTATATCCTGCCCGAGCGGAGGGGTTTGTAAATATGATAAGCAAAGACCATCGCAGGTTTTATTGCTGGATGTCCATAAGCTTCTTATCAGAGAAAATGGCTTCGAGCTGACTAAGAAAAGAAGCAAAAGGTACCCTGCAAAAACAATCACAAACGCCGACTACGCCGAGGACTTGGCGTTACTGGCGAATAAGCCTAATCATGCAGAGACACTACTGCATAGTTTGGAACGAGCCGCAGCAGGCATTGACCTCCATGTCAATGCACACAAAACTGAATATATGTGTTACAACCAAACGGGCAACATCACCACACTCGACGGAGCCTCTCTGAAACTAGTAGACAAATTCACCTACCTAGGAAGTAGCGTCTCATCAACTGAAAACGACATCGACACACGGCTAACGAAGGCATGGACAGCTATCGATAGGCTCTCGATCATATGGAAATCAGACCTGACCGATAAAATGAAACGCAGTTTCTTCCAGGCAGCGGTTGTATCGATACTGCTATATGGATGCACTACATGGACGCTAACTAAACGGCTGGAGAAGAAGCTAGATGGCAACTTCACAAGAATGTTGAGAGCAATATTGAACAAGTCCTGGCGACAACACCCCACGAGACACCAACTATACGGACACTTGCCCCCATCACGAAAACTATACAAGTTAGACGAACCAGACACGCAGGACACTACTGGAGAAGCAAGGACGAGCTCGTAAGTGATGTACTCCTATGGACCCCCACATATGGCCAAGCAAAAGCAGGACGACCAGCTGGAACTTACATACAGCAGCTATGTGAAGACACAGGATGTAACCCTGAAGACCTGCCGGAGGCGATGAATGAGAGGGAGAAGTGGCGAGAGAGGGTCAGGGATATCCGTGCTGGCGGCACGACATGATGATGATGATGATGATATTGAATAATGATACGGACTACTTGAAGTTCTTTGTCGTTTTCTTGTACATTTATTCGTCTTCAGTGTTCAAAATTACTCTGCTAAATTCAACGTTTTATCAAGGGTAAATAGTTGAACGGACTACACACACTTCTCCAGGATATTCCTTTTCAATAAACGATTAATTAGTAGCGTCCCCACGACCAAGCTAAGTCTTGGAACCAGTGATTGATTGATTGATTGGAAATTCCTTTATATTTCCATACGTTTTCCTTTTCTTCTCTTCTCCACAAAACGTTCTATCACACATGCTCCCACTTAAAAATACTATAAAAGCAAACAAGCCAATTCAGTGCAGTTATTTATCTCATGATTGTGCTCATTCACCCTACGTGAAACTCCGAGTCATAGGCAGTACATAATACTGTAGCCCTTTTGATATTTGAAATTATATACATATATATATATATAAGCCTTTTTGATATTTGAAATGATAAATATATATATATATATCTGGGCAAAAGTAATAGAACAGTCAGTAACAATATATTATTGACATCTCTATAATTTCTGTCACACCTATATATATATAGATAGATATACATATATTATCGTTCATGAATACATATACCTAAAAAAAATTTTATATAAAAAGTTAATTTTCTTTGTTGCCAAACATGTTATGATTCTATCATTTCCCATGAAGCTTTATACGAGCAAAATAAATCTTATTAGATATTATCTATGACCAAACTCTACAACGAAAAATATAAGTTTGTAAGTTAAAAAAGTGCACCCAAACATATTTCTGTGACTTTGTTTTGATCTAATGCGTTTGGTAATAAGGAGTATAAATGCAGTAGAGTTGGGCCATAAAGATTGCCTAATAATACCTGTTTTGTATAAGGATCCATTAGAAGTAATAAAACCTTGGTATATTCGGTTTTGATGAAAATCAAATTCTTAAAAAGAATCGTTACAGAATTAATTATTTATAAGCGATTATATAGATATATATATACATTTATAGATTATATAAATATATATACATTTATAAATATACCTGATATATATATATATATATATATATATATATCAAAATCAAGTCACGCTGACAGCACTGATTTCCCTGACTCTCTTTTTCCATCCATCCCGATCATCTACTTCTCCCGAAGAGTCTTCCAAACTACATCCAGTGTCCGCACAGAGCTAACGTAAATAAATTCTTCCTGGTCGGCCGACACGGGCATTTCAGTGTGTAGGGGTCGATAGAAGAATGTCCTTGCTTCTCCTGCAGTGTCCTGCATGTCTTAAAGTGTTTTTGAAATAAGAAGAAAGTAGCCGTACAGTTGTTGTTTCGTGGGGTGTTGCTTCCAGGATGTGTTCAAAATAGCTCATAGCATTCTTGAGTGGTTTTCATCTAGCTTTTTCTCTATGCATTTTGTAGCATTCATGTGATGTATCCATACAGTAGTACTAACACAAGCACAGTTTGGAAGAAATCCCTGTTTATTTTATCTAATAGATTAGACTTCCATATGATCGATAACCAATATATATATATATATATATATATATATCTGTAGTCATCCACAGACAGATCTGTTTCGTTCTATCAGAACTCATCAGTGTGGCTAGACATTAGCTTCCCGTAGCTGGGATCGAAACCCGGTTGACTCAAACGCCAATCCAAGCTTTTAACAATTCAGCCACGAGGAGCCATTAGCTGCGAAGTAAATTTTAAACGGTTATGAATCACAATTACTATTGTTTACATACATCCGTTCAACGGCTACCGAGACATCATATATATATATATAGGTTAATTTACATTAACAATTACATCGTTCTTTTATATCAGTGGTGACGACCCCATCAGCAGACTATTGCTGATATATCACACTTTTTAAAAAATTAAGATTTTTTTTTGTTTACTAGCATTATAAACCTGACCAAGCCGAAACTCTTCTGCATAGTTTGGAACGAGCAGCAGCAAGCATAGGCCTCTATGTTAATGCACACAAAACGGAATATATGTGCTATAACCAAACGGGGGACATCTCCACTCGAGAAGGAACCCCACTTAAACTAGTGGACAAATTCACGTACCTAGGAAGCAGCGTCGAATCAACCGAAAAGGACATCGAAACGAGGTTAACGAAAGCATGAACAGCTATCAATAGGCTATCGATTATATGGAAATCAGACCTAACCGATAAAATGAAACGCAGTTTCTTCCAGGCAGCGGTCACATCGATACTGCTATATGGATGCACTACATGGACGCTAACAAAACGGCTTGAGAAGAAACTAGATGGCAATTACACAAGAATGCTGCGTGCAATCCTGAACAAGTCCTGGCAGCAACACCCCACAAGACACCAACTGTACGGCCACCTGCCCCCTATCACGAAAACTATTCAAGTTAGACGAACCAGACATGCAGGACACTGCTGGAGAAGCAGAGATGAACTCATAAGAGATGTACTCTTATGGATCCCCACACATGGCCGCGCAAAAGCAGGACGACCAGCTCGAACGTACATTCAGCAGCTATGTGAGGATACAGGATGTTGTCCTGAAGACCTACCTAGGGCGATGAACGATAGGGAGGAGTGGCGAGAGAGGGTCAGGGATATCCGTGCTACCAGCACGATATGATGATGATGATAAATCTACTAAATAATTTATTTCGGTACCTCTAATATAAAATGCCAATTTTTGCCTCTGCAATATGGCACTGAAAGTAAATTAGGCATTTCACAAATTAACATAATTACTGTGATTATCAGAACTTTATCAAATAATATTCACTAACTTGTCATAACAGAACTGAAATGAAAATACTTCCTCAAGAAGTAATAAAACCTTTGTACCTTTAGTTTAGAAGAAATTGAAATTTTTATAAAGAATTGTCCATGTAATTATTTATTGGCGATTTCCTAGGAATGGGGTAGCGATTTCCCCTGCACTTCGGTGTAGTAGCTATTGAAAAGGGAGCCTTCGTGTCGGCCAATTTTACTTATTAGTCCGTAAGAGAATGTAATAGAGCGACTATGTCGGGTACAAGAGCGATTACGCTACAGGGATTTCCTTTTTTGAAAATGTTAAAACTTTAATTATTTTTGTGAAGGGGCAGTAGATGATCGGGATGGATGGAGAGAGAGTCAGGGAAATCCGTGCAGTCGGCGTGACTTGATTTTGATATATATATATATATATATATATATATATATATATCAGGATTATTCATAAATGTATATATATTTATATAATCTATAAATGTATATAATGGCTCATAAATAATTAGTTCTGTAACGATTCTTTTTAAGAATTTGATTTTCTTCAAAACTGAATATACCAAGGTTTTATTACTTCTTATGGATCCTTATACAAAACTGGCATTATTAGGCAATCTTTATGGCCAAGTTCTTCTTCGACCATAGCAGCACTTCTTTCTCATCTTGGCTGGGTTGCTTAACTGTGGGTCACTGAGGGCCACAAAGCTCTCAGTCTGCAAGCTGGTTCTCACGCTGGCATCCTCTCTCCAACTAACTCGAACCGTCTGTGCACCTGGTTATATTATTGTTTAACGTCCACCTACTTCGGCTGTTCTTCTGCTTATTTACACAGGTGCATCTCTTGATTGACGGCTCGGTCGAGGGTCAATATATAACAATTTTTCCTTTCCTAAACTGTGTATACATTTTTGGGCTTGATATGCGTATATATATATATATATATATAATTATGAAAATAGTTCCTACATGGGCAAGAGCGAGTCGTTTAGGTGAAACTAGGTAGACTCGCTCCTGCCCATGTAGGAGTTGTTTTCCTAATATTAACTCTATCAACTGTATTGAGCACTTTATTACTTTTTAGCTTAGGTCATTCTATCGGCGTTTTTCTTTTGACTCGTCATACATGTTGTTGATTATTTTCAAGTAGCACGTGTGTTTTTCGTTTTTTCTTTCTTAACTGATCCCCCCCAGGTATTAGTTTGTAGAATTTGCAAATTATACAATCTGCTTTTTTTCACACTAACAAAATCATAGATTAGATATAAAGATTAATATATATATATATGTATATATATCTTTAAGAAAAAACCAAAGACCGGTTATTTTGGATTATAAATTTATTTCCATCCTGTTTTTGTTTCTGGTGTGAACCAAAAACACGAAAAAAAATATAACAGGACTTCTTCAGATCCAATGGATAAATAAAACAGAATAGACACGTGGTGGGGGAGGAAGGGAGGAAGAGATTTAAAGGAAAATTTAAATGTTCAGCTCCTGAATGATTTTCTTGTCCTGAAGGAATTACTCCCAACTCTGGTTTAACTGGACCGAATACTACTACTATATATATATATATATATATATATATATATATATATATATATGTGTGTGTGTGTGTGTGTGTGTGTGTTAAGCCTTAGAACAAACTTAAAAAGCCCAGCCCATACAGCCATACAGAATATATAATATCAACATATTCAAATAGAGTGCTCAATGTATGGCTCTTAATATAAAAGAATATATAAAAAGAACCAAATGCCTTTTCCTAAATATCATTAGAGTCTAAAATACTAAGGATTAACACCACTAATAAATTAGAAAATCATTGAAAATCCTCTTCATCAAGTAGTTTGCAATTTATGTCTTGAAGAAAAAATTTGCATTTCGAAATATAAAAATGTATTAAATAAAAGAAAGGAACTAATATTTAAATGTTGACATAGAAATGAATTTTAACTATGATGATTAGTACTAATTGTAGTAATAATACCTACACTTAATTATAAATTATATAAGGATCACATTAGGACTGTAATAATAATAATAATAATTTTTTAAATAATATTTTTTTCTAAAATTGCAAATAAATTTATACACTAACATTAATAGAAAAAAATTTAGATTAGTTTTCCCTTAGTGAATAGAATAGCATGGAAATAGAAATTAATTAAAAATCAAACGAAAATTATACACCGGCATAAGGGAGCTAACTTATCAATGATCCATTTTAAATATAAACAAATAAACTATTTATGAAATTATTTTATATAAATATAGTCATATCATATATCTGATTTTTATATTATTTGACAAATGATTGTGATTTTTAACGGGTTAATTTGATGGCTATGAAATTTAACAGCACTAAATGACTTTCAGAAATTAAATAAATTTAAATGTCGTTAAGAATACATTAGGTTACGTAATCGATGATAGTAAATATACACGTCTTTTAAACCAATTACAAAAATGATTAGATTTAAATATGGATGCACTTAAAATTGTGATTAAAATAAAATGTGGTTCTTCTAATATGATTTATAAAAAATATTTCTAAAATTAAAAAATTAAAATATGGGAAATTAATTAACATTTAAAAATGTAAACTTCGTTTATCACTAAAGATTTTCTGGTGCAACATCGGGTTGTAACCCGGTTATATATATATTTTTCTTAATTTCTAATGGATATTGATTTATAATTCCTAAATTAAGATATAATATATACCTCGGTACAACGGTAAAAGCTTCATCAAAAATTGTTCACAATTTGCAAAGACAATTTGGAAAACAGTTGTTGAAATAAATTTATAATGGATTACATCTGTTGAGTTTTACTTGAAATATATATATAGACGTATTTGACATGCGCCCTACAAACGCCCAAGTATGGCACAAGGCCGTTTTTAAGCCCAGACACGTTTTAAGCCCAGACACGCCTGGTGGGCACAAAAATGCCTCGGGTCCCGTCAGCATTTCTCTTAAAATGGGTGCCTCAGGCGCCAAGCAATAAACCAAGCTCCACTGAGATGGGTTAGAGCCTGGGGAGGCAGCTTCTTGAGGCTCGATGAATGGGTCCAAAGCTATATAGCTGCTGGCGTTTCCTGGTAGTCGCGTCAAACAGTCCAGACCGACTGACAACCAGAAAAACGCGACTTCACTCGGCCACACTGCGTTCTCCAACTCGGCGAATCAAGTGAGGACTTGTTTGGAATATATATATATATATATATATATATATATATATATATATATATCATCATCATGTGCCGCTAGCACGGATCCTCTCTCGCCACTTTTCCCGATCGTTCATCGCCTCGGGCAGATCTTCAGGGCTACATCCCGTATCCTCACATAGCTGCTGTATGTATGTTCTAGCTGGTCGTCCTGCTTTTGCTCAGCCATATGTGGGGGTCCATAGGAGTACATCACTTATGAGTCATTAGGAAGAAAAGAAAGAAAGAACAAAAAGAAAAATAGAAAGCATGAAAATTTTGAGATATACAGAAAATATCAACTAAGGGTGGAATATATTGTTGCTATTTAAAATGGATTTGCTGAAGTAAGGAGAAATATATATGTATAAACTTTATCTAAGCATTTTCGGTTGAAGACCGCAGAGTGTTTTCTTTTTAAATTCTTTAAATGAAGACGTTCAAGTCTTATTCTATTTCTGATGTCTGGGCCACGGTGGTGCCCCATACTAGCCTAAGCGCTTTTGACCATTTCATTGATCGTCCTCAGAATGAGTCAACCGCATATTAAAGAAGAAACTTTCAAAATGAATATAAATAAAATTCACAGCAACTCAAGAATAGTTAATGGTTAAATAATTCTATTTGATCAACAAATACTATCACTCTGGCTCAAAGTGGACCAGGGTGTATTGGCAATGAAGGGCTACTCTACATTTCCCAAAGCTCCAGGACTAACCCCTCACTATTAGAGGGGTTTAATGTTATATCCAGAACACTAATCGGGAGTAGTCTTACCCTTCTGCAAAGGTGAAGTCGGCGTATTCTAGAGCCACAGCCAACAGAAAGAATTTTTCCCAGAGTTAGGAAAAGGAATAAAGATGCGGATCTGATTTAAAGAAATGTTTGTTGTGTCAATGATTCATTTTTCTTCGAAAAACGACCACAGAAACTGTATTTGTTTTTTGCTTGTTTTCTCATACCGAAAAAAGTAAAGCACAACAACTTCAGCTATGATAATATTGTATCTTTAAGATGCCTATCCCTCACTCCAAATACATGCGATGATAAGAAGCACCTATGTATGACAATTCTGATTTTCTTATGGGTAAGTTCCTATTTGTTATGAGCTTCTATAATGTCATTGTCACCTCGACATATAATATTTGCTCTCCTTTTTGAATTCGGTTCCTGTTTGCCACAGTTTATTCGTAAAAAAATAGCACACAGCAAATTCGTTGTAAGTTAGCACGAGAGAAATATGGAGCTCGGAGCCCCAAGAGACTGGCAGCCCGAAACCATGACCACGTAGCTCAGAACGCAGAGTACAGATCACGGTACCCTTACACAGGGCATGGATGACGGAGCCCCAGAGGCCGGCAGTTCGTACCTCAGAACATGAAGCCTGGTGTGCCAGCGCAAAGTATGGAACGGCAAGGCCTGGTTCACGAAGCAAGAAACATGGAGTCTCGAGTCCGGATCAAGGAGCATGAAGCTCAGAGCATGGAGCACGTTGCACCAGCAGAAAATATGGTATAACAGGACCACGGTGTACGAAGCAAGGAGCACAGAGCCAGTAGCACGTAGCATGGAACCCCAGAGGTTTAGAACTTTGTTCTCGGTGTCTAGAGCCCGGAACCCGGAGTACTGAACCAAAATCCCTGAGCCCTGAGCCTAAACCCCTGAGTCGGTCGCAAGCTATCTGTTCTGTATAAAATCATGCACGTAGGGGTATTTTTTGTTTTGTTACTTTTTTTTTTTTTTTTTTTTAGCTAGTATATAAAATGACGTTTCCTTTTTAAACAGTTGGCTCCGGTTTGGCGCTTTGTTTGTCCTGAATCTGCCTTATTCGCGCCCACACAAACCGATGCAAATAGTCTTATAATACGGGTCACACACGCGCAACACACGCTCAAACATACATAATTACTTCACTCACTCATATTTCTCAGGCTACCATCTGCACCCACACATTCAGAAATGTATATGATGCTACTTACAGACGCAGAATCTGGACTATTTTCCTTGGTTTTGTTCTCTTTCTTCTCGACGGCTTTCGTGGGTGCGCGCGTATATCTCTAACAGTAATTATTATTACGTGTAATACTTGACCGCTTTTCACATTTCTGCAGCTCCTTAGCTATGATATGATAACAAAAGCCAGTGGCCTATGTCAAATCAGTGCCGAGAGCAACTGCCAACAGAAATCCGAAGCGAACACGTTTGACGCGTTCAAACGCGTTCGAAGAATTTCTCTCGGGCACGAATCGTTATAAGCTCGTACGCACATTGGCGATAAAAGTTTATATATATAACAGACATACTCTCTCTCTCTCTCTCTCTATATATATATATATATATATATATATTATTCCATGATGATATTTTCTTAATCTAGTACGTATTTACCAACCGCTTTGCCACGTGCTGGATACGACACAAGGTCAATTTTTCGTGCGGAGTACAATTGGTCTAAATTCAAGTTTTCCTTTTCCTAGATAGGTTGTTCATCAGTCGTATTAATCTATTGCCCAATATAAAAGTGTTATGGTGCTCCCTGTATATGTTGTTGATCCTATGGGAATAAATATAAAACTTTCCTTTGAAATCCGCTGACTCGAAGCAAATTCTCCTTACAACCTGACCACATCCACAAGATTCACGATGTATCTTATATCCCTTTAATATTATTATATAGGGTATCTCAATATATAAGATTATATAGGGTGTCTCAATATACATGATTATATAGGGTGTCTAAATATACAGGTTTATGCAGGGTGTCTCAACATACATAGGATCCATACATAGGACTAATAATAATAACGTTGTGTTCTTTTTTGTTTCAGATTTGAAAATAGTATACAATAACAACTACTAATCCTCGATCACAATGCCTTGGACAAGAGAGAAAAAATATTTTGCGTCACTACTTATTTGGAGACAAAATCATTCAAAATATGAGGTGCATACGATAAGTTTCCAGACTTTTTTCGTATGGGCATTTAGAATTGTCGTAGACTCTTGAAAATTCACTATGTTATTGCTATACATCTTATGAAATGACTGACCAATTTTTATGATTTCAGGTTCAAATGAACAGCTCCATCAATCTGGACGTGAGGACACTTTAGAAGAACGATATGCAATAAAATTCTGTTTTAAACTTGGAAAAAATGTCAAGAAACGTATGGAATGCTTCAGACTGCTTTTCGAGCATCTTGCATGAATCGAGCATCAATTTTTGGGTGGCATAAGAGATTCAATGAAGGCAGGGAGTCTGTGAGGGATGATGATAGTTGTGGGAGGAGTAATCAACCAGGGTTAATTTTCCAGAGGGTTAAGGTTAGAGTTACTATGTTGAGGTTTTAAGGGAGTTCAGGAAGAGATTCCGTCAGAAGAGGCGGCACTCTTTAAATCGGGTTAGTGGCATTTCCACCAGGACAATGCACCAGTCCACAACTTCATCTTTGTCACAGGTTATTTGAACAAGATGGGCATCAAGACTGTTCCTCACCCTCCCTATAGTCCAGACCTTGCTCCCAATGACTTTTGGTTTTTTCCCTAAGCTCAGAGGATGTCGTTATGAGACAATTGAGATGAAAGAGGCTGTGACGAATGTCATTAACACGCTCACACAAGAGGACATCCATGGGCCCTTCCAGAAGTTGTTGGAACGGTACAACAAGTGCATTGCAGCCGGGGGAGATTACTTGGAAGGAGTCTAAAGTTTCATGTATGTACTATCAATAAAAGTGCCCATACGAAAAAAGTCTGGAAACTTATTTAATGATCCTCGTATAAAAATAGGATTTGGCGTAAAATAAACTATAAGCATTGATATGCCATAAAAGCAAACTCATCAAACTATATTAACATTTAGATATGACATGTCCTTTGATCACGCTAGCCATGGTCACGCTATTAGAAGATATATTACAATTAATATAGAAACTAAAAAGGTTTAGTTGCTTTATGAGTGTTCTAGAGTTCAAGACAAATGATGTTCATTTACATGTACTGATTTTTATTTATTTCTTAAATTGAGCTCATGGGATTCATTCCAACACAATTTTCTTTCTTTGTACAGTTTACCCTCGTAGGAGATCATCATCATTATCATCATGTCGAACCGCTAGAACGGATATCCCTGACCCTCTCTCGCCACTTCTCCCTATCGTTCATCGCCTCTGGAAGGTCTTCAGGGCTACACCCCGTATCCTCACATAGCTGCTCTATGTATGTTCGAACTAGTCTTCCTGATTTTGCTCGGCCATATGTGGGGGTCCATAGGATTACATCACTTATGAGCTCGTCCCTGCTTCTCCAGCAGTGTCCTGCGTGTCCGGTTCGTCTATCTTGGATAGTTTTCGAGATGGGAGGTAGGTGACCATATAGTTGGTGTCTTGTGGGGTGTTGCCTCCGGGACTTGTTCAGTATTGCTTGCAACAATCTTGTGTAATTGCCGTCTCGATTCTCCTCTAGCCGTTTCGTTAGCGTCCAAGTGGTGCATCTATACAGCAGTATCGACACAACCGCTGCCTTGAAGAAAATGTGTTTTATTTTATCGGTCAGGTCTGATTTCAATATGATCGATACATTGTTGTATGTTCTTGCTCATTCAAAATGACTATTGCTGAGATTTACTTGGGGATAAATGGAAGGAATAGAGTGATCCTTGTCAATAATTTTAGGGAATATTCCTTGCTTTCTCTTGAATAGAAAAAAAGACTTTTGTTAATCAGAAATGAGTAATGTTCCAAGATACTTCATGTAAATTGTACTATTTAACTGCAGTGCTTAGAAAAAGCTGACTGAATCCCTTGCTGAGGGATTCAGTCAGACATCCTCCCAAAAAGGGGAGTCCTGGCTATATCTCTAAACTGCATATGATTGTGAGGTTCCTGTCCTGGAGCTCTAGGGAGTGCGAACCCTTTCATTGCCATTACTTCCAGGTCCACTCTGATCCAGAGTGCTTGTACCTGTTGGGGTCCCATCTATGTCTCAAATAGATGATATTTGATTGGATCGTGTGAAAAAATTTCCTTACCTCTAAGCCTAAAATAACCCTGGACGAGTTGACATGCCATCAAAATCAATCACCTGCAAAACTTTGTAACAAAAATAGCGCAGTCGATGAAACAAGTTCTCAATAGACTTCCAGTTTAAACAAAACCTTCTTTAGGCAAATTATATATATATAAGTAAGTAAATTTGGCGACCGTAGTCGAGGGCGATCAGAAGGCTCCCTTTTCAATAGCTACAACACTGAGGTGTAGGAGAGGGCGCTACTCCTTTCCCTGGATTGCTTCACTTTACCCTTGATACGTACCTTATATTGCTGAGTGTTAAGCAAGGCGGTATCAAGTACCATTTTCAAAGTCTTTGGTATGACGCGAACTGGGATTGAACCCAGGTCTTCCGGACCTTTGGCGAACACTCTAACCACTAGGGTAATAACAGAAATAGTGGTTGATGTTTTGTTGGTTTAACGACATATCAACGTTGGTGGGTTATTTCATGCCAGAGCTTTCATAGTAGAAGAAAAGTAGATGTACTTTTTAACCAATTGCTGAGGGAATAAGGGTCTTTATAGCTTACCCAAAGGATTTAGTCTAAAAGAAAACTTAATAGTCCGACTGAAGCTTGAACTCTCTAACTACGATGTCGCAGTTCAACGCGTTACCCACTACGCTATCCCTCAAATATCAGTTGAAAAAAAAGTATTTAAGATTTTGTAAAAACACAAACAAAACAAAAACACAAAAATCTTTATAACATGTTTCGTGGAGATTATAGCAAAACTTGTATCAAATGCTGAGCGAATTGCTGGGTTATGCCCAGTGGGGTTACGCGATCCTCTTGACTGATAAATCACCCCCTCTAAATAAATCACAGAATCAGAAAAAAAAAACGGATAAAATTCCTTGAAGAAAATGAGAAATGAGAAATTGGGAAAATATATAACCGGGAAAAAGACCAATAAAAAAACTCAGTCGGTTTAAAAAGTGAGAAACTATTTTCAAAATGTCGATAGGTCTGAGAAGAGTCATTGATATACCGGACATTTTTCGATCAGTTGAACCACTTTTTGACATTCTCGGTAACTGTATATTTTGACTGGTCCATTTTTTAACCATCGTCGTATTAGCAAAATACGGAATTACCTACATCCTCTCGGCTGTAGTATGCGACATATGGTCAATTCAGTTATCATATGCATACACCCTAGAAGGGGCAAAAATAGCCCCCGTCAGTGCGTCGAGCATTGCAAGGTCCCAACAAGAAAAATAGAAACACGTTATTTAACAAAATCTCTTCGATGTCCTTCATTAGATTTGGTCAGTTGAATGAATGGCATATCAATCCTTTGTGGACTATTTAAAGCTGGAATTTGTGACCAGTAATTTACATATTGTTATATGGTTTCAAGTATTCCTATCTAAAACTAATATTGTACACACAGTTATGAGGTTTCATGTAACTAATCCAAAATGATAATAATAATTTTAATATAAAACAGATCACCCAATCCAGACCTCTTGATAACAAAAAAAAAAACAGAACATGCTGTATAGTAAACGTTGCTGTCCCAGCGGAGCCCAGACTAACCAAACTACAGCTTGCCCAGTCGGTTGGGGCTGTAAATATACCGACTGCTTCTCTGCATAAGGGTAAAACCCTACCCCCAACCAGTGTCCTGAATACAACACTAACCAATCCGATGTTGAGATTCCGGTTATGCTGGAGCTTTGGGGAATGCAGAGTACTCCTTCATTGCCAACGCTCCTAGGTCCACTCTGGCCCGGAGTGGTAGCACCAAATAGGGTCCAATCTATGAGTCAAATAGAACTAAACTGTTTACTTACGTTAAACTGAATTGCTTGAAATAGGACTGTTTTGATATTTAATCTGCTTACTTATGTTAAACTGAATTGTTTGAAATCGAACTGTTTATGTGTATAAAAAAAGGATTTGGCCTTAATGAAATACAATGTTTAATGTGCCATACTGTTGTATATTGACCTTCGACCCGGCCAAACATGCCATTCCAAAGACAGCAGAAGTGACACATTCCGATGGCAGTTATAGGAAGAAATCGCGTAGGCGGGCTTGGCAGACAATATGGGACAAGGTAAAATCCCATGGTACAGTCATAGAATGACCTGTGAACTGCATGACAGTTATTTCCGCTTGATGACGATCAAACATACCATTCCAAAGATATTGAGTGGGCGATTGAACTATTATATAACTCGGTGAGACAGGAAGTCAATTAGTCTGGAGACCCGTTGGTGACAAGATGCGTTAGAGAAAGACTGCATCCAGCGAAGTGGGCCTCTGGGCCTCCGGTTGAGCTGCCCTGGAAAATTAGAAAGACACAACGCTGATGGCCATAAGAGTGGGGGCCGATATGTTGCAGTTCAGTTCGGTCTCCAACTCCCTCTCACACACAAACCTTTCAAATAAAGTGAGAGGTAAATTTTTTTAAAGAAGTCTTCGCTCGTCTTATTCATTGCATCAATATGTATTCTGTATGTATATGTGTATATATGCATATTTATTATGTGGCTATACAGCAATACAACCAAACCCAACCAAACCACAGCATTGTTGAGAATACTAATAAGAGTCCAGGAGACGAGAGAAGACTTGCTGTCACTATGATTCTAGTTAAAGACCATCCGCTAACACTGGTGAGAAAAACTATCTAGAAGTAGAAAAATATTCTATAAAAGTATAAGAGCCAATGATAACTGAATTGAATACACCAAATAAAGTTATAATGATTTACACCCCGGCAAAACAAGGAATGACATACAGTTTTAATATTATAAATGAGACATTACCTAAAATATAAAAAAAATGGATACAAAAATTGGAAACTAATAATCTGCCACCGGATATAACACTCAAGAGTACATATAGAACATGTCTACATCAAGAGAAAAAATGGAAGATGTTTAATCCAAATAAAATTGACCGACAAAAGAACCACTTCTGGATCAAAGAAATACTTAAACACTACAAAAGATTGAATGCTGCGGTAAGAAAAAAGAAAAATTATTCAGTTATTAAAGAAAGCAATAAATTTGCTAAAAAAAGGGCTCGACTTCACATAGAAAAAAACATGCATAAAACATAAACCAGAAGAAAGAAGCATAAAACATAAAAAAAAGGGCTCGACTTCACATAGAAAAAAACATGCATAAAACATAAACCAGAAGAAAGAAGCATAAAACATAGAGACTAAATCAAAAACCTCTACATGGACGATTGGGCCAAGGAATTAGAAATCCCAATATAGATATACTAAAAGCTAATAGATAGCTGAAAATTGCTGGACTGAATGCAGAAACAGAGGGGTTAATAATAATAGCAAAGGACCTACTAACGAGGTACTATCATAGAAACATTGCTTAATCCCAACAACAATAGAATATAAAGAAATCCATGAAATAGGATATTACATTCATTGAAAAGTATGTAAATACTATGGAATAATGGAGTGTAAAAAATGGTATAAAAACCTACTAGAATCAATAACAGCACCAAAAGGAACGGTTAGAGCGATGGACTGCAGAATTGTACTAAGTGAGTTCGAACTCCAGTCGGGCTATTTCGGACAAATACCTTTAGGAAAGGTATATACCCTCTTATCCTCCCAGCTATGGGTTAAATAGTACCACTACTGTTCTTCTAGGAGAATGGCTTTGGCATTAAATAACCTACACAGGTTGATATGGCATTAAACAAAGAAAACAACAAGAAACCAAACCAAAAGGAACAACTATTCACGGGGATTTTTACTATCTTATATGGTAGAAAAATAAAATGCAAAATATTAGATATATTGGTGATGGACGATAAAAGAAAACATTCCTTCCAATTGATATGTCGGTGCCAACAGATAATAGCATATCACTCAATGAATATGATAAAATAAATTAATACAAAGACCTGGAAAATGTGAAACCACTGTCCCAGTAATAGTAGGAGCACTGGGTATGATCAAGAAAAGGACGGATAAACACATTAACAAGATTCCTGCTAGTCCCAATCTATATGAAACTTTTTTAAAAATGCACTTTGCGGAACTGCTTATCTCCTTAAGAAAATACTATCAATATGAATGGAAAAGTAACACCCGAAAATATAGATGGAACATAGAATACATATGATCACTACCTTTCCTCACGCTAGGTCTTGGGTGAAGACCCGGTGAAGGATTTTAAGAAACTGAGAGTAAAACTGAAAATCGTATGATAATAATACTTAGATCTTGCTGAAAAGGCTGTGGAACATGGTAAGTCTGATACAAATTGTTGTTGGCAAGCTTGGAAAAGAGACTGAAAGAATTGGATATCGGAGAAAGAATCGAAATTACTCAGATCATCCTTTTTGTTGGTTTTATCTCTTCTTATGTATTAGTCACTTTGTATTTCACATTCAAAAAGCTGATGAAAAACTCACATCTAGAATTGTGGTAATATCATTTACCTGGACTAGATAACAGAGTGCAACAGAAATACTTCCTGCATTTTAAATTATCACCTATGCGGTACAAGTTAAATTAAGCAAACGGTAATTACCATTTAATCTAGATAATGTCTTAAATTTTTTTTCAAACACGGTTGGTTATTGTGATAACATGTACTAGTACACACACAATGAAGTTACTGTTGAAAGGTTTTTAAAGACTGGTAAATCTATAATTGCTACATAGAGAGCATTTTGTCTTCATTTCATGTTAAGTCTATATGAGGCTGTTCTGGATAGAATCTTTAACCTATAAAAGCATCCTGAAGACCTGAGGAAATTCGCAATCACGCAGAATTAAATGAAATATCAGTAAAAATTCCTGTGAAGAATTCCTGAAGAGTAAATTAATAATCACACAAGAGATTCAAATGTACTTTGTTGTATGGCAAAGAAACACAATAACACTGATGTATAAAAATATAATCAGCTTCTTTTCTTTTACTTTTATAATCCCAAAAATACGGATGAGTCGAGCAAGAGTGAGTCGTAGACGGCTGAGCTGCACACACAGGGGCCGAAGTACGAATCTTCAGTAAAGCCCTACTTTCTTCTGGTTTTGATTTTTCTGGTTATATAATATCCCAGATTCTCGTGGTCGCATATCTTTCAGCCTGCCACCTACGCAACGTACAGGATCATGCTTCCTTCAAGCGACCCTCCCCCCGCGGTATTTCTGCCGGGAACACTTGCGTCCTATTTACTTTTGGTAACAGGTGTATTTCCTGTTATTTTAGTCCCCAGTATCCGACTTCTGCAGCTGGATCTCCATGTCAAAGAGATCTTCAAATCAATATCTAACATGTTGACATATGACATATGCACAAACCAGAATCTGTGCTAGAAAATAAGATGCATAAAATCTTTCATTCCAGAAGACCGTACCTAGAGTTAATTAGCAAGAAAAAAATAGTCATCAGGTAGATTATGCCATTCCAGTAGACCATTAAGTAAAAAAAAGAAAGCAAAAACGTAGGCAAATATTAAGATCTTGCTAGAGAGTGGAAAATGCCGTGAAACATGAGGTAACGGTGATACCAGTTGCAATTGGTGATTTTAAAACAGTTCCCACAGACTTGGAAAAGAGTCTGTGGTTGGTTGGTTGGTTGGTTGGATTTTATGGCATATCAATATTTGTTGGTTATTCAATGTCAAAGCTATTTTTATACAAATAAATAGTTCTATTTCAAACAATTCAGCTTAGCATGAGTACACAGTTTAAATGTCAAAACATTTCTATTTCTAGCTATTCAGCTTATTCAAACAGCTCTAATTCAAACAATTCAGTTTAGTATGAGTATAGTTTTTGTTTACACACAGTTAAATGTCAACAGTTCTATTTTAAGTAATTCAGTTTCGCGTAAGTACAGTTTCAATTTTAAAAACTATTCCATTTCAAGCAATTCAGTTTAGCCAAGGAACGCAGTTTAAATGCAAGTGCACAGTTTAATTGTCAAAAACATTTCTATTTCAAACAATTGAGTTTAATCAAGCAGTTCTATTTCAAGTAATTCATTTTAACATAAGTACGCAGTTTAGTTCTATTTAACCCATAGATAGGGCCTGGGAGCGATGGCAATGAAGGGGTATTCTGCATTCCCCAAAGTTCCAGCATCACTGGAAGCTCACCATCGGATTGATTATCCAGGACACTCGTTGGGGGTGGAGGTCTTACCTTTCTGCAGTTGGTGTATTCAACAGCCCCTGCCAACTGGGCAAGAGTCTATGGAGAGTGGAGACCAGAGGAATAATTGAGACCGACTAGACCCCAGCACTGATAAAATCTTCTGCTGTCATTCAGACTTCAATGAAATATCACCACAAAGTAAAATAACAGAATTCATTTGAATACAGTTAGGGTTCAAGTATTCCTATCTATTGCAAATAATCTAAACACTTTTATATGGTTTCAACTTGTCCCATTCAACTATAAAAATTTTCAAGCAGATCTATTTGACCCGTACATTAGACTGTAACTCCCAGTCAGAGTAGATCAAAGAGTAATGGTTAAAGAAATGGAGCTTCAACACTGGGTGCAGTTTAGTGCCATGCCCAAAATAACAACTCTGACCTTGAGTGGTAGTACCTGTTTCGGTTCCATCTCGGGGTCAGATAGAACTATCTAATCATTCACTAAACTTGAAACCGTTTAACTTTCCGCAAATATCAAATCAAACTTTTCGTATTACAGAGCAATGCTTGGAACTATTTAACTGTGTGCAAACAAATAATTATTAAATTGATTTATTAGTATTAGATAGACATACTTGAAATCATTTAACCATGGACAAACAAATGAGCTCTGGCTCGTTTAAAAATTATTCGTTTACTGGTCATAAAATTAATACTTATGTAAAAACAGGACTTGGCATTAAATAGCCCACAAGGCTTGACATGCCATAAAATACAACCAACCAATGAGCTTAATATGACAGAAATCAGTTAACAGTGATTATCAAGATGCCTAGTCATCACTTATAGTTTAGGGACAATAGCAATACTTGGAATCATTTAACTATGCGCAAATAAATCATGTTAAACCGAATTACTATTTCTTGTGTGTTTTTTGGTTTGGTTTGGTTTTATGGAATATGAACCATTGTAGATTGGTTGATTGGTTGTTAGGTTTTATGGCATATCAACCATTGTAGGTTATTTAATGCCAAATCTGTTTTATACATAAGTAGTTCTATTTCAAACAATTCAGTTTAACATGAGTACAGTTTTTGTTTACACACAGTTAAATGAAAAAACAGTTCTGTGTCAAACAACTGTATCTCGCATAAGTACACGGTTTAAATGTAAAAATAGTTCGATTTCAAGCAATTCAGTCTTGCATAAGTATGCAGTTTCAATGTCAAAATATAGTTTAGTTCTGTTGGACCCATAGATAGGACCTTATCAGGTGCTACCACTCCGGACCAAAGTGGACCGAGGAGCGAAGACAATAAAGGGGTACTCCGCATTCCCCAAAGCTTCAGCATGACTGGTGCCTCACAATCAGATTGTTTAGTGTCATAATCAGGACACTCGTTTGAGGAGTCTTACCCCTTTGCAGAGATGCAGCCAATTTATTCTGCAGCCCCAATTGACTGAGTCAGAACCATTGTTGGTTATTTAATGCCAAATCTTTTTTATACATATATATTAAATATATGATTAATATTTTTAGACGAGCCTGAGCTCATTTTTTTCACACAGTTAAATGGTTTCACTTATTTCTATCGAATACGAATAGACAGTTGAATTATCAAACAGTTCTATTTCAGACACATCATGTTAGCATAAATAAACAGTTTGGTGGGGTTTTTTTTGTTTACACACAGCTAAATGTCAAAACAGTTATATCCCAATTAACTCAGTTCAGCATAAGTACACAGTTTAAATGTCAACCAGTTCTATTTGACCCATACGTAGGTCTCTATCAGGTGCGACCTCTCCGGGCTAGAGTGGACCTGGAAGCGATAACAATGAAGAGGTTCTCCGAGTTCCTCAAAGTTCCAGCGTTACTGGAGCCTCACCATCAGATGGTTTAATGTCATATCTAGGACACTTGTTAAGGGAATATTATCCCTCTGCAGTGAGAATTACTTGTATTAACAATACTTGAAACCCTTTAACTGTGTGCAAATAAAACTATTAGTGTTAGCAATGTTGGAAACCATGAAACAGTGTACAAACAAATGAATTTTGGTTTGTTTAAAATTGTAACTATTCATTTACAAATCATTTAGGTGTTGGACAAAATAATGGAAACACCTGGAAATTTCAAACGAATTTATTTTAATATGGTTTTCTGATTGCAACCCTCCCGTGAAATCCAGCTTTGTACAACTCTCTTCCTGCACTTTTTGAGGAAACTGGGTTCTCAAGATGGTCATTAAGCTCTGCTGTAATTTTCGGAAATGTATTCTTGTAATCCCTCCGAAGAATCCATATAAGAGTCCGACGGTTCCTATCAGATATCTTTCGCTTTCTTCCAGAGTTTTGCTTCAGTGAGGTTTTTCTTTCTTTCTCAAATGCCATCATTACTTCCAAGACAGTACTTCTTCTTACACCAAATAATTCAACGGTTTTTATTACACTAGCTCCTGCCATACGAGCACCAACAATTTGACCTCTTTTAAAGTCTGAATTTTGATTTATTTATTCTGATGATATCTGTAAAAAAAAACAATTCAGCAAATTAAAATGAGAAAAATTAATAATAAATCAAAAAACATAAAAATAACAAACGTTTAATGGTTTTAGTGGGTAGAGTGTTCGCCAATGGCCCGGGAGACCTGGGTTTAATCGTAGGTCGCGTCACACCAAAGGCTCAAAAAATGGTACTTGATACCACCTTGCTTAGCACTCAGCAATATAAGGGTAAAGTGGAGCAAAACAGAGAAAGAAGTAGCGCCCACCCCTACACCTCAGTGTAGTAGCGAGTGAAAAGAGAGCCTTCTGGTCGCCCTCAACTACGGTGACCAACTTACTTACTTGTAGGAGTTTCAAAATCATGATACAAAATTCTGTGTATTTCCACAATTTTGTCCAACCATTGTATATATGAATCTATGTATGAACAGGATTTGGCATTAAATTGCTGATATGCCGTAAAACACAACCAATCAACCAACCAACCTTTGTTTTTTAAGAGGGAAGTCTTATCCTTCGGCAAGGGGATACAGTCGCCGACAGGACTAATGATGGGCAGGGCATTTGTGTTCTTTTGAGTCGGACCCCAAAAAAGCACCTTATCATGGAGGGAAAAATCCAAACTCTATGAGAAAAAAAAAGTTTCGACGAATCCATAATTACAACAGCAGGTAGGCTAAGGTTACAGGCTAATACCAAGTTACAGACTTGAATCGACCAGACATATCACACCTGCACCGGCTTATGAATTGTTATTATAAAGTGGAAAAGATTAGCGGCTTTTTCAAGCTGACCATCTATCTATTATTATTCTAAATCTATTTGTTTAGTTGGTTTAATAGCATATCAGTTTTCGTAGGTTATTTAATGACAAAGCCGCCGTTTTAAAAAAAACTATTTAACCCCTAGCTGGAGGAATAAGGGGTGGTGTCATACCTTTACCAAAGGGTATTCGTCTGAAAGTGAACGTAATAGCGCGACTGGGGTTCGAACTCACTTTCTACGACATTACTGTCCAACTCGTTAGCCGCTACACCATGGGCATTCCCTCCTCCTCTAACGTAAGAATACTACCAATGGCTTTAAAAGTTGAAAATATAAAACATATGTGAATCTAAAGAAAGGAAAATGAATAAAAGTAAATAGAATGTAAAGGGGGAGGAGGGAGAGAGAGGGGAAGGAGGAGGATGAGAGGAGGAGGAGGAGGAGGAGGAGGAGTGAAAGAGGGAGATGGAGAGAGAGAGAGACAGGTAAGGACATATAAAGGGTGGTAGAGAGAGTCAGAGGGACAACGAAGAAGAAGAAGAAGAGTGGTGGGGAGAGTAGGAGCAGTTTTGTACGAGACGATAATGTAACGTGACCCCTGAATGATCCCGCTCTACATTTGAGACTTTAACCTATTTTTCTAATTTCCAAGAATTCGATCTCATTTCACACGCATTTTTGCTCTCAAAGCCATTTCCTTCCCATCTGGTGGCAAACGGCACATGTGCTGTTGTCATCAATCACGTGACAGGATGATCCAATCAGAAGTAACTATTTCAAGGCAACATCACCCTCTGGAGAAAAACTGATTGGAAAAAAACTAGTGACTTTTGAGCTATGCGGGGGTGTTTTCTTTATGCAACAAATGTTTACGCAATTGAATGTAGGTTGTAAGCTTTACTATTCAAAATACAAAAAAAAAAACGCCCTAAAAACGGCGTTCTAAGCCATAAATCGTACGTATTTAGTCAATTATTCTTTACTGAAAGCGTTAGTTTTTGCTGTTACATATATTGGCCAGAAATTTAGCCACCCCACCACTTATCATCGCAACAGTAAAAACTGGTCTAAGATCTAACTACCACAGTAATGACTATGGTTTAATGAACGTCAACGTGCCATAAAATAAGGAATAATTTCTAAAACTTTTTTTTAGCCTCATCAGTCCAATTTTTGAAAAAATGCAATAAATCTAAATTTTCATGATTAGCTCTATTATTCAAGCACTTTTTCATTAAAATTCTACCCAATATAACTGAGCAAGAAAAGAAACGATAAAAAAATCTATGGTTTGCTTAACGCCGAAATCAAGCCAAAAAACATTTCCGAAATAATTGGAGTTTCTTTATAGCCTCCATCAAGCTATTGATTATGTTACATAGAGCGTTATAGAAAAAACAAACGCAACTTCCTAATAATTCAAGCTAATATTGATTATTGCCCAGTCGCCCGGTGCTGCAGAATACACCGACTGCTTCTCTTCAGAAGGGTAAGACACACGTCCTCAATTGGTGTCCTAGATATAACAATAAAAACTCTGATGGTGAGGTTTCAGTAATGCTGGAGCTATGGGGAATGCAGAGTACCTATTCTTTGCCATCGCTGGCCCGGGATGGTAGGGTCCTATCTATGGCTCAAACTGTGTACATATGCAAAACTGAAGTATTTGAAATAGGACTGTTTTGACACTCAAACTGCGTACTTATGCTAAACTGAATTGTTTGAAATAGAACTGTTTTTGTATGCTAAATTGAATTGTTTGTAACCGAACTGTTTATTTGTATAAAAATGGATTTGGCGTTAAATAACCTACTAAGGTTGATATGCCAAAAAAACCCAAACAAACAAACAAAATATTGATTATTTGTTTGCACACAGTTGAAGTGGTTTCAACTATTGCTACCTGAGCGCAGTTGACTCTTAGCCACTGCCTTCTAACACCTTTAAGAAAATATAGTGTTGGGTTCTTGTTTGCAACAAGGGCAATTTGACGAATTCGGTCGGGACAATGAGAGTAGGTGATAGGGTTTGACATAAACAACCGCCCATTGATCTGCGCGCTCCTCTCTGACGCCCATCTCGCCCAGTAAGAGCCAAGGTGGATTGCTACAAGTCATATGACCTCTTTGGTTGCCAGTTCACAGACTGCTCAACCACCAGGTTCCCGTCCCCAAAACATTAGAGGTCGCTAAGCATGGTCAAAAGATGGACTCGTTCGTGGTAAGAGTCTTATTCCTTTGCAGAGATGCAGTCTGAGTCTTCAACAGCTCTGGCCGACAAGGCTGCATGATTTTTTAAAGACTTGATTTATTAGTAAATTATTAAGAAGATTATGGCAAAAAATGTGATAACTATTGTGCAAAAAAAAAAAAAAAAAAAAAAACTCAAGCAGCTCTGATTTTTGTATCTAAATTTTTTCAATTATTAACCAATCGACGCATTCGCGCTGGTTTTTAAATACTTCACAAAATTAGACTTGCTGCTGGCGCCTTTTGAGGTTAGCAAGCTCGACAAGCAAACCTTCACGAATGAGTTCGCGTCTCAGTGGGTGCTCTATTCATACAGCCTTGTGCCATATCTATACAAAAACCTTCTAAATTACTATATTTAACTTCCTCAGGCGCCTTTAGAGGCGTAATAGTTAGCAAGCTCGACAAGCAAACCTTCACGAATGAGTTCGCGTCTCAGTGGGTGCTCTATTCATACAGCCAAGTGCCATATCTATGCAAAAACCTTATAAATAACTATATATAACTTCCTCGGGCGCCTCGGGAGGTGTAATAGTTTAGCAAGCTCGACAAGCAAATCTCCACGAATGAGTTCGCTTCTCAGGGGGTGCCTCATTCATATGGCCTTGTGCCATATCTAAGCAAAAAGCTTACTATTTGACTTGACACGAAAAATTTAAAGGATCATAACCCCCTAAAATTTTAGAAATCTACTTATTTTCTGCAAGGATGACTCTCGCATTAAATTACCCACGAAGATTGATATTCCATTAAAAAAAGGGAGAGAGTCCACGTGACATTGTAGCTAATGTGCTGAACTGCGATACGGTCGTACAATTACTATTTTAAATCAATCATTATTATTTTACTTTGTATGAGGCTTTCAAACCAAATCTAACAGATGATTTTTCGCAGGAGTATAAGTGACGGCAAGTATTCTCAAGTCTCCAGTATCCTAGCTGATTTCAGTCGTGCTGTGTTCTGTACGGTTTCGATTCTTCCTCTACTCTCCACTTCATCGAACCTCTTTGCACAGCTTCTTGGGGCCTATTCCAAGTACTCCAACTACGTGTGATATCACTGTCACCTTCATATTCAACAACTTTTTCAGTTCTCCAGCAAATTCTCTCACTTTCACTTTGAAATCTACTGCCACAGCAAAATTCATTATATGGATAATACTTTTCTTCTTGTTAAAGAAATAAAAAATGCAATTTCTTAGCCAATTAAATTCGTAGACAAATTAAACCTTGTTTAACAAATTTCGAGCTTACCTAAATTATATAAAAATGTAAAGAAATAAATATTTCTTTCGTATGTATGGATTTGTCTATGCTTACTCAATGAACAGTAAATATGGACTTATCTATACTTACTCCTATAAATATGGACTCATCTATACTTACTCATATAAATATGGACTCATCTATACTTACTCCTAAAAATATGGACTTATCTATACTTACTCCTATAAATATGGACTCATCTATACTTACTCCTATAAATATGGACTCTTCTATACTTACTCCTATAAATATGGACTCATCTATACTTACTCCTATAAATATGGACTCTTCTATACTTACTCCTATAAATATGGACTCATCTATACTTACTCCTATAAATATGGACTCATCTATACTTACTACTATAAATATGGACTCATCTATACTTACTCCTATAAATATGGACTCTTCTATACTTACTCCTATAAATATGGACTCATCTATACTTACTCCTATAAATATGGACTCTTCTATACTTACTCCTATAAATATGGACTCATCTATACTTACTCCTATAAATATGTACTCATCTATACTTACTCCTATAAATATGGACTCATCGATACATACTCCTATAAATATGGACTCATCTATACTTACTCCTATAAATATGGACTCTTCTATACTTACTCCTATAAATATGGACTCTTCTATACTTACTCCTATAAATATGGACTCATCGATACATACTCCTATAAATATGGACTCATCTATACTTACTCCTATAAATATGGACTCTTCTATACTTACTCCTATAAATATGGACTCATCTATACTTACTCCGATAAATATGGACTCTTCTATACTTACTCCTATAAATATGGACTCTTCTATACTTACTCCTATAAATATGTACTCATCTATACTTACTCCTATAAATATGGACTCATCTATACATACTCCTATAAATATGTACTCATCTATACTTACTCCTATAAATATGGACTCTTCTATACTTACTCCTATAAATATGGACTCTTCTATACTTACTCCTATAAATATGGACTCATCAATACATACTCCTATAAATATGGACTCATCTATACTTACTCCTATAAATATGGACTCTTCTATACTTACTCCTATAAATATGGACTCATCTATACTTACTCCGATAAATATGGACTTTTCTATACTTACTCCTATAAATATGGACTCTTCTATACTTACTCCTATAAATATGGACTCTTCTATACTTACTCCTATAAATATGGACTCATCTATACTTACTCTGATAAATATGGACTCTTCTATACTTACTCCTATAAATATGGACTCATCTATACTTACTCCTATAAATATGTACTCATCTATACTTACTCCTATAAATATGGACTCATCTATACATACTCCTATAAATATGGACTCATCTATACTTACTCCGATAAATATGGACTCTTCTATACTTACTCCTATAAATATGGACTCATCTATACTTACTCCTATAAATATGGACTCTTCTATACTTACTCCTATAAATATGGACTCTTCTATACTTATTCCTATAAATATGGACTCTTCTATACTTACTCCTATAAATATGTACTCATCTATACTTACTCCGATAAATATGGACTCTTCTATACTTACTCCTATAAATATGGACTCATCTAGACTTACTCCTATAAATATGTACTCATCTATACTTACTCCTATAAATATGGACTCATCTATACATACTCCTATAAATATGTACTCACCTATACTTACGCCTATAAATATGGACTCTTCTATACTTACTCCTATAAATATGGACTCATCTATACTTACTCCTATAAATATGGGCTTATCTATCATCATCATCATCATGTCGTTCTGGTAGCACGGATATTCCAGACCCTCTCTCGCCATTTCACCCTGTCGTTCATCGCCCTAGGCAGGTCCTCGGGACAACATCCCGTATCCTCACATAGTTGCTGAATGTATGTTCGTGCTGGTCGTCCTGCTTTTGCACGGCCATATGTGGGAGTCCAAAAGAGTACATCACTTATGAGTTCGTCCCTGCTTCTCAAGCAGTGTCCTGCATGTCTGGTTCGTCTAACTTGAATAGTTTTCGTGATAGGAGGCAGGTGGCCGTACAGTTGGTATCTTGTGGGGTGTTGCCGCCAGGACTTGTTCAAGATTGCTCGCAGCATTCTTGTGTAGTTGCCGTCTAGCTTCTTCTCCGGCCGTTTTGTTAGAGTCCATGTAGTGCATCCATATAGCAGTATCGATGCGACCGCTGCCTGGAAGAAACTGCATTTCATTTATCGGTTAGGTCTGATTTCAATATAATCGATAGCCTATTGATAGCTGTCCATGCTTTCGTTAACCTCGTTTCGATGTACTTTTCGGTTGATTCGACGCTGCTTTATAGGTAAGTGAATTTGTCTACTAGTTTAAGAGGGGTTCTGTCTAGAGTGGAGATTTCCCCCGTTTGATTATAGCACATATATTCCGTTTTGTGTGTCTTGACATAGAGGCCTATGCCTGCGGCTGCCCGTTCCAGACTATGTAGTAGTGTTTCGGCTTGGTCGGGTGTATTTGCCAGTATCGCTATGTCATCGGCGTAGTCGGCGTCGGTAATTGTTTTTGCGGGGTACCTTCTGCTTCTTTCCTTTGTCAGCTCGAAGCCATTCTCTCTGATTTTGTCAATCGATGTTCTAAGTACGTAGTCTAGACAAATGATAAAGAGGTACGGAGCCAGCGTGTCCCCTTGTAGTACTCCTGATACAATGTTAAAGTATTCTGTGTCTCCATCTGGTGATCGTACTTTTACTTTGGTGTTTCTATGGACTCATGTAAACTTACTCATATATCTTTCGATTTATTTCTTTTGAACGAAAATCTATATTCTTTTCTTTTAAGAATGGCTTTCATTTCAATTCGTTTAATTTTTCTGAAATCAAACGGATGTCGTTTATATTTATATATTGCGTTAAAAATTCTATCTGTCTTACTAAATATAATTCACTTACATATTCTTTAAGGCATATATACATTTTCTCTCTCACATAGTGACATAGTTAGAAAAAGGAATCATTACATACACAAAGTATATCCCTTTGTTTTAAGCTTCACAATTAGTACTAGGAAGCTACTTTGCTGACTATATCAACAACACATATGGGTCTGCCATAGCGGAACACCTTATAGATAACCGTGATTGAGCCTCAACCTACAGTGCAGACCTGTTTACTATTTTAAGCAGGTCCCACTCAGATTTTCACCTTAAAGTGTTAGATACCATATATATTTTGACCCATAAACCGTCCCTCCGTAAGCAGAGGGATTGTTTATTGGGTCTTAATGTAATTACAATTTAACATTACCCTCCCCGTCAAAAATATAAATAATTTTTTTGTTTTTTTCATCTCAAACATTAAAAAGTCTATTTCCTCACTTTTGTCTTAACTGTCCTAGTTTAACTGTGACCAGGTAGGACCGAAACCGGTTAGTTGCTCATTTCAATTTTTTAACATGAATAAATTTGTTCTGTTTGTAAGTCTGATAAAATTTTGTACCTCCAATAAAATACACAATTAGTACTATACTTCTCGAATGTAAGCCATATCTATTCAAAATATTTATATCTTCGCTCTCACTAATATTTTCGTGGGGTGTCCACGTGGTGTAATGGTTAAAGCGATGAATTGCGGAATCGTAGTACGCGAGTTCGTACTCCAGTCGCGCTATTACGTGCACTTTCGGGCAAATACTCTTGGGAAAGGTATGAACCCCCTTATTCTCCCAGCTATGGGTTGAATCCAAAGAAATAGATCCACGACCTCACAAATATTAACCATCCGTAGAATCCTTGAAGGTGTACTGGCAAAAAACCTACAAGCGACATTAATATTTGTCGACTTTACCAAGGCCTTCGATTCCATTCACAGAGGGAAGATGGAACAAATCCTTCTAGCATACGGCATACTTAAAGAAACCGTAGCAGCAATAACGATTCTCTATAGAAACACCAAAGTAAAAGTACGATCACCAGATGGAGACACAGAATACTTCAACATTTTGCAGGAGTACTACAAGGGGACACCCTAGCTCCATACCTCTTTATCATTTGTCTAGACTACGTACTTAGAACATCGATTGACAAAATCAGAGAGAACGGCTTCGAGCTGACAAAGAAAAGAAGCAGAAGGTACCCCGCAAAAACAATTACCGACGCCGACTACGCCGATGACATAGCGATACTGGCAAATACACCCAACCAAGCCGAAACACAACTGCATAGTTTAGAACGAGCAGCCGCAGGCATAGGCCTCTATGTCAATGCACACAAAACGGAATATATGTGCTATAATCAAACGGGGGAAATCTCCACTCTAGACGGAACCCCTCTTAAACTAGTAGACAAATTCACTTACCTATGAAGCAGCGTCGCATCAACCGAAAAGGACAATCGACACGAGGTTAACGAAAGCATGTACAGCTATCAATAGGCTATCGATTATATGGAAATCAGACCTAACCGATAAAATGAAACACAGTTTCTTCCAGGCAGCGGTCGCATCGATACTGCTATATGGATGCACTACATGGACTCTAACAAAACGGCTGGAGAAGAAGCTAGACGGCAACTACACAAGAATGCTGCGAGCAATCTTGAACAAGTCCTGGCGGCAACACCCCACAAGACACCAACTGTACGGCCACCTGCCTCCTATTGCGAAAACTATTCAAGTTAGACGAACCAGACATGCAGGACACTGCTGTAGAAGCAGGGACGAACTCATAAGTGATGTACTCTTATGGACTCCCACACATGGCCGTGCAAAAGCAGGACGACCAGCACGAACATACATTCAGCAACTATGTGAGGATACGGAATGTTGTCCAGAAGACCTGCCTGAGGCGATGAACAATAGGGAAAAGTGGCGAGACAGGGTCAGGGATATCCGTGCTACCAGCACGACATGATGATGATGATGGTTTGTCTGTAATTTTTTTCACTCATTTCAAATAAATGAAATTTAAAAGTTTGTAGAATGGATTTTTGACCCAATCATTTATTCATTTATCCACTTCAAAGATGATAAGATAAATGTTACGAACAAAAATCATAGCTTTCGCTTCTATTGGGAAATTTTAAGGTTTTCGTTGGTTTTGCTTGGTTCATTTGTTTAATGGTGCCCTGTCAAAGAAATCTTGTAAGTGGAAGGTTTTCGTTGCGTTTGTTTGGTTCATTTGTTTAATGGTGCCCTGTCAAAGAAGCTTTGGACGCTGTCTGTACCCCATACAGAGAGGTAAGCCTCTCCCCCAAAAGGTGTGTCATGTGTAAGACACTAAACTCCTTCCGAGAGTAAGGCTTCAATCCTGGAAATCTAGTAACTGGAAGGTTTTCGTTGGTTTTGTTTGGTTCATTTGTTTAATGGTGCCCTGTCAAAGAAGCTTTGAACGCTGTCTGTACCCCCTACAGAGAGGTAAGCCTCTCCCCCAAAAGGCGTGTCATGTGTAAGACACTAAACTCCTTCCGAGAGTGAGGCTCCTATCCTGGAAATCTTGTAAGTAGGAAGTACCTCTTCATTGCCATTACTCCCCACTGCACTCTGACCCGGAATGCTAGAATCTGTCATGGTTCCCATTATCTTCACTGGTTTCCTTACTTGGTTTGGTTATGGAGTCGCTACTCATGTAGCATGTTTTGGGCAGGAATAGCCTGGCAGAGCCCATCCCTCTCCAGGTCTACAACTGGTTTGAATTAAGTGTTTCCTTCCTTCTAGATTGGTTATACCAAGGTTAAAGAGGTAAGTCTGCCCTACTACTTACCAATAGCTTGAAGGAAAATAGTTGGATTCATATCTCTTTCAATGGTATAAGCGTTGTATGAAATGCAGACAACCTTCCTCATGATTCGAACTCAAGTTGCTCGGTTCATTTCTCATGGCGCTAACCATTACAGCACGAGTACGCACTCTATATTTCAAACGTATATTGAAAAAAAAAACTGCACTGTCACCAAAATGTTGTCTTGAAACAATTAACTTGAGGTCAAGCAGAGTTTGCTTCAGGGAATCCTATTTAAACGCACCCGCTGCTCTACTAAATCAGCTTTCAGAGACATCAGTTTGCAGAAGCGCAAATAAAACCTATAAACCTATCCCTTATTATGTTTCTCGAAAATCTTGGTGCCATATTGGTAAAATTCCAACAGTAAAAGTATTAACTAAACGAACTAAGGAAAGTTATGAATCACCCAGTCACGGGTGAATTAGTGTAATATAATGGCCAAGGGATTTCGTTTTATATATCTTGCCTTTGGGTTTAGTTAGGCTGAGAACCTTTCGCTAAGCGCATGGGTTAGTTAGGTGCAAACATGAACGCAGGTGTTCACGTGTCATTCAGAGATGTCACAATAAAAATCCCAGATAGGGGATAGGACCAGGGATGTGAGTGATGTCAAGCGTGGGTTGAGATTTGAGAAAAGTCAGTGAGTTGAATTTTAGCGTCCGAGGAAGACGGTTGACTTTCGGGGCTCGCCGAGGCCTTGCGGCAGGTGTCGCACGTGGTTTGGGGCAGATGGAAAAGTCAGCATAGAAAGATGGTATCTCTTTCCTTATGTCGAAAAACCTTTTAACTCAAAGGTAATAAAAAGTTTCGTACCTGAACTAAGAAGTCGTAAGTGTTTTTATGTTTCGGTATTCCTATGTTATCTATATGTGCGTTATGGACATTATGAACGTTCTGCGTACCGGTATGAATAGGTCTATTTCACGTATTCATTCGTGTATGGCTATGTAACATTAGTATCACTACTGTCACTACTACTTAGGCATTAAATAACCCACGAAGGTTGATATGCCATTTAAAACAAAGAAACCGAAATATACAACGAAACTCTGAAAAATAGTACTTGATGCCTTCTTGCTTAACACTCGGCATGATAAGGTTCGGGTCAAGGGTAAGTGGAGCAATCCAGGGAAAGGAATAGCGACCTTTCAGACACTTGGGTGTAGTAGCTATTGAATTTCAGTATATTTCCTAACAGGACTCAGATTTTCAAGTTGTTCAAGAAACTTTGATACTCATAAGACTTGTGGGTCTCCGATAAGAATCAAACACCCGAGAATATCACCAGGGTTCAAAAGTCAGTCGGCCAGAGTCTATCCAGAACTTGATGGCGGACATCTGTAATCAAGGGCTTCTCTTGACATTATTAATTCATGCTTGTGGCTACACGGTTTGGTTTCTTTGTTTAATAGCATATCAACCTTTGTAGGTTATTTCATGCCAAAGCTATTCTCCGAGAAGAACAGTAGGGGTACTATTTAACCCATAGCTGGGAGGATAAGGGCGTTCATACCTTTCCCAAGGGTATTTGCCCGAAAGTGAACGTAATAGCGTGACTGGAGTACGAACTCGCGTACTACGATTTCGCAATCCGTCGCTTTAACTATTACACCACGATGACCACCACCCCCTGAGGCTACATGGTAACAGATCCTAAAATAGTATCTTTTTCCTTTTAATAAATATAATTTCCATTATTCTATCGTGTGTAATGTTTGATTTGTGCTTGATCATTTTGTTTCAAAAATTGGGAAACACTCTGTATTCAATATTCTTGGTTACAGAATTTCAATACAGTTGAGTTTGGTTATGAATAATACCTAATGATATCCGTTCCACCAGATATAAAAAAAACAGTTGCACCTTTTAGTTTAGAACAAAATAATTATTCTTAAATGGTGTATTTGATAAATAATCAATAATTAATGATTGAAAATACTTCATCTAAAACTAGATTAGAGGTTTCTGTGTCATAAGCTAGCATAGAAAACCTAATAAATGTATTTATCAACCCCTCCACACGAGCAGGATGTGACACAAGGTCAATATTTTGGAAGAATTTAACAGATTTTCGTTCTCCAAGACCGGTTGCCATAGCAGGTTTAAAGTGTCAGTCTACCCTACTATTTACTCATAGCTGGAAGAATACTTAGATTCATGCTTTTCCCACGGGTATTGGAAAATATATGAAATGCAAACAGCCTGGTTTAGGATTTGAACTCGAGTCGCAGTGTCCATTTTCAACGACGATAACCATTACACCGCAAGCATCCTCATATAAAGAAGGTATTTGAGTTATTGCCGCAGAAGATGAACAGCTGACCAAAACGTGTGGATTACAATCTGATGTCGGGGAAAGAAGAAAGTTATTCGTTGACCACCCAACGACTTTTTGTAAATTTGCAAATACAGGTATCCAATTCAAAAGGGTTTGTTTTTTATGTCTTGCTGTTGTAATTGATTTATCTCACTCGAACTTCCACACATACGAAATGAAATCGTTCTGGAAAAATTGAATCTCTCTTACAACATCTGACATTCTTGTTGGAATATTTAGTTACAAACGTGAGTTATTGATCTCAACCGAAACATTAAATTACGATTCATGGGGACACACGTCGCTACACAGATGTTCATGACCAGAAGAAATTATTGAACTGTTTAATTAGTAAGCATGCCTAGAAAATGTGGACTTTTAGGGCGGGAATTTAAAACATGAATTCAAAATGTAAAAATATGTTTCTTAAATAGCTTCTCTTTCTCTCTCATTCTTTTCTTTTTTTTTTTTTTTTTTTTTTTTGCTTAACGTAACAGTCCTCCAAGAAAAAATAAAAAGTAAGAAACGTGGACGGTAATGATTATCCCAAAGTTCAGGGTTGTTTTATGCCAAGCGGTTTGCAAATGGCGTTCATTGAACGTCCATATGTGGGGCTTAAAAAGAAATGAAAAAACACTGACATAAAAAAAATAAATTCAAAAAGTAACAGTTTCCCAGGAATCCTTTAACAGGAAGCGAAATCAGCGCATACCAAAAAAGAAAGGCTTCCTGGCACCAAAGAGAAACCCTCCCTTAGTTACCTCGAAACACCTCAACTAGACGGACATTTTTCTCTGGTCTGCTATTAGGGAGTACACGTGCTGGCTAAGTCCGGGGGGTAATCAGCGCGCTGCGTCTCCTGTATTCTTCAAACGCCATGTTTAAGGAAGTCCGACTACTTCTACTGGTTCAGGAATACATTTTAATCCTTATCTTTTTCCTTCCGTTCTTAATTCGCTTAAGGCTTCGACAAACAAAACAAGACAAAGTGAATGGAGTAAGAAGAAGAAAACGAGTCAGAATTTCTCAACAATACCAATAATTTACTACAGCCACAATAAACCCTTCATGTACCTGTTCATGAGTAAATTTTGTAAATTCAATCATAAGTGGAAGGTTTCAGAGTAACCTTAAATCAATGCCATAGATTAATGATTTAATACCTAATATTAATACAGCATCGCTACCGGAGGTCTTTCCTAAGGTAGCACCTCCCCATTGCATAAAGAAAGTAGTTCAAAACCTGAATTGTAATAATAAGTAAAATTGACGATCTTAGTCGTGGGTGACACGAAGGCTCCCTTTTCAATAGCTTATACACCGAAATGTAGTGGAGGTCGCTACTCGATTCCCTGGATTGTTCCACTTTACCCTTGATACTTACCTTACAATGCTGAGTATTAAGCAAGGCGGTATCAAGTACCATTTTTGAGTCTTTGGTAGGACTCGACCTGGGATTGAACCCCGTTCTCTCGGACCATTGGTGAACATTCTACTCATTTGGCCAATGAACCGATACAATGATATATGAAAACAAATAAAAAAATTCTAAAATAAAAATCCTGTTTCTGCAGAAAATAAACTTAGAAAATTTGACATGTATCTGATGGTGAGACTTCACTTCTGGAAATTTGGATAAAGTGTAGTACCTCTTCATTACCATTACTTGCATGTCAACTCTGACTCGGAGTGGTAGTACCTGTTAGCGATCCATATAAATATATCGAGTCAAATATAAATATTCAGTAAAGTTGGTGACCTTAGTCAAGTGGAGCAATCCAGAGAATGGAGCAGTGCCCTCCTCTACACCTCGGTGTAGTAGCTATGGAAAAGGGAGCCTTCGGGTCACCCTCGACTAAGGTCACCAACTTTATATACTTGAAGCCATTTGAATGCGTACAAACGAATAAGTAATGTTCAAAAGAAGTATGTATGCAAATAAAATTGTTAGTGTTTGATAGCAATACTTGAAATTGTTTAACTTTGTGCAAACAAATGAGGTATGGCTTGTTTAAAATGTTACCTGCAAAAATTCGCTTACAAATCATATATATTTAATATGTATAAATGTATAAACAGAATTTGGCATTAAATATCCAACAAGGGTTGATATACTATAAAAGAAACCCACCAACCAACCAACCAACCCGAGAAATAACATAAATAACAACTCTCCGTAGGATGGAATGCAGGCACATCTAACAGAATAGTCAGAAATGTGTCTGAAAATATATTTATTAAACATTTATTTATTCATTCTATTTTAGCGTGGGGGGATCCTCGTGGTGTAATGGTTAACGCGCTGGACTGCGGAATTGTAGTAAGTGAGTTCGAACTCCAGTCGCGCTATTACGTTCACTTTAGGACAAATACCCTTGGGAAAGACATGAACCCCCTTATCCCTCTATATTGAACTGCGACATCGTAGTGAGTGAGTTCAAACTCCAGTCATGCTATTACATTCACTTTCAAACTAATACCCTTGGGAAAGGCCTGAACCCCCATATCCTCCCAGCTATGGGTTAAAAAGCTACATTGCTGCTCTCCTAGAAGGAAGGCTTTGGCATTAAATAACCCACGAAGGTTGAAATTAATGCCATTAAAACAAACCATTTTATTCTTTGACTTAAAAGTGGATCTTCTTGCTTTCTTTGTTTTAATGACATATCAACCTTAATGAGTTATTTAATGCCAAAGCCTGTCTTCTTGAAGAATAGAAGTGGTACTATTTAATCCATAGCTACGATGATTTAGGGGTTATTAACTTTCTTCAGGGTATTAGTCTGAAAATGACTCAAATAGAACCACTGGATTTCGATCTCACTTACCAGAGTGTCGCAGTCCAGCATGTTAGCCACGACAACACTGGGACATTCCAGAAAAAATATTGCTCCGTCGGCTGGGGCTGTAGAATACTCCGACTGCATCTTTGTTGAAGGGTAAGACCACCCCAACGGGTGTCCTGGATATGACACTAACCAATCTGATGCTATGGTTACAGTAATACTGGGGCTTTAGGGGATGCTGGTACCCCCTCATTGCCATCGTTCCCAGGTCCACTTAGGCCCGGTGTGGTAGTACCTGATACGGTGCTATCTATGAGTCAAATAGAACTAAACAACTTACTAAACTGAATTGCTCGCAATAGAACTGTTTTGACATTTAAACTGCGTATTATTGCTTAACTGAATTGTTTGAAATAGAACTGTTTTGATATTTAAGTGTGTGTAAACAAAATTAGTACTTATACTAAACTGAATTGTTTGAATTAGAACTGTTTGACTGAACTGAATTGCTTGAAATAGAAATGTTTTTGACAATTAAACTGTGTACTCATACTAAACTTAATTGTTTGAAATAGAACTGATTATTTACCAACGACAATTGATATGCCATAAAACCAAACCAACCAACCTGAATTTATTACATGGAACTGTTTTCGTATGCTAAACTGAATTGTTTGAAATAGAACTGTTTTAACATTCAACAGAGTCTAAACCAAAAACTATACTTATACTAAAATGAATTGTTTGAAATATAATTGTTTATATGTATGAAAATGGATTTGACATTAAATAACCTACAATGGTTGATATGCCATTAAACCAAACCAATCCATACCAATAATTAGATATTAATGAAATCGATATCGAATTCCGTCAAAAGCAAAATATACAAATATTTCTCCATGCAGAATTTATTTTTATATCTATCTTTTTAATTAAAAAATGAAGTGAAAGGTTAACGGATTTTTGAAAAATATGTATTTTTACGAAGATTTTTTTTCTGAAATAAAAACCTGAAGCTCTCTGAACGGTAAAGAGCAGTTGACTGCTGATGGGGGCTATAGAATACTCAGATTGTACCTTTGCGAATGGGTAAGAGCTCTGCGAATATCCAGAACATGATTGTGTGGCTTCCCTTTGGGAAATATGGACTACCTCTTCATTTCGATTACTCCCAAGTCCGCACAGACCTGGACTAATAGTACCTGTCAGGGTACCATTAGTGGGTAAAATAAAACTATACAATCATTTACTCTATTTGAAACCATTTAACTTGCCCCGGGAGACCGGGGTTCAATCCCAGGTTGACTCATACCAAAGACTCAAAAAATGGTACTTGATACCTCCTTGCTTAACACTCAGCATTAATAGGTACGTATCAAGGGTAAAGTGGTGCAATCCAGGGAAAGGAGTAGCGGCTTCTCCTACACCTAGGTGTAGTAGCCATTGAAAAGGGAGCCTTCGGGTCGTCTTCGACTTCGATCGCCAACATATTGGTATTCGATTGGAGGTACCCGTGGTGAAATGGTTATCATCTTGGGAAATGGACACAGCGACACGAGTTCAAATCCTGGACGCGGCTGATTGCATTTCACATAGCACTAATACCCTTGGGAAAGGTATGAATCCAATTATTCTCCTATGGGTAAATAGTAGGGCAGACTGGGTTCTTCAGCCTTGGTGAGGCAACTAGTCTAGGAGAAGAAAAACTCTGAATTCAAACCTGTTAAACTCCGCTTAAAATTGACTTTGTGTCATATCGTGCCCGAGCGGAGGGGTTGGTAAATATGGGTATTCGATTGAAGTACTTAAAACCATTTAACTAAATATTAACAAAGGTAACTGTGCAGAACAAATTAGGATATTAGATTGAATTGAAAGGGGTTTTGGTTTCTTTGCTTAATGGCATATCAACCTTCGTGGGTTATTTAATACCAAAGCCATCCACGGAGAAGAAAAGCAGTGATTTTATTTAATCCATAGCTGGAAGGATAAGGGTATAAGTACGAAAGTGAACTGATAGTTCGAACTCACGTCCATCGAGGTCATCGTCAAGCACTTTAACGATTACGTCACGTAGATTTCAAAAAAGTGAAAGATAAGAGTGATAATTCTAGTGGCTTGTTGAAAATCTAAACCTTCCCAAAAATGGGACACCCCCAAATTACCTTTTCCTGGATTATTTAATCCCAAAGCCATCCTGGTAAAAGAACAATAGTGGTATAATATAACAAATAGCTGGAGGGAAAATGGTGTTCATGCCTTTCCGAAAATGAACTTGACAGGAATTTGAACGCGTTAACTTCGATGTCGCAATTCAGCTCTTTAACCATTACCCCCAACTTCGAATGACCGGGATATTACTTGATATAGTCACGGTTGAAAAGCGAATAAACTATATGACAAGTTCAAACATATCCCCTCTCGTAAATTATGGTGTGCTTTTTGTATGTGTTGTTGTTGTTGTTATTGTTGTTGTTTTGTGTGTGTATTTTTGCGGGGGTGGGGGGAGTTAAAAGCTTTGAACATAGTTATTTGCGATTTTTTTTCCTTTGTAGCATTTTTTTTTTTTTTTTTTTTTCAGCTCAGGTCAAATTTCACTTGAATCTCTTGCCTGGTATACTAAATTCATGAAACATAAAATCCTATATAGCTACTCGAGCTGATTAATTGTACGCCATTTTTTTTTTTCTTTAAGTCTGAGTAGCTTGCAACAAATCGCAAAATATTGAGTTATTTTATTTTTTTACTTCATTCATTCATTCATTCATTTGTTTATTTATTCTTTTATTCCTAAAAGAATACCGGATCATTTTAACATTCATAGAAGTAAGATCCAAGTTAATATGTAAGGTGTTTGCCAATAGCCCAGGCGACCGAAGTTCAATCCCCGGTTGAAACATACCAAAGACTCAAAAATGGTACTTGATGCCGCCTTGCTTAAGACTCAGCATTATAATAAACAGATCAAAGGTAAGTGGAGCAATCCGGGGAAAGGAGTAGCACCTTCCTCAATACTTTGGTGTAGTAGCTAATGAAAAGGGAGCCTTCAGGTCGTCCTCGACTACGGCCGCCAACTTTTAGTTATGTTATGTTATGTTATGTTATGTTATATATATATATATATATATATATATTATTTAAAGAAAAAACCAAAGACCGGTTACTTTGGGATTATAAATTTATTTCCATCCTGTTTTGAATGATTTTCTTGTCTTGAAGGAATTACTCCCAACTCTGGTTTAACTGGACCGAATAATACCTATATATATATATATATATATATATATATATATATATATAAGGTCAACAAGAATAGTAAAAAATACTATAGAAGAAATAAATATTTTGAAAAAATTATTAAAGAAACAGTCTCGATATACTTCAGCCTGTAGGCATAGAATGTGCATACTCCATTCCCTAAACATAAGTAAGACCCCCCCCAAAAAAAATGGAGGTCCTGTGTATGATACTAAACTGCATCTGATGGTAAGGTTCTGGAGATCTGGAGGGTGTAGAGTATTCCTTCACAACTAATACTCCCAGGTTCACACTGATCCGGGGGTAGTATCTGTCAGGTTCCTATCTCTGGGTCAAATAGACTGTATGTTAATAGAAGAATGTTATTCGGAGACGTTTTAATGACGTGACACCGCCGGCTTATAAATATGCATATTTGCACGCACGCACACACACACACACACACACGTGCTATGCAAATGTGACTATAGAGCTGCGATCAATAGCAGTAAAGCAGCCGTCGTCTAGTTTTGTCGACACCACTCGGTGCGTACCACTAACGCTCCAGTACGAACACAACTAACACTGCCGACCTCAGCTAACCGAACGTAAACCTGTTTAAAACTTATTCGTATCCGAGGGGACCGTGAACAAAAAAATAGATAAATAAAATAGAATGAATTAAAATAATTTTTTAAAAAAATTAGAAACAATTAAACAAGAAATGTGGACATGAACGTACAATAAACGCGATTCCCTCACCTCTGAGCTTAAAATAGCTCTATATGTTTTAACTTACCGTTAAAATCAATCTGTCATCAGCCGCGTAATTTTATTATTTAGAATTTTACGATTCAGCTTATGTTATTGTTGGTTGGTTGGTTGGTTTTAGGGCATGTCAGCCTATATTAGATTTTTTAATGGGGAAGAAACTTTTTTAAGGGGTTATATAGTTTAAAGTAACTAATAAAAATCGTTTGTAGACAATTATAATTTCAAATAACTATTAATATTACTAATAATTTATACACGGTTTATATACGGTTTCCTATTTAATACCAGTAACGACTTGTCTGTACGTAGTTGTATGGCTTCACGTATACATATTTAATTCTAATAATTTGTATACAATTATATGGTTTCAAGTATTCCTATCTAATACAAAAAATTTGTACACATTTATGTGGATTCAAGTATTCTTATCAAATACAAATAATTTGTACACATTTATATGGATTCAAGTATTCTTATCAAATACTAATAATTTATCCACAATTATATGGCTTCAAATATTCCTATCTAATACTAATAATCTATACACAATAATATGGTTTCAAGTATTCCTATCTAATACAAATAATTTGCATACAATTATATGGCTTCAAGTATTCCTATCTAATACAAATAATTTGTATACAATTATATGGTTTCAAGTATTCCTATCTAATACAAATAATTTGTATACAATAATATGGCTTCAAGTATTCCTATATAATACAAATAATTTGTATACAATAATATGGCTTCAAGTATTCCTATATAATGCAAATAATTTGTATACAATAATATGGCTTCAAGTATTCCTATATAATACAAATAATTTGTATACAATTATATGGTTTCAAGTATTCCTATCTAATGCAAATAATTTGTATACAATTATATGGCTTCAAGTATTTCGAGCAGTTATATGGTAACAAAATCTTTTTTATAAAGGAGATTATGTGTCTGTCTGGAATCAAAACTACGTCACCACCGACGTCACGATTCCCTTAGTTGTTTATATCATTTTATCCATGATTATTTAATAATCGACAGTATTTAACCATAATTAGATTCAATTATAAACGATATCACTATTAAAATCTACCGGGAATAGATTTGCTTCAAAACTGCCCATATCAACATGGGCCTCATGAGAGGCTATTTCAGAAAATGTTTTTTCCCTTCGGGTCCCTCATATTGAGGCCCACCAAAGCGGGTACTACCTTGGGGGACGGTCCCTTTTGAGCCGAGGAATTCAGCCTAATAACGCCCACCTGGCTCGAACGTCAGGTTTAATGCGATTGTATTTTTGCGTAGGGTTTGTACAACCTCCGACCAAGGTCCTTTTATAGTAGGACTCATGCGCGGCGGTCAAAAAATGCTTGATCCCCTCGGCGTTCCCCAATTTTGTGGTGCCTTTGGCACCAAGTAATGAACTCAGCCCTGCCCAACAGATATTAGCCTGAGAGAGAATGTCCCCTCAGAAATGGCGGTTAAGCACCATAACACCCGCATGGAACCAGATGGTGTGTACGCATTAAAGTGTTTAAAATCCTGCAATGTATGTTATATATCTTTAAGAAATAAAGGTGTATATGTCGCATACAACTCGTAGCCATAATTTTTGGTGATGTCCGTAATAATAATACAGATACAAACACACAGCATAAATACAGGCGGAATTTGTTGTTTCAGAGATGAAAGGTTTATTAATTTCTGACTTCGGCCCATTGCGACACGAGGAGAGAGACACAGTTCTTACTATGCTGACCCCATCCCAACGCACGGCGCATCTTGTGGTGTTTGAGATCTCTGTCGGTAGAGATCCGAATATCTTAACCGCCGCCGCAACGGTAAAAAACTCAACTCTGTGCACCAAAGGCAGAAACTCAATTGTCTGCCTCCATGGTCCAATCTCAAATACCAACTGACTCTTTTTCAAAATCCTCAAATTCTCAGGACTATCTCTTCCGGGCATGACGTCATCCACACTCCAGTCCCATTTCCTGTCTGGGGGTTTATTATGACAATGGTGATTGTCATATCCTTTGCGCACCAGCGTAAACTGCACCAATTGGCTATGCACCTGGGCTCTTAACCCGAATAGTTCAAAGCCCAAACAAACTGAATGATAAAATATAATTAACGAAAAATGATTAATATAAAAAAATCATTCCTTAATTATATAACATATGAAGTGACTAATTTGCACACTGGTTTTAACAAACCGGGGCTTAATAAGTAATTACTTGGTGTCATTGATGTGACACGATGTTGGGCATTCACTGTGTGGGTGGGTGCCAGTCAGAGGATCTCTTTGTCTGTTTTGGCGCGAAACCCAGACCAAGGGCTTGTGCGCAAGATCTCCCACGAGACTGGAAGAGGACGAGCGAAGTAAAGTTCCAGAGAACAGTCGGCAGGAGAGAGCAGTCAGAGATGAGAGTCAGACAGAGAGGAGCCCAGTCAACAGAAGTCAGAAGGGCGGCTGCTAGGACCTGATGACCAACAGATGCCGGGTTGACCAACGCGAGAAGATGAGTCAGCATTCCTAGTGGCTTGTGGGAGTTTCGCGCGAATACACGCTCGCGATAGCCAGCAAATGCACGGGATCTGCATAAAGTGTTACAGACTTCTCCCTTCTTGCGCTTGGAGCTAACCCAAGCCTGTGATTTTGTTCTTCTTTTTCTTCCACCCCCTCGGTTGCGTATTTGTGTGTGTTGGTTGTTGGTTGGTTGGTTGGTTGGGTTTTATGGCATATCAACCCTTGTATGTTATTTAACGCCAAATCCTCTCTATATATACATATTCAACCAAAGATTTCTAAACGAATACTTTGGTAGGTAAAATTTTCTATAAGCAAGATTTCATTTGTTTGCACAAGATTAACCAGTTTTAATTCGTCATTCTTTTTTTTGGTACAATTCTGTCTGTGTGTTGGTAAAGGAATGTGAAATACCCCTAGCCAGAGATGAGGAAAACCACTAGACGATTCTGATGGCCATGGGTAGTTTGGATGGTTGAGATAGTGGGGGTCGACCGGCGGTGTATTGTTACATTGATTTCTGAAAATGTTTTATTATCAGATGTATTAAAAGCAATCCTATTTATATTTTTATATAGAAACTAATTAAACTAAAATAAGTGTAATCTTTTTCTATGCGTTTTAATTTAATTTCGTTTGTCTTTCTCAAGTAATTTGATATTTTATTACATTAAAACTTCCGGGACACATGTGCTTTCTAACCACAAACCAATAATCCTTTGTAAACAATATTAGCTTCAAGTAACTATTCTTAAGAAAAAAAAAACACACACACACACACACACAGTTACATGCTTTGAAGAATGCCTATCTCATACAAATAATTTTTAAACAGGTCTATTTCACCTATAGATAAGGCCCTTACGGGTACTACCACTGCGGGACAGAGTGGACTTGAAAATTATGCCAAGTATGAGGTAGAGTACACCACCCCAGATCTCCAGAACTGGAACCTACCACAGGATTTGGGGCGGATGGTGGTGGTAGCAGCTGACCCGGAGTGATAGCAGCTGATAGAGTCCTCTCTATGGGTCAAATAGAACTAAACTGTGTATTTATGCTAAATTGAGTTGCTTGAAATGGGACTGTTTTCATATTTAGACTGCGTACTAATGCTAAACTGAATTGTTTAAAATGGAACAGTTTTTGTATACTAAACGGAAATGTTTTGGCGGATGGTGGTGGTGGGGGTTCTGTTCTCGGTGACAGAGTGTGGTTTAATCTTGTCAGTGACCTTGCAGTTGCACAGCGTTGGAAGAAAACACACACACACACACACACACACACACACACACATATATATATATATATATATAAACACACTATCTGAAAAAGTATAAACTGAAGTAAGAGCAAGTAATAAGAAAGAGATATTCTTGTTTTTTCAGAGTGTTTCCAGCCTTCCGTCATGCCACATTTGTCAAGATCAACCCAGAATGAGGGACGGGTTTGTTTTCTTTTTATTCTTGTGAGTGCCCGGTATTAACGGTCAGGTGAAAGAACACGACATGAGCCACTGTTTTCTAGTGGGTTGTATCAAAAGTGATACCACCTCTTCGTAAACGGCGCCGAAACGAAATGTAACTAAATCGTGCCATTAGTCATGGTTATTTCCACGCTGATCCTGTCCCCTTTTTATTAGCCTCTGCTTCTGTTATTTCCCAGGATCGTGGAGTGACTTTTTTCTCTTGTTCACGTACGTACGCATGCGCACACACACGCACGCACGCACGAACACACACACACACACACACACACACACACACATATATATATATATATATATATATATATATATATATATATATATATATATAAAGTTTGGTTTGATTTGGTTTTATGGCACATCAACCATTGTTGGTTTTTAATACCAAATCCGTTTTGTACATATAAGCTGTTCTATTCCAACCAATTCAGTTTTGCATGAGTATAGTTTTTGTTTACACGCAGTTAATTGTCAAAACAGTTCTATTTCAAACAATTTAGTTTAGCGTAAGTACAATTTCAATGTCAAAAACAGTTCTATATCAAACAATTCAGTTTAGCATAAATACAGTTTCAATGTCAAAAACAGTTCTATTTCAAACATTTAAGTTTAGCATACAAAAACAGTTATATTTTAAACAATTCAGTTTAGCATTAGTACGCAGTCTAAATATCAAAACAGTCCTATTTCAAGCAATTCAATTTCGCATAAGTACACAGTTTAGTTCTTTTTGACTCATAGATAGGACTTTATCAGCTGCTACCACTCCGGGTCAGAGTGGACCTGGGAGCGATGACAATGAAGGGGTACTCTGCATTCCCCAAAGCTCTAGCATTCCTGGATTTTTTACTGTCATATATCCAGGACATTCGTTTTTTTTTTGGGGGGGGGGTCTTACCCCTCTGCTGAGAAGCAGTCGGTGTATTCTGCAGCCCCAACTGACAGGTCAATATACAAAGTAAAATACGGGTAATTGAGAACATGGTTTTAGTTTGTCATAAATGGATTGGTTGGTTTGTTAGGTTTTATGGCATATCAACCTTTGTTGGTTATTTAACGCCAAATTCATTTTTATGTAAATAATCTGTTCTATTTAAAACAATTCAGTTTAGCATAAGTACACAGTTTAATTGTCAAAAACATTTCTATTTCAAACTATTCAAGCAGTTATATGTAACAATTCAGTTAAGTGTAAATACAGTTTTAATATCTAAAGACAGTTCTATTTCAAATAACTCAGTTAAACATAAGCACGCAGTTTAAATGTAAATACGGTTTAATCGTCAAAAACATTTCTATTTCAAGCTATTCAGTTTACTCAAACAATTCAGTTTAGCATAAGTATGCCGTTAGTTCTATTTAACCCATAGATAGGACCGTTATAAGGTGCTACCACTCCGGGACAGAGTGGACTTGGGAGCGATGGCAATAAAGGGGTACTCCGCATTCCCCAAAGCTCCAGCATTGCTGGAACCTCACCATCAGATTGTTTAGTGTCATATCCAGGACACTCGTTGGGGGGGGTCTTACCTCTCTGCAGAGAAGCAGTCGGTGTATTCTACAGCCCCAGCCGACTGGGCAATCATAAATGGAAAACGACCGAGTGTAATGTTCCACGGCATGTGCTAAACTTTAACCTTCCCATTTCTCTTTCAAATGTACACAGAGCATTAACATATCAATCTGACACAGAAAAGGAAAAGGCCTGCCAAGTTGTTGACATTTGCTGCCAATAACAGCGACGTGGACATACCCAGCTTTTCGAAAATCAACATGTATTTAAAGTTCAATATCAAGAAAGTGTTGGAGGTCTTAAGTGGACACGTGACAAGAGAAAGAAAATAATAAAAGAACACACACACATACATAAATATGCGCGATATATATGTCTCTATGTGAGAGAGAGAGAGAGAGAGAGAGAGAGCATGTGCCCGTGCACACAATGTACACGCAATCCTAAAAAGATGAATGTAAATAAAAGTGACCCATACACATATTAACAGAGAGATAGATGAACAGAGTTATACATATATATAGTCATCCACAGACTGACTGGTTTGTTCTATCAGAACTCTTCAGTGTGGCTAGACAAGCTAGATTCCCGAGGCTGGGATCGAAACCTGGCTGATTGAAAACGCCAATCGAAGTTTCTACCACTCAGCCACGAGGAAACCAGCGAAGCGAAGCAAATTTAAACGCTTATGTATCACATTTGGAGGTGCCCGTGGTGTAATTGTTATCGTCGTAGGAAATGAACACGGCGACCCGAGTTCAAATCCTGGACTTGACTGATTGCATTTCACATAGCACTAATACCCTTGGGAAAGGTATGAATCCAATTATTCTCCCTCCAGCTATGGGTAAATAGTAGGACGGACTAGGTTCTTCAGCCTTGGGTAGGCAACTAGTCTAGGAGAAGGAAAACTCTGAATTCAAACCTGTTGAACTCCGCTTAAAAATTGACCTAGTGTCATATCCTGCCCGAGCGGAGGGGTTGGGTAAATAGGATGTATCACATTTGTTTTGTTTACATATATCCGCTTAACGGCTACTGAGAGCTCAATTAATTTGAAGAGCCTTGCATTACACTAGTGGCAACCATTACTTCTCTTGGTAGAGAGCTCAACCCCAGAGGGGTAGGGGAGCATATATATTGTCATCCACAGACAGACCTGTTTCGTTCTATCAGAACTCTTCAGTGTGGCTAAACAGGCTAGATTCCCGAAGCTGGGATCGAAACCTGGCTGATTGAAACGCCAGTCCAAGTTTCTACCACTCAGCCACGAGGAAACCAACGCGAGTGAAGTAAATTTAAACGCTTATATATCACATTTGTTTTGTTTACATATATCCGCTTAACGGCTACTGAGAGCTCAATTAATTTGAAGAGCCTTGCTTTACGCTAGTGGCCACCATTACTTCTCCCTGTAGAGAGCTCAACCTCACAGCGGTAGGGGAGCATATATATTGTCATCTGAAGGCAGACTGTTTCGTTCTATCAGAACTCTTCAGTGTGGCTAGATAGGCTATATATATAGTCACCCACAGACAGATCTGTTTCATTCAATCAGAACTCATCAGTGTGGCTAGACATTAGCTCCCCGTAACTGGGATCGAAACCCGGTTGACTCAAACGCCAAACCTCAAACCCTTCAGCCACGAGGAGCCATTAGCTGCGAAGTAAATTTTAAACGGTTATGAATCACAATTACTATTGTTTGCATACATCCGTTCAACGTCTACCGAGACCACAATTCCTATATGAAGAGACTTGCAATAAACACTAATGGCAACACGATTACATCATTCGCCATAGAACTCAACCTTATGAATGGGAAAACTGGGAATAAACAGTATGGAAATGTACAAATGAAAAAAGACAAGGTCTTCAGAAGACGATTTTAGTTGTAGAAATATTTGCCAGCCTTAATTGTTTCGGTTTTTGCATACATTAATCAGGGCGTGTAAATTATTAAATGAAGCGAAAAAAATGAGCAGATTTTAAAAACATTCTATTTCCGTTGTTAGAGTTCTGTTTAAAATTTGTTTGATGTAATAATTTACATAGCTTCTTGATTAGCTCAAGACCGTATGGAATGGGACACCAAATACGATTCGAACTCACTTGTGAAGGTTTGTTTGTCTAGTTTGCTAACCATTATACCGCCCAAAAATTTGTTTGAATTAATTAACTTTTTGTCGGCAGAATAGGGAAAAGTTATTTTTGGATACTATGACATACGTTCATCTTTTTTTTATTCTTAGGTTTGTTGAAACAGTTGGCTGAGTAACTGTTACCGTCTCTTGGTTTCTTTGCTTAATGCCATACCAACCTCTGTAGGTTATTTAATACTAAAACCAACCTTGTTGGAGAACAGAGTTCGTATGATTTAACCCATAACTAGGAGATAAGAAGGTTCATGCCTTTTCCAAAAGTATTAGTCCAAAAGTAAACGTAATAACGTGACCTGAGTTCGAACTCGCTTACTACGATGTCACTGTCTAGAGCATTAACCGCTACGTTCTGAGGACTTTCACAGGCATTTACGCGAAATTAAAGAATCGTAAAAAAAAAAAAAAAAAACAATTGTCAGTTTCTAGAATAAAAAGTTAATCAAATGAATAAGTAAAATTTTAAAAATAACGTATTTTCTTTTTTTAATTTTTTTTTTTTTTTTTTTTGTTTCTGATCGCATTCTTGTTTTTATTGATCATCTAGATTTTTGAAATAAAGAAAATAACAGCACCCCATACTGTGGCCATATGCTTGTAACGGTACCAAATATAAAGAGTGTAACACCATGGCACTATTTCGAACATCAATAAATGTTACACTTCTTCAGATACAAGGTGACTCAGTTGCTTCAGATACGAAGGTGTTTTATTCAGACCCGACATTTTTATCAATAAACGCAACACGAGGAGGGAGGAAGACATTTTAAGGGTCTATAAACGAAACCCGGCTTGGCAGACACACCAAAGAGACATCCCATCCCTGTCCACCTCTAACTACTGTCTGCAACTGTTAACTCTCCCACCTTCAACTAGACTAAATTTAAAATTATCTTATATAATCTGTTGACAATCTCATTCAGATAATGTTATAAAGACCCGTGTCTTAAACCTTTCTATGTAACGTCATCTTCGTAATTATTGCCTCAGCGAAAACATGATCATCACATTTGTCCCCTAATTTTTGATTTGATTTGTTAATTTTCCATATCTGATAGCAAAATCAGCTCTCCTGAATTCAAAATTTCAATATATGCGAATCACAAACAACCGGTCAAACTAAATAATCTTCCACCGTCATCCTGGCGCAGAGGCAATAGTGTACTATATGACCTCAGCGATGAAATACGCCAACATTCAAAGCCACCAACTAATTATTTTTACCTGTACTAATAAAACAACTAATATAATTAATTAATTAATCACTTTAACTGTATTACAATACTGAGATTTTTAATTGAGCAATGAGCTTCAAATCTTCTAAAATTATTTTTAATCTAAAATTTAAATTTAAGTATAAAGAAATGATTTATTAACATTCCCAAATGATATTTTTGCGGGGTCAACGTTTTTATTCATCAAATCTTTTAAAATTCTTTTTAATTTAAAATTTAAATTTAGATATAAAAAATAATTCATTATACATTACAAATGATAATTTTGTGGAGTCAACGTTTTTATTGATCATCTAAAAAAATACAAACTGAATAAATAATTGAAAATTTTTCCTTGGGAAAAGCAAAATTTACTTTAATTTTTCCGTCTACATCGTCCAAAAGTAACCCTTATGTTTACGATCCTAATTTGTTTAAAATGTTAAAAATAACGTATTTATCAAATAAATCATCTCTTTAAATATGTTAGACTTATCCTTTTAACATTTGGTTGATGAAAAAAAAAAGATTTAAGTTAATTTAAGGGGTAATAAAACGTGAAAAAGAAATACATTTTCACTCTAAAATCTAAAAATAAAACTTCTTTTAAAACACCCTTTAACTTTTTTTGGACTTGATTACTGAAAATCAAAATTAAATCTGATAATGTGGCAAATTTCTGTGAAATTTTTGTGTGTTTAAACAGTTGACCGAATGATTGTTTTTAACGGCATGTCAATTCATTGAGGGTTATTTTATACTAAGTGGTTTGGGAAACGCGTTCATTTTTTTGGTCGCCCAGAAAGAATTTACCTGCAACAGCACTGCGCAGACACAGAATGCAGTTTAAAAGACCTGCTGGAAGCGATAGACAATAGGGACGGCTGGAGAGAGAGAGAGAGAGAGAAAGAGAGAGAGAAAGAAAGAGAGAGAGAGAGAGAAAGCGGTGCTAACAGCGCGACTCGATGATGATGACAATGATATAGTCATATTTACATTTTTGAATACTTGTTTCTTGACCGTTTTTTGTTTGTTGTTTTTTATTCTATTTTATTTATTTAACAGCTACAATTACTCCGGATCAGAGTGGAACTTGGAGTAATGGCAATGAAGGGGTACTCCCACACTTCACCATCAGAAGCAGTTTAGTCTCATATCCAGGACACCTCATACTCCTCTGCTGGTTATACTGTCACAAATTTAGAGTGATATGTCTAAACAGATGAATTTATCCATACTTAGATGGTCCAGACGGCTGGTGCCGTAGAATACACCGACGGCATTTCTGCAGAGGGGTAAGACCCCCCCCCCACAACGAGTGTCCTGATATGACATTAAACAATCTGATGGTGAGGCTCCAGTAATCTTAGACCTTTGGGGAAGGCGGAGTACTCCTTTATATCCATCACTTCCACGTCCATTCTGACCCGGAGTGGGAGCACTTGATAGGGTCCCATCTATGGGTTAAATAGAACTAAACAGTGTGTTTATGCTAAACTGAATTGTTTGAAATAGAACTGTTTATATGTATAAAAATGGACTTGGTATTAAATTACCTACAAACACATACTTAGTATGTAAATTTTTAAGAATTTACTCATTTTTTTCTGTTGAACATGTGTGTTCATCTTTATGAAAATATCTACAAATAGTAGAGCAGACTCGATTTTCTTGCCTTGGTGGGCAACCAGTCAATGACAAATATAATTGAATTTAAGGCCAAGAAACCGTTGTCTTTAGCCTCGTTCAGGCAACTCCTGCGACGACACTGGTGCCTGGTAGTTACGGCAATTGTCCATCACTTGAGCAAAAACTGTGGTGTCGAGAAGGGAGACTTGCAGCATGGGCAATTGTTAGTCTTCCATACAAACAGTGTCAAAATTCGAGCTTAGACTGATGGCCTCGGTAGACAAATGGATGATTACAATTTACGTTCAACTCTTCTGGTAAAGTTGTACAATTCAAAATTTATAAATTGTCAAGGAGAGATATTACTTTAGATTTGATTTGGTTGTGTTTTATGGCATAGAAACCTTTGTGGGTTATATATATATATAGTTAGTAAGTAAGTAAGTTGACAGACAGTTAAATGGTTTCAACTATGGCTATTTAACATTAGTTTGAATTGAATGGGTTAAATAGAACTAAACTGCATACTTATGCTAAACTGAATTATTTAAATTAGAACTATTTGACTAAACTGAATAGCTTGAAATAGAAATGTTTTTGACAATTAAACTGTACTTCCATTTAAACTGTGTGCTTATGCTAAACTGAATAGTTTGAAATGGAACTGTTTTTCAACATTGGAACTGTACTTACACTAAACTGAATTGTTTAATATAGAACTGTTTTGACATTTAATTGTGGGTAAACAAAATCTATACTTATACTGAGCATTTGAATTAGCTGAATTGGCAGTTGAATTAGCTGAATTGAATAGGCAGTTGAATTAGCTGAATTAGCAGTTGAATTAGCTGAACTGGCATGATGGTTAGAGTGTTCGCCAATGGCCTGGGAGACCTGGTTTCAATCCCTGGTCGAGTCATACCAAAGACTCAAAAAATGGTACTTGATGCCTCCTTGCTTAACACTTAGCATTATAAGGTAGGGATCAATGGTAAAGTGAAGCAATCCAGGGAAAGGAGTAGCGGCCTCCCCAACACTTTGGTGTAGTAGCTATCAAAAAGGGAGCCTTCAGGTCACCCTCGACTACGGTTGCCAACTTACCAAATGCTAAACTGAATTGTTTGAAATAGAACTGACTATTTGCATAAAAATGGATTTGGCGATAAATAACCTACAAAGGTTGATATGCCATAAAAACCAACCAACCAACCACACTCTTGATTTTCGGTGTGTCTCTTAGATAATCTATGCTTAGTTTTGGTACAAGTTTATGTACAAGGCTCTTAGTGATCTACTAGGATCGAACTTATTACAATTGTTCTGGAATATCGAATCGGTAATTTTTATCTTAACAATGAAGGCACCATGTTGGTTAAAGATATACATTAATAAATAGAAGCAAGCACGCGCGTGCACACAAGCAAATACATTCTAAGGGACCAATACACATCGAATTTAAACTGTCTCTTACTATCGTCAAAGTGAACGTAGTTGACAAAGTACAAAAAACACTATTTAGTACACTTTTGTCTAACTTGGACAATGAATATAGATTCCGACTGGAAATATGCAACTACCTCAATCATCAGAAGGGATATATATATATATATATATATATATATATATATATATATATATATATATATATATAACGAAAGCATGGATAGCTATCAATAGGCTATCGATTATATGGAAATCAGACCTAACCGATAAAATGAAACGCAGTTTCTTCCAGGCAGCGGTCACATCGATACTGTTATATGGCTGCACTACATGGACGCTAACAAAACGGCTGGAGAAGAAGCTAGACGGCAATTACACAAGAATGCTGCGTGCAATCTAAAACAAGTCCTGGCGGCAACACCCCACAAGACACCAACTGTACGGCCACCTGCCCCCTATCACGAAAACTATTCAAGTTAGACGAACCAGACATGCAGATGTACTCTTATGGACCACCACACATGCCGTGCAAAAGCAGGACGACCAGCACGAACATACATTCAGCAGCTATGTGGGGATACGGGATACTGTCCTGAAGACCAGCCAGAGGCGATGAACGATAGGGAGGAGTGGAGAGAGAGGGTCAGGGATATCCGTGCTACCAGCGCGATATGATGATGATGATATACGAGGTGCATTCAATAAGTTTCAAGACTTTTTTGTTCAGGCATCTAAAATTATCGTAGACTCTTGAAAATTCACTATGTTATTGCTATACATCTTATAAGATGACTGACCAACTTTTATGATTTCAGGTTCAAATGAAGAACTACAACGGGAACTGGAATACACCCTGCTAAAGCCTGATTGTCACAGCTGGTGAATTTCAAAAATGCGATCTGACACTTTAGAAGAACGATATGCAATAAAATTCCGTTTTAAACTTAGAAAAATGCCACAGAAACGTATGGAATGTTTCAGACTGCTTTTGGAGCATCTTGCATGAATCGGGCATCAGTTTTTGAGTGGCATAAGAGATTCAAGGAAGCCAGGGAGTCTGTGAGGGACGATGAGAGGTGAAGGAGGAGTAAGGAAGGCAATACAGCAGAGTTGATTGGCCAAAGAGTTAGGGTTAGGGTTACTATGTTGAGGTTTTAAAGGGGGTTCAGTAGGAGATTCCTTAGGAAGAGACCAGCACTCTTCAAATCGGGTCTGTGGCATTTCCACGAGGACAATGCACCAGTCCACAACTCCAACCTTGTCATAGAATATTTGACAAAAGTGGGCATCACCGTCCCTATAGTCCAGACCTTGCTCCCTGTGACTTTTGGTTATTCCCTAAGCTCAGAGGCTGTCGTTATGAGACAATTGAGGAGATAAAAGAGGCTGTGACGAAGGTCATTGATGCGCTCACACAAGAGGACTTCCATGGGGCCCTCCAGAAATTGTTGGAACGGTACATTGCAGCTGGAGGAGATTACTTCGATGGAGACTAGAGTTTCATGTGTGTACTATCAAGAAAAGTGCCCATACGAAAAAAGTCTGGAAACTTATTTAATGATCCTCGTATATATATATATATATATAACAGACAAAGGAGTTAATTAAATAAAACTACCGATCTACAAATTGATAAATGTTTAATAATTTAAATTGATTGAAAAATTTGTGGAAAAGCAGAAGTTACAAAGTCTTTTCTTGTAAGAAAAGATAGAATTATTCAGAGCGTAAATATTGGAAGAAAGAAAGTGAATATTCATACAGTTTAATCTATTTTATTAGTTTTGACTAAGTATAAAAACTGTATGAGGGTGTATTACTGTTTAGTGAGAAAATATATTTATGCTTTAGCATGTATAGGGTTTCAACTAGAATTTTTCATCAACAAGCGAGGGCTGTAACAACGGTACAATTATTTATGTAAACAATGGCATAATCATTCAATCTAAGGTGATAAAACGATGTTGAAATTGAATGCATTCTCAAAGGAAAAGAATGTTAGATTTTTACTCAAAAGAAATAAAACAAAAATGTTTGATTCGGTACAGAAAATATCTTTATAACCGACTAAAGAACTATTCATTCTATCGTTAATTTATAAAATTAAGGTTGATTCGGAAATCAGACCTGACCAATAAAATGAAACGCAAGTTTCTTCCAGGCAGCGGTCGTATCGATACTGTTGTATGGATGCACTACTTGGACGCTAACTAATTGGCTGGAGAAGAAGCAAGACGGCAATTACACAAGAATACTGCGCGCAATCTTGAACAAGTCCTGGCGGCAACACCCAACAAGGCACCAACTATATGGCCACCTGCTTCTCATCACGAAAACTATCTAAATTAGACGAACCAGACATGCAGGACACTGCTGTAGAAGCAGGGACGAGCTCATAAGTGATGTACTCCTATGGACCCCTACACATGGCCGGGCAAAAGCAGGACCACCAGCTCGAACATACATACAGCAGCTATGTGAGGATACGGAATGTAGCCCTGAAGACCTGCCAGAGGCGATGAACGATAGGGAGAAGTGGCGAGATAGGGTCAGGGATATCCGTGCTAGCGGCACGACATGATGATGATGATGATGATAAAGGTCGATTAGAAGTTGTTTAAAAAAGTTGATGATTTATCAATGAATCTAATTGATTAAAAAATGTATTTTGAACAACCAAATAAGGAAAAGATTTCTAAAATTAATTTGGGTTTTGATATGTCAAACTTTTCGTGGCAAACAAATTTTGAAACGAACGGGTAAACGCTGATTCGTCACTAATTGGAAAAATACCGATTCAAATTTATAGCTTCTCTCGCCTACTTTTTGCACAAAAGATTACTTTGTTTTAGCATGAAAATCAGTTGATTTCCTCTCTCTCTCTCTCTCTCTCTCTCTCTCTCTCTCTCACACACACACACACACACACACACACACATATATACCGGACATTGGCCTAGCGGTTAGAGTGTTCGCCAATGGCCCGGGAGACCTGGGTTCAATCCCAGGTCGAGTCATACCAAAGTCTCAAAAAATGGTACTTGATGCCTCCTTGCTTAACACTCAGCATTATAAGGTGCGGATCAAGGGTAAAGTAGAGCCATCCAGGGAAGGAGTAGCGCCCTCCCCTACATCTTGGTGTAGTAGCTATCGAAAAGGGAGCCTTCGGGTTACCCTCGACTATGGTCGCCAACTTTACTTTACTTACTTATATAATTATCCAATAGATTTTTTATATATAACTTAAAACCTGCAGAAATTCATATATATATATATATATATATATATATATATATATATATACAAAGAGATAGATAGATAGATAGATATTAACAGAATTAGAGATAGGCGTAGATTAATCGACAGAGATAGATAGACAGATAGATAGACAGATAGATAAATAGATAGATAGATATGAACAGAATTAGATATAGACGTAGATTGATCGACAGAGGTAGATACAGGGTCATAGATAGATAGATAGATAGATAGATAGATAGATAGATAAAGATGGGTCTTTTATGCCTTTATGTCCGGATGTACGTCTTTTCATATATATTGAATTACATGTCTTCATATGTTTATCTCTTTTCCTGTCTTTAATTTTTTGTACCGTTTTTGTTTTTGTTTTTTTTTTGGATTGATACCGAAAATTATTTCTTAAAAAAAAACAATATCAAATGTCAACTTCTATAAAATGATACGATTTCAAGAAAACATTTTTACGAAGAAAAAAACAAGATTTGTTTTTCTTTTTTCTTTTTTCTTTTTTTATTCTTTACAAAAAAATTAGATATGAGCTTCATAAAAACAACCTCAACAGTGAAAAAACTTGCCCTGTTTTCAATTAAGCGTACAACTTAAAAGTTGTTTTTTAGCGATGACTTTGGAAAAAAAAAAGTGATGATAATTTGGATATATTCACAATGTTTATTGATAAATACTTAAAAAAAAACAAAGTAGACAGATGAATAAAGAAAAAACACAGTAGATAGATAGATAGATAGATAGATATCCAACCTACCACCGAGCTGAATTTGACACAAGGTTATTTTATAGTGAAAAGCAACGCAGAAATCCAGACTAATGTGCGGCTGATCCCAAAAATTCTTGGCCCCGTCGAAGTTTCCTTTTGGGGGATGCCTCAAGCGCCGATCAATAAATTAAACCCCTCAAAGCAGGTATCTGCTTTGCAGGGTTAAGTTTAAGCCTGGTGGGAAGGTCCCTCTGAGACCAAGTGATCAGTTTTTTACGTACTCGTCACAAAGGCCGAGGATAGATAGATAGATAGATAGATAGATAGATAGATATGAACACCATATATATATATATATATATATATATATATATATATATATATATATATATATATATCTTAGTATTTATATATATATATATATATATATATATATATATATATATATATATATCAATCAACCAGTCAATCTTTGTTGTTCATATATATATATATATATATATATATATATATGAAGAAGTCCTGTTAAATTTTTTTCGTGTTTTTGAAATTTTCAAAAACGCGTAACAGGATGGAAATAAATTTTTAATCCTAATGTGACCAGTTTGTTGTTTTTTCTTAAAGAATTTATTGCTCTGTATTGTCTGTTATATTGAGCTCTTTACCAGGAAAATTTAAATGTTCACTCTTGACTAGTTTTCTTGTCCTGATAGAATTACTCCCAACTCCGGTTTTACTGGACCAAATAATACTATATATATATATATATATATATATATATATATATATATATATATATATATATATGAAGAATTGAGATAGATATGCACAACATAGATAGATAGATAGATAGATAGATAACTGACTGAAAAAAAACTGACTGAATAGATAGATAAAAAAAACTGCTTCTAGTTAGATAATTATCACTTCATAGATAAAGACGATGGTTTGTTGGTTTTACTGAACGTTGATATTTTGATGGGTCATTTAATGTGGAAGACATTATGGTATCCGATTATATACGCGACAAAATTGTATCCTCACAATCATTTTTAAGCAGGTGAACATTTCATCATCTCAAAAAGATCTATTTGATCCTTTGATGGTTTGGTTTGGTTCGGTTACATAGCATATCAATCATTGTTGGTTATTTAATGCCAAATCCTGTTTTTACATATATATTAAATATATGATTTTGTTGGGTATCACCCACCTTTTTCCACACAATGAACAAGTCCATCTGCCATATATAGAAGTAGCTACTAATACCAGGGCAGACTAGAAGGTGAAGAGCAGCTTCTTATAGGAATAGTATTAGAGCGTTGGAGACTAGAGATCGCACTAGATCACCTTACTTGCTACCGTAATAACGGAAGCCAATACTATCGTTGGACTATATCTTTATTCTGTATTCACTAATCCTATGTTCTTGTCTACTAATAGACTCTCTATTGTATATACTTTTTCCTGAGAATATATCTCTATTTCTTCTCATATCGTGGTTTGTCCTTTATTTAATATTACAAGCGTTCACTATCCAGAACGCAACAGATTTGTAAAAATTTTCTGTAGAGACACACAGTTAAATGATCAAACAGTTCTATTTCTAACAATTCAATTCAGCAAAGTTGAATGCTTCCAGTTATTGTTATGTATCACTAACAATTCAATTAAACAGTCATTTGTTTATACACAGTTAAATGATCAAACAGTTCTATTTCTAACAATTCAATTTAGCATAAGTCATTTGTTTTCATTCAGTCTAAATGTCAAACAGTTCTATTTGACCCATAGATAGGACCATATCAAATGCTACCAATCCGGGCCAGAGTGGACCTGGGAGCCATGACCATGAAGAGATATTTCACATTCCCAAAAGCTCTAGGATTACTGGAGCCTCACCATCAGATGCAGTTTAGTGTCATATCTGGGACACCCGTTGTTGTTGTTGGGTGGGGTCATACCCATCTGCAGAGATCCAGTCGTAGTATTCTACTGCCCTAGCCGACTGGGGTACCATAAATTTGACCCTAAATAGTACTACCATTCAGGGTCAGAGTGAACTTGATTATAATGGCAACGAAAGGGTGATAATGCACTCTCCAAAAGCTCCAGCCCTAGACCTTTATCATTGGATGCAGTTTAATGTCATACCCAAAATATAAAAAAGATATATCTACAGAAAGAGAGGAGATATCTACACAAAGGTGGTCCCAAGGAAAATGATGGTTGGTATATCTGAGCCACACCCAGGCTCTACCTTCCAAATATTAACAGCCGTGGTCGAGTGACAACTATTTTCTGACTTCACAGACGATCACACCACAAAGCGGCAATTCGGTAAAATAGGCCACGAATCCAGATGTTCTTTGGCAGTTATTTTGCTCCGCGGCAAATCGGTCATAAATCAACAAGATCAGCGGTTTTTAAAGTCCCCTCCACGAAAGCGTAATAGGCGTTTTTGTTTTTTTGTTTTTTTTTAATAATAGGACAACTTCAAGGTAAGTTTTTTCTTAGTAAAATCTCTTCAATAATCAATAATCCAAATATATGTATAATAGCATAATTTTCCTGATAAACACCGACAGCCCTGTCGTCTGATCTTAGAATATGCTGACTCTATCCCCTGTAGAGACCCCGCAATAAAACGGCTGTCTTGGGTCTAACCAGCACTTAGTTTCACTCTGAAACTGGAGTGATGGCACCCTTTAGGGTCTTATCCATGGGTCAAATAGATCTGTTTAAAACTTATTCGACAGAACGATAGGAAATATCATGAAGATAATATAGAGATGTAGCAAGCAAGGGCTGTAACAACAGTACAACTATTTATGTAAACAATGGCATAATCATTCAATCTAAGGTGATAAAACGATGTTGAAATTGAATGCATTCTCAAAGGAAAAGAATGTTAGATTTTTACTCAAAAGAAATAAAACAAAAATGTTTGATTCGGTACAGAAAATATCTTTATAACCGACTAAAGAACTATTCATTCTATCGTTAATTTATAAAATTAAGGTCGATTCGAAGTTGTTTAAAAAAGTTGATGATTTATCAATGAGTCTAATTGATTAAAAAAATGTATTTTTGACAACCAAGTAGGGAAAAGATTTCTTTAATTAATTTGGGTTTTGCTCTGTCAAACTTTTCGCGGCACGTCAAATATTGTTGTCTGGGAGTCTCAAACAAATTTTGAAACGAACAAATTTTCGAGAATTGTTACTTGAAGTTATAATTGTTTCAAAGGATTATTATTGATTAATTAATTATCTAACTAATTAATCAATCTTATTATTGCGTGCAAACAAATGACTATTATTATATAGAAATAATGTCTTGAAACCATTTAACCGTTAGTGTTAGATAGGAATACTTAAAACCATACAACTATGTGATAATTATTAGTGTTAGATAGGAATACTTGAAACCATACAACTACGTGATAATTTTTAGTTTTAGATAGGAATACTTAAAACCATACAACTATGTGATAATTATTTGTATTAGATAGGAATATTTGATATCATATGACTGTAAACATAGGCATAAGTAGACAACGTAGAAGATTCCCGAACCACTAGGCATAAAATAAGCCTAGACGCGCTAACGTGCCGTTAAAATCAATCAATCGTTAACAACAACATTAAATACGTATAAACTGGCATTTCTGCTAGGTGTTATAGTCATACAGGTGGTTTGGTAATATGATCGAGGGAAATCCTTTCAAATCAAAGAAAGAAAGAAAGAATGTAGGTTGATTGGTTTGGTTTTATGGCAAATCAACCTTCGTAGGTTATCTAATGCCAAATCAATTTTTATTCAAATAATCAGTTCTATTTCAAACAATTCAGTTTAGCATGAGTATACAGTTTAATTGTCGAAAACATTTCTATTTCAAGTTATTCAGTTAATTCAAACAGTTCTTATTCAAATAACTCAGTTTAGAATAAGTATAGTTTTTGTCCACATACAGTTAAATGTCTAAACAGTTTTATTTTAAACAATTCAGTTTAGCGGAAGTGTAGTTTCAATGTCAAAAACAGTTCCATTTCAAGCAATTCAATTTTGCATCAGTAAGCAGTTTGCATGTTAAAATAATTCTGTTTCAAGTAGTTAAGTTTAGAATAAGTATGCAGTTCTATTTCAAGTAATTCAGTACGTAGTTTAGTTCTACTTAACCGATAGATATGACCATATCTGGTACTACCTTTCCAGACCAGAATGGAGCTGGGAGCGATGGCAATGAAGGATTACTCTGCATTCTCCACATCTCCTGCATTACTGGAACCTCACCATCAGATTGTTGTGTCATATCCAGGACACTCGTTAGGGGGGTGGTATTACCCCTCTGCAGAAACGCAGTCGGTGTATTCTACAGCCCCAGCCGACTGGGCAAAGAAAGAAAGAGAGAGAGAGAGAGAGAGATTAGCTTGTGTTGTCTACCAAAAATCACAGATAGATTTCTAAAATGTTTTCTTATCCTATCAAGGAAATTCTTATTGATTGGTTTGTGTTACCAAGATATATATATATATATATATATAAGTATTATTTGGTCCAGTTAAACCGGAGTTGGGAGTAATTCCATCAGGACAAGAAAACTATTCAAGAGTGAACATTTAAATTTAACCTGGTAAAGAGCTCAATGTAACAGACAATACAGAGCAATAAATTATTTACGAAAAACAACAAACCGGTCACATCAGGATTAAAGATTTATTTCCATCCTGTTACGCGTTTTTGAAATTTTCAAAAACACGAAAAGAATTTAACAGACTTCTTCAGATCCTATGGATTAAAAAAACATTTTTATCCATAGGATCTGAAGAACTCCTGTTAAATTTTTTTCGTGTTTTTGAAATTTTCAAAAACGCGTAACAGGATGGAAATAAATTTTTAATCCTAATGTGACCAGTTTGTTGTTTTTCTTAAAGAAAGTGTATATATATATATATATATATCGACTTTCTTTCACATTAAATTCATTACATTGGATTACTTTGTTTTTTAATTTTTCTCTATGTGTAGGTTCATACAATAACTGATGTTTATACAGATGATGACTGGGTTCAGGCATGGTTACCAGAAGCCCAGAGCGCCCCAGCAGTATCTCACGATACCATCAGTTGGGAATTATTCAAATTGGGAATATATGAGGATTTTTATAAATCTCCAGGAGTGGTCAATGTAATTGATATGTAAATTTATGAATTTCATCGTATCACTATTATTATTATTATTAAAAAGGAAACCTTAAGGGAGAAACAGGATCTCTCCTAATAGCAACACCCAAAAAGAACACCATAAGAACCAATCATATCAAAGCGAGAATAGATAAGACGCAACAAAATAGCAAATGTAGGTCATGTGGTGATAGGAACGAAACGATCAATTACATAATAAGCGAATGCAGCAAATTAGCACAGAAGGAGAATAAGATTGGTTGGTTGGTTTTTATGGCATATCATCCTTTGTAGGTTATTTAATGCCAAATCCATTTTTATAAAAATAATCAGTTCTATTTCAAATAATTCAGTTGCGCATGAGTACACAATTTAGTTGTCAAAAACATTTCTATTTCAAGCTATTCAGTTTAATCAAACGGTTCTATTTCAAACAGTCCAATTTAGCACAAGAGCGCAGTTTATTTCTATTTAACCCATAGATAGAGCTCTATCAAGTGCTACCATTCCGGGCCAGACTGGTCCTGGGAGCGATGGCAATGAAGGGGTACTCCGCATTCCCCAAAGCTCCAGCATTACAGGACCCTCACCATCAGATTGTTTAGTGTCATATCCAGGACACTCGTTGTGGGGGTATTACCCTTCTGCAGGAATGTTGTCGGTGTATTCTACAGCCCCAGCCGACTGGGCAAAGAAGTATAAGACTAGACACGACTGGGTGGGCAAGGTGATACACTGGGAATAGTGCAAGAAATTGAAATTTGACCATACGAACAAATGATAAATGCACCACCCAGCATCTGTCCTGGAAAATGACACACATAAACTCCTATGAGACTTTGACATAAAAACGGATCACCTTATCTCGGCCAGAAGACCAGACCTTATAATAATTAACAAAAAAAAAGAGAACTCGCAAAATTGACCCCAGAATAAAACTGAAATAATGCAAAAAAAAAAGACTGAGATAAATACTTCGACCTTGCTAGGGAATTGAAAAAATTGTGGAACAGGAATATGACAATTATACCAATCGTGGTTGGTGCTTTTAGTACAGTCACCAAAGGATTATTAAAGGAAATGGAGGACGTGTGGAGACCATCCAAACTACTACATTATTGAGAACGGCCAGATACTGAGATGAGTCCTGCTGACTTGAAGAGACTTGCTGTCACTCAAACTCCAGTGAAAAACTCTCAAGGAGTAAATAATATTTGACATACAAACGGATCACCTAATCTCGGCCAGAAGACCAGACCTAATAATAATCAACAACAAAAAAAAAAGAGAATTTGCAAAATTGTGGACTTTGCTGTACCGGTTGACCACTGAATAAAACTAAACGAAAGTAAAAAGAAGGATAAGTACTTCGATCTTGCTAGAGAACTGAAAAAATTACGTAACATGAAGGTGACAATTATACCAATTGTGATTGGTGCTTTTAGTACAGTAACATAAGGATTATTAAATGAACTGGAGGACTCGGAAATAAGAGGACGAGTGGAGACCGTCCAAACAACAACATAATTGAGTACGGCCAGAATACTGAGAAGTGTCCTGGAGACTTGAAGAGACTGGCTGTCATTCAAACCCCAATGAAAGACCATCCGCTAAAATTGATATAAAAAAAAACTCTCAAGGAGTAAATAATAATAAAAACAAATTAGCAATAATTGTAATAATAGTTAACTTTTTATTATTAGTTATATAATTATTAATGATTACTTATTATAAAA